>CM053609.1:94175123-94202851 GCA_028646535.1 Procyon lotor | reverse complement strand
GTTGAACTTGTTGCAGAAACGGGGCCAGCTGCTCATGGACCGTTCCTTACTCTGGGTTTGTTGTTTGCCTCCTTGGGACACTGTTTCTCCACTCCCTCTACCTTTCCTGTTCCTGCAAGTGGAGGCTGATGGCTGAAGTGGGTAGGATTCAGGCTCAGCATCTGGGCATAGAAAACTTAGAGGTTCTATGGGATTCTTTCCACGTCACATCACGAACTGCGTCATGTGTTCGCCAGCTGGTTTTTAACTCCAGATTTTTCTTGCCAGACATCGTCGGAACCGCCCGCCCGGATGAGAAAGCCATCATGACTTACGTGTCCAGTTTCTACCATGCCTTCTCTGGAGCCCAGAAGGTACCTGGGGCCCCCTGCTCCTTCCTCGCGCAGACACCTCATGCTGGGCCCCAAACCATGCGCCCCGCCCTGCCTGCCTCTCTCTGGCAGCGGGGTCCGGGGGGTCTGTCTCTCTGGTAGAGTTAGCTGCTGGGGCCAACATGGCGTGCTGCTCTTGCTCGGCTCCTCCCACCCCGCATCTCTGCTCCTTCTCTCCTCTTCCTCTGCAGTCTCTGAGAAGACTGGGCTGGAGCTCGCCTTCTGGGGCCCAGAGGGCTGGCTTGAGCAGGAAGAGCTGCATGTGTGAAATCAGGCTGGGGGTTCTGGATGCCTAGAAGGCACAGTGGGCAGCAGCCCCTCTGTGCCCACCTTTGTTGAATCTACAGGCTTTCATGGAGCCGTAGGGCTTCCCCTGGGGAGGCCTCTCCTGTCTCCACTGACTTATTTTACAAAGGTGTCACGAAGCCCCCACCTTTCTCCCATTCACGGGCATGATTTAGCAAACCCGTCCACAGCTTTTTTAGACCCTGGCGCCTTTTATATCCTCTTGTATCCTGCCTGGGACCCGCACGTGGGGTCACTGTGCTCTGTATTTGCAGACATTAGCACAAGCCCTTTGAGTGGGGTAGGGTGGGGGAAGGAGGAGGTGGGCACCTCTGAGCCCCTTCAGATGCCCCGGCTCAGTTTGGCTCCGGGAGGCCTGAGTGTAAATTCCAGTTGTGCAGGTTCTGCACTGCACAAGGATACCACAACTAAAGAGCATCACTCACACCGCAGACATTGAAGATTTGGATATTTTCGTTACTAGGCTTAGCCCAGGCAGCAGAAGCCCCTCTCCTAGACCACTCTCACAGGCAGGACCCTGGAAACACAACATGCAGGTCGCCACAACCACGGACCACAGGCTGGGCCTTCATGGTTTCGGGCCGTGGATCTGTCCCATCATGTGGATGTGCTCAGGCAAATTTCCCACCCTCCACGTGGAGTCTGAGTGACCTGTCTCCAATGCATGATGGGGGTACTCCCCCCCACCTCTGCCCAGCCTTCCCCTCTGCTCTCTCTCCCCCTTCCCTGTCTCAGCCGGTGCTCTATCCCCGCCCCGCCCCCTCCTCCCACCACCTCATTTCTCCTCTTTCCGCCCATTCCCTCATTTGCTGTCTCTGCAACCGTCCTGTGTTCTCTCTGTCCACCATGGCTGTTTGGGTTTATTCTGTGCTGCCGCCGCCCCCCTTTCTCCTCTCAACCTCTTCTCCTTCTCTGTGCAGATGTGTAGGCACGCTAAGGCTGGATGGGAAGGCCATGTGACCTATTGTTTCATGTCACTGCCACGCCTTCTTGGGTGCGCAGAAGGTGAGCTCTCCCTCGGCCTCGCCCGCTCTCCCTGCTCCGCCCACCTCTTCCGTCCTCCCGGGATGATCTGGCCACAGTCCTGTGGGGCCATGGCCCCCACAGACAGGAGGGACTAGAGAAGGCCCCTTGCCTCTTGTGCTGTCTGAACCTTGGCCAGGACGCCTGAAGGCGCCGGAGAGCCCCAGCCTCTGGCTGGCCCCCTGTGTCTCTATCCATACACGCTGGGCTTAGTGGAGGCCGTAGATGGGAAAGGAGCTTGTGGTCTCAGCTCCTAACCGGGACCCTGAGTCAGGAGCCCTTATCCCAAGCGGTGGGGCCCCTGGCTGTGCTTCCTGACTATACCCCGAAACATTCAGGAACCTCTTTGTTTTTCTCCTTCCCGCGTAGGCGGGACCACCCTCTCAGGTTACCCAGCAGACAGGGCAGGGAGAAATCTTCCCACCTTCCCCCTGGTAACCGGGCCAGAGGCTCAGCGCCCTGCCCAGCCAGGCCTCCGTGGGCATGGTGCAGGCTGCACACGCCACAAGGGAGCCGTGGTGCCCCGTAGACCACGGAGATTTGAATACTTGTCATGGAAGTAATCTTGCAGGTGGCAGGAAAACTAGGCTCTAACAGATCAGTATGATAGTTTTCCTCTAGAAGGGCCTTGGGAAGAGGCACCTTTAAGCCATCCCACAGCAGCACCGAATGGGCCAGCAGCGGCCCCGTTCCCTGGCTGGAGGGGCACCCAGAACCCTCCTTGCCTTCCTTCTGGGCCTCGCCTCGTTGGCAGAGACAGGAGAGCTGTCCTGCCTGGAGGCGTCCTCCCAGGTGTCCTGGGCCTCCCTGGATCCCCAGCCCCTTCCAGCCTCTTCTCTGGTCTGCCTCTTGCTTCCTATTTCTCTCTGTCCCACCTCCGCTGCTGCTCTCTTGCCAACTTCTTCTGGCCCCTCTGACCTCCCACCTTTCAGCCAGGCCGGGAGCAGCATCTGTCTACTTGCTCCGCCCCACCCCCACCCCCAGGCCCTGATAACCCACAGAGGGCCCACTTGCCTGAGTCCGTAGCTAGAGGGCGCTCTGCTGCGAGGTTTTCCTCTTTCCAGGAGCTGCATCCCGCTCTCCCTGGCTCCTCCGAGGGTTGTGTCCTGGGCTTCACGCCTGCTGACACTGGCCTTCCCCGTGTCCTGGCTGATGATGCTCGGACGGGAGTGGTGTGTGCGAGAGCGTGTGCACGTGTGTACGTGCGCGTGCATACGTGCGTGTGCATGTAGCAGCCTGCTTTCCTCCCTCCCAGATCTCATGCCACCTCCCCCCATGCCCTCCTCCCTCCCTCTCATCCTTGTTGCAACCATTTCACGCTTCTTTTGTCCACATTCAAGGACAAGGTCACCAGGGTGGGGCTGGGGGTGGGGCAAGGGTGGTGTGCCTCTCCCAGAGTCATCCCTAAGCACTTCTAAGGATTCAGGCAGCTGCTGAGAGCCAAGCCGGCCAGGGGGAGGGGAATCTTTGCCCTCTCCCAGGGAAGAGAGGATTCTTTCAGACTCACACTCTTGTCTTGACCGTCTCCATGTCTCGTGCTGATCTGGGGACAGATCCTGAAACCCATGCCCAGTGTCCTCCATCCCCTCCACTGTCTTTCTCTTGTCACGCCTTGGAGGGTGGAACTAGAAAGGCAGCAGAGTGCCTCGTGTGCAGGCACGTGTCTACACGTGTGTGTGCACGCACGTGTTCAGTGGTCCACGTAGCCATACAGGCGTGTGGCGTGCAAGGGCACATCATTGGTTTTCCTTGTCGGATGAGGACCAACTTCTGTTTGACATGTCGGGTTGGGTTCTGATACTTTCTCAGTTTTCTTGTCCCCTCCTCTTCCCCCGTATCGATTTAGAATCAATAGAAAGGAACAGCTTTTGCTTATGTAGTTTGTGCTTTAAAGTTCATGGTCTGTGGAGAACAACTGTGAGAAATAACCATCTAAGACACAGACTAGCTCTGCTGTAGGTGTTTCTGGGCGCTTTCAGGAGTAGGTGGGGATGTTTGTATCTATCTGGTCCGTCAGTTGCTTTTATTTCACATGATGAATCTCCTATGGGAGAGAAACACCATCCTTGCCCTCGAGGGGTGCACGGTCCATCTGGGGGAAGCCCTTACACCCAGAAGCCAATAATGGCTATGGTGTGATCAGTGCCCTCTTTGCTGCAGACTCGAGTGGGGGCGGGGGCAGGTTAGAGGGCTGCAGGGCTACATAACAAGGATGCTTTCTTGAACAGGAGGCCCTTGAGCTTGGGGGTCTTTGGGGTTGAGTAGGGGTCCTCAAGTGAAGATGTGGCAAGGTGGGGAAGGCAGTCCTGGCATGGGGGACAGTATAGCCTGCGAGGGGAGGGCGAGCTCGCCCTGTCGGCCAGGTCTCTCCCTCTGCCCTGAGCGAGGCACCCAGGGGAAGCCAGAGATGGCAGCTGGGGAGCGTGCTGAGCCCCTTTGCCTGTGGGGCCCGCTGGTGAGGACACCGGGGCTGGGTGCTGATGTAGACATGGGGAAGGGCTGATCTGGGGGAGAAAGGAAATGGGCAATTCTAGGTACATTTGGGAAACTTGGACTATAAAGGTCACAGATGGCATTTTGGTGGCATTCATGTGAATCCCTGTGGATTGTGGGTGGCAGAGCCATTGTGCGTCATTTGACCACATTTGCATGGCAGACGCCACCTTAATTCACTACCTGGACCAGCGAATTCAATGTTGCTTTTTAGAGCTGCAGTCCAGCTTGAGATAGCTAAGTTGTTAAGTACTCCAGGAATAATAGTCCCTCACTTAAAAAAAAACACTCACATAAAACCGAACAGATTGTTCTGTGTTAAGCTGTATAACGATACAACTTAAAGTAAGTCATGAAAAAATAAACCAAGGAAAGGTAAACACAGATTTCTAGAAGTCTTCCTTTGGCATTGGAAGTAATCCTTTTGCCCAGTGTTATAAAGTATTTTCTCAGCCCATCAGTTAGTGATATTCGTGCTTATGCCCCTTATCTCATGCAAATTCTGTTAGCATCAGAGAGGCCTGGACTGTCTGGTTCTTCTTCTCAGTTCCAAAGCAGCCCGTCTCTTCCTGCAGAAAGAGCCTGAGGCCAGCACTCTTTCAGGGTCGTGTTCTGATGTGGTCCCAGTTTCTCTTTTTTCTCAATGAATCTTTCCTCTCCTAGAATAAATCTCTCCTCCGAGCCATCTTTATGATTTGATGGTGCTGGGTACCTCTCTCCTAAATACCCCGTAGTGGTGGAGTTCTTGTAGCCACGGGAGACATAGCTTCTAGAAAACCAGAAAGTAGGACAACTAGGCTGGGTCTCGGTCCCACCCTCAAGGGGCTCACGTGGCTTCCACCGCAATGACTATGTCCCTCAGGCCTGCCTTACCTGTGTGGCCTCTGTGGCCTCCTGGGCTGGGGTTGGTGGATGACCGGACCCTTCTTTGTGAAAGGACCAATGTGGAAGCAAGTGTCACCTTTAGGCTTCTATAGGGGGAGTTACACAGTGAGCGGAAGAAACGGGTCAGTGAACTTTCTACTTGTCTTTTTTTTTTTTTTCCCTTAAAATCAAATCTGGATTCCAGGAGCCTGCTTCTTTCCTAAAGGGAACCACGGGAGCTGGGCTGCCCCTCGAAGGCGGAGCCACCCCCGGTAGAGTTTGCAGACTGGCCATTGCCGTTTTTAAACAAAATACTCTTGCTCCGTGATGCCTGTGCTTTCGTTCCGAAGGCAGATTTCCTGCTTATAATGATCGGTTTTCTCAGTCTCTCTGGTGAAGCCACCTGGGTGTGGGCAGGCTGAGTTGCAAGTTTGGGAAAGACGTGGGACTCTGTGAAAAATCCCCAGGTGGCCCATTGGGGAACTGGCTCCCCCAGACTTCATCCAGAAGGAGCCTGTGTTGACCCTGGAGCAGGCAGCCTCCGAGGGGCGGGCGGGGCCCCCAAGGGAGGCTCCCAGGATCTGTCTCCTACAATTCCATGAACACAGGCCTCATTCAGTCCGCCGGATTGACAAAGTGGCACATGAGTCAAAGCTTAGGACCCGTGAACCCAGGATTTCGAGATGAATCAGGAAGGTAATGAGGCCAGGGCGGGCTTTAGCCAGGAAACTGTCAGTGGTAGCTACAGCTCGCCCATGCTACTGGGCGTCTCTGGTTCTTACCAACTGGGCCAGCATGCTGGACGTAGCTTGCCGGTGTTACCACGGGGACCACTGCCCTCCCACCGCGAGGTCCCTCTCCCCAGCCTTCAAGGAAAGTGGCCCTGGTGACTTCAGGTGCATTGCTACCCCCAGCCCTCTTTTTGGGGCACATTGGCCTGTTTCCTATGACCTCGTTCTTTCCAGGACCCCACAAGGAAGAATTTCCCCCCTCGTCCCCTTTTGGGATTCCCTGTGGTTACCTGTTGGCTCTTAAGAGGAAGGATGATCCATCAGGAGTTCCACATGAGGAGGGGCCACAGCATCTCCAGGGCAGAGTTAGGCTGGAGGGCAGAGGGGTCAGGGTCTACAGATGTGACCACTTGCCTCGGTGTCTTGAGACCTGGGACTCAAAGCACCTGTCCCGTCTTGGAGGCCCTGTGGCCACTCCCACAATTGGACCTGGGGGAGGCCTCAACTCTGACACCTCATCCTAGAGGGTGCAGTCTCTTGACTTGGAGCTCAAAAGGACCTTTACGCTGACCTCCTTCTGCCCCCTCACACCCGCGTCCCAGCAGTCCTCCCAGACACACGATTTGGTGGGGGTGTGTCCTATTTGAAAAGTTCTGCAAAGAGAAAACATTTGCATCTTAAGTATTTTTTCCAGTTCAGAGCACCCTCGTTCTCTGGAAGCTCTTCCTTGTGTCTAGCCTCTGTTTATCTTGCTGCAATAAAAAGTCATTTTGTCTTGTTCATCTTTCTAGCCCTTAAGCCCTTGTCATCTGCAGGGTCACCGTTCTCTAGGGCCCCAGGATGCATATCTGTTCTTTATTGGCATTATCTGCTCCCACCCCCAGGCTCTCTTTCTATCCCAGGACCCCAAAAAGGCATTGAGTTCCCCTCCTCTTGGAATTTGGGTCATGATACGAAAAGAAGAATTTAAAAATCACCAGATAGGGCTGACTGGCCCTTGCTAGTGTTGGGTCCACAGTGTCCTCCGTAGCCTTACTAGGCAGTGTCCTCTGGAGTTTCTGGACCTTTGCCTCTGATCTCTGATCTGTCCCCTCTCATTCCTCTCGTCACCAGGACCCAGGGGCCAGCAGAAGCCCAGCACTCATTCAGCGTGAGACCCACGCTTAGCTCTCCCACAGGTGCCTGTGTGCGGCTTCCTGGCAATTCTTCCCATGCTGGGTTGATCCTTAAATCTTCCCTTCAAGCCATAGAGGGTCTCTGAGTGTTCTCTGATGTTCTTTGGGCTTTGAGCCAGGAACGGATTCTGTAGCGATCTCGAGAGGCTCTGTTGCCTCTCAGTCAGCACCTTATTCCAGACTCCCAGCTTTGAATTTCGGCATCTTCCAAGACCCTGGCCCATCCAGCCTGAGAGCCCGAGCCTTGGGAATCCTAGGACCTCCACCTGGGATTCTAGGCTGGGTGGGAATTTTCTCACCTCTTTACCCAAGCTGAACATTTTGATTGTATCGGTCATCATGTTAGTGTCTTTCCAACATGCATGGTTGGCCTCGGACTTGGGTCCTTCTCCGGGAATCCCTAGTTTCAGCCACCAAGATCTTTCTTTTGGCTCTCTTGATCCATGGGACCCCCCCAGCATGGGCTAGCAGAGGCTGGCGAGGAGGATGTGGATTCAGAGCCTTGGGAGCTGCCTTCCTGCCACGTGGAGCTGCCGGGGTGGGCGCTCCCGCTACCCCCGCCTGACCATGTGCACCCCCTCCCGCCCCCTCTCTTGTTGCCAGGCGGAGACAGCAGCCAATCGCATCTGCAAGGTGTTGGCCGTCAACCAGGAGAATGAGCAGCTCATGGAAGACTATGAGAAGCTGGCCAGCGATGTGGGTACCTCCTGGGTTCTCCTGGCTTGGCTCGAGCAAGGCTCTGCTATCCCACCCTGGGGGGAAGAGGGAGCCCCCACAACCTGTTCCCCGCCAAACCATTGCTGGGGCGCAGTCTGAGGCTGGGCGTAGCCCTTGGTCCCCCAGCAAGGCAGACCCAGAGAAGCTTCGGCTCCGCTCCCCTTCTCCCAGGAGGCAGGGACAGGGCCGACCTCCAGGCTCCAGGGAGCCGAGTCCCTGGCCCTTTCATCAACAGACGGTGAGCCTGGCAAGCTCTGCACCTCTCTCGGTCTTGGTTTTTTCCATTTCGCGAGTGAGAGCTAAGCCAAGAGATCTCAGAGCTCAGCCAAGAGATCTCTTTCTAGCCGGGTGTCCTGTTGTTCTGTGAGTGGCTTGGCCTAGAAAAGGAGACGTCCAGTTTTGAGGGGATGTGATGGTTGGGTAACACTTCTGAGGGGATGGAGGTGGACCAGGGCTGGCTCCAGCTAGCTTAGCAGTGGGGCCTACAGGGGGAGACGGCGCTGGGTCCGCTGTTCTCCCGCTGACTGTGTTTGGGTGAAGGCTCCACTTGCTTCTCCCTCAAAAGAACTCAGCCTTCTGAACCCGACCTCTTGGGGGATCTGCCGTCTAGCATAGTAGAAACCCGGGGGCCGGGCTTCCTCCCTGCCCTGCCGTTCCAGCTTACTCACCTTGGCAAGTCACGTGACCTCACGCTGCCCCGGTCACCCTTCTGCAACCTGGGGGAGGATCACAGCACCTAACCCCATGGGGGGCCCGTCATTATGCCAAGGAGTTCGTCTGGGGACAAGCTGGCACCTCGCAGGCACTCATTCTATTTCCTGTGACCGCCGACTCTCCCCCCCCCCCCCCCCCACCTTCTCCACCATCATCACCTTATCCAGGCCGTTCCTTGCCTGTGCCCCAGAAGCCAGCCCCTTCCTTTTTGAGTCAGAGATCCTCATTGTAGAATTCTAGATGGCCAGGTGACAAGGGCCTCGGGAGATAACTGGGCACCCCCTCCCTGGTCTGGATGAGGACACGGAGGCCCCACCAGGCGGTAGAGCTCGGGTCTCCTCCTAGTCGACCTGACTTCCCACTAGGTCTGGCAGAGTAGAGGGGGTGGAGTTACCTTCTTCCCCTGGCAGAGAGGGGGCTGGTGGCCAGGCTGCACGAAGGAACACTCTGGAACCTGGCCTCGTGGCCGGGGAGTGGGAGTCAGGACAGAGGGTGCCTCCAGGAGAGCCCTCTCCCAGCACCCCCAGCGTGGGAAGAGCCAAAAGCGGCCACTGCCCCCGCTCCCAGCACCCTCACCCCTTCTGCCCTCCAGCTGTTGGAGTGGATCCGCCGCACGATCCCGTGGCTGGAGAACCGGGCGCCGGAGAACACCATGCACGCCATGCAGCAGAAGCTGGAGGACTTCCGGGACTACCGGCGCCTGCACAAGCCGCCCAAGGTGCAGGAGAAGTGCCAGCTGGAGATCAACTTCAACACGCTGCAGACCAAGCTGCGCCTCAGCAACCGGCCCGCCTTCATGCCCTCTGAGGGCAGGATGGTCTCGGTGAGTGCGGGGGAGCCAGGGCCCCCCAACCGACCGCCGCCTCCAGCCCCGGACTGCTCCCCCACCTGCATCCCAGGCTCAACCCCCTCCCCGCCACTGTTCCAGGCCAGGGTAGCCACCTGGACCTTCCAGCACCACCTTCTCCCCTACCCCTCAAAAAACCATCTTTGTGAGCAAAACGCCTCTTGACATATTGAACCAAACAGGGCTCTATTCAGTAGTAGTCAGGATAATTTTTTACTGCTGCAGAATCTTTTTTAAGCCCTTTAAAAAAAAAAAAGTGTATTACCGTACAAAAAATGTAATGGCTTTTTTTTTTTTTTTTTTGGTAGGCTATTTCAAAGATACAAATAGGCAAAAGACAGAAAATAGAAATTACTCATAATTGGGGCGCCTGGGTGGCTCAGCCCTTAAACGGCTGCCTTCGGCTCAGGTCATGATCCCGGGATCCTGGGATCGAGCCCCGCATTGGGCTCCTTGCTTAGCGGGAAGCCTGCTTCTCCCACTTTCCCTGCTTATGTTCCCTCTCTCACTGTTCACTGTGTCTTTTCTGTCAAATAAATAAAATCTTTAAAAGAAAAATTACTCATAATCTTAATTACCCTATATCAACCTAAAAATGTTTTTTAGGGGTGCCCAGGTGTCTCAGTCAGTTGGGCGTCTCCAACTCTTGATCTCAGCTCAGGTCTGGACCTCAGGGTTGTGAGTTCGAGCTGGATGTGGAACCTACTTAAGAAAAAAAATTTTTTTGGAAAAAATTCTTTTAATCTATGTAAATATAATTTTTTAAAAAAGATTTTATTTATTTATTTGACACAGAGAGAGAGAGATCACAAGCAGGCAGAGGCAGGGAGAGAAGGGGAAGCAGGCTCCCCGCTGAGCAGAGAGCCCGATGTAGGGCTTGATCCCAGGACCCTGAGATCATGACCTGAGCCGAAGGCAGAGGTTTTGACCCACTGAGCCAGCCAGGTGCCCCTGTAAATATAATTTTTAAGGAAATCCTAAAGCATGTTTTATTTCATAAGCCTCTTTAAAAAAAAAACTGAAATTGTGAATGGCTTTCCAAATGTTAAATTCTCTTCATTTAGGTTTACTTAGTTATTTCTGCTTCCCGCTTACCCTATCCTCAGACTTAGGAAGGAACATTATAAGCCAGGGAAACATGCAAAAGAAAATTTAAAAATTCAGCAGGGTAGAGCTTTTGCCCTCTAAAACGAGAAGTCTTGAGACGGCGTGGGCATATAAGGCGGGAAGGGCAAGGGGATGAGCAAAGCAGGCAAACCGCGTTGGGAGGAGGCAGGGTCCTGGGGGACCCTGGAGAAGAGGAAAGAGTCTCTGGCCGTTGTGTCTGCCTAGAATTGCAGTCTTTTTCCAGATTCCAGGCTGAAACAGCAGCTTTTGGTTGGCTAGAGCCCCTGCTGACCAGAGGGTGCTCTGTGTAAGTTAGAAGCGCCTCCCAACCCCCCCACCTGGTGGGTGCAGCCCATCCCCGGCGCCCCCCCGTGGCAGGCCGGCCAGTTCGGCCCAGTAGGCACCGTGTGCTAACTGTAGGAACAACCCTGTGGGTGGCTCCCTGTTCGAAGGGCTGTGGGGTTGGGCTCAGCAGCTGTCACTGTGCTCAGGTGCTTGGCCAGCTCGTCCACACCAGGGTCCCTGCAGGGTCCAGGCAACTGCCTAGAGCTCAGGAGCACATCCAGAGCTGTGGGGAGCCTGGGAGGCTCCTATGCCTGCTCGCCTCGTTCAGTTGTTGCTCTTTTCCCCTGGCTGGCCCTATATCTTCTGATTGGTTACCATCCGGGGCCACAGAGGGCCTCGGGCTCAAAGCCCTATAGCTGGGTGGCCCATGTGGACTTGGGCCTCACGCCCTGCCTAGGAGGCCTTGTGCCCAGGAGCCTGGGAAACACCAAGGTGGGGCTGGCTGGGCATGGCTGAGATGGGGACGGGGCTGGGGTCTCGGGGGCCAGCAGGGGCTGACCCTGTGCCTCCCATCTCTACAGGACATCAACAATGCCTGGGGCTGCCTAGAGCAGGCAGAGAAGGGCTACGAGGAGTGGCTGCTGAATGAGATCCGGAGGCTGGAGCGGCTCGACCACCTGGCAGAGAAGTTCCGGCAGAAGGCCTCCATCCACGAGGCCTGGACGGACGGTAAGGCCTGCAGCCCAGCCTCCTGTCCGCCCCCCGGGGGTGCCCGCTTCCGTGCTCCACCAGCCCCAGCTCCTTTCTCTCTCGCTGCTTGTTTGTTTTGCTTTGTCTCTTCCTAGTTCCTTGCCCTTAATTAAGACAAGTTCATTGGCCCTTTGGGTGACTCTGCTTCCTCGTCCGTAGAGTGGGGACAATCACAGTGCTTCGTAGGTTTAGGGGAACAGAATGAATGACTACCTCTGAAGCGCTCAGAGGGATTCCGGGCCTAGGACGATGCTACGTCTGTGTAGTTCCTTTTGGTTTTGGTCACTGTGATGACGTCGTCTTCCCTGAGTCTGTTAGGTTGGGTTCTCACCCCGACTCTGCCACCTGGAGGCCGAGTAAGTTTGGAGCAGCCGCTCAGGCTCTGGGTCTCGTTCCCTCATAGGTGACACGCAGGGGACCGAGCGCCCTCTCCTGCGTCAGTGCCCTAGGGCCACCGGAACAAAGGGCCAGACGTTGGGTGGCTGCACACAGCAGAAGCGGGCTCTCCGGGCGGCAGGGTTGGTGCCTTCTGGAGGCACGAGGACGAGTCTGTCTGTGCTGCTCCCTCGTGTCTGGTGCTTGCTGGTCATCCTTGGTGTCACTGGTTTAGTCCAGTCTGCCACCATCCCCCATGGCTGCTTCTCTGTCTATCCTCCTTTTTCTAATAAAGACTCCAGTCATTGGATTTAGGGCCCTCCCCAGTCTCCTATGACCTCATCTTAACCAATTGCCATCCACAAAAACCCTATTTTCAAATAAGGTCAGATTCTGAAGTTCTGGGTTGACATGAGTTTCAGGGAATACTGTTTAACTCAGCCTGCCTCCCCCTAGGGTTGTTGCAGGAGTAAACATCGCAAGGACATTTTATGCTTAGCTGAGGCCTGGCAGGTAGAGCACACTCCGTAAATGGAGGCCCTGGGGAGTTTCCCTCCACTGTCTGCCCTCTTGCTGTTTCTGGCCTCCGGTGGTAATGACCTAGAGCCCTTGCCGTGTTAATGCAGGTATGTCTCCATTACTCCAACTTGGAGGCACTTGGGGCCACGTCTGGTGTCTGCTTGTTGGCAGCTGAAGTTAACTCCAAAGAAAGAAAAGTCACGCCCGGAATAGTCTTTTCCTCAGAACCGGGGCCAGGGCTGGAGAGGGGCCCACATTGCCCATTTCCTAGGGTCCTGCAGCCATTTCAGCTGGAGCCTCTGGGGCAGCCTCTGTTGGCCGGTGGGGTGCAGCGTCTCCACGCCCCCGTCAGCTCTAAGCTGGAGACAAAGAGGCTAATACCCTGTGGCGTGGTAGGGGATGGGAGTGTGCTTGAGTCGGCCTGAGGGGGTTGGGTTTAGCTCCTTGTTGCAAGTGCACAGTGAGGCGAGGCTGCTCCCTGCACCCCCTTGGCCCCCCACTGCCAGGTGCGCCCCGTGCAGAGCGGAAGTGGGGCTCGCACCAGCTCACTCACATGCTTCGGTCACGGCCTCCCCAGGGCCCCGGTGCAGCCCACAGAAAGCTACGGAGCAGGGGCTGGTCCCGTCAGCCAGCCCGCCACCAGCACGGACGTGAGAACTGCTCGTGCGTGGGCAGCAGATGCGGGCACAACCTCTGGGCAAAGCAGTCCAGCTGGGCACGTCCACACTGGCCGTGGTGCTGCCTGCCGACCCGGGAGCTCCTGAGCCTGTCTGAAGAATGAACCCCGAATGTGGGGAAATCGCGCGTCTAGGGAGATTTGCCGTGAGACCTCTAATAGCACACGCTGAGGGGTCTGGACGCCCCACGGTTGGGGTGGCAGGTGGTCACGCTCGTGGGACCAGAGGGGGACGCATGTGCAAACGGCGGCCAGAGTGGAGGCTGTGAGGATGTGCTGCTGAACGTTCGAAAGCAGGAAACATAGCTTCCATGTACCTGAGGATTGTGACACGGCATCCATACAAGGAAAGACGGAAAAGGAGTAGATAAGGAGGCTCATCGGTAGTTTTTTCCCCCCAAACTTGTCATAGTATTATTCTGACTTAAAGAAAAAAAAAGTAGCAGGTCACCGGGCTGGCTTAGTCAGGAAAGCATGAGACTCTTGATCTTAGGGTTGTGAGTTTGAGCCCCACCTTGGGTGTAGAGATGAGTTAGAAATAAAATCTTTTTTTTTTTTTCAAAGATTTTGTTTATTTATGACAGAGAGAGACAGCGAAAGTGGGGACACAAGGATAAGGGAGATGGAGAGGGAGAAGCAGGCTTCCCACTGAGCAGGGAGCCCAATGCGGGGCTTGATCCCAGGATGCCAGGATCATGACCAGAGCCGGAGGCAGACTCGAAGCCACCTAAGCGCCCCTAAAAATAAAATCTTAAAAACAAACAAAAAAAGAAGTAGAGGGAAGGAAAGAAAGGCCATGCTGGGCACAGTCTTTCAGCCCCACAGCCCGGCCCTCATTTGCTGAGCAGGGCTGAGCTTCCCTGACGGGCCCAGACATGGAGGGTGGGGCGTGCCAGCCAGGCCAGGGCAGCCCCTGTCCTGAACCAGATGCCTCACGAGACAGCTGGCAGACATCATGTAGCAATAGTCTTGGGGGGTTCGTTTCTTATCCCGTTTCCTCCTGGGAAGCTGAAATCCCAGACAGGCCAGCCCTGCCCCGTTCCTAAAGAGAGGGCAATGCCCCCTGACAGTCAGAGAAGGTTCTGGCCACTGTTGGGTTCTGTGTAGAGTGCCCTGGACATGCTGACCACTGTGAGATAATCAAGGGGAGGGTCCCTGCAGGACTGCCAGCAATAGTAGCTAGAGAAACTAAAGATGGGGTGTCCCCAGGGTGCTTGGCTGGTTCTTTCCCAGCTGTCCTCACGGGGCATCACCCTGCATAGCCTTTGGATGTAACCACTCCTCATGGCCCCATACGCGTTCCATGGAATGTAGCAACTTCCCTGACCCGGCCTCATGGTGGATGGTCCAGCTGCACATTGCTTTCTCACACTGCTGATGGTTGATCACTGTATGGTGGGCATCTGGGGATGTGCCCTCGGAAATGGGGCTCTTGGGGTCCAGAGGGATGGGTGGTCGGGGCCAAGAAGATGGGGCCTCTGGCTTCTGCTCAGCCTCGGACCCCCTCTCTCTGAACCCAGGCAAAGAGGCTATGCTACGGCAGAAAGATTACGAGACCGCCACCCTGTCGGAGATCAAGGCCCTGCTCAAGAAGCACGAGGCTTTTGAGAGTGACCTGGCCGCCCACCAGGACCGTGTGGAGCAGATCGCTGCCATCGCGCAGGAGCTCAAGTAGGCACGGCTGGGCGAGGGCTGGGGCCATGGTGGGAAGTGGGGTGTAGCTGTGCGAAGCGAGGAGGGTGGATACAGTGGGCGCCCGTTCGGGAAGGGTGTCGAAACAGAAGACTGTGGTCATCGCCCCAGGCGGAGAATGAGCCCGTGACCCTGCTGCTCAGGGCATCCGGTCCTTCCCTGCAGCTAGTGCAGGACCAGAGCTCTCGCTGGGCCTCGGAGGCTCCCTGCCGTGGGGCATCAGGGTCAAGGCTGGCACTGCCTCCAGCCGAGCTGTGGCAGGGGCCCCTGGAGGGAGCTGGCCTTCATTTGTCTCCCTGCAGTCTTCTGAAAGCCAAGGACTTGGGGGGTGGGAGGGGCACCTGGAGGTCTTGGGGAGCACGCCTGGCCTCCCTGTACCGCTCACACCCCCAGCACCGGGGAGAGGGGAGCACGCGCTGGAGGTAACCCGGGTCACTGGACTCTTCCTGCCTCTCCCCTTCCAGCGAGCTGGACTATTACGACTCACCCAGCGTCAACGCTCGGTGCCAGAAGATCTGTGACCAGTGGGACAACTTGGGAGCCCTGACCCAGAAGCGGAGGGAAGCTCTGGAGGTGGGGGCCCCTGAGGGAGATGGGGGCCTCTTGCTGCTTTGTGATTCCCTTTGCCTTGGGCCCAGAGGCCCCCCTGGGTTCCCTGGACCCGCTGTGGCCTGTGGTCGAAGGTTCACCCTGGCGCTGGATTGGGCTTTGCCTTGACGGAGATGCATCCTCTCCAGTCTCCCTATCTCATGCACTCTACAGCCCAAGCCCAGCCATTCGAGCACTTTCTATTCTGCAGATCAGACTGGGGGCCAGGCTGGGTGATTCCAGTGGGGGAGGGTCTGTAGACCCCACATTAAGAACCAGTGTCCCGGAGAAAGCCTATTCTTTCTGTCTGACTTAGTCTGGTCTTCTAGACCTAGAACCCCTTGGAGGGTGGGCCAGGAGAACCTTGGAGGGGCCAGGAGGACCTTGGAGGCTCGGGGTGGGGGTGGGGGCAGGGAGTGGTCATTCTGGATAGGACTCTGCTGAATACCTCCCTATCCACCCCTTCCCTTCAATCGTCGCTCCCAGCGGACAGAGAAGCTGCTGGAGACCATTGACCAGCTCTACTTGGAGTATGCCAAGCGGGCCGCACCCTTCAACAACTGGATGGAGGGGGCCATGGAGGATCTGCAGGACACCTTCATCGTGCACACCATCGAGGAGATCCAGGTGTGCTGCAGATCCCTCCCCCTTGGATGCCGGCTCCCCCAGGCCCCTGTGTAAACCTCACCCCTGCGGGACTGCTCTGTGGGATTGGGGTAGCAGCCAAGGATTTTCTGCATTTGAACGAGTTGCATTTTGTGTATTTTGATTAGGTAATCTATGCAGATGGTCTAAAATCTAGAAGATAAAGAGGATATGCCATAAATCCTCCCTCCTACCCTAGTGCCCTCCTCAAAGCAAACCAGTATGCCTATGCTGCCTCTGCCTATGCAAGCAATTATATCTGTTTGTTAATGTGTTTTTCTCTATGCCCCTTTTTAACACAAAATCCGCTTTTATTATATACCGTATTCTGAACCTTTATTTTTAACTTAATATTTTGGAGCTCATTGCATAGCAATAAATAGCTCCTTCGTTCTTTTATACAGCTGTGGAGGATCGGATTTAAAAGATTTTGCAAAGGAAGCCTGGGTTGGGGAAGGTTACCTGGGGAGCAGACCTTGTCCTAGACCTGACTGTGGGGTGATACACACTCTAGGGTGATTGCTCCTGATTTCACCAGCCCTGAGCATGAAGCTCTTGTTTGATGGCTCTGTCTTCACTTCCCCATGGACACCCTGCCCGCCTGGTTCTCAGCCATGAGCATCCTTGGTTGGTGCCTCTGCATCTCACAGCTGGTGTGGGGCCAGGCCTTCATTGGCCCTCCCACCCCCCCTCTGCCCTGGGACCTGTAGGGCTCCCTTAGTCCATTTGGCCCACATGAGGCACCAGTCACTGTCCTTCTCTTGCACGCAGGGACTGACCACAGCCCATGAGCAGTTCAAGGCCACCCTCCCTGATGCTGACAAGGAGCGCCTGGCCATCCTGGGTATCCACAACGAGGTGTCCAAGATCGTCCAGACCTACCACGTCAACATGGCGGGCTCTAACCCCTACACAACCATCACGCCTCAGGAGATCAATGGCAAATGGGACCACGTGAGTCCAAGGGCCGGGTGCATTGGCGGGGCCATTAAAGGTTTTATAAGGGCAGGGATTTTGTCCCCTTTTCTGGTTGATTGTTACTGATTTTCATGGATTTTATTTTTTTCATTATCACACGGTAAGCACTCGTCGGTCCAGTTAATGAATGATGGAGTTTCTGGAACAAGTCACTCCTGTTCTATTACCACCTGGCTCATTCCCTTCATGCTTCATCCATTTTCTCATCTGAAGTATGGGGCAGGCGGCTGGCCCGTCCCCACGACCTGTGATTGTCCCCACCCCAGGTGCGGCAGTTGGTGCCACGTCGGGACCAGGCCCTGACGGAGGAGCACGCCCGCCAGCAGCACAATGAGAGGCTACGGAAGCAGTTCGCAGCCCAAGCCAACGTCATCGGGCCCTGGATTCAGACCAAGATGGAGGTGAGTCCCCTCACGGGAGGCAGGGATGGGCTTCCACCCCTTCCCAGCACCGTCCCAGCCTATCAGGCTTGCCCTGTCTCCTCCTGGGCGGAACCCCGGGGGAATGCCGGTCCCAAGTCCACGATGGGTCTGCGGCCCTACAAGCGGTGTGGAGTCTGTTGGGGAAGGCCAGTGGGTTGATTCTGATCTCTGGTTTGGGTGCAAACACCCACCCAGGGCTGCCACTAAAGAGCCACCTGAGAAAGTGCCACAGAAAGATGAGTGCCTGGGGAACTGACTTGCAGATTTATCGTTGGCTTATTTGGCTGACCAGGTCTCCCTTCCTCCTGAGCAGAGAGCTTTGTCAAAGAGAAGGATCTTTCCAGAGAGAGAACTGAGCCTCGGGCAAGCATGGAGTTTTTTTTTGCTGAATTGTTGGGACAGATCCTGGGGTGCTGTATGTAGATCAGGGAAGGGGCCCTGCTTGGGTTAGAGCATGGTGACCCTCTGAGCTCCTTGAAGGCAGAGATCATGTCGAGCTCATGTTTGTCTCCCCTGCGCCCCACCCCCACCTGCTTGGCTACGCATCGTTCAAAGTAGCTGCTCAGGAAATATTTGCTGGCTTGAATTGAGTGCACAGAAAAGGCTTTTACAGACAGGTTTTGTTTCCGTAGAGCAAGTATGGACAGAAAGGGGGATGAGGCCTGGCCCGTGGGGTGGGTGGGATTGAGGCAGGCCGAGGCAGGCAGCCTGGGAGCAGACCAGCAGGTGTGTGGCCACTGATGAGACATGTCAGGGGCTCTGAGGCTGTGGGGAAGCTGGCTCTGTGGGCCGAGAGAGTCCCTGGGGTGGGTGATAATTGGGAACAAAGCTTGGGCTGGGAGTTTGAATGGCAAGCAGAGGAGCGAACATTTAGGTTAGGAGCTGACCTTGCAGTCCTTTTCTGAGGCCGAGAGGCACCTGAGAGACGGGGGGAGGTATGTCATCTGGTGATGACAATGCTTCTCAGACCCTTTTATGATGCTGTTTCCAGACCAAGGTGTGTCCCTGCCAAAGCGTCTTGTTCTTGGTTGACTAATTCCCACTGATGGGTTCCCTGGTAGCAGGGCAGGCGGGGGAGGTACCGAAAACCCAAGAACCATTGGAGGGGCTGACCGATGACCTGGGTGCCCCAGTCCCTACCCTAGGGACAGAGTGGGGTGGTCTGACAGGGGCTTCCTTCCGGGTGAGCAGGAGATCGGGCGGATCTCCATCGAGATGCACGGGACCCTGGAGGACCAGCTCAGCCACCTGCGACAGTATGAGAAGAGCATCGTCAACTACAAGCCCAAGATCGACCAGCTGGAGGGTGACCACCAGCTCATCCAGGAGGCGCTCATCTTCGACAACAAGCACACCAACTACACCATGGAGGTGGGCGGCTCCCACCTTGCTCCTCCAGGAAGGGAGCCCCTGAACCCCTTCTGCTCGCCACACCCCCGGGCTGGGGCTGAGGGTAGGGGGCAGTTACCCATCTTCCAAGGAAAGTGCTCATAGTAGGGGAACAAGCTCTCATTTGTAAGGAGGGGAATCTTGCTGCTGCTCCCCTCTGGAGCCCGGGCTCTTCGGGCCCTTCTGAATTTCCCAGGGGTTTTGAGAATGCAGACTTTCAGGCTCTGGCTTTAGGATTTGATTCACTAGGTCTGGGCCGGGGCTGAGGAATGTACGTTTTGAACAAGCACCTGTGATTCAGCTGCAGGCTGTCTCCGGACACTGGCTTAGGCACCTGCTTTCCTAGCGGTGAATGGTTTGGACCACGAAGGCATGTGCGTGTGGCTCTAGGATGGGATATGCGGGCCCCTCCCTCCTGACCTGACTCAGGCCTCCAGTTCTGGTCTCTGCTGTCTCAGGTGGAGGCCACCACCCTCCTGTGCTTCCCCTTTCATCATCCGAGGCCTCTGTCCCGCTGATGCTATAGATCTGGCTGGAAGTCTGGATTTGGTGGCTTGGGCCATTGTCATCGTTAGGGGGAGGCGTCGCCGGGAGTAGCTGAGGCCCAGGCCCGGGGCCCCTTGGCTGACAGGCTCCTTATCCCGCCCCCCAGCATATCCGTGTGGGCTGGGAGCAGCTCCTCACCACCATCGCCAGGACCATCAACGAAGTGGAGAATCAGATCCTCACCCGTGATGCCAAGGGCATCAGCCAGGAGCAGATGAATGAGTTCCGGGCCTCCTTCAACCACTTTGACCGGGTGAGAGCCCCACCGCCCGCACTTAGAGCAGTCCCCAGCCCCTGCCCCAGGGCCCTGGGAGGCACCGCCCAGGAGGTGGGCAGCCATGCTGGGCCAGTTCCTGGGCAAGGGGAGGAGGAGGAAGGAAGCAGAAATCAGCTTGCTCTGACTCTGAGAGGCCACCTCTCAGCTGGCCTCAGGAAGCCTGTCCTGTGTGCTGTGAACTTCCCTGCTTTTCTGGAGCAAGAGCTCATGTAGTGAGTGGAGAGGGGATCTCTGGCCCCCGACACTTGCTCTCCTGCCAAGAGGAGTCAGCCCTTGGGAACAAGGCTACCCTAGCCTCTGGGGCCGGCCTGCTGTCCCCTGGCTGTGGGGACTGTTGCTTGCCTCCGCCTCAGGACAGAGGAGCAGAGGCCCCCTCTCCTACCCCTCCCCCCGCCGCAGCCTTTGGGGGACTCTGTGGGGGCGTCAGCATTGTTCGTCCTGGGCCCTCATCCCAGCTCTGGGACAGGCTGAGCTGTCTGCAGACCATCCCTCCCAGTGCCCTGGGGCCTCTGGGGAGCCAGACGGATGGGGGCATGGGGTTCGGTGCTGCCCACCAGCCCTGCCTGCTTCCCTGTCCTCCAGCCTCCTGGGTGGGTGAAGCCCTCTGGGAAAGCCGTGTCAGGGCCTTGGGGCTGGGGTGGGCCGGGCCCTTCTGGGGGAGCTTCTCACCCCCGTGGCTCACTGTGCTCCCCTCTGGCCTGCTTCCCGGAGCCGGGCTGCGTGTGCCAGGGAGAGGGCACCCTCTGGGCCTTGTCCGTGTGTCTAACCGTGTGCACTTTTATTTCCCCTCCTCCCCTGCCCCTTCCACCCCCCACCCTCTCCGTCCGCATGCCTTTGTCCCTGTGTCTCCCCACACACGCCACCCTCCCCCCGGGGCATGGCCCACCCCCCTCCCCTCACGGCCTCCACCTCCCTGGCACCGCATGGCTCGCTGCCTGGCGCACGGCGGCCCCAGGATCACTCCGGCACGCTGGGTCCCGAGGAGTTCAAAGCCTGCCTCATCAGCTTGGGTTATGATATTGGCAACGACCCCCAGGTACTCGCCTCCTGCATGGAGCACGCTCAGGGGTGGCATCCGGGGCGAGAAATAACGCGTTTCTCCTTTTTCTTTTCTCTCTTTGTCTGCATCTCCCTGTCTCCCCTTTCCTGTGGGCCTCGGGGGCTCGTCCTCTCCTGCTGTCCCTGCCTGGCTCATGTCGGGCTCCTCTTCCAATTGCTCCGACCTCTGACCTCTGCCCTTGGTCGTCTTTTCTGGGAACCTGCCCGGGACCCATCTTGCTCTCTCCTCGTCACTCTCCATCCTGTGGACGGACTTTTGCCTCTCCCTGTTCTCTCTCCTCCTCATGGATGTGTCTCCTCCTGTGTTCCTTTTCCCTTCGTAATGCCCCCAACCATATGCGTCGACCTCTCCTTCTGGCCCTCTGTGCCCTGTCTTCCTGGCCCCGGGCCGGCCCTTCCTCCTCCTGCCTCTGACCCTCCTGTGTCTTGGTGCCACTGGCCCCACAGAAGAAGACAGGCATGATGGACACAGATGATTTCCGCGCCTGCCTTATCTCCATGGGTTACAACATGGTAATGTAAACCCCGCCCTCTGTTCTGACGAGGGCCGCTGCCTGGACGGGGAGGCCGAGTCCTGGCCGTGGCAGGCTGGAAGCCCTCGAGCTAGGGGCTGCCCTCCCTGGAGGTGCCTCATGATTCTGGCCCGTGGGGAAGATGAAGCCCCGGGGGCTGGGCCCGGCCTTGTGGCCTGTGTGTGTCCCAGAGGTCTGGGCCTCTCACCTCAGTCTCTGCTGGCTTATGTTTTTGGTACTTCCTATGGAGATGGGCTTTTCCACTCCCGTGGTGGCTGGTGGGGCTGGCCCTAAGGCTAGCAGGAAGGGCTGGAGGTTTGGACTGTCCGCTCGGGTTTGGCTCGACTTCATCTTTCAGGAAGCACAGAGATTTCTACGTCCACCCTGGGGGTGGCTCCAGCCACGCCCGCCGCCCCTTGGCCTTCACGGCCTCTTCCGTGGTGTGCCCTCACGTAGGGGGAGCCTCAGCCGGGCCGCCAGGCAGCTCCTGGGCCTCGGTACAAAGGGCAGAGCTTGTGGGCCGCCCCGGGCCAGGCCAGGGCCCCGGCTCTGGATGCAGGGAACCCAGGAGTAAATCCAGCTCTGCCATCACCAGCTTGGGGAGGAGGGAGAGGGGAAGGGACCCCTGTGGGACAGAGGCCAGGGTTCACTGAAGGAACTTTGTGAGTGCGGCGCCTGGGTCTGACACAGAGAAAGTACAGCGCTGTGAGGGGAATGCAGGTTGTGGAGCCAGACCATCCGAGTTCAAATCCCAACTCTACTACCTGCTGGCTGTGTGGCTCTGAGCAAGTCACCCAGCCTGTCTGGGCCTCCGGTTGCTCACGTGGAAACCTGATGGAAGTAATAACGACCTGCACCATACCAGGGGTGGGGTGAAAAGAGGTGAAAGGCATCCGGCCGTCAGAAGAGCTTGGCTCGTGGTACAGGTCCTGTGCTGTTGTTGTCAGCATTGTCGCCGTGTGCTCCCATGGGAACCTGTGGGGTGTGGGAAGCCTGAATGGGGTCTTCGCTCTTGGGTCTGACGTCCCCGTGATGCCCTTAGGACAGCCCAGGGGGCCGCTGTGCTCCACTCTAGCAGCCTCAGGCTCCTCTGAGCCCCCAGGGGCTTCAGGTCCGTAGGAGACGTTCCCAGAAGCCTGTGGCTGAGAGGCTGACAGGCCTGGGGTTGGTTCTTCTCTCCAGGGAGAGGCCGAATTTGCCCGTATCATGAGCATCGTGGATCCCAACCGCCTGGGGGTAGTGACGTTCCAGGCCTTCATTGACTTTATGTCTCGAGAGACGGCCGACACAGACACAGCGGACCAAGTCATGGCCTCCTTCAAGATCCTGGCTGGGGACAAGGTGGGTCTGCCATGGCGTGGGCACCGTGCAGGGTGCACTCCAATCTGGGGGGTCACTTGCACCCCACGGCCCCTTCCTCCCACTGGGCCTCCCCTTGCTGTCCACCTCCACCCATTTCTGTAATGCTTGGGGATCAGCTAAGGTATTAGGGCACAGTGTGAGCCTAAGGGAGGGTCTCCTGCCAGGGAGCGGGACCCCTTCACCCTCGGGCTGGAGGGATGAGTGGTGGAGGCGGGTCTTGTGGGATGGAGGATGTGGCCGAGTGCAGGAAGAGCTGAGAACTCCGACTTCACCCTTCTATCAGGCTGTGCACAGGCGCGGATCGTCGGCAGGAAGCGGGCGGGAAGCATGTTATCTGGTCTATCCCGAGCAGCAGTCAGTTTTGGTTTCCAAATTTCCCAAGTTCCCCGCAGTGCCCGGCCCGGCAGTGGAACAGTGGGAGCGCCAGGAGAAATGGGCAAAGCAGGGGCTCTCTAGAGGCCAGACTCCCTTTCTGTAACATTCATAGGATAGTCCTGCTGCCATACTTCAGTCTGTTACAAGACTGAAAAGATTGAGTTCTAGAAAGCCAATGCCAATGGGGAGCATAATTTCTGAAATGTTTCAGTCTATGAGGGAAAAAGATGGAGCCAATAGAGGTTCCTAAAGTTTAAGGACACCCTATTGGAGTCCCAGTGCCTGGAGCTGAACGACCCTCAGAAACCACATCCTTGAAGTGACTCTGGGTCCCTGAGGTCCAGGAAGAGACCTGGACTCCTGACTTTTGGAGTGACCTAGGGGCGACTCCACCCTCCTCCAAACTGGTTCCTAGGAGGCTTTGGCAGAGAGAGGTAGGGCATGGTGCTGGGCACGCAGAGACCTGGGCTGGGACCCAGGTGGGGGCAGACGCGCATCTTACAGACCTGGTGGAGATAGCTGTCCCCCACGGCGATGTCATGCTTGGTTGCTCACTGTATTTGCCGAAATTACACGACCTTCAGAGTGCGCGCCTGAGTGGGTGTGCCTCCCACTGTGTTACCGGAGTCCCTGCTGGTGTCACTCCAGCTCGCGGTTACTGCAGACCAGAGTGATACATGAAATTATAGGTGAGGTTAGCATTTGACTTAGCTTGGAAACAGGCCAGAGGAGGTACAGAAATGGCAAACAGGAGATTGAAAATGAACGTATATTTTGTATACCCACGCATGTGTATGTATGCACGTGTATGCATTATAAACACGTGCGTATATGTGTATATTGGATCTACAGGTGGATCTGTGCGCGGGCGCACTTCTCTGTGTCCCGAAGCAGGAGGATGGGACCGGGAACGGGACGGGGACGGGGACGGGGACGGGGACGGGGACTGGGTGCTGTTGCCCCAAGTGACGTCCCGGCGCCCCCTGCCGGCTCTCTCCCCAGAACTACATCACGGTGGACGAGCTGCGCCGAGAGCTGCCGCCAGACCAGGCCGAGTACTGCATTGCGCGGATGGCCCCCTACACGGGCCCCGACGCCGTGCCGGGTGCTCTGGACTACATGTCCTTCTCCACGGCGCTGTACGGCGAGAGCGACCTCTAACCCTCCCGCCCAGGCCAGCGCCCTTGCCCTGCCCGCTGTGTGCCCCGCCACCCCGCCCTGCACCCCCGCTGCCCCCTCCCACGCCCGGGTGTGGTCTCCGAGCTCCGCCTCGAACCTGGCGAGCCAGGACCCACGTGGCATCGAGCCTCCTTGCCCGCAAAGTGACAGTTTACAAAATTATTTTCTGCAAAAAAGAAAAAAAAAGTTACGTTAAAAAAAGTAAAAAAAAAAAGCCAAAAAACCAAAAAACCACATATTTTATTATAGAAAAAGTATTTTTTTCTCCACCAGACTTAAATGGAAAAGAGGAAAAATTAACTGTTTGCACCGAAATGTTTTGTTTTGTTGTGACATAGGACAATAACCAAGCACAACGTTCTAATCTATACTTTTTACCGATTTTTTTTTTCTCTCTGTATCATCTGCTGTATTCATTTCTCCAATCTCATGTCCACCTTGCTGTGGGAGTGGAGGGGTGGGGGTAGGGGGGTATCTTGTCAGAAGGCACATTGGTGCATGTGTGTTTGCTAGCTCACTTGTCCATGAAGATATTTTATGATATTAAAGAAAATCTTTTGAAATGGCTGTTTTTTAAGGAAGAGAGTTTATGCTTCTTGTCTTCTCGTTTTTAAGCCCAGAGGTGTGGTTAGCGCACTTTTCTCCTTTAGTTTTGATATTGCCGATTAAAAATGAACAAGATTGGAGAGAGTGGACAATTTTGATATTACTTGTCACATACCAAATTAAAGCAGCAGCTCCCATGACGGCTGTTGGCCTGTTCCTTGCTTACTGTTTTCCAGAAAGGTGTGTGGGGTCAAGGATGATGGGGTCCACCGTACCCAACCTTAATGGTTTTTGACCATGGCACATTCCATCCTCCTATACTTTGCTGTCTTTATTTTATTTTTTTTAAAGATTTTATTTATTTGACAGAGAGAAACACAGCGAGAGAGGGAACACAAGCAGAGGGAATGGTAGCGGGAGAAGCAGGCTTCTTGCGGAGCAGAGAGCCCGAGGCGGGGCTCGATCCCAGGTCCCTGGGATCTGACCTGGGCCGAAGGCAGACGCTTAACGACTGAGCCACCCAGGCGCCCCTGCTGTCTTTATTTTAAAAAAGAAAAGGTGGTTGCCTCAGAAGTCTCTTAAATGAGTTGAAGATAATAAGGTCCGGGATGTGTAAGGTAGGGGCTCGGTAATGTTAAGTGCTACCTTTGTTTTCTGTGGCATCAGACAGCTCTGTGACACCTGTGTGCCCCTCCCTTCGGTTTATTTTTGCCACAAGGGAACACATTGAACTGTTTCAGTAAGAGTCTTCTTGCCCTTCGCTATTCAAAATGTCCTGCAGTCAGGATGCCTGGGTGACTCAGTCGGTTAAGTGCCTGCCTTCGGCTCGGGTCATGATTCCGGGGTCCTGAGATCAAGCCCCATGTTGGGCTCCCTGCTCAGCAGGGAGTCTGCTTTTGCCTCTCCCTCTGCCCCTCCCCCTGCTTTGCTCTCTCTGTCTCTCTTTCAAATAAATAAATAAAATCTTAAAAAAAAAAAAATGTCCTGCAAACAGCAGCCTTCCAGCATCATCTGGGAGCTTGCTGGAAAATGCACTCTCAGGCCCCACCCCAGACTTTCAGAATCTGCATTTTAACAAGCTTCCCAGGGCATCTTTGTGCCCTGCTCAAGCTTCTCCAGTTTTTCCTCCTTACCTGTGTCTCCTCCCTGAGGCTGTTTTTTATTTACAGGACAGGGAGTGAAAGATGATCAGTGGTAATACGGGTGCAGTAGACTGCCATTTCCAAAGTGGGGAAACTATACTGTAGTTCCCTTAGCTATTAAGTGGCAATAATAGTGCTATTGGAAAGCCAATGCATATCCATAGAACTCCTAGAATCTTAGAACATTCTGGAATATTCACTGCCCAGGGAAAGAGGCAAGCAGACTGTTTGGAAAGAAGGACATGGGGTAGAGGTTGTTCCCATTTGCTTTGGGAAGTAGGATTTACCACTAGCTGGTTAAAAGTCCAGGAAATGCTCAGTGCGGGTAAAACATGGAACAAGGCCAGAGGCAGGCTCAGAGGGTCAAAGTCCTTGGAAAGAGGCTCATACACAAGATTCCCCGTGTTAGCTATTTACCTGCAAGTCTAACCAAGGGCACAGGGGTAGAGGAATAGAGGAGGGGAAATTGTTCCAACCAGAAGACTTCCTAATGCCAGGGTACAAGCACTTGGCCATACCACAGCTTCTAGAGGTATGATCAGTCGGCCTTTTCACTGCTTAGTTTAGAAAATTGTGTAAGAGTCATTTGAACGGAAGTATGCTTACTGAGTTAGTCCACATCCTTTAAGGGAATGCCCTTATTTGATATTCTCAATATTCAAGTGTACTTATGTGTGTGCAGATGGCTGTAGTTACTTTAAATTTTCAGTCCAAGAGGTAAAAATTAAAAAATCTCTTTCTGAAGCTGTTTGGGTCATCACACACGTCTTCTTACATGGATAATGTCATTTTTTTCTGTAAAAATAAAAACACTCTTGTTTGTCCTAATCATTCATACCTGTAACCATTAACCACTCCCCAAACAACCCCATTGAACTCTCCCAACATAGTTAAGTTCCTGTAAATATTTTAAACATACTTACAGATTTTAATAATTCTTTCCAGTACCTCAGACTCTCCACTAAGGCGTATTCAAATTGAGACCGCAAATTCTTGCTCAGCACAGAGCAACTGAAATACTATAAATGTAAATCAAATCCTCTGGAGCGGCTCCAAGCTGCTTACTAACAGTTCTCTTCCTCCCGGAATGAAAATCACACATCTGATCTCAATTTCACATTCCAGGTAAAAACCCCAAAGCAAATATATGCCAGATTCTTTGACGAGTTCAAGCTTCTTAGGTTAATCCTTAGGTTGTCGTGAGGATAAAACCTCTGAATCTTAACACTGAGAGTTGGATCTACTTCATCCTTGTGCTTCTTTCTACATAGGTGACCTCAAGTCCCCCCGTCATTCATTGCTGGGTTTTTGGGTCACAGGTTGAGAATTGTGACACGCGCCACGTGGGGAGTCCAAAGCAGGACACAAGATGAGGCACTCACCCACTTCGGGTTTCACCCAAGGCCCCGGGGAGCTCGTGGCGTCTGTTCTAGAGTCCGGTGTTGTTTGCTGTGTCACCGGGGTCCCTGAGCCCAGGCCCTTCCTTGGGCACTTCTGCAGCCTGTCGCCTCACTCCCCTGCTGGTCATCTTGTGTATCTCACTGTTGGCCACTTTTCTTCATACACCATTCTAGCTTGTTCTAAATGATTGGGTGGATGGAATTTTCTACCCCGACAAAGGTTGATTGTCCCTGCATTGGTGGGACGAACGCATCGCATCTCTTTCTTGCCGAGGTAGGGCATGGATTTCTACTGTATTTCTGTCTGCCTCTGCCTGTGCCTTTGGAGGGAGTTTGCTGACAACCTGATAAGGGCCAGTCTGTAAATAAGGCTCCTCTTTCTCTGGACTGTCGAGCCTTCTGTAAAATCCCCTACGACCATTCCCAATCCCAGGCCTGTCTCAGGAATCTTCTGTGTCCTCTGTCACTGGGTCAACTCAGGGCAGTCCCCTGGATACAGGACCAATGCCCGAGGGGTACAGTCAGTAGAGTGAGCGAGTTACCAGAACTGAGATAAGATTCCTTAGGTTGGAGGAATAAGGAGGTCAGAGGCTTCGTCGATTCTTTGACCTGTGCTGCTCGGCATGGACGGTGTTGAAGGGTAGGGAGTGCTCTCTGGGCTGT
>CM053609.1:94134523-94174623 GCA_028646535.1 Procyon lotor | reverse complement strand
CTACCTTTTAAAGCAGTAAGTGAATTCCTTCTGTTCTGAGGCTTTTCCTCTGAAGTACAATGATCATCATTTCAGATTTATGATTTTCACAGAGAAATATGGCTCGAATCAATAATTATCCATCTGATTTACGGAAGATCTACCATTTAAAATAGGCAGGGGTGCCTGGGAGGCTTAAGTTGGTGAAGTGTCTGACTCCATATTGGCTCCAGTCTTGATCTCAGGGTTGTGAGTTTGAGCCCCGTGTTGGGCTCCACATTGGGCATAAAGCCTGCTTAGATAGATAGATAGATAGATAGATAGATAGATAGATAGATAAAGATTGGAATGGACAAATACTTGAGTCATTCCAGAAGACCTATCACTTGTTAACTTTATTTTTTCAGATTTGTGAAGTATTTGTTCATTTTTTTTTTCGAGACTCTGAGTCCAAATACCTGTGGAAACAAAACTCAGAAGAAAATTTTTGTTCCAATATTACATTTGCTATTATAGAAGTAGTTCTAGATAAAGTGGAAAATACTTCTGAAATCTGTCTTTTGTTAGTCTCATTTACAGTGCCCCAGCCAATGAACCTGAGATGGGTAGAGGAAAAAAAGGTTTCCTTTCCTTCCCCAACACCCCCGTGGAAATAAAGCACCTTGAGGTTGCTGGGGACATTTGCATTGTCTGGCAAGGGGCCCAGAGTAAGTGCAGGTAGAATTGTTGAGCGGAAATGCCCCAGCTGCCAGAAGCGGGTGTGACCCAGGTGTCATGGGAGGGGGGTGGGCATCAATCCTGGGATCTGGGGGAGTGGGTGGGAGATGTGAGCTGCGACAGGCCATTTGGGAGCCAAGTCCTGGTCACCGTGGGGCTGCTTTCCATGCAAGTCCACAGAGCGCTGTCAGAGCAGGACACACTGTCTGCGGGGAAGGGGTCCTGTGTGGTAAACCGAGGAACGAGAGCATTGAGAAAACTCACAGTGGGCTGAGAGGAGGGAAGCCAGCTGTCTCACAACTGGGGATCCCAGCACTGCGGCTCTTTGTGGTCATCTTTCAAGTCAACCACTTGTTTGTAAACCCCGACTAAGGGTCTGTTTCTAGGGAAAACTCAAAAAGCCGGTGCCCCCCTCCTCACCTGGGCCCAGAGCCCCCAGCATGCTGTTCCTACAATGGCAAGCGAGTCCTTGTGGAATATCTTGCTGGCCAGCAAACATGAAAAGCTCTGGTTTGCAGAGTTTGCTGATTTCTGGGGTGTGAGTGCTCCCACAGGGGCTGACTTCATCGACCAACGTCCCTGCCCATCAACGTCCCTGCCCACGAGGTAGAGAGGAGGGACCCAGTGGGGCTCTCAGGGTGGTGTGAGCCGGCTCTGCACGGCCATGCACAGGTATCTGTGTCTGCCCCTGCACCACGTCCCTCTGCGGGGGCCTGTCCTCTCAGCACTTAGCAGTGTCCAGTCATCCTGGGTCCAAGTATTTGTTGAGCTGATGAGAGCAGCAAAGTCGCAGTGGTAGGAGAGTGGAGGATTGCCAAGAAGTGTGTCTGGGCAGAGGCGAAGGGACCCATGGGCCTGGGTCTTTTGGCTGAGACCTGAGTTCCTGAGCATAAACTTCCAATCCACCAGGACTGGCAGGGAGAAACCGAACATCCAGCGCTCAGCAAGAATAAAGCTGAACTGGGGGGTAAGAGGCATGTGGGGGAATGTCAAGCCTTTGGGAAGCAGCGACCCTGGTTTGGTCTGCTCTCCCACTGGCCCTCCCTAACCCCCCAGGCCCGCCAGTGGCCCCACCAGCTCTTTTGAACCTGGGAGCCCCGACTTGGCCATCCTGCTAGTCAGTTCCAGTCTGACAAGAGAACTTACAATCCGTGTCTTTCCCCAAACTGCCACCTTTGGGAGCGTCTGCAGCCTCTTTCCTGGGGGCCTGGGGAGACAAGCAGGGAGCAAGCTGGGTCAGTAAAGACCCAATGGGCTGGGAAGGCAACAGGGAACCCGCAATGAGCGCCTGAGGGGATGGGAGGTAGAGATAGGCTAGAGAGGCCAAGTTCACTGAGCAACTGCAGAGCCAGGTGAGCTGGGAGCCATGAACCAGGCCTTCTAGAAGCTTCTGAGCTTGGAGCTGAATATTTAGGATTCAAATAGAGCAGATGAGAATGACCTACTTACCCTGGAGAATTAGCCAGGGCCTGAGGACAGAAACGACAGACTGGCTTTGGTCTTGCTGCCCCTCACTTTATCTAGAAGGCCAGAGACTCGGACAACCTAGGGAGGAGCATAGGGACCAGCAAACCTGGGTTTGAATCAATGCTGCTTTGGCTGCTTACTAGCTTGGTGACCTGGGGAAGGCTGTTTACCCTGAGTCTCAGTCCTCATCTGTGAGCTCAGGCTCCCGGGGTTGTGTAATAATGGATGCTAGAGGACCGACATGATGCCAGCAATAATTAGTGTTCAATAAATAATATTGGACTTCATCGAATCTAACATGTCATCAGTTTTTATTTCTCAGTTTATTGAGATATTACTGAATGCCACCAATTTTAAGAGGCATCTTTTGGGGGAGAATGCTTTTTACCACATGTTTCTTGTGCACTTTAATTATCTCACCATTTTATTTGTCAGTACTACTTCGATTAAAAAATAAAATTATCTTTATTTTATGCTTTTTTTTTTTAAGATTTTGTTTATTTATTTGACAGAGAGAGAGAGAGCACAAGAGGCAGAGAGGCAGGCAGAGAGAGAGGGAAGCAGGCTCCCTGCTGAGCAGAGAGCCCAATGGCAGGGCTCGATCCCAGGACCCTGAGATCATGACCTGAGCTGAAAGCAGAGGTTTTAACCCACTGAGCCACCCAGGCTCCCCCTATTTTATGCTCTTCTAAGAAAGAAAGCAAAGCAGCCAAATAAACCAATCTGCTGTCGATGGTAAGACTCATCCAGATTTCAGAGATAATAAAATGTGAAAAAAAAATGTGCTTCTTAGCACTGATGACATGCTGTAGTGCTTTTTTTTCTCCTCACTTGTGGTTTTTATGTTTCTGGACGCTTCTGCCTCTGGAATACTGTAGAGTGTCATAACCCCTCCCTGAGCACCCGGCCCCGGGCTGGGCTGCAGACACGGTTTCTGATCCTCTTGCCCTCTCTTTCCCTTGCATAGGCTGCTGCCCTCCTACCACTGGTGCTTGGGGGCTGGGGTGTGTGTGTCCTTTCAGTTTCAAGGGAAAGGAAGTCTGGGTCTGCAGGGGCTCAGACTGTGTCCAGGACTTTCTGTCCTCCCGGGGCGGTGGATGTGGGCCCACATGGGTCTCCCATCTTTTGGGAGGCTGACAGGCCCGTCTGATTTCTCCCCACTAAGGCACGTGGAAGTTCAGGACACAGTGAAATAAGGCACAGGCTCCCTTGGGCTGCAGCGCTCCAGGGGCTGGTCTCAGCCTGATGCCACCCAGGCCCAAGTCCCTTCAGTTCCCTGTCCTGTCAGATGTTTTCTTTTACTGCCCAACTCAATGACTTGACTTCCCTTTTGCCACACTTTTAAGGTAAGGCTGATGGCAATGAAGCAAAAACTTGTTTCAAAAATGCTTTGTTGTTGTTTTGAGATATCTTGGTTAAATAGTTGGTAGTTTTGTTTTGTTCTTCTGTATCAAAGTTAAATCTGCGTTCCAAAACCTATTGACCAATTCATGGAGCTCCTCCTCAGTGTCCTCTGAAACCCCAACCCTGACCCCAGTTTACTCTGGGGACTTGGACACTGAGAAAGTGGTTTTTTTTGGAAAATGTACAATAGATTTTTTTTTTTTAATTGAAGAGTATGAGTTTTGGAATTAGAGGGACACTTTCTGGTGTGTTGCTGTTATTAATGAGACTACAGAGAGAAACCCCCACGTGTTATCTTTGTATGCATAAATGCGGATGTGTCTGGAAGGTTCATTACCAGGAATGGGATTGCTGTATTGATGAGTATGTGCTTTTATAATCTGATAGGCTAAAAATGACCTCTTATTTATGTTCCCACCTTAATGTTTAAGAGAGCCACCTTAATGTTTATGTTCCCGCCTGGGTGGCTCAGTGGGTTAAAGCCTCTGCCTTGGGCTCAGGTCATGATTTCAGGGTCCTGGGATCGAGCCCTGCATCGCATCGGGCTCTCCGCTCAGCGGGGAGCCTGCTTTCTCCTCTCCCTCTGCCTGCCTCTCTGCCTACTTGTGATCTCTCTCTCTCTCTCTGTCGGATAAATAAATAAAATCTTAAAAAAGAAGAGAGAAAGCCCATTTGTTTGAAGATGACCTTAAGATTGGATGCCTGGGTGGTTCAGTTGATTAAGTGTCCTAGGGTCAAGTCCCAAATGAGGCCTCTTGCTCAGCGGGTAGCTGCTTCTCCCTCTGCCTGCTGCTCCCTCTGCTTGTGTTCTCTCTCTCTCTCTGACAAATAAATAAAATCTAAAAAAAAAAAAAAAAGATGAGCTTAAGACAATCTAATAGGTTAAAAGCTGCATAAATAATTTGATATACAAAGTGGTAGGGACCGTCATCAGTTAGATGTCAGCGTATTTGTATGTGTGTGAATACGAATACATAATCTTTTCATTGCCTAAAGTTTATAAATTGTGTGCCTGGGACTTTTTAAAAACACTGCTTTATTGAGGTCTCATTGGTAATTAGAAAGCTGTGGATATTTAAGGTACACAAGTTGATATACTTGTGTCTGGCATCTTTTAAGTCTCTTCATCCCTGGAAATCACACAACTAACGTACGTGGGGGCCAATAAATTAGACATCACAGTTGTGACGGGTTTTTTAAAAGGAGGAAAATCAAGACCGGCTGGGAGGACCTTGCCGCGATCCTGCTCTGGGCCAGCAGATGGCGCCTGTGCTCCCCAGGGGCCACCCCGCTGTGAACTGGACTTAATATAGTAACCCGATGTTGCCCTGAACGTATAATTTTCAAACCTCCTATCCCACCACAAGGAAAACCTCGGAGGATTTTCTTCTGGGAAGAGCAATTAGCCTAACCTCTTAGGAGGAGAAATTGCATCCCCGAGCTTGACTGGGAAAGTAAAATATCCTCCCTAAGCGGTCTTGGAGGGTGGAGAGAAACCACCAAAGGCCTTTGGGAGGGAGGGGGTCCTGGGGAGGGCTGGGAACTGCAGGACCCGGGTTAGGGCTCGGGGTGGGAAGTGCCTCGGATCTGGGGACATCAGTCCCCAACCTGTCAGCCTCTGGGTTTCGGTGGGAGGGTGATAGATACTGAGAAGCGGCAGGATTACTTGGGGTGGGGAAGGGGCCTCCCACCCGAGCCCAGCTCAGACCTACAGCGACCAGGCCAGCGCAGGAGACCTCCCTCCCCGCCCCGCCCCCATCTGTTGTGGTCAGATGTCACCGGGGAAGCAGCTGTGACGAGGTGGGTCTGGTCCTGCCCTCACAGAGCCTGCAGTTTGGGGTGAGAGCAGAGCAACCTTTGGTGGGGTCTCCTCTCAGTCGGGGGACCCAGGTCGGTCGCCTGAGACTCTGGACACCCTGACATTGGAGAGAAGACTGGAGGGAGTGATCTGAACCAGAGAGAATGGCCTAGAAAGGCCCGCACAGCCGGAGGAGAGCCAGCTACAACCAACCGATCACTGGGGAGATTGGGGAGCTTGGAATGGGGCGAGGGGGAGGGCACTTGTCACTAGGGCTGTTAGTAATTAGAACCAAAGGAAGCATCCAGATGGCCAAGACTGTGTGACCTTGAGCAAATACTTAGCCTCTTTATACCTCAGTTTCCTCATCTGTAAAATGGGAACAATATTAGGATCACCCTCATAGGGGGATTAAAAGGGTTAAACACAAAATAATGCTTGTAAAGCATGTAACACCGTCCTTGGCACCTAATAAGGTCTCGAATGGTTGTTGTTGCTATCATTTACCATCATCATCATTATGAGTTGTCACCTGCTGGAAGAGGAAGGATGGGAAAAGGCAGGACCCTAATGGGCACAGAGAGGACAAGTCATGGAGTGGGGAAGGCAGAAACTGGAAAGTGAGGGAACAGTGGGCGAAGTGAGCGAAGGCCAAGAGGTGAGGTGTCAAATGACAAAGGTAAACAATTTAGGAATGTGCTTGGTGTCTTTTATTTGAAGGAAAACAGTCCATGGAAGGGGGAGTACAGAGCCTCACAAAGTTGAAGCAGGCTTTCTAAGGCATTAAGCGCAAGAGTTTTTCGTGGAAACACAGCGTGATTGGCTACGAGGTCGGGGATTCCCTTAAAAATAGGCGGGTCCCATTTTCCAGGGTGGGGTCAGCCAGCCACCCCTGAGTTGGAGCATTGTGATTGGTGCGTTAGGCTCCCTGACAGGGACGCACTTCCTGTTCAGTGCGGGCCGACGTAGGTTTAGATTGGTGACGTGAGCCCGGCCACAGGGGCCGCGGCCATTTTGTGGGTGTCGATGCGTAAATGACCTTTATCAGAAGGGAGTAGTCTTAAGTCTTGAGCTCCTCTCAGTGTAGCCTCAGGACCGGCCGCTGCAGCATCTGGAGCTCGTTACACATGCACACTCTTGGGCCCCGGCCCAGGCCTTCTGACTCGGAATGTTCTGTTTATCAAGCCCCGCAGATGGTGTGTTTGCGTGTTGGCATCCGCCGAGCCACGACTCGTGGGGGAAACCAGTTCGGTGGGGCAAACGGAGAGAAGACGGGAGAGACAAGTTGGGACCAATCAGTACACTTCCCCGTGAATACTTCCACACGCACGTTGTTAATTAGGACTCCGTATTTATTTAAAGCCCCTCCCCCCAGCTTGGAGGTAAAACTTACATACCATGAAATGTACATCTTAACTGTCACAGGTGCATCCGCCAAGCAAACCAGGCTCCAATCAAGATATATTACCAGCAACCAGCAAGTTTCCCCAGGCCTCTTCCCAATCAGTCCTTGCCCCAGCCCTTGGCGTTCTGCTTGCTTTCCCACCCATCCACGGTCCGTGGCATCGCGTGTATCTGTGACAGGTCCCTTTTCTGGTGGAGTCGTGCTGTCTCGGCATGCCGGCGTCTGTTTATCCACGAAGTCGTTTCGGATTGGGGGTTCTTAGGAGTAAGGCTGCCAGGAACATTCCTGTACAAGCCTTTTCGTGAACATATGTCATTTCTCTTGGGTAAATTCCTATGAGGTGGAATTGCTAGGTTATAGAGGAGGTGAAGGTTTAGTTTTAAAAAAAAAACTTTAGACCTTTTCCAGAGTGGTTGTACCATTTTATGCTTTTTACCAACAACGTATGGATGTTCCAGTCAACATTCTCACGGCGCATTTGGCATTTGGGTTTGTGGGGCTTTTTAAAAAGAAAAAAGAAAAAAAGCCCTCAGTCTTTTCATTTTTTGCCATTTTGATGAGTGTCGAAGGCTATCTTACTGTGATTTTGTTTTGTGCTTCCTAATGATGACTAATAATGATGACCATCTTCTTTTATATGTTTATTGGCCATTTGCATATCTTCTTTTGAAATCTTTTGTTTAAATCTTTGGCCTATTTAAAAGTGGGGTTATTTATCTTTTCATGACAGAGTAATAGGAGTTATTTCTATATCCTGGGTACTAGTCCCTTGTCAGATATGTTTTGCAAATATTTTCTGTGAGTGGATTTTTACAGGAATCTCAGCTATTGGGTTTGGCCCCAGGCGGGGTTTGTGTGGGTGTGGGGCTGGAAGCAGAGTGGACCCCTTTGGGGTTGCTCATTTTATGGGGCCACGGACCCCTCATTCACAGGGCTGGTGCATATTGGGAATGAGAGAACACAGGTGAAAGTCCTTTGTAAAGTATAACAAGATAAGTGAAGGTTTATCATTGACCCTTTAACCACAATAGGAGGAAGGAGCGTTTCTCTGCCTTTTCCCCAACAGTGCAGTCTCTCTTGGGAGCAGGAAAAAAAAAAGCTACGCCGTGGCTGGAAACGGCCTCTCTGCTTAAGATCTGAGTGGTTATAGTGGAGCGCCTGAAACAGTCCAAGTTTGGTATCACATGTGGGTTCAAATCCACATTCGGCCAGATACTATCTGTGCGCTCTCGTGCAAGTCCTCATTTCATCTGGACCCTGGAAATAACACCTACTTCAGCCGGGTCACCATGAGGATTAAAACAGCTTTTACTCTTTGGTGTTATGAGAACAGTATGCTAAGAGGGCTGCAGATGCTTGTGCAGTCCTCACAATGAGCCTTAGGTGTAAGTTGTGTCACTTTCTGTTTTGGTTTGAGGCAGTTGCTGGTTGCCTAGAAGATGTTCCTGGAGCCTGTAGGAAGGAAGCTGCCTTGAGGGGGCGCTCCCAGGAGTCCCATCTGGGGAGTGCGGCTCTATGCGCTGCTGCCACAGATGAGCCACCAGAGGACGCTGGCCCCCCCCTCGGGGCCTTGCTGAGCCTGGGAGGTCCCCAGCCCGTTTGGGGATAGGGGGCTAAGTAGCCCAAAGGACCCTGCACAGGAAGGCTGGGAAGTTTTGGTCTCCGTCCCCTTGGAGGTTTCCTTGGGCATGGGGTTCATATAGGGCCCGAGGGCACAGGGGAGGGAGCCAAGCTGTTGAGCAGCTTTCTGGGCGCCCTCCCCCCTCCCTTCACACCCCCTGTTACCTCTCTGGACCGCATGTCACCCCCCCACACACACACACCCCATTGGGGGTAGGGATAACAAGTCATGGCGAGGCAGGGCTGTGCCTGACTGGGCATGACTCTGGGTCTCCTCTTGGCTTCCTCTGTCTCAAAGTTGAGGAGTATTTGGCACTTGTCCTCCAGAGACTCTTGGGCTCCCACCCGCTCCTTGCTCACTTCAGTCTCCCCCAGACTGTTGGCTGCGGGTGGGGATGGGGAGTCCCTCTGTGTGCCCTTTAATGCCCAGAATAGTCCTTGACCTGGTCCCGTTACTTTCCCTTTGTGCTTCATGGAAGGTGTTGGGGGGCGAGCTCCTAGACCCCTAGGCGCCCCTCCCTCCAGCTCTAAGATACACAGCCCCGCATTAGAGCAGTGGCCCTGTCCCCTTCCTGACACCCTATCCCTGCTCCTGGCGCCATCTAGTCTGCCCCACCCCCAGTCTAGAGCCCGAGTGGGGCCTTACCCGAGAAGGAGGGGCCCTCGGCTCTCCTTGGCCACAGCAGTGAGCCATTGGTAAGCCACTTCCACGCCAGCTCCAGCCCACCCCCTTAGGCAAACAGGCCGGGGCACTGACCCCAGGGCCCAGGGGCCAGTGGCCAGCGGTGCTGTCCCGGCCAGGCCTACCTGCCTCTCGGTCTCCCACCCCCACCTCCCTCAGGCAGGGCCAATGGAGCTCTTGCTCCTCTTTCCCTCCCAGCAGGGGTGGGCGGGTCGATGCCTCCTGGCCCAGGGTCCTCTTAAGCAATCCAGTTCTCCATGGCCCATCGAGGATTGACCGGGCCGCCCTGTGACTTGGTTATCGAGTGTGCAAGTGTCTGGCAGGCAGGGCCCCTTGTTCCGGAGCCATGCTGTCTAGGGAGAGCGTGCTTGTCCACTTGGCCCCCTGCTTGTGCACTCCCTCCCTCACCCAGGGACAGTCTGAGTACTTCAGGTGCCCAGGGCTGGGAAGAGCCAGCAAGGAAGTGCTGAGTGGTGAAGGGTAGAGCCTCCGGGGGTCACAGGGACCAGATGGGAATACGGATTGTAGGCTTTCCTGGCCACGTGACTATGGGCACGTTCTCAAATTTCCACGTGCCAGTCTCCTCATCTATGAAATAGAGACTCCGTGCACCTTCATCCTCCCAGGATGGGTGTAAAGATTGGCTTCAGGATTAATTCAAGTGTTTTCACCAGAGGCCAGGAAACAGGTTACCCGGCCTCTCAGTGGCCATGTCCTGGTTGTGGGGACCGCACTTGGCCTATTTCCCCATGGCTACGCCGTCTCATCCCTGCCTCCCAGCCAGGCTGTGTTCCCTGGGCAGGTGGCCCCCACACCCAGCCCTGAAATGGAAGGCGATAATCACCGCCTTCCCACGCACCCTTCCCTCTGCTTTTTTGCCCACGGGGCACTCTGGGGTTACATCAGGCCAGCCGAGACACCTGGAAGATCCAGCTTGCTCCTTCCCTTTTTGCAAACAAGTTCTCCATGACAGCTGTGGGGGGGTTGGGGACAGGCCTTGAACATCTGACCCCTTGAAGGGTCATTTTCATTTTCTCTCCCGACTGAGGCCCAGACCTGGCCAGGACCTGGTTAGCTCCCACCCGGTTGCCTTCCTCAGGCCTGGTGGGGACTGTTCCCTTCAGCCGCTCTGGGGTCTCCTTGGGGGCAGACGATGCTTCTGGGCTGCAGAACTGGCTGAGCTAGAAGGGTCAGCTGGGGCAGAAGAGGGGAGAGGGACGGCAGCGTGGTTGAAGTGGCGCTCTGTGGGGTCTCTTCGCCACCTCACCGCCCCCACTGCGAGACAACCTGGCCAGGAGTGTGCACAGTACGTGGGGGAGTGTGCAGGGCCAGCCTTGGCTGGGGGAAACGTGCAGAACTGCAGGTTGGGGACTTTGGAGTGGGTCAGACAAGAATGCAAATCCTTTCCTAGCCCCGTGACACTGAGTAAGTCACTGGTAAAAATCTCAGTCGTTTAAGAAATGCCTGTCAGGGGCGCCTGGGTGGCTCAGTCGGTGAAGTGTCTGACTCTTGATTTCAGCCGAGGTCATGATCTTAGGGTCGTGAGATCAAGCCCTGAGGCAGGCTCCTCACTGGGTGTGGAATCTGCTTAAGATTCTCTTTCTCCCTCAGCCTCTTCTTGGGGGGGGCGGGGAGGGAAAGAAAGACAAAGAAATGCTTGCAATGTGCTGAGCGGGGAATGCGCCTGGCACCCAGGAAGTGCTCTGTCATCGAGGGATGCCGCTGTGGGCAGGGGCAGTGTACTGGCCTGGGTGGCCGCTGGCCGTTCGACTCAGCCCAGCACCCTGCCAGCTGCCTGTTGGAGCCTGAGCCATCCCGCTAGGGCTCCGAGGGATCCCGCCCCTCCCCTCGGCCAGTCTGCAGGGGCACCTTCATGGGAGAGACCTTCTGTATTCTAGACGGGAGTGTTAGAGGGGGTGGTCACAGTGAAGGAGCCAAAGCCCTGTGGCCCATGTTTTCAGACTGATTTTCGGAATGGACCAGCCTTGGGGGTTATAGTCTAAGACGGGCTCAGGTGCTTGGGTGGCTCAGTCGTTCGGTATCTGCCTTCGGCTCAGGTCATGATCCCAGAGTCCTGGGATCCAGCCCCGCATCAGGCTCCCTGCTCAGAGGGAAGCCTGCTTCTCCCTCTCCCACTCCCTCTGCTTTATTTCCTCTCTCTCTGTGTCTCTCTGTCAAATAATAAATAAAATCTTTTTAAAAAAATTAAAAAAAAATAAAGATGGGCTCGGCCATGAGACCTACCCAAGCAGATGCACACCCACACTTCAGCTCAGCTGCCCGTGGCATTGGGGCCCTGCCTCTGGGCTCCTCACCCCTGGCCATGAGGTCAATGTTAGTTTGATTAATTTACCCAGTGTTTTATTTTTTAAAGACTTTATTTAATTAGAGTACGTGGTGGGGGAGAGGCAGAGGGCAAGGGAGCGTCTCAAACAGACCTGTGCTGAGCACAGAACCCCACGGGGGGCTCGATCCCACGACCCTGAGATCATGACCTGAGCTGAAATTAAGACTTGGTCCGCTTCACCAGCTGAGCCACCCAGGCGCCCCTAGTTCACTCAGTTTTAAAGGACAAGGACTTTCCTCTCTTTAAACCTGTGTCTCCTTGTTGCCTGGTCGTGCGACTGGCTCAGGCTGAATGAATGAAATGAATGGCCACTAGGCAGGCCTGAGATCAGGACAGGGTAAAGGGACAGTGAATGCCATGTCTTGGCGGCGCCCTGAGGGGCCAAGGAGGGTTCCGCAGGTGGGTGTCCTAGAGTCCTGTGCGCCGCCGGGCCCCGGGCCCTCTACCTGTGCTGAGCTGGATGGCCCGAATGTGTGCAGCCTTCTTGAGTGAGGTCAGGGGTTTCCTGTGCCCTGTGCCTGGGTCCTAACACCCAGTTCCTATTTAGGGGTCAGCACCCTCTTCAGAAAGGGAGTGCTGTGAAGGCAGGGACCGCATGGCATCTGGCATAGAACGGGTGCCTAATAAACACTTGTCCACGGAGGCATCCGCTGGCTGGATGGGCCTGGCCGCTCAGGCCCGGGGACGGCTGGGGACAATGCTGAGGACCTGGCCTGCCCAGCAGGTTAGCCCCAGGGCTGAGGGACCAACCATCCTCATACCCAGTTGAGAGGGAGGGCTTGAACCCTAGGTGGTTGGACAATAGCTGGAATTTCCCCAGAGGAGGTGGCCTCTTTAGCCGCCTCTGGCCAGGCCGGGAGCAGGGTGACTGGGAGGGCACCTTGCCCCTGCTGGGGAGCCAGTCCTGAGAAGAATGACAGGTGAGGGAGACAGTGTCTGCCCACAGCGGCAGCCCTCCTCTAGAGCAGCAGTGCCGGGATGGTGCCCTGTGGGGAGCGGGCCTGCTCACATGCCATGTTTCCACAGTGGGGCTCAGCCTGCGATCAAATCCTGCTTGGCTTGGCTGCGGACTGGCCGTGACCTCTGGGCGTTGCTCGTTTGCCTGGAGCCTGTGTCCTCATCTGTACAATGGAGGTGCTTCCATACAATGGAGCATTATTCAGCCATAAAAAGAAATGGAGCCACGTGAAAATGTGCTAAATGAAAGAAGCCAGATGCAAAAGGTCTGGCTATAGGGAGTATCAGAACAGGCAAGTCCAGAGAGACAGAAAGCAGACTGGAGGTTTCCAGGGGCTGGGGGGGTGGGGGGTGGGGATGCAGAGCAATGGCTTCATGGATGCAAGTCTCCTTTTGGAGTGAAAATGATTCACAACTGGACAGACGTTGGCGGGGTTGTGCAACGTTGTGCGTGTGCTAAGTGCTGCTGAACTGTTCACTTTAAAAAGGTTCCTTTTCTGTCATGTGAGTGTCGCCTCAATAACGATGGCGATGGCGTTGCTGCGGACCTCACTAGGGGGTTGGGCGCATCCGGGGAGACGGGGCCTGTGAGGCCCTGGCCGGCATCACCCCGGCAGCTGGGCCAGTTCCCTTCCTCGCTCTGCACTGAACTCTGGGGTCCGACACAGAGGCCAAGGTGGGGATGAGGGCTTCGGCCGGCGGATCCCCGCAGCCCGGGGAAAAGGGGACTTTGTTGGCTGCTTCGCCAGCCGTGGACCCAGGCTCCAGCCTCCAATCTGCCTAGCAGCTTTGGGCTGGCCCCTCAACCCCAGCCTGTTTCTTATTCTGCTCATGCCTGCCTCTGGCTGCCTGGGAGGGTGTATGTGACCCCTGCATTCGACATGTCACCCCATCACATCCCTGTGTCCCAACTCCTGTCGTCTTCACCGTGCACACCACTGCCAGGAAATGTATCGGGAATCTCTCCGTTCTTGTGTTTATTATGTGTCTTCCACATAGAATGCAAGTTCCCAGGCACCTCGGTGGCTCAGTGGGTTAAGCGTCTGCCTTAGGCTCAGGTCATGATCCTGGGGTCCCGCTCAGGGGGAAGTCTGCTTCTCCCTCTCCGCGGCCCCTCCCCCTGCTTCTGCTCTCTCTCTTTCTGAAATAAAATCTTTTTTAAAAAAATGCAAGTTCCACAAGAGGACTTACTCGATCTGTTTCGTCCATGACTATTTCCAGCACCCATTGCCTGGTACATAGAAGGTGCTGGATAAATGTCTGTTGACTGAACAAAGACATGAATCCTCCTCCCTGCACAGTGGCTGCCGATCCCCATCAGCAAACAGCTGTGAGGTCCAGGCTGTCATTATGCCCACTTTGCAGATGAGGAAGCTGAGGCTCTGGGACACAGGACGGGATTTCTACCCAACAGCCTGGTATCAGAGTCCTCACTGTGACCCACCCTACTCCAGGGTCCTGGTCTGGAAGGCAGCCTCGGCTGAGCATCCAGCCCCCCTGGGCCGACAGGCACCTCCCACTCCAGGACCTGGGTGGCCCCACACTCACCGCCCCGGAGCCTTTTTCTCAGGCTCACAACCGCCTCAGCCCAGCTACCATCCCTGAGAATCTCTGTCATAAAGAAGGCGAGGCCTGGATCTGGCCTGTCTCTCCACCCCCAGGCCCTCCTCACCCAAGGGAACCTCGGTTATAAATATGGGGGTCACGCCTTGCATTTATATTCAGCACCTTTCATCTGGGGAGCTCCCGGCTGTGGGGAGCCTAATTAGCTGCTCCCTGGGAAGAGTGAGTAAGAGCTGACGTCCCAGGCACTGGCTCACGAGGTCTGGGGCTGGCGCTCCTGGGGAGAAGTGGGTGCACTGCTTCGTGGGCCGCTTACCCCTCCGTGTTTCTCTTTGCTGCAGGACCTCTTTGCAAGGGTCCCTTCTCTCTGGCCGATAACGAAGGCCACCATTTACTGAGTGCTTACCACTCCCATTATCAAACCTTTCTCCTGCACCACGACAGCCGGTGCTTCATGCAGGACATCGTGGAACTGTCGAGAAGCCCTTATTAGCACAGTGTTTCACGTGGAATAGACACTCGGTAAATGGCAGCTGGTACCATTCATGTTTAGGGCAACCCTGTGAGGCAGGTGCTGTGTGACCTTCATTTCCCAGAAGAGGAAGCCTAGGCCCAGAGAACTTAAGCCACTGGCTGGAGATCACACAGTGGGTTGGGAGCAGGCTAAAGGTGCACGTAGCTTTTTCAGGTCTTCCTTCCTCCCTTCCCTCGAGGCTATTACCCCAGCGGCCTTCTTTGCATCTTTGTAGGGTCACTGAGCAGGGGTTTCTGCTCATCCATCCCTCCCACAGTGTGCAGGCAGGCAGGGCTTATACCAAGACATCTTGGGCTCATTTCCTACAACGCCTCCCCACCCCTCATCTTTCATATGAGACAATGGGGGAGAGCAGGGGACAGGCCTGATGGGAAGATGCCACTCCTCACAGCAGGAGGAGTGAAAAGGAGTGTGGAAGGGCTTACCACTCCTGCTCTCTTTCACCAGGTAACAAGCATCCTCACAACAGAATGCCTGGCTTCCGTTCTGTGGGACCCAGCATGACCTACCCACAAGGGACATGTGGGTGGGAGGCGGGGTTCATGCTTCAGGCTAGGGACTGAGACTGGGGGAGGGGATGCCCAGCAAGGTGCTTGGAGCAGCAGGACCGTCCAGGGCAGGCCTCCTCCCTCTTGTGGTGTGCCTGACACATCACTGGAGGGACTTTAGTTCAGACGCACAGTAGGTACTTAAAAACGCTCATTGGAGCAATGGCTGTGTCCTGGACTCACAGGAGGGAGATGAAACGTGGAACGTACAGAGGGCTAGATGGTATGCCACGTCCTCTCCCCACTGCTGGGCGAACCTGGATCCGTCAAATGTGTCTGTGCTTTAGGCCTCCGGAAGGGGCCTAAACAAATCTGGTTCAGGCAGCAACAGGTTGGTGGGCCACAGGCACTCAGCTGAAGTTCCCGCAGGTGGGACGCCCTTCTTGGGTGCTGAGGGGGTGGCTAAACACTTAGTGTGCCCCTTCTCTCCTCCTCTGCTCTGAGTGTTGACTCTCCTGAAGGGGCAGACCGAGGGGGCTCTGCCCCTCCAGTTTCTGCACCTCCCTTGGCTTCCATACCTTCTCCCTGCTCTACCGGCCACCTCACCCCTCCACCTCTTTTCCCCAGGTCTTTCCCCTCCTCCTCCTCCTGGCCTCAGCTTAAGGGTTTCCTCAGAGAGGCCTTCTCCAATAGCCCATCCCAAATTGAAAGGACTTTCCCATGTATGTATATGTTCTTTGAGCACCTTATTCTTTCCCTTCACAGGAATTCGAAAACTTTTTTTGTTTCTAAGATTTTATTTATTCGACAGAGAGAGAGAGAGAGAGATCACAAGTAGGCAGAGAGGCAGGCAGAGAGAGAAAGGAGGCAGGCTCCCTGCGGAGCAGAGAGCCGGATGTGGGGATTGATCCCAGGACCCTGAGATCATGACCTGAGCGGACCGCAGAGGCTTTAACCCACTGAGCCACCCAGGCACCTTCGAAAACTTTTTGAATGGAATCTTATATTTATTTATGAGATGATTTGTTTAAAACGAGTCCATCTTTTTTGTTACTGAAAGCCCCACAAGGGTGGGAACTTGGTCATGGTCACTTCTTGTCCTTAGTGCCCACCTATTCAGGGGTCCACGCCAGAACCCCCTGGACAGGATGAGCAAACTGAGCCCGTTGTTCTGTACATGTGGTCCCAGGACCAGGAGCAGCAGCAGCTTTCAGAAACTTGTCGGAAATGCAAATTCTCTGCCCTTGGGTGTGGGACCCAGCAATGGCGAGCTTGAACCAACCGCCCAGGGCATCCTGGTGCGTGGTGAAGTCTGAGAACCACTGGCTAGTCAACCCCAGGAAGCAAAGCCTCTGCTCTTCATCGGCGTGCACCATGGAAAACGGCAGAACTGGGGGTGAGCAAAGCCACGTGTTCAAAGGCCGCCCGAGGGGCAGCCCTTCTCCAAGGGGGCAGGCGAGCGGGTGGACGCCGGCCCCCGCAGGTCGTTCTGCGGGCTGGCCACTGGAGGGCAGTGCGACCCCGTTCATGGCGCCCCGCGAAGGCTGCGGGCGGGAGCGGGAGCGGCCCGGGGAGGCCAGCCCGGGACCAGCTGGGGCGGCTTCAGCCGGGAGCCGGGGGAAGTGCGGGGGGAGCCGGTGCTGGGAGCGGCCTCGCCCCCCCCCCCCAGGCGTCCCTTCGAGCGGAGGGCGCCCCTGGCCCCGGTGTCCCCGACGGCCTTCCCTGCCTCGCCGTCCAAGGCCGGTGGCCAGTCTGGCTCGCCTTGGACCTGGAAGGTTCGGCGGGACTGCAGGACGTGCAGGGGAGGAGATACCGTCAGGCCGCCTGGGGCGCCGCGCCAGAGAGGGCGGCGGGACCTTGACAGCCTCCCCAAGGCAAAGGGCAGCCTCCCGCGTGACCCCTCCGAAGTGCAAAACAAGTCGGCCATCTTGGCGGCCGCTTAACCCCCTCGTGGCCGCGGGCGGCTCTGGCCGGACCCGGGGACTGGGGACCAGGGACCCCCGCGCCAGGGGAAGGGGGAGGGATTGCTAAGAACTTCAGGAAAACCTGAGACCCTGGCAGCTTCCCCAAGGGTGTTTGGAAGTCCCATCCCACTAGCTATAAGGGAAGCCTAAGCTTTGTAAGTGAACCGGATTTGTTGCAGGGCTCCCCCTTTCTTCTTGCTCCGCTTTAGAAGAGCATAAAGTCAGAGGCCATGAAGTGGCTCCTCCTGGGCTCAGGCGTTGGTCCGGAGTCAGGATCTGAGACGAGTGTGTATCCAAGTGTGGTATCTTGTTGCTCACAGCATGAAGTGCCACTCCTTCCCAGGTCACACCGGTGTCCAAGCCAAGGGTCAAGGACTGGCAGCCAGGGGCTGTGTCTGAGTAGCAGTTTCCTCTCAGTCCCTCTTCACCAGGAGGACTTTCCATGCCATTCTGAATGCCACTTGAGGAGCCACAGGCCCGACGGGCCACACCACGCTTGTTGTCATCTATCTGACCTGGTCACATACCCACACTGTCTCTGTCATTTGGTACTTTCCAGCTTCTAGAATATTCTTAATATTGCCAGTCCTTCAAGGTTCAGCTTAAATATCAGCTCCAGCAAGAAGCCTTCCTCAGTTTCCCTCCCTTTGTTGCCAGCAGACTCTTGTCTCTCCCCTCCTCTGCCCATCTATGGTACGTACCATTAGCCTTTGCTAACAGGACTCTCCTGTTTTCCTCCCTGTGTCTTCCCCCATTGACTTGTGGGCACCATGAGGGGAGGGACCATGAGATGGTGGTCTTTATTTCCCCCTTGGCACATCACACATGTAGGTCATTCAGAAAGGGTTGTTGCAAGAGAATCATGAAATATTTGAATGGGTTTTGGTGTTGGAAACAAAATTCCCAAACATTCTGAACCTTGGGCAAAGGAACAGCATATAATGGTGTTTTCCTAAGCCCTGTAATGGAATCCTTTTGTGTTTTTAATTGCTTTAAGTTATTTTTAGTGGAAATGTCAGGCTGCCATAGGAATAAACACCATGAGGCCGAGCTTGACCAAGAAGACTAACCACTGAGTCCTAGGATGTTGCTCCCTCTGTGTGGCCTTGGGGGGAGCCTGTGACTAGGGATGTCAGTCTGCAGGTCAGGCCCCAGGGGCCAGCCAAGGAAGGTCTAAGCTGGACTTGAGGTCATGGTTTCGGGCTGAGAGCTCCAGAGGAGGCAGGAAAGAAAGTGCCTGGAGAGTCTTGGAGGAGGTTGGAGTTAAAGGAAGAATCCTTTTTCCTTTTAGAAAGAATAAGCCAAAGTGCTTCATGAAGGGCTCCAGAAAACCCCTTTCATGCCTCACCCACAGATGATTTGCTGAACGCTCATTAAGGAGAAAACAAAGGAGGTGGTTTTGTTTATTTATTTAAGAGGAAAAATGAATGAGCTGTGACAAAACAATTTGAGACCAGGCCCTTCTGAGACCTGGGCTTTCACTTCCTTGATGGGAAGTAAAACAGAGAATCGAATCCCCCTCCAAATAAAAGTGAAGTTAATAATCAGACAGCTCGAGCCCGGCCACATCCTGTGTCAGCTCCCTCCCTCCCTTGGCTCACTGTTTATAGGGGCAGAGCACCCTCCCTAAGCCTGAGTCGGTTTAACTCTTTCCTTCCCATCCCAGGGAAGCCCAACCCTCTGGTGCAGGCCTGGCCCCGGAAAGGCTGGCTCTCCCAGGCCTGTCCACGTGGGCCTGTCCCTGACGGGGCGGCCAGGGCTCTGGCTGATCAGTTTCACAAGCCCAGCTTCCAGGTGGGTGATGTCTTCTGCTTGAAACCCAAGTGGCCGCAGGAGGGCCGCACCCTGGGGCCACATTCCTTTCCTCCTCTACCCTTACAGCTATCCTGTCTCCTCCAGCCTCAGGGCCTCTGCTCCCTGCAGCCTCAGGAGTCTGGTGGTGTCTCCAGACTGGTGGAGACTCCAGAGTCTCTAGGAGGTGCATTCTGATGGAAGGAGGCGCAGACGTTTGGGGCTTCTGATTGGCGTTGAGAACAGTACTCTGTGCATGTCCTGAGCTGCTTTCTTCAAATATCTTGAAGACTTCAGGCTTCCTTCAAATACTTTCCCACCTTGTAGCACAGTTATTTCTTCCAGGAAATGTGGGGTTGTTAGTAGTGCCTCGCCACGGGTGGAGGAGGAACTCTCGCTAATATTTACTGAGGGTGGTTTCTGTCTGGCCATCATTGTAAGCCCCAGCTCTGCCCTATAGACCCACTTGTTATCCTCATTCCACAGAGAAGACTGAGGCCCTGAAGGCTAAGCAGGGCTCCTAAGGAGCCGAGTTGGGACTCAAACTCAGGCATTGTGGTTCGGAGGCCCGTGCTCTCAGCTCTCGCCCTCAAGGTCTCCCAACAGAGATTGCTCTCTTCTCTGGAGCCGGCGTGCCTTCAGAGTTTAGAATAATCGTGTGAATGCATGTCAAAGTTCCCAAAGCCCAAGGACCTTTTAAGAGTGTTCAGATTTTGTGTAGGGATGCCTCCCTCCGTTCCGTTTCTTCCTAGGGAAGAAGGTGCAAAGGACATGCAGCCGGAGGGGTGGACGGTGGTGTGAAGGAGAGCCTAGGGCGTGGAGCAGGTTGGAACGGGACAGACACTTTCATCACTTGGCAAGAGGCCATTGAGCAAGAATCTAAAGACTTGGGGTGGCTGGTTTCTGAGCCACAGGACTATCTTCTGCTCTGTCCCTGTGGGCTACCTGCCTCTCCTGGGGTCCCGGCCTCTGGATGCCGTGGCTACTTAGATTTGTTTTTGGAAAGGGGTTGGTGGTCTGCTCCCCTTGCCCAGCCATTTGGCATCTTGTCCCCATCCCTCTGACCTGGGAAGGTGTGTTTTGCTGTCCCCTGGGGTCTGAAGGCCTTCCTGACCCCTTGCCTATAACTCAGCTGGGGAAGGTTCCAGAAGCTCCCTGTAGGGGAGTGCTGCTAAGCACGGGGCCTGCCATCCATCTGTGCACCCTGAACTCCTTGCCCCTGTCTTTGGGAATGAGAGGATCTGCTGAACGTCTGCCTTCCTAGGGTGCAGTTTGCCGTTCAAAGCCCCGGCCCGAGTGGAGAGTGCCCTATTCCTCATTTTTCAACTCATTCTTCAACTGGAGAGAAAGTGGGGGCTCCATCCCATGTGGCCTGTTCCTCCCAGAGCAGGGTGGCCCTTCTGGAGAGGGAGAGGACAGCAGTGGCTTCTGTGACACCCAGTAGGATTCCTGGCCCAAAGAGGTCTCAGAGTATGCGTGCCTTGACTTTTATCTAATTTCGAAGTTAAAGCGAGGCTGCTGCCGTTCAAACAGAACACCTAGGATGGGATACCTGCCCTGTGGTCCCGAGAGGCTAAAGGCTGATGTTTGCCAACAGCCCCTCAACTCAGACCCATCCATTATCAGCGCTCACTAGTGCTAAGACATTGCACGTACATTAATCTCATCTAGCTTCGCACTCTAGGAAATGGGGCCCGTGTGATTCTCCCCATTTTCCATTTGAGGTTAGAGAGGTTGCCCACTCTGCTATAATCCCTCTCTGCTGGAAAAAAGAATTCACTGTGCTTCAAAATACACTGGAACCAACTTAAGGATCATTTTCACTGAGTTTAAAAGAAGTGCCAAATGAACACCAGTCTCCTTGACTGTTTCTTCCCAGACTGCGAGGCCCCGAGGGACCGGACGGCACTCTTGGTTCTCATGGGGGGGGGGGGGTGTTTGGGACACTTTCCTGCCCCCTGGGTGGTGGTCTTCCTGCCTCTTCTCCAGCTCTCCCCACTCCTGGCAGGTGTCCCACCGCCTCGTCTCCTGTCCAAGAGCACATGTCCTCAGGAAGTAAATATCATGTTGCAAGAACCAATAAGACACAAATCCCTGAGTTAAAAATGTTTCTGCTTTTATGAACCTCAGACATTTAATTATGGAAAATTTCAAACATATACAAGAGGAGACAGAGGAGTATGATGAAGCCCCATGTACCCATCACCAGCCTCACCAACTCTTGGCCAAGGTTGTCCACTGACACCACCATCTGCCTCCCGACCTCCCATATCATAGTGAAGTAAATCCCGTATCTCAGGGAACACCATCTCATCTGCCAGCATTTCGGTATGTATCTCTAAAAAAGGGGGGGGACTTGTTAAATTTAGCCACATTGTCTTTAATTTCACCTAAAAGTTAACAATACCCCTTAAATGTTAACGAGATTCAGTGAGTGTTCCCATTTCCAGAACATTTTTGAACTCTTTGCCTTTCTACTTTAAGAAAGAAAATTGGCCCCGAAATAAGAATTTCTCAGCATTTGGTCATATCCTTACACTCTAGCTCCTAAAAGGACAGATCTCTGAATTTGGACCCAAATGCCCAAGGTTAGTAAGTTTCTGAGTCTCCTGATAGCCGCGTAAGCTTGCTCCCCCTGCCACCCTTGGCCTGGCCGGCTGTGCACATAGTGGGTGCTAGGTAACTACGTGCTGGGGTTCACGGAAGGATGAACACAAGCAAGGGTGGGGATGCAGCCGAGTTGAGCTAATGCGGGAGGACTGGAGCGTAGCCCCCTGCGTCCTCCCACCCACGCTGTGAGTGGCTGTCCTTGGCTCTCTGAGCCGTGCTCCACCCGCCAGCTGCCTGGGCCTCCTCTGGGACCCTCTCCTCTCTCTTGCTCGGGATACTTGACCGTGTTCCAGTGACTCCGTGGAACCCCACTTTGTGGGGCCTCTAGCCTTCTTCTTGGTCTTGCCAATTTGCTGCTGAACACGCAGCAATGGTTGACTGGGGGTGCTTTTAGGGAGGGGGAACTGCTCACACGTGCCAAGCGCTGTGCTCATCTGTCCTTGGGACGCAGCCTCCGGAGATGGGGGATGCTGTCACTGCCATTTCGTAGCGGAGGAGACCAGAGGAGGCAGGTAAGTCCCTTGCTTGCCTAGGCAGTGGCAGTGCCTGGGATCTGACTGCGGTCAACCTTGAACGTGGGCTACTCTCCATTGGTTCCCAAATGTTAAGACTGGTTTGGCAAACTGCTCGGCGGTGTGGCCCAGGATCAGGCACTTACCCTTTTGAGGACAAATTTCAACAGGTTGGGATGTTCAATCACCGTGCGCTTTTCCCTGCAATGTTCACATCTTCCAGAAAATTAGCATGACTTATTATTATACACACCCTCATTAGGAGATTAGCTCAGTTGAATGGAATAGATGTTAGGTCATTCAGCCTCTAATTTCCTGGTTTGTCCTTTTTCATGGTTAAATAATAGTTTGAGTCATAGATTATTCGACTGTGGCAGGCTGGAAGGTGAGGAGGGATGAGAAGAAACCAGGTTGAGTACCCAAGGCTACAACCTAGACGTGATCCCTGCTGTACGTGTGGCCACATCTTTCAGTTTTTGATAGACGCGAAATGTGACCTTGGGAATGTAGAGGACCGGGGTCAAATATTTAAGAATTCTTGGGGAGAAGGGCCGGTGTAGGCACGGTCTCCTTTGTCCCAGTCAATCAGAGCTCAGCCTGCCTGGCTTCCCCTTGGCTGAGCTTTGGGGGAATCAGTTTTAGGGGGCCTGGTGAGGCTCAGAGCCCTGCCTACCAGCAGCCCTCTTCACGCGCAGCAGACGGCCTGGGCACGCGTACGGTGGGCACTATACCAAACAGTCGTGTTTGCTTCCTTTGCTTCTTGATTTTGCCTTGGTTTGCTTCACCTCCCGCTGCCCTCGAAAAGGGGGCAGAGGTGGGTGTGATTAAGGAAGGGAAACGAACGAAGGGAGAGACACTGGCTGACTCATAGAGGAAAAGACAGAAGACCGAGAGGCCACTCAGACCAAGGGAGAGGAACCAGCAGCGTCTTCTGCAAGGGTTCATGGGGTTTATGAATATAAGGCATTGAAGGTGCACTTCAAGAAACTAAGCTGTTTGCCACCTTAGCAATGAGAAAACTGTAGCTATCTTTAGGTCCCGGCTGGGAATGCCTGGAAACAGTTTTAAATCGTCTAAATTGTTTCCAAAAGTTGCATTTGCTGGGACTCCTCTGGCTCTGCACAGTCTGGTGTGCCCTCTTCCAGGCACCCTTGCTGTGTCCGAGGGCTGGGTCAGCCCCGGTCCACAGAAAGGTGGCTGGGAAGAGCCCTCCCTAGGAGAGGAAAAGCTGATGGTACAGCCGCATGACACCCAATCCTTCCATCACCGGGCTCCTCCGGCTCACATCCCCCAGAGGGCCCTGCGGAGGGAACATGATGGAAGCCAGCGGACTGGGGGGGCGACCTAGAACGGCTTTGGGGCTTGCCCCGGGGAAGATGCGCTCTCCCCCCACCACCCCGAAAAAGACTAATGGTGGGGGTGAGCTGGGGAACTGTAGGACAAACAAGGGCCTGCAGGAGAGCTTGCTTTTTCTGGGACTGTCCTCTGCTCAGTGTTATTTGAAGGGTCTGAAATCCACAAAATGCAAAGAGACTCAGAACATTACTGCGTGTGGTTGGTTGAGGGTCAAAGCAGTTTTAAACTCATTGCTGCCTCTCCTTCCCTCCTGGGTATTTTGTTTTTTCCTGGTGTTGTTTGCTTTCACATTCTTCCCTTTTCAGAATATTTATAACTGTCCTCCTCTTCTTTTTCGTTCTTGATTCCCTTCCCCACCCGAAGTTGCCTTCTTAGCATAATTTTTTCTTTTTTCTTTTGGCCTTCCTTGTTTTACATCTGGATTCCCGGATGATTTATTTTGTCTGTTTCCTGAACCCCCCCCCCCCGCTCCTGTTTCTTGTAGTTCCTTCCCTCCTTTTCCTTCAGCGTCTGCGCATTCCCCTCAAGCTTTCCTTGGGCCACACAGGCTTGGGCTTTATTCTCGCTCATCTCTTTCAGCCAAGCTGGCAAGAAGGAGGCCACAGCCGGTAGGCAGAGCCCCGGGGGCAGAAGATGACCTGGGCATCAGAAGATTCTCCTGCAGCCCTGGTGTCCCTGGGAGAGGATCCCCCCCTTCTGGAGGGGGGGCGGGGGCTGGGGACAGGGCTCCTCTCCCCTCTGCGAGGGTTCACATCGGCTGCCAGGCTGGAGCTGAGGGCTGGGGCAGATGGTGTTTCCTCCACAGTGTGTGGGCTTGGGCCCCATTGCTCAGGGAGGCGGTGGAATCCGTCCCTCTCGGAGTGGACAGGTGGGGGGATTCACTGCGTTCCACGCTAAAGGTGGGCGCTCAGGGGAGGTGCACCCTCCCAAAGCTCTGTGCTGTGGGTAGGAGGACTTGCAGCATGGGGGGCTGCTCCTGGGGGAGTCTGAGTGTCCTTTGATAGTTGCTCTCTGGCTGAAGACCCCAGGCGGTTTTCCGGCAAAAGGCCCTTCCCTCCCAACAGCCCCGGCCCAGCCGGTGGGCGTTTTTCAGGGCCCAAGGAGAAGGCAAGCAGTGGCTGATCATTTCAAGGTGTCTTAAAGGCAGTTGGCCACTGAGGAGCAACACAGACCCCACCTGTGGGAGGCCCCGAGGGTCAGCCTCATACTGATAGAAGCAGGTGGCACTTCTCGAAGAGTGCGGTGGCAGAGAAACCCTAGAAGTCGCAGTCGCGCCCCTCCCGTGTGGAGTGACAGAGAGGCGCGTCCTGGCTCTGCTCCCCAGCTGTCTGAGGCAGAGCGACTGGAGTCCATCTGGCCACCGCCCACCCTCCCCACCCCCAACCCACGCTAGCCTCCCACCCCCGGCCCTCGGTGCCGCTGGGGCCTGGCTGAGGAGCGGCTGGGTCCATGCACACCTGGGGCGGCGCTGTCCCCCGGGACACTGGGGCCCCAGAGCCCCCACTGGATGTTGTTCCGGCTGCACCGTCGTCTCCTGGGCCCCGTGGGGATGGTGGCCATGCGCTACTCCTCCAGTGCCATCAAGGGCTCCCTCGCCTTCTCCACGCCTGGCTCGCCTGCCAGGTGCCCTCCATGCCTCATCATCTTCATCAATGTCCAACGTTCCGCTACTTGAGACAAATAGTTTGGATTATTTTATATTTTGCTTCTGTTTTCTAAGCCTGCAGCCCTAGAGTCCAACTCTTGGGGTCTGAGCATCCTCTCAGACTCCTAGAACCAGGAGGCCCAGGAACCCACAAGTCCTCACGTCTTGGCCTCGCAGTCCTGCTTCATCTCTGGTTGAAGGCAGAGCCTCCCTCCCTGCAGAGAGGCCTAGCCTAGTCCGGAGGGAGGGACGTTGAGGGGACTTAGGGGAAGGATGGTGAACTTGCCTCTAAGTTCTCCTCTCAACTCCGGGCAGGAAGGCTGGGGGCAAAGGCCTGCCTCTTTGATGTAGGAATTAAGGGAAGGGAAGCTAAGGGGAGGGGGGAGCCTCTCGCCCTTCCCACCTGAGCCCGGAGAGCAGGCTCCTACACCCTGTGGTCTAGTGCCCCTCGTTCCTGCCACCTCCCTCTGCCTTCTGTCTTCCCACATACCGCGTTCCCGTTGTATAAATATTTAAACCCCCAGGCTGGCAGGAATCTTTCTCTAGCCGCTTCCACGGTCTCTGGGAGAGCTTGTTCTTTCCCTGAACAGCTGCAGCAGATCTGGTTGCCTTTGGTCAGACAAGGACAGGCCCTGGTTTGGGGGCCCGTGGCCCCTGCAGGGTGGAGGGTGCAGTCGACAGGAGAAATTCAGCTCGGAAGAAGTCACAGGGCTGTGGCAGCGATCCATCCTCTCTCTCTGTGCCGACCCTCCAAGAGTTGTCTGCCCCCTGCTCTGGCTGGGGGCGGGGAGGGGTCCTGCTTCTCTGAGGAACAGCTCCCCTGGGTGGGGTTGGTCCCTTTCTGGGCTGGGCTTTGCAAGGGAGGGCTGGAGGATAATCCCAAAGCAAACTGGCTGGGGTAGGACAAAAGAGAAACTTAGTTTACTTGTGAACACTTTACAGCTTCTAAGTATGCCTGCGCCCTTCATTCTCCCTGAAGCAGCCCCTCTAGTTCGGAGGAGCAAGCATCCCCTGGAGAATCTTCATGTCAGGGCTCTCTGGATCTCCTGCCCCAGGCTGCCCCCCCACCCGTCCCCATTTAGTCTTTTTAGCTGGGGGCTGAGGAGTAGAGAGGACGATGCTCCATTCCCCATCCTCCCTGGTGACCCGGGAAGCAGGAGTTTGCCAAGGAACGAGACTGGCATTTGCTGGGTTCCCTGGGGCCGAGCACTGTGTGCGGTACTTCCCCATATTTTCATGTAATTATTTGAGTCATAAGCCCAGCAGATTTTTTAGCTTCTTTGTGTGTCTCCTCTTTCTGTCCTCAGAGAATGGGCTGCATAGCACCAAGTTCCCAGACACAGGGCCCTATCTTTCTCTGGTCCTTACGGGTTCAGTGGGTACCTCTGCGAGCCAGCAGGTGGACACAGAGCTCACCTCCCCTTCCTGTGCCTCAGTTTCTCCCACATCTGTGGGAGGCGCAATTAACCTGCGTTCCACAAAATATCCCAAATTCAGCACAAGAATGGGTTTTTAGGAAGAAACAGTGGTTTCATTTAACCCCTTTTCCTACGTATTGGGGTGTGTGTGACACGAGACCCAGTTTCGGTATCAGGCACAGAAACATGTGTGTTCGGTGCTTGGGAGAGACTGAGGAGAAGGAAGACAGGATTTGAAAGGCCTGGATTTCATATCTAAGAAGCCCCCAAATTCAAATAGTAGAGCCACTGAGGGTAGGGGTATGGGACTGGGCGGGGGCTGCTCATGGGGCCAGGGACAAAGGCACCCACACTTTGTGCCAGAAGGCAAGCAACCAGGTTCAATCTCACTCTCTCGGGGGGCTCAGACCCCTTCCGGGAATGGGAGAAGAGCAGAGGTCAGAGGTGCCTGGATGAGACTGCTTGGTGTTCAGTGGGTAGAGAGGGCCCCTAAGGGGCGGTGGGAGGGGGCCGGGTTTGGCCTGAGGGGGGAGAAGGCGCCGGGAGGAAGGTGGGGACCACAGCCCAGAACCCCTGCAGCTGCGAGATATTCCTGCTTGCTTCCCCACCCCCCAAAGGTGAAACAAAACCCAAATAAAAGCCTGACCCGGCAGATATTAATACTCCAGAGCCAGGGCTGGTGTGCAAGCAGCCCTCCCCCCCTTGTGTTTCTATAAGCGGCTGAAATAAATTTAGCGAAACAACCCCACCCGTCTGAGGGCCTAAGATTTCAGAGCAGTGTGACTCTTTCCCCTGAAAGCCCCTGTTTTTCAGAGCTGAGAGCTTTTTGTATAAATTCCCTTTGGGAATGGAATGCTCTCAATCTGGAATAATCATGGTCCTGCAGTCACCTGGTTCTCACCTATGACTATGACTTGCCCACGCTACGGCCTGCTACAACGGAGACCCGCAGATGGGCTGCAGCTTCAAACGGTCAACGCGATGGTGCCAAGGCCTCGTTGGATCCACTGGGGTCTATATTGTTAAGATTATTCTTCACGATGTCTGAAGGTTCAGCCAGGTCCCTCTGCTGTCTGTCATAAGGGCAGCAGGGCTAAGTCATTAAGTGGAGAATCACTTACTGGGAGCCTACTGTGTTCGGTCCTGTTACAGGCACTGTGGGTTGAGTGGGGAGCAGAAGAGACTGCTCTCTCATGGAGCATGTGTCCTCGTGGGAAGGGAGATGTCAAAAAGGTAAATGACTATTAAAAAAAAAAAAAGCCCTTGCAACTAATATTGCACTTAATAGTCAAAGACTGAATGCTTTCCCCTAAGATTGAGATCAGGTAAGGGTATCCATTCCTGCTATGCCCATCTGATATTATACCATAGGTCCTAGATGGGGCAAGAAGGCAAGACAAATAAATGGAATGCATGTGATTGGAAAGGAAGAAATTAAGCTGTTCCTATTTGTGGGTAACATAATTGTTTATGTTAAAAAAACAAACACACACACACACACATAGGGGTGCCTGGGTGGCTCAGTTCGTTGGGTGTCGGACTCTTGATTTCCATTCAGTCATAAGACTGAGCTCTGCACTGACGTGAAGCCTGCTTAAGATTCTCTCTCTCCCTCTCCTCTGCCCCAGCCCCTGCTCACGTGCATGCTCTCGCTCTCACTCTCAAAACAAACAAATACATAAAAAACAAAACTCAAGGAATCTACAAAAAAACCCCTTACAACTGAAGGGACTTTTGTAAGATCAAAGGATACATACAAAATTATATTCCTATAAGCTAGTAATGACAAATTAGAAACTGAAATTAAGAGAAATATTATCATAGTTTCTCCAAAGGGGGAAATATTAGCTATAAATCTAACAAAACATGTATAGGATTTATATACTAAACACTACAGAACCAATTAAAGAAATCAAAGACCTCCATAAATAGATATACCATGTATGCAGATTAGAAAACTCTGCGCAGTAAAGACGTTCTTTTTTCCCGAGTTCATCTACAGATTTAATGCAATTCTGATAAAATTCCCAGCATGATTTTTTTTTTTTAAGATTTTATTTATTTATTTGACAGAGAGAGAGATCATAAGTAGGCAGAGAGGCAGGCAAAGACAGAGGGGAAGCAGGCTCCCTGCCAAGCAGAGAGCCCGATATGGGGCTCGATCCCAGGACCCTGAGATCATGACCCGAGCCGGAAGCAGAGGCTTAACCCACTGAGCCACCCAGGCGCCCCTCCCAGCATGATTTTTTATATAGACAAGCTGATTCTGAAATTTATATGTACTTAAATTTATATGTATTATTGTATTTAAATTTATATGTATTAAATTTATATGCAAAGGCAAAGTAACTAAAACAATTTTGAAAAATACGAATCAAGTTGGAGGAATAACACTTACCATAAAGCTACAATAATCAAGACAGTGTAACACTGGCAAAGGAATGAACACACAGATTAATGGAAAAGAATCAAGAGACGCATATAACCATGGCAAACTGATTTTTGGACAGGCACAAACAATTCAATGGAGAAATGATAGTCTCTTTCATAAACACTGTTAGGATTGGACATGCATAGGCAAAAAAATGAACCTCAACCTAAATTTCCCATCATTTATAAAAATTAACTCGAAATAGATCATAGATCTAAGATCTAAGTATAAAACATAAAACTATTAAACTTCAGAAGAAGACAGACTCTTAATGACATAGGGTCTGGCAATGAGTCTTGGATGGGCCACTAAAAGCATCATCCACAAACGATAAAACTGAAAAACTAAACTTCATCAAGATGAAAAACTTCTGCTCTCTGAAAGATATTTTGCTCAGAGAATGAAAAGATCAGGTGCAGAATGAAGAACATATTTGCAAATTACCTATCCCACAAAGCAAGTGGAGCCAGAATATATAAAGAACTCTCAAAACTCAACAGTAAGAAAATAAATGACCCAGTTAAAAAATGGGCAAAAGACTTGAACAGATACTTTACCAAAGAGGACATACGGATGGCAAGTAAGCACATGAAAAGATGTTTAACATCATTAGTCAGGAATGAAATGCAAATTAATACCACTACGTACCTATTGGAATGACTAAAATAAAAAATACTGACAATTCTAAGTGTTGGTGAGGATGCAGAGCAATTGGGAAGCTCTCATCTATTGCTGTTTTAGATGCATAATATATATCCACTCTGGCAAACAGTCTGGCAGTTGTTTATCAACTTCCACATACACTTACCATTTCGCCCAGCTGTCCCACTCCTACTTATTGACCCTAGAGAAATAGGCACTGTGTTCACACAAAAATCTATACACAAATGTTTCCTGCAGCTCTATTCATAGTGGCCCCCAAATGGAAATAACCCAGTGTTTTTTAGCAGGTGAATGGATAAACAATGGTATGCCCATACAGTGAAACAGTATTCTTTAATAAAATGGAATGAACTATTGATACATGTGACAACATGGATAAATCTGGAAGGCATTATGTTGTGTGACATCATACATACTATGTGATTCTCTGTATATGGCATTCTGGAAGTGATGAAATGACAGGATAGGGAACACAGTGGCTGCAGACTAAAGGATGGGGAAGGGCATGACTACAAGGGGGTAGCATGAGGGAGGTTTTTGGAGGTGATGGAGCCATTCTGTTTCCTGATCATGGTGGTGGTTCCATGAATCTCTTGATGCTAAAAGTCTGTACACCAAATATAGGATAATTTTTCTGTATGTTAAATTTAAAAAGTAAAAAAAAAAATGTTACAGGAATGATTATATACTCATAAACCGATATAACTATTCTGAAGGAAATGAACACAGTATGAGGACATAAGAGAGAAGATAGATACCTTGCCTTGTTGGGGGGAGGTGGATGTCAAGAATGGTTGATGGGGCGCCTGGGTGGCTCTGCCTTCAGCTCAGGTTGTGATCTCAGGGTCAGGCTCTCTCCTCAGTGGGTTCCCTCTCTCTCTCTGCCTACTTGTGATCTTTCTCTCTCTGTGTCAAATAAATAAATAAAAATAAAATCTTTTTAAAAAAAAAAGAATGGTTGAAGAAGTGATGCTTGAGCTGGATTCTAAAAGATGATTTAGAACTTACTTGGGCCAAAGGAAGGTCAATTCAGAGAGAAGAAATAGCAAGTGTCAAGGCCCTGGGGCAGCAGGAAGTATCTTTCATTTTCATCTGAAACTGATCAGAACACAGGGAGTGCCCTGGGGGGTGGGAGAGGTGGTGTTGGGGAGGGAGGGGTATGAAAGCCCAGGCTAGAACAGTATAAGAGTCAGATTCTGTTAGACTGAGGGTAAGGTTTTATTCTAAAAGGATGGGCAGCCAAGGATTTTAGGCAAGTGTAATACAAGATCAGATCTAGGTTTTGAAAAAGATCACCGGGCTGCCTTAAGGAGAGGGGTTTGAGGGAGAGCGGGCATAGAGCCTAACTAAGTACACAGCAATCTTGGCATTGGAAAGAACCTCTAAAACTGGGTTTCCCAGTTTGGGTACTATTCACATTTTGGGCCAGATACATTTTGTTGTGGGGGCTGTTGTGTGGATGTTTAGCAGTAAATCTGAGCTCTGCCTTCTAGTGCCAATAGCACCAACCTTCCTTCCCCCACCAGTGACAACCAAAAATGAATCTAGACACTGTCAAATGTTTACTGGGGAGCGAAATCATCCCCGGTGGGAACCACTGCTCTAAAATAAACAAATCCAGTGTTTCTGGCTTCATAATAGAATCATCTGGGGAGCTTCGAGGATACAGATGCTGGGCCTCACTCCAGACCAACTGAAGTGGAATCTTTGGAGCTGGGGTGGGATGGGGTGGGACAGGGCATCTGTATAGTTTGAAAAGCTCCCAGATAATTCTGCTCAGAGTGATATTTGGGCGCCACCAGTCCAGTCCAACGCTCTCCATCTACAGAGCAGAATAGGGAGGCCCAGAGTAGAGAATGACCTACCGAACTAGAAGCAGAGGAGCCCTAGAATCCGAGAGTCCTGACTCCTAGACCAGTGCTCATTCCATTAGACCCCGTCACCTCTTTTTTTTTTTTTTTTTTGAAGATTTTATTTATTTGACAGAGAGAAACACAGCGAGAGAGGGAACACAAGCAGAGGGAATGGTAGCGGGAGAAGCAGGCCTCCTGCCAAGCAAGGAGCCCGATGCGGGGCTCGATCCCAGGACCCTGGGATCTGACCTGGGCCGAAGGCAGACACTTAACGACTGAGCCACCCAGGCGCCCTAGACTCCGTCACCTCTTAACAGCTGCATAGAACATTCTCTGGGTGAGCTGCGGAAGCCCGGTCTCCCTGATGACCAGCCGTCCGAGCCTCCCAGTACTGAGGCTGCCGTCTCCCCTTGTGGCAGAGCCCAAGCCCTCCCTTTCTGCCACTGCTGGAACCTCTGCGATCCTTCTTCTGCTCCCACTGTCAAATGTACGTACAAGGTTTTGTACGTATTGCATAGGTACTTAGGACCTACTCCTGAGGCCCAGGTAATAGAGCTGCCTTGGTCCTCAAGGAGTTTCTAGTCCAGTGGGGATAAATAAATTAATTCCCATAAAATGCAGCAGAAGGCTGGAGTGCTGTAGGCTGAAGTGGCAAAGCTGGGAGAGAGTTGGTTTGTCTGCTCAGGGAGCTGCCTGAAATCCCAGCAGAAGGAACCTCTTGAGCAAAGCCCCAGGGAGGGGTGTCAGCAACCACCAGCAACTGCCAGCAGTTGGGAGTGACTGGAGGGCAAGGGGCTGTCTGAGCTAAGCACTGGCTGGAAGAGTTTGGCCTTCCCCACCATCCCAGGGGCTAAGGGACCCGCTCCAGGTTATGCAACTGGCGACTGGCCGGCAGAGTTGGGCTTCCCATCAAAGTTCAGGTGGCTCAAAACTCCCGGGCTTGCTTGTGTCCCCTGGCAGGCCCAGGCAAGAGGAGGAGGCGTGGGGCGCCTGGGTGGCTCAGTGGGTTAAAGCCTCTGCCTTTGGCTCGGGTCATGATCTCAGGGTCCTGGGATCGAGTCCCGCATGGGGCTCTCTGCTCAGCAGGGAGCCTACTTCCTCCTCTCTCTCTGCCTGCCTCTCTGCCTACTTGTGATCTCTCTCTCTCTCTGTCAAATAAATAAATAAAATCTTAAAAAAAAAAAAAGAGGAGGAGGAGAAGCAGTGGTCAAAGGTGTTAGCTGACCCACTTCATGGATGTTAGTACTCAAGAATCCTTTTGCAAAGTGAATGCCCCCAAGTGGGTTTTGTGGTATAATAAGGCCCCAAGAATGGTTTAGTTTACATACAATGGGTAGGCATATAAAAGGGTTCTGCTAGGCCTGAAACTAAGCATTTTATCCGCCAATTTTAGGCAGTATTATTATCCATATTCTACAGATGAGAAAACAGAGGCTCTGGTCACGGTCTTTAAAAGTCACAAAGCTAGAAAATGGCAGAGCCAAGATTTGGATCCAGATGGCCCAACTTCAAAGTCTTGGACCACTGATTCTCAAACCTTAACATCTGAGTCACCAGCAGGAAATTACTAAAAATGCAGATTCCTGACCCCACCCCAGAGCATCTGATTCACTGGGCCAGGGTCCAAGCCGAGGAATATGCATTCCACAGGCACTACAGGTGAACTCTAAAACCAGATAACTCTCAGGCCACACTTGGCCATAGTCCCTCTCTCTCTAATCCAGAGACCTTGCAGCTGTCCCAGGGTCTCAGGTGGCAGAAGTTGGGGGCTGGGAGGGCAGGGTGAGACCCAGTCCGATGAATCTGGGGGTTTGTGCGAATGACCTGAAGCCGAAGGGCTCTAAGGTTGCAGGTCCTGTGTTGCAACCAGAGCCAGGAGGGGATCCCAGGGAGGGGGGCCTTGGAGGGCGCTGGTGACAGTGACCAAGGCCTGGCCCGCCTGGGGCTCCACGCCCCATTCTCTCACCTGCTGCGGGGTGCGCCCGAGGTCCAGATTGGCCCACGAATATGTCCGTCGCGCTTCCCTAATTCCGAGGACTTTCACTTTTCTCCTTGAACGAAACTTAACACCTCCAAGCCAAAAATACCTGGCTAGCCCTTCCTTGCGAAGGTGTCGGCTGCAAGGGAGTCAGGAAGGCCCGGAAGTCGGGCCTGGGATGGAGGACCCGGGCGGTCGCCTCCCGGTCGGAAGCGGCAGTGCAGGTGAAGGGGCGGCCTCTCCGGACCCGGAGCGAGTTAGGAACCCGAGCGCCGACCGCCTTGCGAAGGAGGCGGGGAGGGCGGCGCGCGGCTCTCTCCCGGCTTCCTGCCGCGGTCGGGGCTCGCGGCCTTGCCCGCCGCCTTCGGGCACCTGCAGAGCACGTCTGGCCGGGGCGGGCCGGCTCCGGCCCTCGGACTCCCAGCCCTCCTCGGGCCAGCTGGACGCGGCTCCCCGGCCCGCCGGGTCAGCGAAGGGTTAAGGAGGCTCGCTCCCTCCCCCCGGCTCCCTCACCCTTGGAAAGTCCCCGAAATGACGTTTCAACCCGACAATTAAAAAAGAGTTTAATTATAGAGACAGGCTCTGGGAGCTGGAACAAACTCGGTGGGTCGGCGGGGCCGGTAAACAACTCCGGAGCGAGCGGGCCAGGCCGCCGCCCCGCGGAGCCCGCGCCCCGGGAGCGGGGGAGGGGAGCGGCCGCCGGGAGTTGGAAAAGCGGAGGAAATTCGAGGAATCGGCGTTCTTTGGGGATGGGGTGGGGGGAGAAAAAGAAAAAAAGAAAAAAGACTTTTTCGCTAGCCTGCGGCGCCGGGGCCGCGTGACGGTACTTCTGGCCGGTCCTCTTGCCGCGGGGGGACAGCGGGTGCGGGCCGGGCAGGCGGCCCCACCCGCTCCGGGGCCCCCTTCTCCCTGGCTTCTCCACCCCTCCTCCGTTCCCCCCAGCAGAGCTTCGCGAACCCTCCAGAGTTAAAGACCAATGGGCCTTTTTTGGTGGTGGAGGGGGAGGGAGATAAAAAGACGAAATAGCTTCACATCAGGACGCAGACTAACCTTGTGGTTTTAACGCGCAGCCTGCTCTGTCCTGAAATCTGGAACTCATTACCTCATCACCAAGAAACTGCACGATGCCCACCCCCCTTGGAGGGGGAGCATGGGGAAAGGAGCGAGCAAACACCCCTTTAAGAAAGAAACCTACACTTGAATGATTTAAATTAAGGTGGATGGAAGTTATTTCCCTTTCTGGCGCTTGCCAGATTTCAAGAAAAGCTGAAAAATGGGAGTAGGGGGAGGGAAGCAACAGGAGGCTGGACGGCAGCAGAATGAAAGGCAAGGGGAAGCAGCCAGGTTAAAAATGGGGGCCATCAGTTTAAGACAGAGGGGCCAAATAAAAGCAGTCCGGGCTGGGATCACGTAGTTGTTTCTCAAAGATGAAAAACAACCGGTTCCTTTCGTTGTGATTTGAAGGTTTCCCTGGTCTGCTGGGAGGTTGACGAATACATCAGAAATGTAATAAAAATGCGTGTGTGTGGGGGTGGGTGGGTGGTGGTGGTGGTGAGAACGCGACTCTGACCGCTCTGCCCCGCCCGCCCTGTCCTTTCCAAAGAAACGTGCTCATAATGGGGTGACCTAATTACATCGCAATGGAACCCGCTCTTAGCCACTCAGCGCTCGGGGTTTCATAACAGACCCAGCGGCCTCGAGTGCTGGGAAGAAACGTGCGAGGGCTGAGGAGGCGGCCGGGCACGCGGGGAAATAGGAAAGAAACACAGCCCCACGATTTCCGCCTGGGTCTTCGCTCCAGCCCCCGGGGGGCCGTGGGCGACACGTTAACAACTTTTTATTTGGGTGGATGGAGAGGCATCCGAACCTAACAGTAAATATATAACAGTCTTAAAAGGTGTAATCTATTGAGGGGGGGCTTTCGGTTTCGAGGACCCCAAACCCTCCTCCCCCCATCCCGCCAAAACAGCGCAGCGTGACAAGCCATATGTTCCGTTCCCGTGGGGGCGGGGAGAAGCAACAATAAGTTAAAAGTGTCGCCTCCCCCATTTCTTTACCTTTTTTCTTGCCAAAGTAACTTTTTTTTCATTGTTCAAGCGTCTAGGCGTGTGTGTGTGTGTGTGTGTGTGCCCCCTAGTTCAGAGCGTGCGTGGAAATTTGTGCGTTAATTTTTTTTTTTAATTGGGCGGGAGTGGAGAGGACTGGAAAGGGCATTCAAGAAGGTTCAGGTTTTCTTTACGAAAATCTGTAAGGTCGGATGCGTGAAATAAACTCACTCCCAGGCCTGTTAAACAAACAAGCAATCCGCCGGGGCGGTGGGCTTTTCCGCGACTCTCCCTCCCGCCGTCCAGCTGCAAAGCGCAGGAGAGTGTAGATGCGTGCGGCGCGCGAAATTGTGCTGCGCTCGTCCCGCCGGGTCGAGTCCTCCCGGGGGAAAAAGTCTCTCTAGTTTCCCCCACCCCTCTACCTCCGCTACGTCCTGCTGAAAAAACAAACAAACAAAAAAAAACCCCGAAACCCCTACACCTGAATGTTTTGTGCGTCCCAAATTCCCGATCTCCTCGCCTTGCCGGGTTGCGGAAGGCAGCCGAATGAGGAAGAGAACTCGGGAAAAGAGTAAGTTGTGGGGGGCACTCGGAGAAGTTTAAGGGGGAGATCGGCTCAAGATGGAAACCGCAGCCCGGGCGCTAAGGACGGTCTTCTGCTCCCGCTTGCAAAAAGAGAAAGTCGAGCCCGCCTTCCTGCCCGACAAAAAAACAACAACACAACAACAAGAACCCCGAAGAGGGTGGAATGAGTGATGTCACAGAGCCGCGCTCGCAGCCTGACAAAGGGGGGGCGCGCCCCTCCCCCTCGCGCCGCGCGGCCCGGGAGAGGGGCGCCCTAAGCCCCGGGTAGCCGAGCGAGCAGACTCGAAACTTTTCCTCTTTAAGAAAAAAAAGTTCTGTGCGACTCCCAGCTAGGTTTTTTTTTTTTTTCTTCTTCTCGGGCTTCTTTCCTCGTTTCCCCTCCCCCTTCTTCCTTTTGAAAGTTTCTTTTTTTTTTCCCCCGAGTTTGACCGCATGGCTGATTCAACTTCAGTGTCAATCAACTTTTTTTCCCCTCCTCTTCCTCATTTAAATAAGTTTAAAGCTCCTCCTCCCCCGGCCCACCAAATCTGAACTTTATAAATTGGGCTTCGCGCGCCGCGGCCGAGGAGAGTCAGAAAGGCGAGGGGCGCCGGGAGCAGGCGTGTGGGACTCCAGACCGGAGAGCCGGAGGCTGCGCCTTCCCCGCACCAAGACCTTCGCGACACACCAGATCCCCGTCCCTGCCCCGTGCGAGCGCCCAGGATGACCACCACCCTCGTGTCTGCCACCATCTTCGACTTGAGCGAAGTTTTATGCAAGGTAGAGTGGGGCGGAGGGCTTGCTTCTCAAAGTTTTCTTTTTACTTTTTTGCCTAAAGAAAGAACCCCCAAAAGTTCAGGTCTTGGGAGGCAGGGAAGAGAGGAGGGGAGGCGAGATGGGTCTTTTTTCTGCCTCATTTCCCCCCCCAGTTTAAAGGAATTTGGCGCTCTCCTTTTTACCCTGAGTTTCAACAGGTCTTTGCGGCGACTGCATAGGAATTTGGAGACCAGAGTTTTGGGGGGCGAAGTTGGAGTGGCGGGACTGCCCGGGGGACGCGGGACATTGGCGGACTGGGGCAGTCTTGCGGTGGCAGTGTCGTCCCTAATGGGCTGCTTGGTTTCGCTGATCTGCTCGGGTCCGGCCGCCACCGGGAGGGGTTCGAGTCTCTCCAGCGACACTGCCCAGCCTGTGGGGTCAGCAGGGGCGCCCCTTGGGGGAAGTTGAGTCTCAGGAGGATGTTTCGCTGGGAGATTTCCCCGTCTGATGTGGAAGGGCTGGGAATCTGCGAGAAAAAGGCCAAGAGTGGTGATTCAAAAGGATGTTGCAAAACGAGTTTGCCGTGGGGCTTCAGTTCGCCCCAGCGCGGTCAGGCTTCCCTCTGTGATAGCCTACAGTGCTGCAAACCTTGGGGTGAAAATGGGACTAGGGTTAACCCGCTTGCTTGCCAAGGGAGTGGGGGGACTCCGCAAGGAAATGCCGGCCTGAGCTCAAGGGGCTCTTCGAGGAAGGATTTAATGGGGCCTCCTTAAGTGGTGTAGCTTGCCAGCTGGTGTGGGAAAATAAAGCAGGTTTTAAACACTGAATGTTCCAGGAGTGTGGTTTAAGTGTACATAGCAAAAGCCTATGGATGTTAAATTATTTTCGCCCCCTCTCCCCAATTTGAAAGCGGGGAGCTACTAGGCTACTTTTAATTGCTAAAGTGTTTTGCCTTCTTTTAAACACGTCGGGTCATGTCGCTCTCTTTTCTCAGCTTGCCTCTCCAGTCGGCCCAGCTGCCAGGGCCCCAGGGCTGCAGGGCTGGGGTGCAGGGACGCCGAGGAGCTGAAGAGCAACATCAAAAAAAGTTTGAATTTCAGCCTCGTTCCCTCCTTGTGCTTTCCCAGACTCCAGCTGCCCTGGTGGCTCCCTGAGCTGTCCTGCACTTCTTCCTTCTTTTCCCGGCTTTCTCTCTCTTTGATCTATTTCTTTTTTTCTTGCCTTCTGCAACCAACCCCCACCCCCTCCGCAGGACTTTTTAAATGAACCTTATTGTTGGGAACCGGCTCTCAACTTGGTTCCTGTAATCCGCTCCGTGGGGTGGTTGCTGTTACAGATTCCCGATCCCCTGCAGCTGATCCTGAGGGACCAACTTTAGAATTTGCACAATGACACCCACATGGGCTGGGAGCCAACTCCCAGGTCCCTGGCTTGCACCCTTTCCAAATCTTAGGTACAGATTGGGCAGGTGACCAGGGGCCCATTGGAACAGAAACCTGTTTGTGGTGGCTCTGCTTCCCTCCCCCCAAATCCACTATTGACTAGGAGGCGGGTGGGGGGATTTGGTGCCTTCCTTTTCCTTCCCACCTGCAGCTTTGCGTTAAAGATTAAACACTGGGGCTCTTATCCAAGCCTGCCCTTGCAGCCAGAGGACTAATAGCAAAGGCATCTTCCCAGTGGAGGGGGTGGGGTGGGCTGAGAATGGTGGGGAGGTCATTGTAGAAGACACCCCTTCCCCAAGCATGGGGCAGGGAATTTTGTTTTTAGGAAACCCATCGTTCTCCTGGCCCTGACCCCCACCCCTGACCTAGGATTTCTCCTGCCCCCTTCCTTTCCCTCTCCCCTTAGCAAGATAAAACAAAGGCAGTCTGGAAACCTGTTGCCAAAGGAAGGGAACACTTGTGAAGGAGGAAGTTGAGAGTCTTAGGCCAGGTCGTGTGTGTGTGTGTGTGTGTGTGTGTGTGTGTGTGTGTGTGTGTAGTGTCAACGAAGGAGGGATTGATTAAAAGGGAGGTACTCAGAGTCTCCTGAGGTTTACCTGTTTTTGTTAGGGGGAAGGGGAATCTAGGGCAGTCTGAGTTGTGTGAGATATTTTGAGCTGAGGAATCTTTTGGGGAGGTAAAGAAGTTAGATTTTTGTGGATCAACGTGGTACCTTTGGGGACAGGATATGGGGGCGCATTCCAGGGGTGTGTCGGGAGTAGGGGATGTGTAACAATTTCATAGCGGGTGGGATTTTGTGGTTTCTTCTGTATGGGGCCAAAGTAAAGCTAGGTGGCTGGTCTGTGGGAGGAAGAGTGGGAGGGACTTGCCAGGAGTCAGAGATGGTTCCTTAGAGACACAAGGGGCATTTCTGCTGGTGGAGGGGGCTGCCCTTAGCGGTCCCTTTCTTGGCCCTGGTGGATGGTCTCTGTCACTGATCACATTCTCTCTTCCCTCTCTTCCCTCCAGGGTAACAAGATGCTCAACTACAGTACTCCCAGTGCAGGGGGCTGCCTGCTGGACAGGAAGGCGGTGGGCACCCCTGCCGGCGGGGGCTTCCCCCGGAGGCACTCGGTCACCCTGCCCAGCTCCAAGTTCCACCAGAACCAGCTCCTCAGCAGCCTCAAGGGCGAGCCGGCCCCAGCTCTGAGCTCTCGGGATAGCCGTTTCCGAGACCGCTCTTTCTCAGAAGGGGGCGAGCGGCTGCTGCCCACCCAGAAGCAGCCAGGGAGCGGCCAGGTCAACTCCAGCCGCTACAAGACGGAGCTGTGCCGTCCCTTCGAGGAGAACGGCGCCTGTAAGTACGGGGACAAGTGCCAGTTCGCGCATGGCATCCACGAGCTCCGAAGTCTGACCCGTCACCCCAAGTACAAGACGGAGCTGTGCCGCACCTTCCACACCATCGGCTTTTGCCCATATGGGCCCCGCTGCCACTTCATCCACAACGCCGAGGAGCGCCGCGCCCTGGCCGGGGCCCGGGACCTCTCCGCTGACCGTCCCCGCCTCCAGCATAGCTTTAGCTTTGCTGGGTTTCCCAGTGCCGCCGCCACCGCCGCTGCCACGGGGCTGCTGGACAGCCCCACGTCCATCACCCCACCCCCCATCCTGAGCGCTGATGACCTCCTGGGCTCACCCACCCTGCCAGATGGCACCAATAACCCCTTTGCCTTCTCCAGCCAGGAGCTGGCGAGCCTCTTTGCCCCTAGCATGGGGCTGCCTGGGGGTGGCTCCCCAACCACCTTCCTCTTCCGGCCCATGTCCGAGTCCCCTCACATGTTTGACTCTCCCCCCAGCCCTCAGGATTCTCTCTCGGACCAGGAGGGCTATCTGAGCAGCTCCAGCAGCAGCCACAGTGGCTCAGATTCCCCCACCTTGGACAACTCAAGACGCCTGCCCATTTTCAGCAGACTTTCCATCTCAGATGACTAAACCAGGGTAGGGAGGGACCCCCTGCCTACTCCACCCCGCCCATCCTTCCCCCCACCCCCCCCCACCCACCTGGTTCCTGACAACCCCTGCATTAACAAGGTTAAGCTCAACCCCTCTCCCCCAACCTTGGAATGCCCCCTCC
>CM053609.1:94064133-94134423 GCA_028646535.1 Procyon lotor | reverse complement strand
AGTCCCATATTTGTCAGTAGATGCCTTTTCCCCCTCGGCTTAAGCCTTAAGTGCCAAATCACAAAAGAAAAAGCAGTAACAGTTTACAGAAGCAATTTAGTGCCTTGTAATCTAACTTTGTCACTGTGACTACATTACCTCTTCAGCGCCAGAGGGCACCCGTGGGCCTCCCGGAGCCTCTGCCCATGGGGAGGGGGAGGGGACCCAGAACCAGCAGCTCCCTCCACTGGCGACCCAACTGCACCTTCCCTTACTTCAGCCTCCCACACACTTCCTCCTCCCTCTCCCCATGACCCCCACACCCCTCTTGGGAGAGTTGTTGCCAGACTCGGGTTTTTGGGGAAACCTATCTTGACATTCAAAACCTTTTTCTTCCCGACCCGAACCTCTGTTGACTAATCTTGCCTGGGTTCGTGTAGGTCTACAGGAAGGAAGACTGAAAAAGTGGATGAAGATTGTGATATATAAGTGGGACTTTGTGATTTAATTGTTTTTCTTTTTTTTTTCTTTTTTTTTTTTCTTTTTTTTTTAAGTGGGGAGGATGGGGAAGCTAGATGGACTATGAGAGACTTGATTTTGGTGCTAAAGTTCCCCAATTCATATGTGACATCTTTAAACAAAAAAAAAAATAACAAAAAAATGAGAGAAAAGCTAAAAAAACATGTAAGGGGTGAGCAGTTAATGGTATTCATTCCACATACAATATCTGTGTAAAACGATTTCCTGTAGAAGTAGCTTTAATGGTTTTTGCTCTAGAATACCGTATGTCTATCCTTAGAGCACTCATGCCATGCTTTTTTCCCTGGGTTTTAAACTTCATATAACTTTCAGAAATTGGAGAGCAAAAATTTTGCTTGTCACTGCACATCAATATAAAAAAGCTTATTTAACTTATCAAAACGTATTTATTGCCAAAACTATGCTTTTTTTTGTTAATTTTGTTCATATTTATCGGGATGACAAATCCATAGAATATATTCTTTTATGTTAAATTATGATCTTCATATTAATCTTAAAATTTTGTGACGTGTCTTTTTCCTTTTTTTTCCACAGTTTTAATATATTATTCTTCAACGACATTTTTTTGTAACTTTACACTTTTTTTGGTTATTTTATTTTAAAAAAATGAAAAATTAATTTAAAAAAATGCAAAAAACTGTTGGATTATTTATTTTAGAAATTTCCCCCCTTTGTGTTGGACTGCAAATTGAGTTTCTTCTTCTTTAGGCCTTTTCACAGCTAGGACTGAGAATGTATGTCAAAGTTCTGTGACAGTACAGAAGGAAAACAACTTCTAGGTATGGCTTCTAAAAGGGAAAAAAAAAAAAAAAGAAACCCTTTGACTTCCACGTGCCCATCTCAAGACATTCCGACTGCAGATTTGAGGTTCTGGATTCCAGGTTTGGAGTTTTCCAAGGTTAATGCAAACAGAACTGGCACACACATTAAGATGAATGTAATTATTATTCCTCTTGCTGGTCACTACCGTCGCTTTCTATTTCTTTCTTTGTGTGAATTTATTTAAAAGAAAAAAAAACTTTTTGTAACGACTATTTGCAGTTTAAAAATCAATAAACCCCGTTTTTTTCAAGAAACATGGATGGTGAAGCTGGTTTTACTTGGTTTGTGGTTTTACTTTTTCTGTACATCTGTCCTTTGTATAGACGCAGGTGCTGAGGAGGAGGGCCCTGGTGGTTTTTTTTCCTCTTCCTCAGAGCTAAACCTGCGGCTGTAGCTCCCTCTGTTGATGCCGGAAGTCTTAGCATAGAGGGGATGGGATGGAAATTTGTTGCAAAGGAGCCCACATTTCTCTATTGGCTTCCTGGGGGATTGGTTCTTGACAGGAGACGAGCGAGCCTAGGGCACCCTCCTACCTCCGCCCCGGACAGCTCTGGAGGGCCTCAGAAAAGCTTGAGGCCCATGGTTTTCCAGTCTTCTCCAGTGTGCGGTCTTCATTCCTTTGGGTGGCACCTGGAGCGCCAAAATGGTGGAGGGGGACCCTAGTACATGGGACTCTAGCCACTTTGGGTTTGAGTCTGTTCTTTGGAGTGTTTCTAAGCTCATTTTCCCCACATGAAATTGACCTGAAACTCAAGCCTCTCAACACCTATCTGGGGTGGGCATGAGGAGGCACTGCAGGCTGGGAGAGGGGCATCTGAGATGGTCAGCAGCCCAAAGCAGAGCCCCGGGGATGGGCGTGGTTCCCCCTGGAGCTGACTGTGCTCCTCTGTATTTGGAGGGGGGAAGTGGCTGGTTAACCCGTCAGTCATAACAGGAAGTCCTCCGGAGTTCCCACCACCTGAGCCTTGTTATACCCCTGATGGCGTGCAGAATAGGTCGCTTGTCATCCTGGTGAGAGCGGGGTCCCCATGGCTAGAAACGCTACAGCCAAGGCCAGAGGACCCCTTTGAAGGGGATGTGTTGCCTGCCAGCGGGGCTGGATCTTACCGAAAACCCGGAGTCTGGTTCTTAAGAGTAGTTCTTTCTGGAGAAGCAGGGATGGATTTTGCTCTTGGAGGCTGCCTTTGGTTCCTCGCACTCGGTAAGTGGTGGGGCTGGGGGAAGTAAGTTGAATTTCCACCCTGACTCCACCTGGCCTCTCCCAAAGGCAGTTCGGTCTGCAGCAGACGTTGGCTGGGCTCCTTGAGGCTTGGGAAGACCCACCTTACCTACCCTGTCAACTCTTCCTTTCCTGGCCAGTAGACTCCTGCTGGGGAGCAGATGCATGAGGGAGAAAAAAGGACAATTAATTACCTTTCCTAGGGCAGGGACTGCTGGTGGAGGTAGGAGGAAAAGCAGCTCTCCTTGGGACTAGAGTGAACCTAGGCTGCTGGTCCCTGAAGGAGGGAATGAGGGTGTGTGTGTGTGTGTGTGTGTGTGTGTGTGTGTGTGTGTTGGGCGGTGATGATGGTTGGGCCATGTGATCTTCCTCATTGACTAAAGGCAAAAAGACAATTAATTGTTTACCTTGAGCTCATTCCCGGTAGGCATAGATGAACATATGGCAGACATCTTGCTAATTCGTCAGCTCATGGTGACTCTGGTTGGCTTCCCAGGAGCTAAACATACCCACCGGACTCCCCACAACTGCTTCTGTAGGAGCCGGTCCCTTGAGTGATACCGAAGGGAGAAGAAGCCTTGACTCCTGGAGGGTGAGGGTTGCCTGTATAGGAAAGGGGAGGCGCCCCGTCCCCAAGCCTTGACCCTTTACCCCACCTAAGTGTCCCCATGGGAAACTCACAGGCTGGGATTGCAGCCACTCCAGGCCTATGCGTGGTTATCACCACAGAGTTGGATTTTTTTTTTTTGCCATCTAGGCCTTTAAGGTTGAGGAGGAGATAGGTTCAAAGCTATGTGGGAAAGGAACCATCAGGAAACTTTTGGGCCCTTTCTTCCAGGATGTTAGAAGATGGAGGGGCCTTGGCAATGGGCCTGTGCTCTAGGCTGGTGAGGGTCCAAGAAGGTATGGCATGAGACCTCCATCCCTGAGCTCCTCCACGGTGGGGAGGACGGGAGCCATGCAGGGGTGGCTGGAGGTAAGGCCTACGCAAAGGGAAGTGGAGCAGGAAAGGCCAGTCCGCCTTCATCAGCAAGTTCCTTGAGCACAAGGACTACCTCCCCACCTCCTGTCCCCAACCTTGGGGCATCTCTGGTTTGGGGGCCCACATGAGGGCAGGGCCTCCATGGCTGCTGACCTGGCAACCCATGGTCTGACCCTTGGCTACAGGTCGTCTTCCATTGGAGCAGCAATAGGAAATGAGCTATTTTGGCCACTGAGCAATGACTTACTTCTCTGGGCCAGGAAGTCTCATTTTCAGGAGGAAGATGGGGGGTTCACTGCACCTCATCAGCACTCTGGTGAGGGGGGCCTTCGAGAGAGCAGGGAGCAGACATGAGATAGGTTTCACAGCCCATTGGATCATGAAGCCCTGGTTGCCAAGGGGCTCTAGAGAGTCATGGCAGGAGGAAGTTTCCGTGGCATGGAGGATGAAGGGAGATGGAAACCTTTGACTTGGGCTCATTTCCCACCTCCCTTTGTGTCGGCTGTCCCTTAGGCAGGTGACTCATCCTTGGATTTCTCACTGTATCTAAAGACGTGACTGATGATCAAGTGAACGGTTAACAATGACAGCTCCTCGTAAGTGGCAGGTGATCTGAGAACTTGGTGTGTGTGAGCTCGTTAAATGCTCATGTGACCCCCACGGAGGAGGCACTTGCCTCATTTTCCGGACGGAGAAATTGGGGTGCGGAGAAGTTCACTAGTGGGTCACGTGGCTCGCAGTGTTGGGATTTGAACATGGGGAGGCCAGCTCCCTGCTTGCGTTTCACCACCATGTCACCGGCTGGTGTTCTGAGTACGTTTGGCACAGTCCCTGGCACATAGTAACTGCAAATCGACCAGGGTCAGTTCCCGTCTCCCTTGGCCCCTGGAGCCTTGGTAGGGGCGCAAGAAGCAGCCAGTTGGATTAGATAACTCTACACACACCCCTTCGGCGTCATGATCTCATGTCGCACACGGCCTGGGGTGGGCATGTTTGGAGGACAGTGCCTGGGAGGAGGGGCAGGCCACCCCCTTGGACTTTCCCCTTCTCTGCCCGCCATGGGGTGGCTTCTGTTAATGATCAACAGACCAAAGGGTGCCCCAGGGCCACCTGGGGAGTTGGCCCTGTGCCCTTCTTCCCCTGGGATCTCACTCCCCTGCACGTAGCCGACCATTTAATCACGTCTGGCTGGACTGCCTGAAACAGTGCCTGAGTTCAGAGGGGGAGGGGGCTGGGGAGACTATCCAGCGGATGGCCCTTCTCAGGCCGGTTTCTGGTCTGCTGGGCACAAGCAGGGACCCCAAGAGCTGGGAACAGGACAAAACCTTGGCCTTTTCTTAAGGTCAAGGCAGCACTAAGAGTTTTGGTGGCTAAAGCCTGGATTACAGAAAACCTTCTGGCCTAAGGGCCTCTAATGCTTTGGCATGAGTCACAAAGGGGGACATCTGAGTTACTGTTGTGGGAAACTAGTCTCTGAGCAGCCAGGACAGGGGCTGTCCCCATGCCAGGCCAGGTTCCCTCCCCCAGCCCATGAGAGCCAGCTGCTGGTCAGGGATGAGGGTGCTCCCACCATGGTTAGCCTGTTTGCAGTTATTTCGACATGTTGGCGAAGGCCAGGTCTCAAGGGACAGAGCCGGGAGTGACAACCTGTGCCTTCAGCTTGGGGTACAGTGAAAATAAATATTGGCAATGGCCAAATCTGAGGCAATTTTCTCACCATCCAGGGCCAGCCAGGTAGCTGTCCCCTGACTCCCACTTGCACCTCAGGGAGAAGGGGGTCATGACCGTACGGGACAGAGTTCAAGTCTACTCATCCCTCGTGCTCCAGGGGGTTGGGAGGCTCTGCTGTCCCCAGTGAGGAGCTGGTTTTGGTGTCAGAGGGCCATGGGTTCAAATCCCTGCTCAGGGTCAACCTCACTCTGTGGCCTCTGGCTAAAAACTTAGCAAGCCGCTTAGAGCCCTGGCTTCCTCATTTGCAAGATAGAATGAGGACGATGAGATGATGGTAATTGCATCCAGTTCAATGGGTGAGCTGCAGGGCAGGCACACAACCCAACCCTAGACGGCCGCATAAAAAACAAACGACTCACAAACACAACAGCATGCATGAATGACAAAAACATAAAGTTAAGGTGTGGGCACCCGGTTGGCTCAGTCGGTTAAGCCTCGGACTCTGGATTTCGGCTCAGGTCACCATCTCAAGGTCGTGGGATCAGGCTCTATGTCTTAATCTGCTTATCCTTCTCCCTCTGGTCCTCCCCCCTGCTTGCTCTCTCTCTCTCTCAAAAATAAATAAATACAATCTCTTATTTAAAAAAACGTAAAAACCATAGAGTAAAGAAAGAAGCCAGTCCAAAAGAGTGCATGTGGTGTAAGCCCATTTATATGAAGTTCGTAAGCAGGCGAAAGTGAGCTACAATGGCGGAGATTCCGTTGGAAGGCAGAGTGCATACACACCGAAGCTTAAGGAGTTGCGTGCCGAAGATCTACACACTCCACTGTGCGTAAGTGACACGTAAATGTAAACACCTATAGCATTGCTGTAAGCGTTCCTACGGATTCGGGAAAAGTGAAATTCATCAAAAAAATGAAAAAAATGAAATGAAATGAAATGCATACTTGGCCCTTTATAAGCACTTATTACATTGTGGCTGGTTTTTGTAATAGTCACGACCTGAGGATTTCAGTCCGGTTCCTGTCCCCTTTTATAGAAGGAGGGAATGGGTTTCGGAGCAGCTGAGTAACTTGCCTGTGTGAAGTGGGATTTGGATTCGGGCACATGGGCTTTTAAGCCCACACAGCTGCCCGCTGCCCCGCACCCCGTCCCCCCCGCCCCCAGTGCGCAGGTGTCGCTTCCTGAGAAAAGCTCGATGCGCAGTTGTCCAGATGCAAGCAAGCGAGTTAGTAAATCAAAAAAATTCAATTAGTAAATATAATCATCTGCATTTAAGAAAGAGTTTTTCACACTGCAGATTCAAAATTAATCTCCTGTGGCTAGCTGGTACCTCCCATGCTTGGTATGAGGAAGACGGAGGCCAAGTTGGAGCCTGGCTGAGCTCTGGCTGAGGGGCTAGAGAGAGGAGAGCATGGCTGGGCAGGCCAGCATCCCTGTCCTGGGATTCACCCACGTGGCCTGCCCGCCCAGGCCCATCTCTCCCTAAGGCTGAGGGGGGCTGTGAGGCCTCCGAGGGACCTGCCTGGCCCTCAGGCTCAAGGGAGAGTGCCTAGAAGCCTCACGTGGCCGTCAGGGCACCGCCTCTGACCTCTGTTCCATTCCACTCTTTTGGGACTTGGTTCCAGTATTAAGGCTTTGGGAAAACGTTCTTGGGTCCTGCCTGAGGGAGCTACCCAGCTCGGCCATCAGGTCTGTCCACCCAGCTCCAGGGGCAGGTTCTCTGAGGGCTGATCTGCAAGTGCAGGGTGAGGGGACGGTAGCCTCTGTGTTCTGGAAAGGGCCCAGGGTGAGGTGGGCTCAGGTAGCAGGACAGAGTGTCAGGTGTTCTCTCGGGATGGTCTGAGTGAGCACCTCCCTAAACTTGGCACTCTTGGCACTCACGCACCTCCCTCTCATCCTAGCCCTGTTTGGCAGGCCTGGATACAGAGCCCTGCTCAGGCGCTTACAAGTTGTGTGACCTTGGACAAGTCACTTAATCTCTCTGTGACTCATTTTCCTCCTCTGAGCATGGGTCAGGAAACACCCTGGCTACTTCATGGGGCTGCGCTGAGGATCAGATGGGGTGGAGAGGACGGAGTTTTGGGGATGCAAGCCCCTGGACAAAGGTGGCATTGAGAGTGTGGCAGTAGCTTGTGGCCCTCTGGAGGGACAGAGCCCCTCCTCCACAGGTGTTTTCATGTCATGACCTGGTGCGCTTCGCTGATGGGGCCCACCTTCCGGGGGTCCTGCCTTGAATTCACGTTCGGCGTGTCCGTTGTAGGTGATTCTTCAAAATGTACATATAAGCTTAGGGTTTGTGGAGACGGACTGTGCTTGCCAGGTGCTGGCTTCGGCCCTCCTTCTCATGGTCTCTCACTTGACAGTACGTATGAGCAAGTCCAATTATTAGACCCATTTTCCAGATGGGGAAAGCTGGGCTCAGGAAGAAGTCAGCATTCCATACATGACTGAGCTGCAACCCGGGTCTGCCTGAGCCCACCACCCAAGCTCTCCGCCCCCACACTCCCACGGGGAGGCAGACGTTAGTTGTTAGATCTGGGTTCTAATATTCACTCTCCCCCGGGGACCCACAGGCATGGAAAAGAATATGTCTCCGCTCAGCCTGTCCCTTCCTGGGATGTTGCCCATCCCATCTGGTTACTCTCTCCACAGCCCAGGGGATCGGGGTGGGGAGCCGAGAGTGGGCTTATTTTCTGCCCCTTTTATAAATGGGGAAACTGAGGTACAATATAGAGGCGGGGAGTGCCCTGGGATCACCCTCGGGTGCAGCAGCTGCCCTGAAAACCAAGTGCCCGTGGCTGCTGTGCTGCCGCCCTGGCTAGTGGTGGAGGGAATGACATTTCACCGCTCAGAGTGGGGGTGTCCTCCTGCCTAATGAGTGATGCCGAAATCCTGGCTCCTACCGGAGCCTCCTAAGGGCTAAGGTGATGACTCTAAGCAGGCTTACTGTGCACCTCGACGTGGGACCTGGGGGGCCGCCTCTGCAAGGCACTGGATGGTTGCTGGAGTTGTGTTCCTTCTTTTAGTTCTTCCTTTTCTGAGAGCTGCTGCCTGTGATTATTTAGTCGCATTCCAGCATTCCCTGTCCACCCCAGAAAGCCATTTATTCCTGCTAACGCTGGGGTCAGATGGAGAAAAACGGTAGGCTCTTGAGCTCCAGCCAGTTCCTGAAGCTGGTGAGGGCAGAGGAAGGAGCTGCCCATCAGCTCCCGCACCCCCTCCCCCCAACATCCCCCAGCTGCCTCGAGCTGAGGGCAGGAGGGCAGGGCTCGGGGCACTTCACCGATTGGCTACAAAGGGTCTGTTTCCGCAGGTCTCTTTCTCCCCGTGTTCCTCACCATTTTACTGTCCAGCCTTGAGCGCCCTGAGGCATTGTGGGCAGCCAGGCAGTTGGTTTGGACTCGAGCAAAAGCCAAAATAGTTTTGGTTTCTGTGTTGTCCTTGCCTCTGCTTCTTTCCTTCTCTCCTGCAGCTCTGGGTTTGGTCCGGAGCTAGAGTGGAGTCTTCCTGCATGGTGGATGGCCCGCCTGCGAACTGAATGATGCACATCAAAGACGAACAGGGGGCCCTGATGTTCACAAGGGTTCCTGGACCACAGGCCCACATGCGGAAGGGGTTGGGGAGCCGGGCTTTCTCTTCTTAAACTCAATGTTAAAAATCACTGGAGGATTGGAAGTCCATGCCAGCGTGAAAGCGAACCTGGGATTCTGTAGTAGTACCACTGCCCAACTGTGCCGTGCCCGGCTGGGAGGCTGGAGGGGACAAGTCCCCACCCTGGCCATCATTTGCTGATGAACCTGAGTGCCCGCTTCTTATTTGCAGCCTTTCATTTCCTTGTCTTTGAAACAAAGACTCATCTGTCTCTGACCAGATGAGTTCTCAGTTTTGTGATTCCATGAATATCTTAGAAAGCAAAACACACGGAGCCGAACTTCCTTCGCCATGCCAAGTGATGGGACAATGGAGCCAGCAGCGTCGACCCTCGAAAGCCCCATCGAGAGTTCTAGACAGAAGGGAGTTGCTGTGGCCTATGAATGATGTCAGGTGACTCACGCGGATGGGTCTGGCACTCTAGAAGTTGATTGTCTGAACCTCCTTTGAAGTGGTAGTTTGAAGCACTTTTACGAACTGGAGGTTGAATGAGAACACGTAAGTCATCTCCTTGGTATGTTGTATTTTCCCAAACACACCATTTAAAATCAAAACATTGAAACAACTGTCTTATTTTAGGACTGTGCTTTGCATTGGAACAGTCTGCTTAACATCATTAGCTGACCGGTCTCCGACACTTGAGGATGAGCGGCTCCTCCCAGGGAGGTAGATTTCAGTTCATTTCAGGAAAGAGTTTTTTAACAAGCCCAGCTGGCCTTTGGAGGTAGGGAATTTCCCATCATTGGTAATGTGCAAACCAACGCTAGGGGCTTACCAGTCTCCCTCCCAGGCTCTCTGTGCTCTCCCACCTACCAGCCAGGGAGATGGCCGAGTGAGTCCCTGACACCCTCCCCAAAGCAGCCCCCCTCTCCTTACCCTGTTGTACTATCCTGGTTTATTTTTTAGTACTTATCACTCTCTGAAAGTGTCACGCTCATTCATTATTTTTTTTTCTAGGTCACCATCTCGCTGGACTCCAAGGTCAGTCTGGAGAAGTAGGCAGCTGGACCCTTGTTCCCTGTTCTGTCCCCAGTGTTCCCTCTCCTGGCACTTAGCAGTTGTGCAGCAGGTACTGAATGGATGCAACTTTGCTCTTGGTATAGGCTTTCTAGCTTCTGAGCCTCTGAGCTCCTCATCCTCTGGGATAAGGCTCCTCAGGAGTGTGGTTGCAGAAGGAGCTGAGGGAGAGTAGAGCGAGCCCTGGGGATCGGGCGGGCAGAGACTCTCTTGCTGGCCATATTCTTGGGGGAGTCACCCAACCTTTTTGGGTCTTGGTTGCTTCATCTGTAAAAGGAGAGGGCTGGATTCATTTGTCTCAGGGTTCTTTCCAGCTGGACCACCTTGTGATTCAAGTACTCTCTGTACTCACTCCTCTGTTCTCAAACTGTTTGTTCAACTTCCTTTTATGAGGGGTTCTAGGGCTATTAAGACAGGAAAAAAAAAACAAACCCAAAACCCAACCCCGACTAAGTAGCCTTGGGAAGTGAAGGGTAAACACAAATGCAAATGGATTATTTTACTCCACATAACAAATTACAAGGACTGCAGGTAGTCCCCAAGGTAACTGTTTAATTAAATAACCCCCAGGTTAAATATAGATAGTTTAACCCACTCACAAATTAAAGACTGAGGTTGTTTTCCCTTGATATACTTTAGCCACCTAACAATGCACTCAGCTTCAACACACCTAATAATTTCTGATTTGAAATATACTTTATAAAGAGGTTTGTATTTCTTCCTTCTCTTTGGCCTCTCTAGGAGATGGTGAGTAAGTTTGGATGATTCCATTTTACTGGTGAGAAAATTAGAAATAAGCTACTTTAAAAAAAAGATTTTATTTATTTATTTGAGAGAAAGAGAGATAGCGAGAGAGAGCACAAGCAGGGAGGAGAGAGAGAAGCAGGCTCCCCGCTGAGCAGGAAGCCCCACACAGGGCTCGATCCCAGGACCCCGAGATCATGACCTGAGCCGAAGACAGACGCTTCATTGACCGAGCTACCCAGGTGCCCCCAAAATAAGCTACGTGCTTTCATGACACCATGAAAGCAGACCCCTGTGGCTATTTCTGGCTGCTAGCATGTGCTGACGAGCAAAGCCAGAGAAGGCTAATTTTTTGTTGGTAGATAAATTTGGGACCGGCCTCTGCATATTCCTCTTTCTTCCCTACATAGTCCTCTTTCTTTGTGTTCCTGGAAGAGATTTCTTCTGTATCCTGAAGTGTTAGCCCACATGCTACCCACAGCAGCCACAAATTTAGAGCTACCTCTGTGCCAAATCCATCAATACACAGATAGGTACTGGGTACTAATTCAGTGTGAAAGGTGCTGTATTAGTTCGGAAAGACAGAAAACGTGATCCTTGTTCATGAGGAGTTTGCATTTCATTTGGGGAGGGAAGGCATATGTGAAGGAAGCCCCCCACCGAGGAGACTGGATTCTGTACTCTGATGGCATTCTGTGCTGATACAATAGAAGACTAGCTTGAGAGAATTAGGGGATAGCGTGGTTCATGAGGCTCTGCAGATGGGATGGGACATTGAGAGCCAACGAGTCCGAGCAGGGAGAGGCTGGCAAGGATGAGTGCGTCTGGAGAGAGGCTAGCTTGCTGCTCCACACTGGCCTGGCGCTGGGGGTCCCGGAGGGACCCTACGACTGCTCCAAGCGGGCCATCTCAAGGAACTGGGTGTGAGGGGCACCCCCTGGGGCGATGTAGCATCATGGCCCCGTCTCCTGAGCTGCTTGCACTGCAGAAACAGGGTCAAAGGACCCAGGGCTCTCAAGCTCCCTGTCCACGGTCCCAGTCAGCCCTGGGGACCGTGAAAATGTACTGTGCCTTACACAATATTTCTAAATATTTTGAGCCCACACTAAAAAATCAATAGATTTAAAAAAAATAATAACGCAGTTTTCTGGCATCTCTTGAAACATTGGTGTATCGACTGAGGGGTCAGTCACAGATCTAAGTAGTATCCTTTAGACAGGGGCTGTGCCATCTGGCTTACCCCCAGCCGGCCACTCCCCATACATCCCCAGGAGTTACCACTCCTACACCTTTTTCTCCAATGGCACAGCAGTATTTCTCTGCACACCCATCTCTATTAAGAGTAAGAAAAATAAAAGCCCAAGAGGGCTGTGCGGTTAAAAGAAAAAGGAATAGGGAAAAGGCCAGTTCTTCACAGAAACAAAGAACGTGCAAAAGGCCGCGCTGCTGGAGGAATTTAGCCCACCGGCCTCACGGTGCGTTCCTGCTGGGCCGTGTGCCAGCGGAGTTTGTGGGAACCACTGCAGATTGTATAACAGAAGGTGCCGCCTTGAGAATAGTCCTAATAGCTCAGGTTTATTAAGGGCTTTTAGGTGTCAGGGGTTACCTCATTTAACCTTTCCAATAGCCCTGCGAGATAGGTACTGCCACTATCCCCGCCTCAGAGTCGGGAAACAGAGAGGTTCACCAACGTGCCCAAGGTCACACAGCAACTTGAGGGTGGAGACAGGATCTGGATCCAGGTCCACTCCACCCCAGAACCCAGTCCTGCTTCTGCTTCCTCGGTGCTATGGGGCTCTAAGGCAGATACCCCTCACTCCCGCCCCCGCCCCCGCCCCCCGGGGTGCTAGAGACCTGTCCTGCGCGGGAGTACACGCATGCGCCATACTTCGGCGCCCAGAGCCGGCTTGGCAGCTAACAGGCTCTTGCTAAATATCTTGGAATGTGTGCGCTGCGCAGACGGCCCCTGAGTCCCAGAGGCTGGGGCTGTTTGCTGAACTTCCTCTGAGTACGACATCCTGCTGGGGGCTCAGCTTGGGCCTTTTGCCAGATCTGGGCAGGATGAGCTAGGCGGGACAGCCCCGCCTGCTCTACACCTTTCTGACCGGCTGTTCCTCGTCTCCAAGTCTTTCCTCCTCCGCCCACCCTCACCCTGCAGACCGCGAGATGAGACAGTTGGTAGCTGGAGGAGTGAAGGGCAAAGCAGCAACTGTTGACAAAGCCAGATGCTGCCAGAGATGGCTCTTCAAGCCCCTGAGGCCCTGTGAGGGGCTGTCCTGGAGTGTGTGTGCACAGGGACGGTGGGCGTGGGTGCCAGGCAGTGTCTTCGCGGCTGGCTCCCTGAGCGGAGCGGGGGAAGCGGTGGGAGTGGAGGTGAGAGGCTGGGGGCCGCAGTGAGTCTGTGCGGAAGCCCCAGCTCCGTGCCCACTGGTCTCAGTGGCTTAGTAGTAAACCCCAAGACAAGGATCTGAGTGCTGGTGGTTAATTTGAGAGGTGATCCCAGGAAGCCCCAATAGGAGAGTGGGGAAGTGAGTCAGAGGAGGCAAGGCAGACAATACAGGTTTGTTTTCAAGTTAGTTATCAGTGGGTTGGCTGGACCTTGATCCTGTTGGGACAGTCTAGGAACCAGTGAAGGACGCAGGCTTCACAGAAGCAACCAAGGGGCAAGGGAGCTGGGTATTCATACATCAATTCCTCAGTCACGTGTTGAGGGTCACGTGTTGAGGGTCACTGCTGTGAGGGTGGGTGGGTGGGTGGGGGGCCCTAGTGGCCAAAGAGAGTCCCCAGGTCGAGATACAGGTGCTATAGTCGGCCCTTGGTCAGGGATGCACTGAAATGGGGAGGGTGGGTGGTGGAGGGGACGTGGGTAGCACCAATCCCCCCGCCACGCCCCTCCTGTCCATGTAGGTGGAGCATTATGTCTGGAGCTTGGGATGTTCGCAGAGGCTCTACACCTGTCCCCTATCAATTAGCATTTGCTACATAACAGACCTCCCCCTAACTCCGTGGCTTAAAATAGCAGTTATTTATTTAACTCACAATTGGGTGGGTGGGCAATTTGGGCTGGGCTTAGTGGGGTCATTCTGGTCTCAACCGTGCTCAGTTGTGTCTCTGTGGCCAGCTGGAGGGTGGGTTGGGGGCTGGCCGGTCCAAGACAGTGTCTCGTCCCGCGGCAGGCGAGCGGTGGCTTGCTTTCACGGCTGTGGCATCGCTCCAGGGGAATGAGCGTAGGCAGGCGGGGGCTCTGGAAGCCCAGGCTTGGAATGGACACAGCATCACCTCCACTGCATTCTGTGGGCTGGAGCAAGTCATCAGGCTTGCCCTGATTCAAGGGGTTGGGAAAAAAGACTGCCTCTCGGTGGGAGGCGCCGCAAAGTCACATTCAGGAGGTCAGAAACATTCGTAGCCATTTTTACAGATGATCTATCACATGTCCCAGGCCTGTAGGCATCTTGTGGCCTGGTGGACAATCAAAACAGTGTTTGTTCTACTCTTTTAGACATAGTAGGAGTCAGAAGCTGTCTGGATCAAGTGTGGGAACGTCTTCTGTCCTCTATCTCCTCCACTGATGCTTTCTGTTAGACGTTGTCCTTTTTTGGGTCATCTTTAAGAAAGCAGTCATTTCTGAGGGAGAGAGCCTTCGTTTACAGAGGCAGGGGCGCTGTGTGGGTGGGGGAAAGCAGCTAAATGGCATCGGGGAACGTGAACCACATTTGCTTCTCTTTGGCCAGGGTCTGAAGCTTTCCCCATGTTCAGGCCATGCCTACCTTCCTAGTCCTACTGGGGGGCAGCAGAGCCCGCCCCTTGAGAAGGTGGAGTGCCGAGCCTTCCTTCTCCCCACCTCCCTTTGCAGCCAGGCCGGGCTGATGGCGCCCCAGCTTTGCCCATCCAACCTGCTTGCCCTCGTGCTCAGCATAGGAGCTAGTGATGCAGAGCAGTGGGGATCAGTAAAGCCTACCTGGAGGTGGTGGGGGTTCTGGGGGTGGCGCTGGCCGTGGGGCTGGGAGCTGGGGCGGGTGCCCGTGGGGGTGGGGAGGGAAGAATACAGAAAGAGCGGGGTGGAGGGGGGAGGTTGACAGAAAGGAGAAACGGGTTCTACGTCACTATTTTGCCTGATGAGGCCTCGCTGGGAACTGAAAAAGAAAACCAGCTGTTTTTGAAAGCATATGATAGTTTATTTAAGAAATATTTTTGGAAGACAAAAGATTTGCCCCTTTAAGGAGCCCGTTGAGGGGCGCCTGGGTGGCTCAGTCGTTAAACGTCTGCCTTCAGCTCAGGTCAGGATCCCAGGGTCTCTGGATTGAACCCTGCATCCAGCTCCTTGCTCAGCGGGGAGCTTGCTTCTTCCTCTCCCTCTGCTGCTCCCCTGCTTGTGCTCGCTTGCTCTCTCTGTCAAATAAATAAATAAAATCTTAAAAAAAAAAAAAGAATATGTATTTTTTAAGGCCTGGTACTTGCTTGGCTAATAAGCAAAATGTTTTCCTTAGTAGAAGCTGCTTTTATAGAAAGGACATGGGTGAGTGGGTCTCCTAGGATATTACTGCTTCTCTTGGTTACGATCCCTTAAGGAAAGTTTACTTTTGAGCTTGGGAAAATTTGGCAGCTACCTCGAATGTAGGTGGCATCACCCGGGGGTATGAATTCCCCGCCCTATGTAAAATGCAGAAGAAATAGAGTTCCGAAAGGCAAGTCAAAGAGCAACTGAATGGTGAACAATATGGCTCTGCTGTTTATCTCGAGTGGATGATAGTTCTTGTCCAGACACGGCGGGGTGGGGGCGCAGAGGACAGGTTCCTAGCAGGAATATTTCTTGGGCTGCCTGGGGTCATACCGCCACCTTTGGGTGCCCCCCTCCCTGCCATCACAGAGCTAAAGTGCCTCCCACAGTCTTCTGACTTCTTGTCCTCCACCACACTGCTCTTCCTGAGTTTATTTTTTTAAAGCCTTTATCCGTTTATTTGACAGAGAGAGAGATCACAAGTAGGCAGAGAGGCAGGCAGAGAGAGAGGAGGAAGTAGGCTCCCCGCTGAGCAGAGAGCCCGATGTGGGGCTCGATCCCAGGACTCTGAGATCATGACCTGAGCTGAAGGCAGAGGCTTTAACCCACTGAGGCACCCAGGCGCCCCACTCTTCCTGAGTTTACCTGAGCTGCTCTGTAGAACTCTGTCGTGTTCCTGCAGCACCATCGGGCTCAGAAGAGAACAAATTCAGGTGTCTCAAGGGCTGTGTTCTGCCCACAGAACCAGAGTGGGCAGGGAGGAGAGAGACTGTGGGCCAACTTGCCTTCAGAGGGTGGAGATCCAGCCTGGAGAGCTAGATTTCTGAGCAAAGGCAGGCTGAGAGGCTCTGGCCCACCCCTGTTTGCTGGTGGTGGGGGTTTGCTGAAGGGTGTGGAACACCTTGGATATTAAGACTTCAGATCTGTAGTGATTCCAGTGGAAGCCCCTCCTTCTGCCCCAGGGAGCAGGATTGTTCTAGCAATATCTCCACACAGGACCAGCTGGGTGTGCTGGGTGTGGCCTGAGCACGCTCAGTTCAAATACTCAGGGGTCAGGACGAATCTGCGAGGGGCCCTCACCTGCCGTTCTCACTGTGCATCCTGGAAGCCAAGGGACCGTCTTCGTGGCCCTTGGTGCCACTGACTGGGGATACGCAGTCAACCAGCCCATAGCCTTTGTGAACAGTTATGGAGCAACTCTTGGCCTCGATGGGCTTTCTTTCCACTGGTTCTTCACCTCAGTCCCTGTTTTCCAGGAACTGTAAAAGAGGCTTCTAGAGATCAAATAGTTTGGCCAAGTTTACGAAGGAAGTAAGGAGTGGAAATCAAGTCACTTAATTCCAAATACAATGCTCTTATCTGAATACCTCACGATTAATCTTGAATTTGCTCAAATACTGCATTGAGGAGAAAGGCTTTAGAGTAGAGATTTGTTAGTAGACTCCCTTTGGGATGTTATACACTTTAGGAATGTTCCAGCTGCCTCTTTAGGGCATCACCTCTGTGAGGATTAGTTTTATGTGTCAGCTTGATTGGGCTAAGAAATGCTCATATAGCTGTGAAAACATGATTTCTGGGTGTGTCTGTGAGGGTGTTTCTAGAAGAGATTAGCATTTGAATTGGTAGACCCAGGAGAGAAGAGTGCCCTCACCAGGGCGGGTGTCCATCATAATATTCAGTGGGGGCCTGAATAAAACAAAGAGTGGGGGAAGGGAGAATTTGCTCTTTGTTTGGATTGGACTGTCCATCTTCTCCTGCCCTTAGACATAGGTGCTCCTGTTTTCAGGCCTTCAGACGAGGGCTGGGATTTACACCATTGGCCTCCCAGTCCACGGGAGCCTCTGACTGGGACCAGAACTTACACTCTAGGCTCCCCTGGTTCGGGCCTTTGGGTTTGGACTAGAACTGTACCACTGGCTTTCCTGGCCATATGCTTGCAGGTGACAGATGGTGGGACTTCTCAGCCTCCATAATCCTGTGAGCCAATCCCTGATAATAAATCCCTTTCTATATATCTCCATGTATCCTATTGATTCTGTTTCTCTGGAGACCCTCATACAAACCTCGGTTCCTCTCCCCCATAGGCTCTACAAACACACTCTTCTCATTGCCTCCCACCCATACAGCCTTTTCTTCTCCTGATGGGTACGGCCAGGGTCTCAGTACCCTTTCCTCGCCCCCTCACTGGCTCTAGGTAGTTGGTACACAGTGGGGAGTCAAAGACCTTAGTAGACACAGGTCAACAGGCCTGTCTTCCACTGGTGTGTCAACCTTACTGGAAAAGTTTTGTGGGGGAATAACATCACCACATGTATCTACCTATGCAGGAGAAAGTATACTCTGAAGACGAGTGTTTTTTATCGTTCAAATTAACGCAAAGAAATTCTTGCTCGCAGCAACTGTTTTCAGAGCTAGCCCTGGACCTTCTAGAAACAGCTCAGTCTCCTCAGCAGGCCGTGGGCGCTATTTGCTGAAATACAACCCTCATTATCTGAAAGGCTTGTTGGGTGTCTACCGTATGCCCCAGGACAATGTACTGAGTTCTTGCGTTTCTCATGTGTTGTTGGATGACTCTTCTAGTCTATCCTGTTAGGTCACACCCACTTTAAAGCTTTTGTAGTAGTAACAGCCGAGTACCTACTATGTGCCAGGAGTGGGGCTGGGACGAGGGTGAGGCGAGCAAGGCACCTAGGACATAAAACTTAAGGGCGCAGCTGGTGCTAACCCTGCATTAGCATCACCTGAGAGAGAGAGAGAGAGAGCGCGCACCTTGTTGGATTTTGCACCGCATGCTCCTCCCTCTTCTGGTCCTGCCCGGGCTGATTCCTCAAATCCATTTTTTTTTTTTTTTTTACCATTTTCTCATGTTTTGTCACAACAGCCTCATTTCATGGATGGGGAAAATCCAAAGCCCACGGTGGTTAAGTAACTTGCCCGGGATCCCACAGCTGGTCCCAGCACACTGTTGCCTGACGCTGACATTACCTCCCTAACTCTTTCCACAGCCGTGAGACGCAATCGGGCGCGGATAGTATTGGTTCAAGAGGGCCGACTGCTAAATTTCCAGGAATTCTGTGAGTCAGCTGTTAAACACAGCCATTATTAAATAGCAAAGGACACAACCAGAAGTAATGAAATAAAGTCTATCAGAAGCGAGTGTACTAAGTAACCCCAATTCATCACTTCCTAGATCTGGTTCCCGAGGGTCAGGAGAGAATCCTGGCTCTGCGAGAATGACGGCGTGAGGGACCCTCCGGAGAGTGGAAGGGGGGCGGGGATGGGATTCAAGCTTCACTCCGGCTCCGTGTCCGTTTTCTCATCCACAGATCGGGACCAGTGGGCGAATGTCACATTGCGGCCGGCGGCGATGTCTGTGGTATGGGTCACATGCTGTGTTGAACACATGCTCTTGAACGCTTTCTGACTCCTCAGTGTGTGCCAAGCATTGTTCTGAGCCCCTTGCTTATATTTTCTTATTAGTGTTCCAGCAACCCACTGAGATAAGGATTGTTTTTCTCCCATTTTTAGATGGGGAAATAGCCTCGGCACAATGGAGTACCTTTCCCAAGGTCACACAGCTGGTCTGTGGCAAAGGCAGGAGTCCCTCTTGGACAATCCCTGGGACCTACGAGATGCTCAGTGACTCTTACTGATCAGCTCCCACAGCCCCCCACCCAGAAGACGTCTTGGGCCCCAGGGTCATTTTCCCTGGGAGTTTCCAGGTCAAGTGTCAGAAAGCATAAAGAAAGGCCCTTCAACTTTTCAGATGGTGGGTCCCAAAGCTGGCCGGACCCCCCAGCAGGCAGGGGGCAGAATCCGGCCCCTGCACTGCACCCAAACCCTCCTGTCCTCCCTGTCCAGGGCACCTCCGAGGCAGCTGCAGCGGCTGCTTTGGAGCAAACAAATCCCTTCCCTGTAGGGCGGGAAGAGGCCGGCTCCTCCCTGAGCCGGCCGGATGCTACTTCTTCCGGTCATTCTCCAGGGCAGATCCATTGTAGGAATCAGCCACGCCGGCCACAAGGAAGAAAAATACCCGCTTCCCATACGCCCGGCACCAGTGGTGAAAAGCTCCAGGCTTGTTTCCTGAGACCTCTCCCTGGGTCCCGGGAGAAATCAGCACCCCCCACTGGGGTGACGTGCCTCTGTAGCCCACAGGCCTGGAGGGGCTGACGGCAGAGGCTGAGGAGGCCATGGGCCCCAGGGAAGGAGCTCGGCTCTACATACCAGGCAAGCCTGGGTTTGAATCTCGCCTCTGCCTCTTACAAGCTGGGTGTCCCCAGCTAACTTCTCTGAACTTCAGTTTTTCCTTCTGCAAAATGAGAGGATACCCAACTTACGGCGTCTTACAGAGTTAATGGTTTAAAAGTCAAAGAAATGTGTACAAAGCACCTGAGACATAAATGGTGGAAGGAATGGAATAAATGGTAAGCGAATGAATCCTCACAGCAGTTGTGTGCCAGGCACTGCGCTAGGAAGTGGAAGGTCCCCACAGGGACAGACACGGGCACAGAAGAGGCAGAGGAACCGACTGGGAAAGAAGGTGCCCTGGTGGGGGGTGGGGGCGGGGGAAGAGCAGGGAACACGGGATGGGACCAAACTTGCCCCGTTCAGGGGCTCCCTGACTTATTGCTGGGACCTACTGTGTGCCCGGGGGTATCGTGGGGAATGCAGCTGTGGGCACAGCCCAGCCCTTCCCTCTCAGACACAACACTGACATGCACAGAAAGTTAAATGACAGTATAGGCGATGAAAGTCTTAGCGACTGGGGCTCCCGGCTGGCTCAGTCGGAGGAGCGTGCGACTTTTGGTCTTAGAGTTGTGAGTTCGAGCCCCACGTTGGGTATAGAGATTCCGGAGGAAAATTAAATAAATGAGAAAAGCCTGAGAGACCAAGGTGCGAGGAATCAGAGAAATGCGGCGCTTGACCAGCTGAGAGGGACGGACTACCCTTGTTTCAACCTTCAGTAGAGCCCTGCAGGTGAGGGGAGGCCTGAGTTCTTCCCCATTTTGATTAACAAGGTGCAGGACAGAGGAGGGGGCCTGGCCAGAGCTTGCTTTCCTCTGCTCCAGCGGTCCCTCCCCCAGTGCCCCTCTCTGCCTCCACTGCTTGGGCCCAGGACTGAAGCACCACAGGACCTGTCTCCACAGGACCTCAAAGCCAAGCTGGGAGCCTGACTCGCTAGCCTGTCCCCACTCACATCCCGCAGGAGTGCCGGTGCCACGCAGGGAGGGGGAGTGTGGGGCTCAGGAAACAAGGCCACTTTCCCTGTGGGCTGGGGGGATTGGGATCAGAGCGGGCTCCATGTCCCGGATCTGTTTCTCCCTCTTTGGCTTCCCCTTGTAAGACTCAGTCTCAGCTGAGTGTGGTGGACCTTCCCGGGTTGAAGAGACAGTTCTAGAAAGAGTTTGGAGGTCACGCGAGGGAGGCAAGTGGGAAGATGAGGCCCACCCCAAACTTCCACGGCGGGGCCCCTGCCAGGCCCCAGCAGACAGGGCCACCTTGCTTCCCTGGAGGCCTGGACATGCTCCTGCAGCTCCCTGCCCTCCCTTCGTGTGAGGTGAGTTTTCTCTGACAGCACATTGTCGGGACAGCGTGCTGGTGTCTGGGGACACAGCCTCCTGGTCCGCGAGTGCCCTTATGCTTCACCAAGAGGCCGCCTTTCTCCCCACCAGGAACAATGAACCCATAATAAGCAGTAAAGGAGACAGCGTGGGGATAGCCCACTCTGTGTTCCGTGCCCCCATGACATTAAAAAGAGATCTGTTTTTAAAATTAGGGGAACAGATGAGATGTCCAGGCCACTTAATCGTGTGGGGCACAGGGCAGCCCGGGGCCTGTGCTGGCCGAGCTTGCCCCTGTGTCGGCGGCAGCACCGTCCTGGGACGCCCACCACGGTGTTTCTCGTAAGTGCATTTTCATGTTACAGAGCACATTACCCGCAGAGAAGGTGACTCTTTTTGGAGGAAAGAGGCTGTTTCTCTGCTCCTTGTGTCAGGGATGGGAAGGGAGGCAGTAAGGACCGGTGATTACAAGAGTGGGCTCCGGGGGCGCCTGGGTGGCAAGGTCGGTTCAGCATCTGCCTTCAGCTTAGGTCATGAGCCCAGGGTCCTGGGTCGGGTTAGGGGATCCGGCTCCTGCTCAGTGGGGAGCCTGCCTCTCCCTCTCCCCGCCTTTCTGCTCCTGTTTTCTTTTGCTATCTTTCTCTTTCTCAAATAAATAAATAAAATCTTTAAAAGCAAAACAAACAAACAAAAACCCCCAAGAATGGGCTCAGAATCTGGAAAGCCAGGGGTTCGGTCCTGACTTTGCCCTCTTGCTCCTCGTGTAACCTTAGGGAAGGCGCTCGACCTCTTGGAGCCTCGGTATCCTCATCAGTGCAGAGCCTGAGAGCGAATGTCCTCGGAGAGAGCTTGTGTGCATCAGGTGAGGTCCTGTGGGAGCGACGGGGCAGGAGGTCCATGTCGGGGCTTTGGGGCCACTTCTTGCTGTGTGTCTCCGGGAAGAGCACCAGCCTCCTGAGGTCTGCTCCCGTCTACGGTGGGTGCTACATGTCTGACCCATTTTACAGAGTTGCCGTGAGTTAGGGGAGGGTCAGATGAGGTCTCTGCACCACGAGGAGTGCGCCGTGAGTGCTCAGTAAACAATGGCCTGTGACAGGCTGGCGTCAGGGGCTAGGGAAAGGACAGGAAGATGACATCCTTTCCCGCTTGGCTCTTACTGTGTTTCTCTTCGGAAGCCGGGTCCTGGGCTTGGGGAAGTGAGCAGCCAGCACCCCCTCCCCGGGGGGCACCCTCCCTGCGCCTTTGCTTGACCAAGCCTGGCCGTCAGTAGCGCTGGGTGGGTCCGTGCCCTCGGCCACGACAAGAACCACGCTCATTTGCAGTGTCCTCACTGTGGAGCCTTAAATTCAATGGCTCTGGGACTGTGGGGCCACCTCCTCCTACGACCGGGCCTTGTTTTCATTCCCAACCATCCTCACTAACCCAGAACACTTGGGATTCTCTTGTCTCCGGCAGAACCCCAAACACCTCCCAACCCCTTGTTGGGATAGCGGTTAATTAAGTGTCTGTCAGTCACAGAAACCGGAGGCAGATATCGGATGACTGTTCACTCAGCCTTTTCCCGAAAGGCCCGTGTGGGCTGGTTTCCTCAGCTCAACAACATCCGCGCCCCTCCACTGGCCGTCACCTCGGCCACTGAGGGTGACCGCCCTGGGGCCGGGGAGCAGCTGTTGTCCGTTGGGGAGCTTAGGCTGCAGTAGACAGCCATATCTGCTAGGGGCCGAAGGGAAAGTGGCCTGCTGGTTATTGGGCCTTGAAAACTTCAGCCCTGGAGGTCTCTCACAAACAGGATAGAGTTTCATCTCTCTGGAGTGTGTCAGGGCGGCAAGGCCTACCCATCCTCTCTGTCCAGATGAAATCCATTTTCCACGAAGGACTGGGCCCCATGTCTGAGCTGCACAGAACTACACAGACCTCTGTGAATAGAACATAGAGCTCCACTCATGGCCGCCAAGGCCTTGAATGACTCCAGGTAATGTGTTTATTTCTTTAACTCCCTTGAAGGTGAGGATTCCGTCCCATGTGATCGCCACACATCACTTAGCATGGTGCTGGGTACTTCTAAGCATCTACTGAGGAGGCCCCGTGGTAGTTAGGTAGCTGCCCCTGAGAGTGCAGCAGAGCTTGAGAGGGTGGCTCACAAGATCAGTAGGTTTTGAGGAAGCCAATAAGGGGCTGGAGTTTGGGGTGCTGCCTGAGGAAAGTGGGCCCCACAGTGGGGCAGGGCAGTGGGGTTCAGTGCTGGGGACAGCCGGAGAAGGTAGCGACCTGGGGAGAAGGAGCTGGGGCCTAAAGACAAGGAAGACCATGGACGGCCTTCAGAGTTTTGTTGAGAACCATCCCTGGAATCCCCCACACGGCACCTCACTTTGTGTCACCGTGGGGTTCACACCTGGTGACCGCCGACCTCCATTTGACCTCCAGCTGACCTCCAGCTGGACAGGAAGGGGGGCGGGAGGAGTGCAAATGAGATGTGGTTTCAGGAGAGATGGGGACTTGGGTGGGCAGAACCGAAGGATGAGCCTCCAGGCCGGGGGTGATACAAGGAGGCAAGGACTCAGAATGTCCCAGAATGCAGGGCTTCCCAAAAGCCTGGGGATGTGGCTGCGCCCTGTGTCCTTAAGGAGGGATGGAGCCCTGGGGTTGACCCGAGCTGGGCTGACCCCTGGGGTAAGAGGGAGAATGACTAACAATGGTGGCCTTGGCAATCACAGTTTACAAAGGGCTTTCACACCTGTTAGCTCGGGAACAGGGAGAGGGTGGAGAATTTCAATTGTCTCTATAACATCTACTTCCGGGAGGGCCTTAGCTCTGACCCTCCCATTGCTCCTCCCTCTTTCCCAGGGCTGAGCACTTTTTTGTGCTGGGCTGTGCCGCCTCGGCTGATCTGGAGTGGGGTGACAGCGGGGACAGGCTCTGGGAGGGTGCTCCTCAGAGCAGCCCTGCCTCCTCTCCCTTAATCCTGCTTCCCTCCCTCCTGAAGGCGTGCTCCTACACTCGGCTTACCTGGGTTCCCGGAAGGCCGGGGAGGTGGAACCCCTCTTTCTGCGTCTCCCAGAAGGGAGGAGCTCTGGGCTAGGAGGAGAGCCAAGCTTCTGGTGTCTTACTGGCATCACAATAATCTGTTTCTTTCCTCACCTGTTCTACCTGCTGGCCACACCCCCGGCTTTTCCATCTTGCTCGCCAGGGGCTCTGTGGGTCTGCCAGCCCCGAAGGTCAGAACCCATTTCCCCCACTGACTCAGACCGCCACCTCCTTCCTGACAAATGGCACACGGGGCAGCCCCAGTCCCGGCCTTGGTAAATTGCCCCGATGTTCCTCCACCAGCCCGTGAGAATCTTTCCAACTTGGGGATTCTAGCTTCAGAAACTTCACCCGGTGTCTGCAGCCCACCCTGGGCTGGCCAGGGATGTGACAGAGGCAGAGGAAAGGTAAGCCGAAGCCCAGACACATGTTTTTGACAAGAAACGGACATGTATCAAAGAATAAGGACAGTGGGCCACAGGAGAGAGCTGCCTCTCGTGCAGAGAGGGGACAAAGGGGCCAACACGAGACACTGTGGACTTCGAGTGTTGGGAGAGGAAGGGGACAGTCGGCTGGGCCCAGGTGTGCGAATCTGGTCTGGCTAGTTACAGATGAGTTTGACGTATGTGATTCTGAACTGACGAGACGGGCGGATCAGGACACGGAGGTGGCTTTTGTATGTTTGCTGGCCTCACCTAGAATTTTCAGGCTAGGACATAAAAGTGTGAGTTAGATGGTCCCACCTATTTAAAACAATGTCCCATGACAACCCAGATCCTCAAGACATTGTCTCTTAGGAGTCACAAAAAGAAGTATGGGGTAACTGAGAGTAACAGTCAAGTATCACGAGAAGTCTCCTCCCTCCCTCCCTTCCTTCCTTCTTTCCTAGAGCATCAGGGGGAGGAGGGGCACAGGGAGAGGGAGACAGAGAATCTTAAGCAGCCTCCATGCTCAGGATAGAGCCTGACACGGAACTTAACGTGGGGCTCGACCTCGTGACCCTGAGATCACGATCTGAGTCGAAATTAAGAGTTGGACACTTAATTGACCGAACCCCGTGGGCGCCCCGCGCGTAATGAGGAGTGTCACGGGGGGCAGCACGGTACAGGAGGAGTGTGGAAGTTACTGCAGTCTGGAGGATTTGATGTCATCCCTTGGCATCAGGTGATCGTTTCCCCAATGAGAGTCAGTGGGGAACTAGAAGAAAAATATATAGTCAGCTTGGCTGGGACACATCCAGGGAGCAGAAGCGAAGTCAGGGCCTGTGCGGTTATGCTGTGGTGATAACCACAAAATCTTGGTGGCTCACGGTAACAAAGGTTATTTTTCATTTGTACCACATGTCTGTTGTGTTTTGGCTGTAGGTCTGCTCAGCGGTTTTCGCTCTTGGGCTGATGGACAAACGCTGGGACTTTTTGATCTGGGGCTCTGACGGTGTCATAGCAGAGGGAAAAGAGACACGACGAATCGCTCGCTGATCCTCAACACTTCTGTCTGGAAGTGACACCTGTCACTTCTCACATTTCATTGGCCAGCGCGAGTCCTCTGGTCGAGCCTAAGCTCTCCTGGGAGAGCAGAGGAGAATTCTCCCCTGGTGAACGATAATAAAGTTTACCATGGAAAAGGTCCTAAAAGTCAGTTTCTGCTTTAGGCCATAATCTAGCTACGAAGCTGGCTTCCCAAGCTATTGCTTTCCCCGGGGGTCCTTTTCAGGACCATGTTAGAAGCATACATTTATTTCTCTCGTCTCCGTAAAATGAAGTGCCACAGAATTGTAGTTTTGAAATGTCCTGTGGTCTGGTTCGGGGTGTTTAGGGCCATGGCTTATTTCTGTCCAGGGAGTAAGGTCCATCCCCAGACCCCCTGACCCCGCCAGGTTTGGGCTCTCCCCGTGCTGCTGTAAATCCCAGGGGCTCCGCTCCATTGGTATTGCCATCTGCCTTGCTTTTGGGGCCTGTACCCACTCTCTCCGTTTGACTTGCTCCAGGGACCCCTGGACTGCCCTGGGGGGAAGGGAAGGGTGCGTGCCTGGCGGGGGAGGACGGGCTCGGCCCTCTCCTCCCAGTTCCGTTGATCTGAGAAGTATAGAAATCTATTTTCTTCAGGATGTGGCTCAGATATTTTCATTTCATGGGACCTGATGCCTCAGAATCCCAGGCTTTTTTTCCTTCAGGCTGCCATGCCTCTGGTATGATGTGACAGCCACCCCTTCTTTCTGGGTCAGGATCAGGCTCATGTAATGAGAAGTCCGAAGAGGAGACAGGGAGGCGGTCAGACTCGCTCCGGCCAGCAACCTTCCCCTGCAGCCTTCTAGCTGAATTCAGAATCACTGAATTCTAGAGCAGGAAGAGACCTTGTGCCTAATGACCTCTCCTCCATCGGGTCCCAACTGGACACCGGATCATCATGAGGACCAAAATGCAACCCTCTTGTCCTAGGTGTCAAAGGCGGGACTTCACATGACCCCATGGGCACTCCACATCCTATCCTTCAACTAACTTCCAGGCTGCTACCCTCCACTCTCCTCCCCATCTCCTCCAACAAGATAAACACATCTGTGACCCCATCCTGAGGGGACCTGGGGGAAGGAAGGAGGGAGGAAGGAGCCTCCCCAGTGCAGACAATCAGAGACTCGGCCTTGACTTGGGTTGTTATGCTAGGACCTGCTTCTCTTCTCCAGCTGGTGGGAGTACTGACCCCAGGGAGCTCGAGTCCTGGGGGAGGAGAAGCTGGCCAGAGAGAAAGATAAGGGAGAGAGGGGGACGAGTCTGGCCAGCTCCCACCTCCTGGTTGCTGTTCCAGCCAAGTGGCTGAGCTGGAGAAAGAAAACTGATAGCAGATAAGGATGCTTGCTTTCCTGTGGCCTTGTTTACCTAAGCTTGAGTTCTTGCTGGTCCCTGGGGGTGGGGTGAAGGAGCTTTGTGGGTAGAAGGCAGTGCGGGGTCCCTGGACAAAAACTTGCTTTCAGCTGCCTGAGGTCTGGATGGCTTATGGATCTTCTCTTACCTCCCAACCCCAGCCCCAGACTTCTTGCAAGAAGCCAGCTAGACAATGGCTCGAGTTGAAATACGAGGCTTTCCACACTTGGAGTAGGGCCTTTCACCCCCAAAGCGGTGGACTTGGTGACTCTGCCTCTCACCTGGCCTCCTGGGTGTCTGGGCACCTGGGTAAAGATCTCCAGCCCCAACAAGCCTTATGGTAACCTCCTTGAGCTAATCCAAGTATTTCTGCCTTGCTTCTTCTGCACTGCATTCCTCAGCCTCCCTGGAAAAAATACATTCTGAACTATTATCTGAGGAGCTGAAAACCATCAAAGAGCAGTCGCTATGTGCTGGGGAATAGGCACAGAGCAATGAAAACAACAACAACAGAAAAAACCAGACACAGTCCATGCCCACATAGAGATTGAAAGGAGTTTAATGATTCTGTGAAACATGGGCCAAGGCAGGATGTGCTATGGAAGCACCTAGAAGACACCTCACCTTTCTGAAAGACTTTCTGAAGGGTGAGCAGGATTGTCTCGACAACTGAGAGAGATTCAGGGAAAGAGCATCCCAGGCAGAGGAAATACTGCAGAGGGAAGCATTGGGGAAGAGAAAGAAAGTGGGTATTCGCAGGTTGGGGGGAAGACGGTAGTGAGGTTTCGTGAGACCCAGAACGGGAAGGAAGCAGGAGTGAGAGGGGAGGCTGCAGAGGCAGGCAAGGGTGTTGTAATGGCAGGCAGAGGGAAGGAAGAAGGGGGACCTGGAGGGAAGAGAAGAATGGGAGCAATGGCGGACTGCTTGGGGTGGGAGATGGAAAGACTCCAGGAGACTGGATACTCTTAGCTGGTAACTCTTGGGGTAGAGCCCCCGCCAGCCTCAGCTGGTTGCCTTCCAGTGTCAATGCTCCCCAAATGCTTGTGGGTTTGGGGCTGCCTCCCATGGATTCCTCTTGGCTTCAGTCTCATCTGCGGTAGGGATCTTTCTGGTCCCTCAGCCCAGCCCTGGGTGGTGTGACACGACACCAGACTGGTGATGTTGTCCTGAGCGCTCAGCCTCCCTAAAGCAGCTCACCGAGGTAGGACCCAATTCCCCTGAAGCTGTCTGCATCTGCCCACCACCCCCATCTTGCCCTCATAGGGCAGCATTTAGAAGGATCCAGAATACCTTGCTAACTGAGCTGAAATACGAGGCTTGAGGCACCCCCAGCCCCATCAGCAACTCATTCATTTGCCCCCTACTCATCCCTTCCTTCCTTCCCTTCCCTTTGATGGTTATTGAGGGCTTATCGACTCTCTGGAACTAGCACACACTAGGTACCTTCATTGGCCCGAGCTCTGTTCTCAGTCCCCGAAGTCCCAGAGCTGGCAAGGTTGTTTAGTGGGACAGGGTACGGGCTCCAACGTCAGATCATGGGGCTTCAGATTTTCTAACCACCTCAGTGACCTGGAGGAAATCTCTTTTACACTTCAGTTTCCTGATCTGTAAAACAGATAACAATAGGACCTATTGTGTAGGCTCTTGGTGGATTAAAGGAGAGATTCCTGTATAAGGTTTCGTGCACAGTAAGTCACTGAATATTTGTTACTACTGTTTACGTACATCAGCTGCTTACCATGGAACAAGAAATTGTTAGGAGGGAATCTTTTTGGAGTTTTTTACTGAGATGGTAACACAACAAAATTGAAGCCCTCTATGCTAACAGCAACTATTTTTGGATTCACTTCCAGTATTTATCATGGAATCATAATAAAAAAAATCCAGAAGTCCACAGAAAGTTAGGCTTTCTTTTCTTTTCATCTACTCCAGTAAACCTGCTGTATATAGACTCAGGAAATGACCAAGGTGCGTGCAATCCTCTCCCATATCCATGCGAGATGTGAGAATGCTAGATTTACATTCCCTTCCATCTTGTGTGATTGTGGATAGCATCTTGGGACCCGCTTCTCTTCATCTGCTTGACGGAGGGGATAATATCCTCTCTGGGTTACTGGAAGTAGCACTAATATGGGCAAAATGCCCAACACATAACAGAGGATTAGTAAATGCTAGTTCCTGCCTCTCTGATGTAGTGTGGGGTTCAGAAAATGGGAGGTACCAAGGGGTTGTTGTCCCCAGGCTGGCCCAAGCCCCCTCCAGCCTTCCCATAAGAAGCCCCCAACCTACCTGAGAGGACTGGAAACTCTACTTTGCTTTAAAGAAGGAGCAGGGGTCAGCCACCCCCATTGTCTCTCCCTGACACCAGTGCAGGGAAGGGCCGGGCCGTGTCAGCTTCCCCAGCTGGCCCAGTGGGAGGGGCCTGGGAGGGGGAGAAAGCAAGGAGGAAACACTGTGGTGGGAGCCCTTGGGGGCTCTGTCCTCTGTGGTCAGTGTGGCCTGACAGCAGCTGGGGAGAAGGGCTGTGACACGCGCTGGTGGGTGAGCTGGGGATCGCGGTGTTCCCAAAGAGCCCATGGAACAATCCAGACACAATGAGAGAGAAGCTTCGACGACTGGGGTTTCGCGGCTCATTAAATCGGGCTGGTGGCAGCAATCCCCCTCCCCTTCCCCCACAAAGGGCCTTTCTCAGACACCAAGAAAATATTATGTTAATAATGAATAATTTTATGGGGTGCCTGGGTGGCTCGATTGGTTGAGTGTCCGACTCTTGATTTTGGCTTTGGTCATGATCTCAGTTGTGAGTTTGAGCCCCATGCTGGGCTCCGCACTGGGTATGGAGCCTGCTTAAGATTCTCTCTCTCTCCCTCTGCCCTTGCTCTCCTCTAAAAAAAAAATGAATAATTTTTTGTTTGCACAACATTTTAGAAGTCACAGCATTCTTTTACATCTGTTTTCTAATTTTTTTTTTTTAAGATTTTATTTATTTATTTAAGAGAGAGAGAGAGAGCACGAGTGGGGAGAAGGTCAGAGGGAGAAGCGGACTCCGGGATCGTGACCTGAGTTGAAGGCAGTCGCTTAACCAACCGAGCCACCCAGGCGCCCTGTTTTCTAATTTCAATCTCACAAAGAAGTGGGAAGGGAGGTAATATTCCCATTTGACAGGTGAGAAGACTGAGGCTTGAGGGGGTTAAGCAGCCTGACCCAGAGTGCACGATTCCTCAGCTGGGGTGGCAAGCCAGGCCTTCTGGTGCCAATGAACCCACAACTGGACAACGAGTAGGAGTTCTCCAGGCAGCTAGTGACTGGGCACCCAAATAATGTAGAACTTTCTTTATCAACATTTTTAAAAGATGAGGGGCGCCTGGGTGGCTCAGTGGGTTAAAGCCTCTGCCTTCTGCTCAGGTCATGATCTCAGGGTCCTGAGATCAAGGCCCTGCATTGGGCTCTCTGCTCAGCAGGGAGCCTCCTTCCTCCCCTTCTCCTTGCCTGCCTCTCTGCCTACTTGTGATCTCTCTGTCCAATAAATAAAATCTTTAAAAAAAAAAACAAAAACATTTTTTGAAAAGGGCTCTTAGCCCTTTTCAGATTCATCAGCTTCTTTCTGGACTTGGGAGCTGTGTCCCCACGGGAAACGCTCTCCGGGGACAGAGAGACATACAGTACTGCACGGCTGGAGGGATTTGGGACAGCCAGCCCTGCAGAAGGATTTTCAGAGCTGCCTGTTAATAGGTGACTAATTAAGGTTACAAAATGACACTGTCTGGACATCAGCTGTCACCAATAGGATTAGGAACCTCTTATCCATTTAGTCTGTCTCTAAGAGATGACACTAACAAACAGTGTGAATGTGGGGCCTTGGGAAGCCCCATTTTCCTCTCTGGGCCTCAGTGTCCTCATCTGTCAGTGGCTAAGCCTTGTTCTTCCCTCCCCTCAACCCCCCCCAATCCCCCGCAACCCCGGCCACCTGCCATCTCAATTACCTTAATTTGATTTTCTGTGTGCAGGTTGCTGGAACAAACATTTCTTGAATTCCTGGAAACCAGTCTGGCTCTGCAATCTCCAAAAGGTGGCCCTGAACCTGTCACTTAGCCTTCCTGGGTCATGGTTACCACGTATAGAAAAGGCCGATGGCGGCTCTCTGGGGTCCTTCCAGTTCTAGTGCTCTCTGAGGAAGCCCTCTGCCAGGGGTGGGCTGGGAAGCCCGGGAGGAAAGTGAGGCCTAGGGGCTTGCTTGGATGGGCCCGGATGAGAGGACAGAGTAGGGGGGCAGGGGTCATAGAAGCCAGTGGAGGGAAAGGAGTCAAGGGGAGAGGGCCTGGAAGGGCAGAGTTGGGAGTTGGGGCTGTGAAGAGGGGCTCCGACTACCTGACTACCCCCTCAGGCCTCGCTTGTCCTGCTGGGCTATCTCAAAGGAGGTTCTAAGGCCCTGAGACAGGCTGGGGAGAGCCTCCAAGGAGGCTGGAGAAAGCTACAGTGATACAGGCCTCTTTGCCTCTGCAGGCCTGTCTGCCTTGCCCTTGGCTCTGCCTGAGGCAGGCAGGAGGAGAGAGATCCCTCAGCCAGAGCTTGCTGAAGGCCAGCACGGCCAGGTTAGCACAGGGTTAACGCTGGGCTCTCTAAGCAAACGGTGTCTTCGCTATCTGGTGTTTGGATCCAAGCATGGAGGAAAGGCGGAGTCCATAGGAGGCCACTGCTGTTATCTGGAGGCAGGGCAGTTAAGAGGGAGGGGGAGGGGGAGGCTGGCGGGCCTACAGACCATGGCAGAATGCTTCACTCCAGCTGTCCGGCCTCTTTCCCTTGAGGGCCGCTGCTCTTCTTTAAAAAAAGGGCCCTGGAACTACCTTGAGTCCAGCTGCCTTGAGATATCTAGAAACTCAACCATTTTTTCTCGGACCAGGGTGGAGAGCCGAAGGGTCTGGTGGTTATAGCCTCTTCACAGCTAATGCGAATTCAGTTCTCGCTACTCCCTCCTGGCAAACTCTGTGACGAAATGTCTTCATCTCTTAAAGAAGGAGAAGGGTTTCTTTGGCCGCCCCTCACCCTCTGGCTCATATCATGAGGATACACAAGGTCCTGTGGGTCACATAGCTGTGGGTCCTTTGTGAGGCCCTAGGAAACTCTGGAGGTTTGAGGCTCAAGAAGAGCCTGATGGTGTTATCGATCATTGGGTCCTGGCCACCATGCTGGTCCCAGGTGGGACGTGGTTAGCCAGGCTCAGACTGAGTAGGAAGCCAAGTGCTCTTCCATTTTCTCTTAGCACAACTTCAGAAACCTGGGGCTCTCAGCCCTCGGAGTCAGCTGATTCCCCTTGCCCAGCAGCTGGGAGACAGTGAGGGTCTTGGTTTCTGCGTGGAAGCCCCTGAGTCTTCCTGGAAAATGACAAAGGTCTAAACCAGCCTCACAGGCCATGAGCAGCTGAAAAATGTGACTGCAGGGCCATTGGCCCTGAGAGGTCAGCACCCTCTGTGATGAGAGCGTAAGGGTTGGGGGGGGGGGCTTGTGTAAGGTGCTCCTATCAGCTGGAGACAGATGTCCGAACCCCAGGGTCTGAAGGCTGATCCCCGGGGGCTGCGCCCCAGCCATGTGACCTTTGTCACACAAAAAAGCTCTCTGCCTCAGGTTTCACATCTGTGAAACCAGCACTACGGTAATAATACGTGACTTGCAGGATTGTTGCAAGAACTAAACACGATCTAGAAGCTTTAGCGTGTTAAAGATGCTCAATCACTGTTAGAGAAGGGAGAGAAGACAGAACAGAGGGCAAGAGGGGTGGGCAGATGACCTTTCCTAACCTCGCAATGCTCTGAACTTGGGGTAGAAGTCCAGTGGAGACCCAAAGACACTAGTCTGGGGGTGGCGGTCTGGTCCGGGCAACGGCATTCTTTGGATAAAGTTGTTTGGATTAATGGGATAGAGGTTGTAGGGTAAGCCAGTTCTCATAGGCGTCCACCCTCCTTCCCTCGGAGCCTGCAAACAGTTCATCCCTGAAATGCCTAGAGCCCAAAGGCCTTCGGAGGCAAGTATGGGGAGAGAGGGCGGGTTCTGTGGTCAGAGCCTAAGGCCAAGCACGGGGACTTCTATTCTCCTGGAAGCTGCTTGTGACATTAACTGGAACAAATTTCTTAACCAGTCATCCCTGGGCAAAGGGTGAGGCAAATAGGTCTTGTTGCTTCTGAGCTGGGTGACCTTGAGCATGTCATTTGACCTCTCAGCCAGGGTTGCTCATCTGTGACAAGGATCATGATCGAGCCTCCTGAGGAATGCTGGTGAGGACGGAAATGAGATCACCGTGTGCCTTGGTCCTGCCCGGTGAATGGAAGGAGTGGTCGAGAGCGGCAGCCTCCGCTCATGTCAAGGGGCAGGGCTGGCTACCACCTGGAGTGAGCAGAGGGAGATCCTAGGATCTTCTCGATCTCAAACATGGCTGCTAGGGAGCTTCGGTTCAAGGTACGTAGGGTCACCAGTTCAGAGGGCAAGACTGAACAGCAGGGAGTAAGCTTCTCAGTCCAAGTCCCCAGTAACTTTGTGGTGCCACCTTAAGAGAAATCGGTTTGGAGCCTCCGTTCTCTAAACGGGCAAGTCCTACCCCCTTCCTAACAGAAGGAACAAATGAGAATTAATTAGTAAACGTAGCTGTCAAACGTGGTCGCTGTTGTTATTAACTTAATGTGTTTGTTTAAAAGGGGAGGCAGGCCTGCCCCCGCCTGGGCGTGTGAGCTGCCAGCCAGGTTTGATGGGCGACCCTGTGGATTGTTCCCACATGCGACTTTACAGCACAAATAATTAGTTGCAGCGGTGGAAGGCCTTAGAGGCAAGGACCGAGGGGCTCGGATGATGGATTTTGCAGTCCTTCATATAAAGCACAGAGGCAGTCCCTCAGGGAAATTTGGTACTGGGGAGAGGGCGCCCCAGGCTGGGCACCACTGTGCTGGGCACCCAGCAGGCGGGTGACTGAAGGTGTGGGGCGGGTGGGGCGGGCGGGGGGTGGGAGAAGATGATGCGGAAAGGCTTGTGTGTAATGAACAACCTGAGTTCTCTAGAACGGGTTGGTGTGTGAGGGTTGGTAGACGGCATCTCTGTTCTGAATGCCACTTCGGTTGACTCTGGCTTTGGCTTTATTTGGCTTTATTCACTGCTCCTTCTTTCTGTGTGCTGGACTCCCAAACATCTTAGTCCTGTCTCCCAAGGCAGAATGGAGTAGTGGCTGAAAGCAAGGGCTCTGGAACCAGACTGCTTGGATTTAAATCCTGGCTCCATGACTTCCTCGCTGTGTGACTTTGGGCAAGTTACGTAAACCTCTCTGTGTCTCAGTTTCTTTCATCTTTGGAATGGGCGTGATGATATTTTATGGACTTGATTGCGGGGATTGAATAAGTTAACATTTGTAAAGCTTTTAGACCGATGCACGGTAAATGCTAAGTGAAGCCTAGTTAAACAAATGAATGGGTTCTCATTGCCCTGATCTAGTTGCAGACTGGGCTGCTTAGGTTGCCCATATATTTAAATGATTTCCTCTCCCCCAAGCCATTTCAACACACGGTCTAAAAACAGTATGTTTTCCGTGCTTTTGACATTTCATTGCATGGCTCTTTCTGACCCCTTGGCAGCTTGCACCAATTTTACTCATCGGGATCCCCAAGTCTTGGCAGCCACTGTGTTCTTTGTTCCTTGCAAGGTGATTCCTCATCAGGGAGGGTGAACCCAGTCTCTATACCCATCTTCACTGGGCATCTGCCTTCCGGCGTTGGGCATTTCCTGGAACTTAGAAGAGCAGTGTTCTTGTGACGTGTGAAACACAGGTGTATCGGGGTGCTGCAGTGTCCATTTGGGGTTCCGGTCAGTGTCTGGAATCCTTAGAGCACCACGGATATCTGCTGTGATGGTTTGCCATGGGGCAAAACCAGAGTCTTGTACACCTTCGTGAAGGATATTTTATGGACCGGCTGGTCAGTTTTTGCCTACTTTGGTGTGACCTAACTCAGTATTTTCAACAGAAAAGATAGAACACTGTTGAAAAGAAAGCTGGAAAATAACAGCCGGTATAAACCACAAATTTAGATAAGTAATCAGCAACTATATCACCCGGAAACCTGGGCAGACTGTGTGGTCGGTTAAAGGTGTGTATAGGCGTGTTGTCTATCAAGGACTTTTAAAATGTTCACGTCTTTCAAAATAATATCCCCTCTGGGAAACCATCCTCAGGAAATGCTGTTGAAAACTTACAAAATGCTTTCTGCACAAAGATGTTCTTCGTGTAGCTATTTATAAAAGGAAAGATTGCAAATAACCAAACGTCCAGCATTTGGGGGAAGGTGATAGAAAACTATGGCTACACCAGTTCCAGTGGTTTTCAAATTTTTGTAGCTTTATGAGTTGCTTGAGAAACCTATTAGGGTGAGGATTCCCAGCCTCCACCCCTAGAGGTTGATTTAATGGGCCTGGGATAAGATCCAGAAATCTGCATTTTTAACATACCCCATATAATTCCAATGCAGATGTTCTGCAGTTCACATTTGAGAAAACTGATCAACGTAATGGGATATTTTGCAGTTATTTAAAATGATGTTTATAGAGAGATTGTAGTAACATGGAGGAATGCTTTAAAATAAAAAAGTATGTAAGATTGTGTATATAACTCTGCATCCAATTATGAAATAACACTATGTAAAACAAAGCAAAAATGTATAAAAATGTAAACAGAGATGGTCTCAGGGTGGTAGGATTATGACGATGGTCTTTTTCTGTTTTTTATATTTTCCAAAATTTCTAAAACTGAGTATTAATTTTATCATAAACCCCATAAACATACACGTTTAAAACAGAAATTGTTCTTTTCACAACAAATTAAGAGGCTCCCTGTTTGGGGGGATTCATACTCTGAGGGGTTTCATTTTGTTGGCAAACAGACCGAGGATCCTGAGACAAAGTGATGCTGGGTTCTTCGTCCTCTGAGAGGCCCAGACCCTTCTTGGAAGCGCTCACTGCCAGACTTCCCCTACAGACAGTTAATAAATTCTAGAGTTATCCAGCTCTCATTTGTCCCCTCCCCCCACCCCTAGTTATGTTAAGAACTTCTGCCTAAAGAATTCTTAGCATGGGATGGGATGGTGGGTTATTTTTTGGAGCTGGACCATTTCAATGCAGTTCTCTTGAGAATATTTGCTCTGAGATAATGATTTGTGCAGGATGGTGAAGTCCTCTCTTGGGGGGAGGTGGGGAGCACATTTGTTTTCTGAGGGCTTCGTGCATGAGTGTGCTAGCGCTGCTATAGGAAGGACCACCGACCAGGTGGCTTAAACCATAGGAATGTCTTGTCTCGGCCCGGAGGTTAGAGGTCCGAGATGGAGGATCAGCAGAGTTGCTTCCTTCGGAGGGCCCGGAGGGAAGGATCTGTTCTGGGCCTTTCTCCTGGTTGTAGAGACATCTGTCTCCCCCTCCACCCCCCACTGTCTTCACATCATCTTTCTTCTGTCCGTGTTTGTGTTCAGATTCCCTCTTCTTGGAAGGACACCAATCATAATGGATTAGAATCCACTCTCGTGACCTTGTTTTAACTTAATTACTTCTTTAAAGACCCTGTCTCCAAATGTGATCATATTCCGAGGTGGGGGAAGTGGGTCAGAACTTCAGTATATGAATTTGGGGCTGGGGAGACACACAGTTCAGCCCAGAGGAAAGCTTTACTGAGCAACAGGTGGTAAAAGGCAGGCCTCATTTCAGGAGCCCAAATGGGTCCCCGACAAGTCGGATTGAACTGTTGGAATGTGTCCGGTAGCTTGAAAATGGAAAGTTCCAGGCAATGTGAGCTCTTTTTTGCTGAGCAAGGGCCGGAGAGAACGTGCTCGGGCCCAGCTTGCCCCTTGTCTGGTGCTGGTGGTAGGTATGTGCCTCTACCCTGCAGACAGAGCCTCAGCTTAACTTGCTTCTCTCCCCATCTGGTTGTTGGACTTTCCAATCACGTCACCGGAGTGGGGGTGGGTGCTCATGCAGGAACCTCTCCAAGCCTCTCCTGCAGAAACGGGAATAAAAATTCCTGTCCTGCCTATCTCACAGGCTGTGGAGATAAGGTAAGAAGGCGCTGTGTCAACTGCAAAGCTCTTTCTGTCCCCACCAGGGAGGCAGATGCAAGGAACATCCTGTCTCACTGGGAGCCGATAGGCAGGAGTCTCTCTGAAGGCTTTCGGTTCATTTGTGCTCAGAAATAGCGTTCAAGAAGGTGAGGCGGCCTTGCCTCTGATCGGGCCATATGTTTGTTGATAAAGCACCATCATAAGGGTCCTTGTCAAAGGCCTCTGGACATGGTTTAAAAAAATAATAAAACCACCCTATTATGAAAGTCACGTATGTTCCTTATATGACCATTTACAAATTGGATATAGAAAAAAAATCCCCCATTCCCTACCCTTCTACCTTCTTCCTACCATCTGAAAACACCCCCTTGGATCCTGCCCCCGTGACTTAGTATCTTCCTATGTTTCCTCTGCTTATACAAATCTCTATGTAGGTACTTTAAAAAAAATGATAATTTGGTTCGTACTGTTTGAAAACTTGTGTTTTTAACCTAAGGAGTATCTATGTCTTCCTTTTCCATGTCATTTCATATAGATGGATCTTGAACCCTGTTTTTTTTAACGTGCTGTATAGTATGCCATAAAACAGATATACTAATGTTATTCATATATATATATACTAGTGTTATTCAACCATTCCTTCATTAAAGGACTTCTATTTCCGGTTTTAAAAAACATGATGAAAATGACTATGGTGGATATCTGTGAGCACTTGTGTGAATGGCCCTCTGTAGGATGAAATTCTAGATGAAGTAACTGACTCAAAGGGGATATTGATACATTTAAAATGTCCATAGGTTTTGTAAATTGCTCTCTAAAAGAAAAAGAAAAGAAAAAGAAAAGAAAAAGAAAAAAGATTGTATCAATTTATACTTTCTCCAACAGTTTCTGAGAATCTGTCTTTCCCCATATCCTTGCCAACAATGGACTTTATGCTCTTTTTTTGCCCTGCGTTCTCTAGAATGTCAAGGCTGCCTAATTTTTTGAGATTATGTTCTTTCAGTATCTTCCCAGAGGTACTCCAAATCATGATCACAAGGCCTATTGGAGAGAAGCAGCCAGGTCTAAGACCACAAGAATTTGTCAACAATTTATTTCTCAAGGAGCCTTCTGAGCGCTGGGAGCTTATCCAAAGGGGACCAGGATTTTCTACCTGAACCGGGTTATTCCAGTGACCCACAGAGAAACTCATGTCTATCTTTCTTTTCCTGTGAGAGAGGAGAAGAGAAATGAAGACGAGTTTGAGCATCCAACCAGACCCACTGACCTTGAAACAGTTCTTTAGCTATCTGTCTATCTCATCTGATTGGTTTTTCTGCTTCTCTAAATAGTGCTTATGGGGGGGGGGGATGCCCCTATGAAACGCTTAGAGTCAATCAACTCCTTATCAGCAGGGAAGGCTGGCCTTGCCTAAGCTCATTCACCCCTGATTTTGTGAGGACACAGCGGACACTGGCTGCTGCCCAACCCAGGAGGGGAGGCTGAGTGCCTCGTTAGGATACCAGTCAGCCTGGGGCCCCAAAACAATGAGGAAGAAAAAAAAATACAACTCTGATAAGGTTATCTAGAATATTGTGTATGGAAACACATAGAAAGAAGCAGTTTTTATACCTGAATAGATGCAAGTTCTTCATGGTGTTTTTCTCTTGAATCCCATCACAGATGGTGCCATATGTTTGGGGCTTAGGAATCGGTCTGAATCGGCTCCTCTGGTATTTTCTCCCACCCCCAAGTCATGGCAGATTAAGTGTGCTCTGAGGCTCTGGGATTTTCTAGTCTTTCATGGAGGCCCTGCCTGCTGGGATTCTTGAGATGGGGCTTCGTTTCAGTGATGTGTTCAGAATAACTACATCACAGGGCGGGGGTGGGGATTTCACTGAGAAGCATGTGCAGGCACCTGACAATGTCGGGACTCGGGCAATGTTAATTTCCTCCCCTCGTTAGAAGCTTGTTCCATCTGAATCATGGGATTGACAGGGAAGGACTTTAAAGACTTTAAGAAGTCCGTTATTGCTTTAGATGTAAACTTCCAGAAAAACGAAAAGGGAGAGGTGTGGAATTGGCATTTTACTACCTTCCCTTGGGGCCGTAGCCTGTACCTTGCCCACCACAGGGTCCTCATAATTAGTTTTTCATTGAATTGAGTTGAATTGAATCGAATCACACTTGTCTTCACTCTGTCCAAGGTGAAATAGGTGGGATTCATGGGGCAAAAGCTTTCCTCCTTCCTGGAGCTTCCAAATTTCTGCATTTTCACGACCTATGGAAAACTTGCATTCCATGTTGGAGGGAGGGAAGTCAAACCACGCCTTTCTACAATGTGCTAAGCTCCGGGCTTCGTGTTATCTTCCCAACAGCACTAGGAGTATGTTATTTTCTGATTGAAGAGCCAGAGTTCCAAGCATTTCTTTCCAGGGTCACACAGGTGATGGGGGCAGAGCCGGGACTCAGTGGCAGGTCTGCCTGACTGCATTCTGCTCACCGCCTCCCTGGCCTCGGGCTGGCCGGAGGGAGTCCACGTCAGGAACGACAGCCTATTGCTGAGTTTTAGGTCCAAGTAGACAGAGAACCCCCAGCTCCCACACCCTCCCGGTTAGCTGGAATGTCAGGCCGCTCAGAAGCACCACTGCTGTGGGATAAAGCGGTGTCATCCCGGGGCCCAGGAGCCGGCCGTGAGCAACAGAGAAGGCTCCATTGGTGTCTCAGTGAGGCGAGTTTGCAGCCTCCTCCACAGCCCAGGCCTTTCAATGTGTCCTCATCAAGCCCCTTTCACACCCTTTCTTAGGAGAGGCTCGCCCCTTCACTAAGCCCCAGGGGACTGCAGTGGTCACTTAGAACACATTCATTCATGGGTTCTGTCATTCACTCCTTCGTCTCGTGAGTTCCTTGAAGCCCCGCTCGTGCGCCCCATCACTCTGGGTGCTGAGGATAAAGCAGTAACAAAGGAGGACACTGTCCTTGCTCTCCCCAGGCTAGCTGCACAGCAGAGAGATAGCTAAAGTCAACAGTCACAGAAGAAAGGCACGGATCACACTTTCTTAAGTGTGACAAGGAGAGGAAGGTGCCCAGGAATCTAGAAATAACAATTACACTGAGACCAAAAGGGTGAGTTGAATTTGGCCAGGCAAAGGGGTGGACAGAGCATTTTCAAAAACCCACCAGTCTTGTTTCAGTGCTTTACAAGTACTAACTCACTTAATCCAACAACCCTATGAATGGGTGCTATCATTATCCTCATTCTACAGATGAAGAGCCTCAGGCCCAGAGAGGTTAAATGACTTGTCCAAGGTCACCCACCTAGGAAAGATCAGAGCCAGGATGGATGCTCGTCAGTCAGCACATGGATGCTTCTCAAAACAGAGTGGGGATGGAGTCTCGCTGGGTGTGAGCACAGCCCTAGAGAAAGAGAACCCTTAGATGGAGGCTGGGGTTAAGGAAGACCTGGCCTGGTGGACTGAAAACAGTAGTCAGGAAGGTGGAATCAGAGGCAGGTAGATGGGGGCATGGAAGGAAGTATTTCTAGATGGAGGGAGCTTCACCTGGCCAACTGCTGCCGACAAGTGGGGGAATTAGGACTGAGAAGTAACTGGTAGGTACCGTTGTGACCTTGGCAAGAGGAGAATGGTGAGAGCCAAGCCCAGTGGTAAAGGGTTCAAGAAAAAAGGGGAGGAGAGGAGGCAGTGACCTTGAAAATCAATAATTATTTTGAGGAATTTTACTCTAAAAGGAAGAATACAAATATAGACAAATATGGAAGGATTTTTTTTTCAGCACATGTGCGCACGGGGCAGGGCTAGCTCACCCAGCACCCAGCAAGCCCCCTGGGGAACGAGAGGGGGTTGGAGTCCTGGTGGAGCAGAGGGCTGGCCTTGGCCCGGGCTTCTTCTCAGGGGTCTCTGCAGGTGGGCTGACGGCCGGGCCCCCCGCAGCCTTTGGGAGAATCTACAGCAGCATCCCTCGGAGCAGCAGGTTCTGTCCCCAGGTGTCACCAGCCTTTTGCTGATGGCGCAGGCTAAGGAGAGTGGAGCTGGCAGTGAGGGTGGGGTTCCAGCCTTGGCTGCATCCTGGCCCAGCTGTGAGCTGAGTGGGAGCCGCTTAGCTGCACCAACCAAGGGGAGTTTTCTTGAAGACTTGTGCAGTCCTTGCTTTTCAGGGGCTCTGGGAATCCCTGCTGTCACGTAATAGACTTGGGGTCACATAGCATCAGCTCATTGGACCAACAAGATAGCCGTGAACCCAATTCCAGCAAATTTACTTAAACTTACTGTCGGGTTTCTAATGCATAAATTTGGCCAGTCGGTGCCCTGGGGTGATGGACACTTCTTCAGGGTCTGAACTTAAGAAATGCCTCGCCCACAGGAAGCGCTGCGGGTTCCAACCCAGCACCCCAAAGGGTACCTTCCCAGCCAGGCTGCGTCTGACGGAGAAATACAGAGGACAAAAGGAGGGGAGGAACTACATTGGGAGAGCTTTGAATGCAAAATCAGGGGATTCCCCATTAGGGAAAAATTCCTCTGGTTAAAAAAAAAAAAGAATTGGGTAAATGAGGCAGAAACCCGGCGCTGTAAGACACCCGGCACACCACAGGCCTGCTTCCTTCATTAACCACTTTCTCATGTTAAAAAAAAAGTCTTAAAAATAATACTAGGTAGATAGCCCCCACCCTCCACCCAGGAGAACGTGTGTCAATTTCTCTTTCCCCCAATTTATTGTAGGTTGTATTGTAAGTCGTCTTCCTACAAAGTAATAAAATGTAAATGTGGGTTTTAGGTATGCTAATGTTTCCGGCTGGCTGAGCTTGAATTCCCAGCCGGTTACAGGGCGAGGGGCCTACAAGGAAGCTGTGGGAACCGAGTGGGGGGTGGGGAGTAGAAGGGAAAACAGAAGTTCCCCATTGTTTCAGTTTGAGAAAACCGGGATTTGGAAAACCGTGTGATTTGATGTGAGTAGGAGACCTCAGAAGGGACTGTATCCATTAATAGTCCAGAGGCAAGTGGGCTTTCAAAGGGCCGAGAGCCCTGAGTAGCCCCTTCGGAAAATCGGTCCAGCCACACAGTGGGAGAAGAGGAGGAAAGACCTGCTTTACCTCCAGGCAGGAGCTGGTGCTCTGCCTCTGGGAGCCTGAGCTTCTTTCCTCCTGAACCCCCCACCCCCGTGGAAATGGGGCCCTGGGATAAGGTCCTGTGGTTGCCCCAGCAGAGGTTGGGAGGTCTTCTGCGAGCTCATTTTCTTTCTTCCTTTCTTCCTTTCTTCCTTTCTTCCTTTCTTCCTTCCTTCCTTCCTTTCTTCCTTCCTTCCTCCCTTCCTCCCTTCCTCCCTTCCTCCCTTCCTCCCTTCCTCCCTTCCTCCCTTCCTCCCTTCCTCCCTTCCTCCCTTCCTCCCTTCCTCCCTTTCTCCCTTTCTCCCTTTCTCTCTTTCTTTCTTTCTTTTTCTTTTTCTTTCTCAAGTTTTAATTTTAAATCCAGTTAACATCCAGTGTTCTGTCAGTTTCAGGTATACACTGGAGTGATTGTGGGCTCATGTTCTCTCAGATCAGTTTTCCAGTTTATAATGGAAATGGGTGGTGAGAGAGGATTCATGTACAGAAACTGGTTAAATCCAAGCTGATTTGGTAAAATAGGAAGTCTGTGTTGCTCCAGAGTGGACTCCTTCTGGAAAGACGTCACAAAAGCACGAGACTTGGGCTTCTCATTTCTGGATGGAAAATCCAACGTCTGCTCTACTTTGAGGGTAGGCTGGGACCCACAGGGACACTCCAGGGCAGCGGGGGAGACCCCAGGATGGAGGCATGGAGGGCCGGCATGGGGTGTGTGAGGACACTTGGGGGTGCTTAGGGGGCCAGAGAGTTAAGAGAGATTGGAAATCTATGATTGTCGAAGTTTAGTAATAGCTGAGAGCTTCCAAGAGCTTCAGGGGAAGTGATTTGATTCAAAGAGGTCTTGAGGCAGGTAGAGAGGCTGGAGCACAGCACGGGGAGCCAGAGAAGGTGCTGTGAACTCTGTTTCCCGGGTGATGAACAAGAGGGAATGATGCTGGGGAAGGGTCAGCCAATTGGTGGAGAGCCGCAGAGGGGACAAGGAGGAGTTACCAGGTGAGGGGAATTAAATGCGGATATAGGCTGCATGGCAACATGTGCATTTGTAACTGTTGCCAGTCTCTGGGGACCTACTATGTGCTGCCGGACTCTGGCCTCCCTGTGTATCCCCAGAACCTAGCACGGTGCCCACACCTAGATGACACTCTTTCATTGTTTGTCTGATGAATGAATGGATGAAGATGTAATAACTAAAATGTCTTGAAGCCACTGTGGAAAACAGAGTGGTGGTTCTTCAAAAAAATTAAACATATGATCCAGCAATCCCACCCCTGGGTATGTACCCCAAAGACTTAAAGTGGGGATTTGAGCAGATCTTGATATCCTTACACCACGTCCTCTCTTCTAGCGCCAAGACAAGACCAGAAGGAGAATCAGGGTAGTCAGCAGAGTTCATGTAGGCACATGTATTAATCACCAGCTGTATACTCAACTCTGTACTCATTATTAAGAAGATCAGATAAGTAGAAACACTATTCCTGCCCTCAAAGAGAAGACTTAGTTATGTGGGACTATGCAGCAGATATCGATCTCAAAGGATCTCAGACTGGACAGCACCAACCCCGTGGGCTATGAGATACAGAGGGAGCAACTCAGGGTCGGGGTGAGATAGTGGAAGACTTCTGGAGCCAGGGCTTCCTGGGAAGGAGTCATCCACACATATTACATTATGACAGAAAAATCCAAATGTGTAAATACAAACAACATTTGTACAGAGTCACTAAACTAAACTGTAAGGCTGAGAATCAAAGATCTCAATAAAAAAAAGTTGTGTGTGTGTTTTTTTTTAAGATTTTATTTATTTATTTGAGAGAGAAAGCTCACACGTGAGCTTGGGTTGGGGAAGGGGCAGAGGGAGCCCCGCAGAGCAGGGCTCTATCCTAGGACCACTGACTGAATCATGACCTGAGCCAAAGGTAGATGCTTAATAGACTGAGCCACCCAGGCACACTCCCCCCACCAAAAAGTTTTTTTTAAAGATTATTTATTTATTTATTTGACAGAGAGAGATCACAAGCAGGCAGAGAGGCAGGCAGAGAGAGGGGGGGAAGCAGGCTCCCTGCTGAGCAGAGAGCCCAATGCGGGGCTCGATCCCAGGACCCTGAGATCATGACCTGAGCTGAAGGCAGAGGCTTTAACCCACTGAGCCACCCAGGCACCCCATCAAAAAAGTTGTATTTTGTTTTTTTTTGTTGTTATTATTTGGGCCAAATCTTATCTGGCAGCAAAACTTAACCTGAGCTAGAGAGGCTCTTTACTGTTCTTACTTAAGCCCCTCCAAATGAGCGTTGGTGGGCTCACTGCAGAATCCTGAGTGTATCCTGACCATGGGCCACTGCCCCAGGCCCACCGAGGCGGGTATGTTAGAGATGGTTATGAACCATGACTTCCTAAAATAAGAAAAAAATAAGTGAGGGGAGCCTGGGTGGCTCAGTTGTTGGCTCAAGTCATGATCCCAGGACCCTGGGATCGAGCCGCATATCAGGCTCCTTGCTCAATGGGGAGCCTGCTTCTCCCTCTCCCCCTGATTGTGTTCCCTCTCTCGCTGTGTCTCTCTGTCAAATGAATAAATAAAATCTTAAAAAAAAAAACAAGAAAAAAAATAAGTGAACGGAGTGAGACAAAGAAAGACAAATACTGTATGATCTTACATGTGGAATCTTAAAAAAAAACACAGAAGAACAAACCAAACTCATAGATGTGGAGAAGAGACTTGTGGTTGCCAGAGGTAAGGATTCAGGGGTAGGCAGAATGGGGGAAGGTGGTCAAAAGATACAAACTTCCAGTTATAAGATAAACAAATCCTGGGGCTATAAGGCACAGCAAGGCAACTATAGTTAACGATAATATGCTTGTCCATTTGAAAGTTGTTAAGAGAGCAGATCTTAAAAGCTCTCATCACAAGAAAAAAAATCGTAATTATGTGCGGAGATGGATATTAACTGAACTTTACTTGTAGCAATCATTTCACAATATATACCTCTATCAAATGATGAAATTGTATTCCTGAAACTAATACAGTGTTATATGTCAATTATATCTTAATTTAAAAAAAAGAGAAACTATCTTTGGACTAAGAGTTTGGATGAAGGATTGATAACCTATATTTATCACAGGTCAGATCACGTGACCCAGGCATTTTGCCAAATGCTTTCCCACATGACCTCACTTCATCCTTAATAGCACCTGTGAGACAGGTCCTATTTTTTTTTTTTTGTAAAGATTTTATTTATTTATTTGATAGAGATCAAAAGCAGGTAGAGAGGCAGGCAGAGAGAGGGGGGAAGAAGGCTTTCCACTGAGCAGAGAGCCTGATGCGGAGCTCAATTCCAGGACCCTGAGATCATGACTTGAGCCGAAGGCAGAGGCTTTAACCCACTGAGCCACCCAGGTGCCCCGAGACAGGTCGTAGTATTATTGCCATTTTGCAGATGAGAAAACTGAAACCAGAGAAAGTAAATAGGTTGCTCAAGGTCACAAATTTGTAAGTGATGGGTCCTGGTGGGAAGCTAAGGTTCTTAGTTTCCAGTAGTATCTCAGTATGGCCTTGGTGGGAACAGTTTCAGAATCAAAGTGAAGATGGAACAGATTATGGAGGCCCACGGAGGGAAAAGCTGGAGGGGAACGGGAACCCCAGATCTGGATTGTCCATCTTGGTGTTGATAAGGAGGGGAGTACAGGGGAGGGTCTGAAGTCACCCCCAGCTCAGGTAGGTTCAGGTGGATAGACAGGGTTTGGGGATGCGGACTGGCTGGACCTCTTAGGGGATCTGGGCTCCCTGCGGCTGAGGCTGCCGTTTGGAGGGCACAGGGCCCTAGAAAGCCTGGGTCCCCGACCTTGGCTTTAACTTATCCCCTACTCCCAGACCTAAGGGGCCACGCTTAGGCCTGCAGCCATTCCACTTTCTGTTGAAAGAGGAAGCAGCCCTAGAAGATCCCCTTTACCCACTCTCTGTGGTGTGAAGAAGAGGAACTTGGATCTGATTTGGATTTTTTGAAGAAATCTTGCTTTAATGTGGACCAATCCAACTTCTTCATTTGCTGTCCTAACAAGGACTGTGGTAGCTGTGCCTCCTCAGGGACTGGCCAAAGGGACTCTCTGAGCCAGGGACCCCTGAGGGTGGAGTTTCCCAGTCCCTGCTCTGTGACTCCTCCGGATGCTTCCAGTTATCTCTGGGGCTACAGGAACCTTCTTAAGTCAAAATTTTAATATTGAAATAAACTGACTGCAAAAATAGACCTATGAAAAGAAATAAACCCATTACCAACCAGTATTTCCTTGGAGAGGGGAAGGGAGAGAGAGTTATAATCTTTTTTTAAAGATGCCTGTAGTCTAGGGGTGCCTGGCTGGGTCAGTCAGTGGAGCATGCAACTATTGATCTCAGAGTTGTGAGTTCAAGCCCCACGCTGGGCATGGAGCCTACTTAAAAAAAAAAAAAAAGATGCCAGTATTCTAAAAATGGTCATCCATTCTTCTTTTTCTTTCTTTAGATTTTATGTATTTATTTATTTGAGAGAGATCGAGCAAGAGAGCGCACAGGAGCAGGGAGGGGGAGGGAGAAGCAGAGGAGGAGGTAAAAGAATCTCTAGCAGACTCTGATGAGCTCAGAGCCTGATGAAGGGCTCCATCTCGCAATCCTGAGGTCATGACCTGAGCTGAAACCAAGAGTCGGATGCTTAACAGACTGAGCCACCCAGGCATGCCAAAACTGTCATTTATTTGAAAAAAAAAAAATGGCTCCAACAATTTCCTCACTGTATGCCTTTGGCCATGTCTCTTAAAGTCCTAATAAGGTAGGGCTAAAGATGGTCCTGCCAAGGTTGCTGGGAGGATTAAGCAAGATGGGGTCCATGAATGTGCTTTGTAAATTATAAGGCATTGCACAAAGGCGAGAGATTAATGCTGCTGGGTCATCCCCCTGGAGCAGAAAATCCTACCATCTTACTTGCACTGATTCTCCTTTCCTGATGGAAGAGGGATCTGATAGGTATCATTTGGAGTTACTCAATCCATACTTCCTTTCTCTAGTCCTCGGTTTCCATATTAGGCTAAGCCTGGCCATGCTGCAGTGACAAAGAAATGTTTCAATGGCTTACCACAATCACACCTTGTTTCTTGCTTTGATGAGCATGGATAGAACCTCTCGCATCTTGTCCTGGTGCTGGCAGAGCCTGTGGACTGTCAGTTCACAATGGCAGGGAAAGGGAGGGGTGTGGGAGGCACATCACCTCTTAACTGTTTGGGTCCAGAAGGGACACGTGTCACTTACAGTCTATTGGCCATAATAAATCACATGATCCCTACCTCCCTGCAAGGAAGACTGGGAAACGCAGGGGAGCACACGGATTTTAAGTGAACGCAAATGGACTCTGTCATGGGAGAGTCTCATGTCATGACTCTGTCATGTCCTCATCTCTCAAGGGGGAGGGTTGGACCACAGGACCTCAGAGCAGCCATCACTCAGCTCTGGCTTTCTGGGATTATGTGAGCCAGACCCCTAGAAGTTGATGACCTATGGTGAGTGTTAGTGCGCCAGGCTAGTGCACACAAACTTCCACGGGAAGAACTGTAGAAGTCAATTTCACTTTCCTCACTGTCTCCCAGACCATCTGGGCAGCTCCGCCCTGCAGTCCCAGATTCTCCAGCCTGTGCGGTAAGAAGGCCTACAAGTGGCCCCACATCAGTGCGCGTGTTTTGCTTTCTGAAGGAATGGGGCCTGCCTTGAAGCAGGACATGGATGAAAAGCTGACATCCAGGCTGCTGGCACGCTGGGACCCTCTGGAAGCCCTGGGCCCAGGGATCCACTTTCCCTCTAGCGTCTCTAAAGGGACTTAGCAACGACTCTAAAGACCCCCTCCATTTTCTTTCTCCTATTTCCCTCCAGATCTGTGTCCTTCCCACTCCCTTTCCTTCCCAGTCTGGTGAGATCTGCACTGCTCTTACCAGAGATGATTAAAGATGGTCTATGTGCATTTAAAAGGCATGGTGAGGGGCACCTGGCTGGCTTGGTCAGTGAAGACTGTGACTCATGATCTTGGGGTTGTGAGTTCGAGCCCCACACTGGATGTAGAGATTCGTTATAAAAAAAATCTTTAAAAGGCCTGGTGATCACCAGAAGTCTGTATGGCTTCACCAGGAACAAACCTTGGTCCCCTTCCTTTTTTTGGTGCAATGCCTGGATTGATGATCAGATCAGGAATGGGCCATAGATATACTTTTAAGTTTCAGCACAAGCATGCCATAAACTCCCATGCACTCTCAGGGGAGGAACTGAAGGTGCTCAGCTGAACCCATGTGATAGCATCATGTCACATGCTGCTGGTCTGACTCTGTGCACGTCCCAGTTGTGATAACTGGGATTCTCACTTTTCCAGGAGACTCAGTATCCACCTTGGATCTCTGCTCTATTATAGGTCTCTTATCATGGTAGCCTGGCCTATGTTCCTCTCGGCAGGAATGTCAGAGGTCTTGGAATATTGCTTTTCCTCCATCACTTATCACCATTGAGTAGCCTGCTGGCTAGAATGTGGGCCCTGACCTGGTGAGAGAGTACTGACTCTAAGTACTTCTGCAGCTGGGTGGAGGCTTCTAGTGCTGCTTTGTCTGGGCTGAAGTTCTTTGACATTGCTTCCATCCAGAGATGGGATCTGTGCTCCTCCCCTTGAAGCTGATAGTCTTGGGAGGGCTTTGATCACTAGAGAGTGGAAAAAGTGCTACTCTGTGACTTCCAAGGCTCAGTTCATAAAAACTCCCATAGCTTCTGCCTGCTTCTCTTAGAATACTTGTCCTTGGGGCACCTGGGTGGCTCAGTGGGTTAAAGCCTCTGCCTTCGGCTCAGGTCATGATCTCAGGGTCCTGGGATCGAGCCCCGCATCGGGCTCTCTGCTCAGCAGGGAGCCTGCTTCCCCCTCTCTCTCTGCCTGCTCTCTGCCTACTTGTGATCTCTCGCTGTCAAATAAATAAATAAAATCTTAAAAAAAAAAGAAAAGAGAATACTTGTCCTTGGAGATTAGCTGCTGTGCCATGAGACACCCCAGCCACGTGGAGAAGCCACACGGAGCAGTTCTAGCTGAGCCCAGCCTGTGGGTCATCCCAACCCTGTTATAAGACATGTGAACAAAGAAACCTGCCTTCGTTCCTTGGTATACAGATCACTTTGATTTTTTATTGATATTTTGTTTATTTTAACTTATTAAAAAATTTAAAAAATTTAAGTATCATGGACATGTGATATATTAGTCTCAGGTGTACGACATAGTGATTTGACCATTATTAAGTACATTATAAAATGCTCACCATGGTAAGTGTAGCTACCATACAAAGTTATTACGATGTTATTGACTATATTCCCTATGCTGTCCTTTCTTCTGCGTGACTTACATATTTTATAACTGCAAGTTTGTGCCTTTTAATCCCCTTCCCCTATTTCGCTTATCCCCTACGCTCCCAAAGAAGCCTTTCGATAACTCCAGCCTCAACTCTTTGGGTCCCTCTCCCTCCCCCTGTAGCCAACTTTTCCCAGCTGGGGCCCTGGATGTGGAACAGAGAGAAGGCGTCTCTGATACGTTCTGTCCAAATTGCTGACTCACAGGATCTGTGAGCGTGATAAAGTGGTTGGTGTTTTCTCTCACCGAGTTTGAGCTGGTTCGCTCCATAGCAAACAGGAAAACCACGGTGTCCCTCTGCCCTTGGAGTGAAGATGAGCAGATCAGTGCCGGCTTCTAGGAGGGAAGTGTCTAGTACGCTGCAGGACCCCTTCCTACCCAATCTCTTTAATGACGACTTACAGGGAGTCTCCACGGCAGCCATGGTAAAAACAACAGAAGGATCATTTGAAACTTGTGGGCATCACACATCGAGGTACTTGGGCAGGACACGGGGAGCTGGGGTCAGCATCTGGAAAGATCTCAACTGGTTAACGTGACCCTGAACCCTGCACTTAGGTTTTAGAATCCAAATGTATATGTACAGCGTGGATTAGAGGTTAGCCAGGTGAAGGGAGGGTTGACGATCCAGGGCAAGAGGGAACACCTGGAGCAGCTGAGTGGGGGGGTCCTGTGGGTAGAGCACAGGAGGGAGCGACTCGAGATGACACCGGTAAGCGGGAAGCGGGTAAGGTCGTGTCAGAGAAGGTCTCAGGGGCCATGGGAGGAAAGCGGTAAAAGGCCCTGGACCCTGGGGGGGGGGGGTTTGTCCTGCCCCCTTGCCCTCAGGAGCTCAGGCATCTAATGGATCTGCCCAGTTACCATCTTGTGTTGCCAGTCTTCCTCTCAGATCCTAAAATGGTACAGAATTGGTTAAGCTAAGCTAACTTCTAAATACACAAAGCAGGAACCCAAGGAAAGAAATGGCTGGGCCTCATAGGAGTTTATTCTGCTTAGATTCTGTGGGGTCCCCCCCCAACCATCCAGTCCACTTACAGCACTGGACACACAGCACGTTGGAGTGACCCCGTGGGGGAGACGGCTAGACCGGGGGTCCTCCTGACCCATTCCCTTGGCAAAGCCCTGGCAATGCTCACCCAGTGGTTTGCGGTGGGTCCCCATCTCACTTCCAGACGTTGCTGAAAAGGCTGGGCTAGGGAGGACCCTGGATGGGGATGAATTCCTGGGACCACTGTGTCTAAGAGTGGTGGGTTGGGAGCCCTGTGGCCCATCTTTTTAATGCAGACTTTGGTCTGGGTGCAGGGCCTGGGCAGGGCGAGCACCTGCCAGCATACGACCTCTGGGGGGCTCAATGGAGGAGGGAGGGCATGGGCGCCGGCGGGGCGTGGCCTCTGGCTCCCTGTTTATTAAGAGGCCATGTCGTAGTCAGGCCTGCATGTCGGGGTTGTAGAAAAATCTAGCCTGCCGAGCAGACGGTGGCTGTGTATGGAAGGAGAGGCCCCCTCATGGGTTTGCTCAGTGAAGATGCCTTTGGAGATGCCAGTAAGGAGCAGAAGGGCCTTGTCTGTCCCTTGAAATTTAGGATGGAGAGGCCCATCCTGAGATGGCCAACTTGCCCGGCCACCTGATGCTCTCCTTTACCTGCAGCTGCTGCCTGTGCAAGGTTCTTTGAAGCCAGGCTGCGCCCACGGCCAGGGGCTCACCTGTCACTGGTGCTCGGGGGCTGGACCCCGCAGGGCAGGCAGAAGAGGGGTGACTGTGACCGCTCTCTGAGCAGCTGAATGTGCACGACTGACGTTTAATTCCCACAGTGATCCCTTGAAATGGGAAATATTCCCATTTTGTAGATAAGAAGTTCAAACCCTGAGAGGTTAATGGGCAGGTCATATTGTTTGGGAGGGGCAGAGCCGGGACACAAGCCCACGTCCGCCGGACCCGAAACCCAGGGCTCATAGCCACCTTTGAAAGGCCACCTTTCAAAATGTTGTTTCAAGGAGAGTCACGGACCGGCAGGTGGAGACCCCCTGGGAACAGGAAGCAGTCGAGGGGTGGTCCTGAGGAGTTCGGGCCTGGGAATAACCACGTGGGAGACGTGAGTTGTGGCATGATGGCCCAGCAGAGTTCTCCCCTGCCTTCCCTCCTTCCCACCTCTGCCCTGCAGAGGGGCACAGGCTCTGTGGATACCATCTGACCAGCTCTCAGGCCTCACTCAACTGGGACTGGGCAGGGAGGTGCTTCGGGATCCCCAAGACTGTATCCCCTGGGCTCAGCTTCCATGCTGGCTGGACCTGGAGGAGGGCAGGAGTGAGGCTCTTGGTCTGGGTCATCAGGCATGGGGAGAGGACAGCTGGGTCTGACAGGACTGAGATGATCCCTGAGGAAACACTGAGGTGGAGGGGCAGCCTGATGGGTTTCCTCACGATGAGCACGGCCCTGGGCATCGGCTTTTGTGGCACAGAGCCCAGCAGTGAGGGGCCACCTAAAGTTTGCGTCTGGCAGCGGAGGGTGCCATCCTGGTGGCCAAGGCCCCGGGGCTCTCTGGGACACGGAGGCCTGACAGTTCTCTCTTTGCAAAGTCATTTTCTTCTCCGTCAAAGAGACCGTGTCAAGTTTTACAGGAACCTTGCTGGATATGGTGCCTGAATGCAAAATCTCCAGGGGTGGACAGATGGGTTGAGGAAGACAGAGGGTTTCAAAATAACTCTGGGGTTGGGTGAAAATTCTAGGTATGGAGTTGGATGGGAGAGAGACATGGAAGCTGGCTGGGAAGAAACTCTGAGGTATTCCAGTCAGAAACACCTCAGGGCTCTCGCTCTCTCTCCCTGTGCAGAAAGGCATCAGAAAACTCTCTACCTACTGATAGGATAAGAATTCTGGAATACTTTGTTGGGTGAAAAAGCCTGCGGCACAGTACCATGTATGTATGCTGTTATGCTACCTGAATGCAAAAAAAAAAAAAAAAAAGAATGTAAAGGGCAATTATCTGTAATCATATTTGCTTGTAACTACACAAGCAAAATATGTAAGAAATGAGTAAAGATAGGGATATGGGCACAAGAACTGGACAGATGGGGGACAAGATAGGAGTGAGGCATGACCTATCACCTTCTATGCTTTCAGTTCTTTTTTTCTTTTCTTGTTTTTTTTTGTTTTTTTTTTTTTTTTTAGAGAGGGAGATAGAGAGGTGGGGAGAGGAAGGGCAGAGAGAGAGGGAGAGAGAGAATCCTAAGCAGGCACCACACCCAGTGCAGAGCCCGACAGGAATCTCCATCTCATGACCCTGACATCATGACCTGAGCCAAAATCAAGAGTTGGACGCTTAACTGACTAAGACACCCAGGTGCCCCTCTATGTTTTTATTTCTGACCATGTGATTGCATTACCTATCTGAAAAATAAAATAAATGTCCTTTTTAAATTTTGACCAAAAAAAACAAAAACAAACAAACAAACAAATCCAAAAACAAAACCCTGACCAACCAAAACCCCCCAAATCAATCACCAAACAAACCCTCTAACTCTTAGGTGCTCTCTGGGTCACTGCCTGCCGTCTCGTCCCCCTCCTCCCTGCTCCATTTTTGCTAATGTTCGCACTGCCTCCTTTGCCTGATTTTTTAATCTGAGCCCAATTCCAGGCCTCCTTCTTTAAAGCAGAACAAAGCTTCCCAAGCCTAAAATCTCTGTGGGATTGTCCTTGACTAGATGGAAACGTTGATGGCAATTGGTCCCCTTCAACCCATTGGGACTCAGGCTCTGAAATCTGATTGTCTGACTCTGCTGGAAAAAGTGAGGCTGCCCTCGGCCATGGTAACCTGCCCCGCACCCCAGTCATCTCCAGTACATTCTTGAACATTCCAGGTGGACACTCCCGTCTGGGCCCGGCCACCTGTGCTCAGCAGCTGTGGAAACACACCTCTGCTATTGTCCGTCAGACGACCAAGGCTGGCTAACGTTATACTTCTCCGGTGACCTCTTGGTTCTCTCCTGGCCAGGCTAAATAATCTCGATCCCCATAACTAATTTTACCACCCAGTCATCACGCTTCTTTTGAAATCATCTGAGCGTCTCTCAGTTTCTCGAGCCTCTGTTACATAAAACAGGAGGCTAAGCCCTAATTGCGTAGAGATTGGTGAAAAGACCACCGTGTGGCTTCTCTGCCTCCTCACTCGGGTCCCTGTTGGACACTCAGGCAAGCCTCTTAGATGTTATTTTTTGCAGTTTACGGAGCACCACCAGCCCCTCGACCTCATTCCATCAGGTCTCCTTACTGTCTTATTATTTCCACTGATTCAGGGTAAGCTTGGCCCACTGTGGTCTTTATTTAGATCATCTCTATTATACCTGTGGGTAGATCTTGTAAGCAGGCCTTGGCACGGCTTTATTTGTGGGTTTCCTTTTAAAAGGTCGCTGTGAAACAGGAAATGTGACTAAGAAAATCTTCTTCTTCCATGAAACCCTCTTCGTTAACTGGAAAAAGGCACCCGTCCCCTCTCCCCCAATACTTACTCATGGCCCAAACAGACACACTTCAAAAGAACACATAGTTCCCCAAACACTGAAAAGTGCACCGTAAGGCTCACGTGTTAGCGAGTGGTTACTTGTCAGGTTGGCTCTGTCTGGGGCCATCCTCGCGGCGACACGTGCTGCCTGTCACCATTCTTCCTAGTGTCTGGGGACGGATGGGAGCCTCAGAGGGCCGGGAGGCCTTGTGCAGCTTAAGAGACAGAAGTGAGGGGGCGATCCTATGCATAAAGGCCGAGGCAGATGGGACCCCGGGTCTCCTGGCTCTCCAGCCACAATTTGCCCAGTTAAACCACACGCCCATCTCCATCAGCTTCTGGAGGGTCCATGCATCCTTCTTCCTGTAGAGAAGCCAGGTGATGCTGCAGCGGGGACACGGGCGGGCCAGGAGGGACCCTGGGCACACGGCTCAGGCTTCCTGGAGGGGCTTCCTTGGGGAGGCAGTAGTGGCTGTACTTGGGGTCACCTTCTTTGCAACCTGGCTTTGCTCTCCTCAGCCACGCAATAGGAAAACAATAGCGTAGGGTTATCATGAGATGAAAATAAGTTAAAACACAGAAAGCATCCAGGACAGTCTTGGCATGCCACTCCTCTGTGCATGTTAGTTGTGATTATTCTGATGGGTTGCTTAGATTTCCTCCTTTCTATTCAATTCAAGAATTTGGTACCAACCGTGGGCTTTGTTGGGAAAATGGCCGCACTGAGGTCTTATCCTTGGTCAGTCCCTCAATGGCCAGTAGTTTGTCTTTTTAAAAATTTTTTTAAAGATTTTATTCATTCATTTGACAGAGAGAGACAGAGCGAGAGAGGGAACACAAGCAGGGGGAGTGGGAGAGGGAGAAGCAGGCTTCCTGCTGAGCAGGGAGCCCGATTCCTGGCTCGTTCCCAGGACCCTGGGATCATGACCTGAGCTGAAGGCAGACGCCCAACGACTGAACCACCCAGATACCCCAGCCAGTAGTTTCTCTTAAGGAGAGCTGGAAAAAAAAATAATAATACAGATGGTCCAATACTGCTAGGGGCTGGGGGCCCTTTCCAGATAGGCTGTGTGGCCGAGAGCCCAGGTCTGAGATGGCCTGGTTCAGGCTTACGGGCAGTGCCCGCCCCTCAAAAACATTGAGTGAGTGGTGTGATGGCCCCTGTGGCCACGGATATTGTTATGGAGAATACAGATTACAGAATACAGAATACGGAATCAGGAATCAGGGCTCCATGTACTTGGACCTGAGGCAGACAGGGAGTGTGGGAGGACTTGAGGGGGGTCTTGGCCAGGCTTAGGGGCACAGTCTCAGCTTGACTCACCCCTCCATCTGTTGCTCTCACTCCCAAGGCCATCGTCTGTATGCTGGGAAACTCCTGGGGGATGGTTAAACCCCACCTCTATCAAGCATGGGACTCTCTTCCTGAGCTGCGAGTTGCTTCATTCTGTCTTCCTGAAAATGTGGTCTTGCTACACTGGAGGAAGTCTAGGTCATCGACAGCGTGGGACCCTGAGTCAGCAGGATGGAACAGGGGGAGGCCTGAGCCGCAGCCGCCGTGTGTGAAGTTAACAAGACCCGAGTTTTCATAAAATCGCTATTTCCATTGCATGTGTCTGTGCATCAGGCACCGATCTGCATTCCTCCAACGTCAGCATGAACCTCTTGGTTCTGTCCTCTTCCCCAGCTGCCGACAGAGCGGGGTCAGGGTCCCTCTGTTGGGGAGTGAGGCAGGTGTGCCCAGGTAGGGGACACTCTTTGCAGCCCTTCCCCTGCGTCTAGCCAATACCCAGGCCTGGCTCGTGTTCTGCTTGCAAGCACAGCTACTTTTGGTAGCTAGAGGAACTGTGCCTGTGGGGAGGAACAGGACGCATCATAGTTGGCTTGCTGTGAGTGGAGGGGGTGGAGTATTTCTTAGAAATTTGTTCTGATGTCAATTATTTCTCAATAAAATGGGGACCCCCCCAATGTGGCACAAAGCTGGTGTTCAATAAATACAAATAATTATGACCCCCGCCCCCAAGAAAAAGAAAAAAAATGCACTCTGTTTTTCAAGGGGATCAAAATAAGCCTTAAATTCTTTTATGGATCCCTCCTTGGGATCCATTCCATATTAACACAAAATGACAATGGGCCAAGTTTTCGTTGATTTGGAACTGATCTGCCATGAAACTAAATTCGTGAGTAAAAAGAATTTTTGGTAAACTTCAAAGAGGGACTGCTAGGTGTTCCCCATTTATGAACCTAGTGTGTTTAAAAGCATCATCTCCTGATTTTCCTTTTTTTTTTTTCACTTTCTCTGAGGTCCCTCACTTTCCACCTCACTTTCCTTCCAGGAGTTCCTTCTGCAGATCTGGGGAGAGACAACAGAGAGAGGAAAGTGGGAGTTGGTTTGGGAGTTTGAAATGGGACAGAATAGACATTTCCAGGTCCCAATATCCCTCTGTCCTGAATGTCTTCTGAGTTTGAAAATACGGCTCTTGGCTGCGTCAGTGGCCTTGAAGTTGTGCTTGCTTCTGCCCTAGGCCCTGGGCCTGGGTCACGGCACCCCCTCTCTCAGACTCCCGGGCGTGGGTCGGGGGGGGGGTACCATGTGTGTGCGGGGGTGGGAGCCTCACACCCTAATGGGGCTGAGCTGGCCATCATGCCTGTCTCTCCCAATTAGTTCCCCAAAGGGAACAAAGCCTTGTTTCTTTCCTCTCTCAGTTCCCAGGCGCTGACTGGGGAAAAACAATCCTTGGCAGCTCAGGGGTTAAAAATAAAACACAGCAAGGGGGAAAACAAGCCGGGCAGCTGCAGCGGCTCCTCAGAGCCCACTCCAGGCTAAACAGAGGCCCCAGCAACTCCTTGGAGACTTGAACCCTGGGCGATGGAATTTTCCCTTGCATGGAGGCTATTGTCCTCTGGAAAGGGCCAGGGCCGGAGGGGGGCCTGGGGAGCACTGATCTCCCCGAGCTCGCAGCCAGGAAGCTCCTGAGAGCCCAAGGGCTCTGTCCCACCCAGCTGGGGTTGGGTGAAAAGGCACTGGGGGCGCAGTCCACCCCTCCTCCCTTGAGAAAAAGGGGGGTCCGTTGGGGGGCTTCCAAAGGCTTGGGCACCAGTTGCTACCCCACTCCTCAGCCCCAACCAGCCAGTCACTGGGATGGAATAAAAGGCTTGGTTCCCTTGGCAACAGCAGGGTCTTTGGTCTTTCACAGAGTACAAGATGGGCTTGGGGGAGGGGGTTGGGGGGGCAGCCTGGGAGGAGGTGAGGGGAAGGGGGGATGGGCAGCCTGTTTACCAGCGTTGTTTGAGGGAGGCTTTTGTAGGTTCTGGCCTGGGAAATGCAGGAAACCCTAAGTGTGGGGGATGCTCTTAACTGCTTCCCAGTTTCAAGCCATAGTTGGTGGTCCGTGGTGGGAACAGGACTGTGTAGGCCTCATGTTGACTTCCTGGATGGCTCAGGAGAGTCCAGCAGAGCTTACCTTTATAGGTACCAGGGCCTGGCCCTGTTTTATGACTGGCGACCCCTGGAAGTGTTGATAGATGCTTGAGCCCATAGAGAGCTATTTGTGAAGCCGAGATTAGAATAGCAGGCGCCTGTCTCCTGGGTCTGATCTCGATGGACCAGACAAAGCTATTTTTAATATCAAGCAAGAGAGTTGCTGAAATAATGACAAAGTGCAGAGCCTGGGCTGACTTTGTCTCAAGCACTAGACTTTGTGAAAGGAGTTAAAAAATCTCTTCACATACCAAACAGATGCGTTTAGCCCCAGTGAAAACAAGTGATAAGGGACAGAAGACCTTGACCCAGGGTTTTGGGATTAGAGGTCCCAGCGTGTTGTCACCAGCACAGAGGTGTATGGGACTCCTGGTGTAACCTTCTCTGGGGTTTTAGATGGTGAGGGCTTGAAATCTGGCATTGACAGAGAAAGCACCATTTGCGATGCCTTTCGACGGAAACAGAACAAGAGAAGCAGTAAGTTACATGGTGTCTTAAGAAGGGAGATGACCAGTGTTGATCAGCACACTCTTCAGGAGTCTTTCAAAGTGATTTTCTTTTAAAAAATAAAACAAACAGAAAAATCCCACCCAGATTCCTATGTGGTGTAGCCAGGCAGTCTTAGAGACAATGAAAGCTAGGTTAATGGTTGCTTCTAGTGGAAGTCTTGCTTAATTCTTTTGCTTCTGCCTGAGGATTTGGGGGTGAGGAGGAGTCAGGGGAGAGGTGACCGAGTTTCCCTCTAAGTGGCCAAGGCCATCATCAGTGAAGTACTTCCTCACGCACACCAGGGTCAGTTCCTTCAAAGCTCAACTCCAGTGGGTGGGTCTTCTCTGAAAGACACAATTTGAGGAAACCTAGGGGGTGGGTCCTAAGATGAGGAAACACCTGGGTGGCAGGTTCTCGATAAGGAAACAATCCTGAGATACCACTGCGGCTGCTTTGCTTGCACGACCTGTGGCCAATCAGATGGCCGCCTGCTTTAATCATCATCATCAAAATGATAATAATAATAAAAAGGAATCACTTAATCACTTAATTAATTTACTTACCAGCTGGTGGCTTGGCAGAGAATAAGTCTGAGCAATGCAGAATAATAACCCATTTAGAAAATATACAGAGAATGGGAACCCAAAGAGAAATTAGCATGGGCTTATCACATCTGTGCCATCGTTCAGGTACATATGGTCTCATTTCAGTTTAAGGACAACTCAGTGAGTTGGTGTGATTATTATTCCCATTTTGTAGATGAGAAGACAGAGGCCTGCATAGGTTAATTCACTTGAGCAAGATCCCATAGCTGAAGGTAGACAGAACTGGGTTTTGAATCCTATCTGATCATCTTAGATCCACATAACAGCCACTTTCAGATACGAAATCTCACTTGATTCTCCAAACCACTTTTTAAGGCGGGAGATCATTTCTGTTTATAGCCTCAGAAGCTGAAGGTCATGGAGTTTAAGTGACTTGACCTAATCACAAGACTAGTATGTGGTAAAGCTGTTACTGCTCTGGGGCTTTTCCCACGGCAGCATGTGGCCCCGTCTCAAGTTCCATTCTTCATGCGTCTAAGAAGATTTCAATGTCCGCTATTTGCTCGTTCATTGATTCCTGCAGTCATTCAGCTAATATCTGCTAAGCACCTGTCATACACAAGGCATCGAGGGGAGCAGAGAACGAATTAGATTTTTAAGAACTCCTTGGGAGTAAAAGGATTCTGTGACCTTGCTGTCCTGTGTCTGTAGTTGTGGAAGTCAGTGGAAATCTTCCCACACCAATGGGCTAACTGGTGCGTCTCATTCAATAAGCCCTCACATTTACAACAGGAGAACGAAAGCAGTAGGAACTCTTGAATCACAAACAATCCGGGGACGCCTTGCTCCTTCAAATGGACAGTCATTCAGCAAGCTTTGGCTGGACTCACAGTGACACGGGAGCAGAGGTAGAGGGAAATGAATTGTGGCCATGTCTCCCTGGGGCCCCACGTTTGCACAGCCCCCCAGCTGTGGGAGCATTCCTGTCTCCCTGGCTACCTGGACTCCATGGTGAGGGGTCCCTCCCAGGGACAAACTTTCTCCCCCTGTCTGATTTCACAGGCCAGCTCCCTCCTGGACAGAACCTGAACTTAACATCAACCCGAATCAGGCTGTATACTGGGCATGTTCCCTACTCATCCATCAGCACAGGATTCCTTTTTAAAGATGATTTCTCCCACATGACTACCACGGGGAAAACCCCCATCCCCAAGTGACAGAAGTCACCATAATACATCATGGGAGATCAGAAGCTCTTAAAGGCAAGTGGGTCATGGTTGTTGCTTCTGAAGAGTATGCAGGCAGGCCCATGAACAAAATTTTATCCTGTCCACATGGCCTGACATTTATTCATTCATCTGGGTCAAGATGTGGGTCTAATTAGAGCAAGAGGTGGAGGGAAGCTAAGGTGATTTTACAAGGAAGACAGAGATGATAAAGGAATGAGGGTGGAGGGGAAGATGGGTCTTTGAAGAGAAAGGGTTGATTCAGGTATTCACTCAATACTTACATGTATTGAGCACTTTCCCTGGGTCCTGGTCCTGCTCGTGTTTACCTTGTGCTCCGTGCTTAGTAGGATCCTGTGAATTGAGGGCAGGACCAGGTTGTGCAGGCTCCCTCAGAATTAAGGGTTGACCTCTGAGAAGGTAGAGACTGGGCAGGGAGGAACGTGAACACCAGCATTTCAATGCTGACCTCTACCTCCATCTGTGAGGCCTGGGTTTTGGTGCTGAAAGACCCCCCTGGGAAACTCTGATGGGGAGACACATTCTTCTCTGACAGGAATTGGTCTAAATTTTAGAGGCTCAGATTGGGAAACCCTTCACATTCTTTTGGTAAACATTGATGACTCTTGTATTCACAAAGGAGACCCAAACTTTTTTTTTTTTATCTTTCACATTTTGCTATCACTTTACTTAATTTTATTGTTCAGAACCTCTGCCTCTTTCTCCTTCTGCCTAGCTTCCCTTTCTCAAGTAGGACTGCTGGATTTAGCATATCAAAATACAGGACACCCAGTTAAGTTGTAATTTCAGATAAACCACAACCACATAAACCATTTTTAGTGTAAGTATGTTCCACAGAATGCATGGGATATACTTACACTAAATAATTATTTGTGGTTTATCTGAAATTAAGATCTAACTTAGGTGGCTTGTACTTTATCTGATGACACGGCTCCCCGGCCTTCCTCACTTGAACCTCTTTGGGTTTATATTTGGATTTTTATTGCCTGTCAGCATGTAGCCCATCTCAGGGCAAAGAGTTTCCAGGTTTGTTATCTTCTGTGTGGAGCAGTGTCAGGAATGGTCTTCACCTTTCTTCACTAACTGTCCTCTTCCCTGATAGTTCAGAAAAATGATGTATTTCTGTGGAGTTTATTTTCCTTTAATTCTGTGGGGGGTCCATATTCACATTTGGCTTTCCAAATAGGACAGTGCTAGGCACATCAGATGTTCTCCCATGACCAACTTATATTCCTCCCATTTGGGGGGTCACCTTTCCTCAGGTCTTTGGTAGAGACTGAATGGATAACATTTAATGGTACCAGGAATCCAGATGTGAAGACCCAAGGGGATTAAATATCAGCAGGGTGAGAGTCAAGATTCTGTAAGGTTTTCCCAGGTTCCTTCCTGATAATGCCCACCACATTAGCCAAGAACCAGATGTTTCTTGAGCACATAGAAGGTTGATAAGGCTGTAAGGCAGTGTAGGTCCATTCGCTAGAATCCTTGAAGTCTATATATTTTGCCTTTTTCTGCTGTGTGTGTTGTATGTGTTATATGTATGTGTGTATTGTGTGTGTGTGAGTCTGATAACAACCCAATAAAACGACAGAGAGTGTGAAGAAGGGAATGGAGGTAAGAAAGCTGATACTGTAGTCCCGATGATGCTTCCAACACAAGAGACTCCACAGTGGAGACCATGACTGTGTTTGGAGGCTTAAATTAAGATTCTTCTTCTCTCTCCTCTGCTTTCCAAACCATGCAATATAGTTCTCTAATTTTTTTTTAAGATTTTATTTTTGGGGTGCCTGGGTGGCTCAGTTGGTTGAGAGCCAACCCTTGGTTTCAGCTCAAGCCATGATCTCAGGGTTGGAGAATCGAGCCCCACGTTGGGTTCTGCACTCATCAGGGAGTCTGCTGGAGATTCTCTCACTCCCTCTCCCTTTGCCCCTCACCACCTCCTGCTCACATGCTCCCTCTCTCTCAAATACTTAAATAAATACATAAATAAGATTTCATTTTTTTTTCTTTTTTTTTTATTTGACAGAGAGAAACAGCGAGGGAGGGAACAGAAGCAGGGGGAATGGTAGCGGGAGAAGCAGGCTTCCCGCTGAGCAGGGAGCCCGATGTGGGACTCGATCCCAGGACCCTGGGACCATGACCCAAGCCGAAGGCAGCCGCTTAACGACTGAGCCACCCAGGCGCCCCAAGATTTCATTTTTAAGTGATTTCTACATCCAACATGGGGCTTGAACTCACAAACCTGAGATCAAGAACCATGTGCTCTACTGATTGAACCAACCAGGTGCTCCTATAGTTCTCTAACTTAAAAATAAAACTGGGTGCCTGGCTGGCTCAGTCAGTGGAGCATGTGACTTTTGATCTCAGGGTTATGAGTTCGAACCCCATGTTGGGTATAGAGATTAGTTAGAAAAATAAAGTCTTTTAAAAAATAAAACCCCAAATTTGGAACTGCTTATATTTACATTTTTTTTTTTAAATCAAGGTCTTGCTATTAAAATACCATTGACTATAAAAAGAAAACATGACATTATAAAATTGTCAAAACATGTAAATGTTTTATCAACTTTACATATTATTTTCTGAGTGACTTTTCCATGATCCCATCATGAAAAAGCAGTGCTGCTGGACTGCAACTCATCTCTGCCTGGCCAAAAACCCAGGCCCTTCCATTGTATTGTAGTAGAGATGTACTAGTTGGATCTTGTAGGAGAGCGTCTGTTCAGAATCTCAGCGGTAAATCTCCAATAAAATGGACCTGGCTCAAAAAAAAAAAAAAGAAACTCAGGGGTAAAAATCAGATTGATTTCAGCACTTTATTACTAAATTATTTCTCTATCCTCTGAAAGCTTATGCCACCTACCTACACAATAATTTATTTTCATTATTGATTCTTCTGCACAAAATTTATAAGGCTTATGAATGAGTCAGCAGTGAAAAGGCAATTATAATAATAACTACTGTTTCCTGGATACCATCTACCAGGTGCTGAGATGACATTTTAATTCGTTTCACTAATTTAATCTTGCCATTGTTCGGAGGTCAGTCTAGCCCCATTTTATAGGTGAGGAAATGGAGAGTAAGATCTTATAGCAGTCATTCTGGAGGCTGAGACACAGAATGAAGAGCCTAGTTAGGTGCAATAGTGTTTCACTGTATGCTAATCCTTTAAAAATCCCATCACCCCTATGGAGGGTAGTAACTGTATGCATCAGAAAAGGAGAGTACTTTCTTCCCATCCTCCTCTAAGCTGTGGGTAAACAGTTCCCATCTTAATAAGATCCTTAGAAGAAGAGGAGAGAGAACAGCTCAGATAGAATCACAGTCCACTGAGTTGACTTAACCCTTTGGATGCCTCACTTAAACTCAGAGGCACTCACTTTCTGAAGGAGCCACAACCCCAACATCTTTCTGATGCACCCCATTAAACTGCCCCTTCCCTTGGAGTCTGTGTTGTGAGGGTTGCAGAGGAAATCTGCTTCTTCATTTCTTCCCAGGCCTGGGGAGGCTCATTTTCTGTATTAAACAAAGCATCATACATTCCTGAGAATGCCTCTCCCACTGACTTGTTTTGACAACCAGGAGGGAAGATGAGAGGCCAGTAGAATGGGCTGCATGAGAACCCCAGAGGATCTAGGAGAGCCCTTTCCAAAACACTGGTTGATTATTTCCAGCTCCCTGTCAAGCTGGGCTTCTCAGAGAGCAGCATTTATCAAAGGGGAGACACCCGGTTCTCTAATTACCTCCCCCCTCCCCCGTGTCAGAGGGTGTTCCCAACCTTTATCACCCTGATGGTGACCTGTTAATGTCCATGATTCTGGCCAAAGGTTTGTTTATATGTTTCCCTGAATAGGTTGAGCATTTATCAACCATTATTGGTATTTCATAACTCTTCCTCATGGTGTTGTAATTAGAATTCTTTTGCATTCTCGAATTTTGACATATGATTGTTTTTGTATGGGATACTTTGGTTTCAAAACCACAGTTTTGGGGCACCTGGGTGGCTCAGTGGGTTAAAGCCTCTGCTTTCGGCTCAGGTCATGATCTCAGGGTCCTGGGATCGAGCCCCACATCGGGCTCTCTGCTCATTAGGGAGCCTGCTTCTCCCCCTCTCTCTGCCTGCCTCTCTGCCTGCTTGTGATCTCTCTCATTCTCTGTCAAATAAATAAATAAAGTCTTAGAAAACAAAACAAAACACAGTTTTCACCTTGTGTGTTTGTACGGGCATGCAAAAAGGAGCTCAGGAGACAAGATTCGCCTAGGACTTTCAATCATCATGCTTTCTTTCCAGAAAGCCTCATTTGGCACTATTTTGATAATGGATCTTATCATTAAGTTACGGGTTTCCCTGCCTTTATATCTCCGTGGCAGGCATGACTTCCCATCTTATATAGGCAAGGAGAGACTATTGCCTAAAATCTTAGTGATTTTGCTTCCTCCCAGAATAGCACTTTTATCATTATGTAGCAAGAGTATCTACACAGATTTATTTGGTAAAGATTCTATTCAAAGGTCTGGGTACTGATTAACACTGCTTGGCCCACTGAACAATGGGTGTAACCTGGGTTTGATAAACCAAATAAGACCTTTGTCTTGTTTTGCTGGCCGGCAAAATTGCCTGTACCATAAAATCCTTCAGCCTCCAAGGAGGCCAGAATTCTTCTGTTATGACCTGGTTTTTATTTCCTGTCCCTGATGGGCCCCTGAATCAAGGGAGGCACACGCTGATAGGAAAGGCCTTGAGGACGCATGTGTGTGCACTTGTGAGTGTAAGTGTCTATAACACGCTTGTGCACATGCTCCCAAACATGCCACCCGCGGGGATTCTGGTTGTGGGGGACGGGATGGTGAAGCGGTCAGTTGAACATGGAACATTGTTTGCGTCCAACTCTTGCTCCAAAGTGTCCGTATCCTTTTCCTCACCTGCACTGGTCTAGGTCACTTTGCTCAGGTGGATGAAACAAAGAACTAAGGAAATTCCAGGTCCAGTAGTTTCCTGAAAGAGCTCCTCTGGTATCCTCTTTGACGTCTGGAGGACGGTGAGTTTGAGTATGAGACTAGACTAGCACGAACCCACCCCTCTCTTGGGAAAACTGCTTGGGTTTGTTCCAGAATGGGGTCAAGAGTGCCACGCTTATTTCCTAAAAATAGCCCAACTTGCTAAAAATAAAAAAAAAAGAGGAATCCTACTCTACCACAGTGTAGGTCTCACAGCTCTCAGAATCCTTCCTGCACCTTTGGGTGAATCCCCGAGAGTGGGTTCCTTGCCCCATTTCCTGCCATGGATCTGGTCTTCGAGATGAGAGAAAGAAATATTAGGAAAGCCCCACTCCAGTGAATTTGATGCCTGTCCATGGCTATGTTTTAGAGTGCATTATTTGGAAGAACTGAGGAGGCCTAGCCTGGGGGCAAGGATTACTCTCAAAGGAGATCAGGCTTATAGCTTTAAAATACCTAAAGGGCTGCCATGGAGAAGAGGAAATAGACTTATTTAAGTGTGGAAGGGTGGAAGTTTCCGGAAGGAGTAGTTTGGTTCGATTTAAGAACAATTGTTTAACCATTATCCAGCACTGAATGGAAAGCCTCCTTGGCGGTGCAGAGAAAGGGCCCAGTCTCAGGACCCCGCGTGCCGAGGACAGCAGGGATGTTGTAATGTGAATTCCAGAAGTACTCGAGGTTCAACTGATGACCTCTAATGTTCCTCCCGGCTCTAAGATTATATGATTCTATATCTGTAATTTTCCATTTCCCTATTAAGAAGAAATTTTCCACATTCAAATTTGTATTAGTATTTGATAAAGGTTGTAGGATGACTTTGGCTCTCTTGGCTCTAATATGCGGCTTATCCCTTTGCCCCATGGCTTAATACATCACATCACAAAACAACATCATCGCACAAAAACATCAGTGCTCTTTGGTGGACAGAGGAGATGGGAGTTTACTGCTGTGTAGGAAGGTGCTGGATATATGGGGCCTGGAGTGGAGAAGTTGGGAACTCCATATCTTGACTCCTACCTGGTCGTCTACCCAAAAGAGATCTCATTTCAGTCTTGGGTGGTGGACACAGAAGTGGTCTGGAGCCTGACTACTCCTTACACCTACTACTTGGCAGTTCCTCCAGCATTCTTCCAAACCGCCCCCTCCTACCCCCCAATTCCATATCCTTCTCTTGGACTCTGTATAATATGGATATCCTCAGGAATCCTCGGAAACTTAACTAGCTTGAGGACAGAGTGAACTTTCCTTGAAAACTAACTCTCAAGTGCTCCCTCCATTGAGCTATTGTAAAGAATAAAAACCTTCTATTTAAAAAAAACCAAAACAACAAAGAGAAACACTAGCCTAAACACCCATTAAATACTAGATTATAACTTTAACTTTTAAGTAGAATGTTCTTTTGTTTAAACCACGTTAAATCTTTGCCTTAAAGCAAAGATTGACTGGTTGATTTTTTTCTTATAGTTACTTTAAGAACACCCTTTCTCTCTCTGTCTTGGGTTAAAGATATGTTGCAAGGAGAGTTCTAGGAGTTGAAAGTAAAATCTGATAACTCGAAAATGAATAAACACATACTAACTGATTTTATATCAGTGTTCACTTCAATTAGTAGAGTGTGTCAAGGATCTGAGATATGAAGACCTCACCCTGGATGGAATCTCCAGGTGACCCAATGCTTAGCAATTCCAGCAATCAGCAAGGATAGGTAAGCATTAGCTATCAGATCCCTTTAGCTAAATTTCAGACTAAGGGCAATGAACAAAGGTGTTCAAAGCTGTTCAAAGGGGTTCAGTTAGTCACCAGAGGGATATGAATATAAAAGTCCCTGAGATACCATTACATGTCTATCGGAATGGCTAAAACTTAAAAAGAATAAGATATTCAAGTGCTGGGGAGGATGTAGAGCAACTTGCAAACGCTCATGCACTGCTGGTGGGAGTTTAAATTGGTACAACCCCTTGGGAAACTGCTCAGCAACATCTGGTAAAGCTAGAATGCCCAAGATCCAGCAATCCCACTCCTAGGTGGGATTACACCTAACAGAAAGGAGTTCATATGGTTTCCAAAAGAAATGTGTACAAGCCTGCTTTTGCAGTTTTATTCATAGCAGCCCCAAATGGGACCCACCACAAATGTCCACCAACAGGAGAATGGAGAAAGAGATTGCCATGGAATCCAACACTGAAATAAAAAAGAACAAACTGAAATGACTGACACCACATCTTTTGAACGAAAGAAACCGGGCTCCAAGGAGTATTTCATTTCAAGAAAGTTCAAGAACAGGAAAATGAATCTATGATGATGCAGAACTATGCTGATTGTGGTGGGGGTGATAAAGGGGAGGTGGGCTAAAGATGTTCCATATCTCAATTGGGCGATGATTTCATAGGTGTATGCATTTGCAAAAATTCATCAGGCTGATAAGTGAAGATTAGTGAAGTTCAAACCACAGTGAGATACCACTTCATTCACTACCAGGAGGAGAACGAAAAAGTTGGTAGTAAGTGTTTTGTTGACTGATGAATGGATAAACGAAATGTGGTATATCTACACAGAGAAATATTCTCCAGCAATAAGGAGGAATGAAGTATTGAGACCTGCTCCAACACGGATGAATCCTGGAAACGTGCGATGTGAAAGAGGCTGGGCACGAAGGGCCCTGTGTTGAGTGATTCTGTTCACCTGAGCTGTCCCAGCTGGTAGACAGGAAGTAGGTCATCGTTCCTAGGGGCTGAGAGAGGATGCAAGGAAGAGGGATTGCCAATAGGTCCAGGGTTTCTTTCTAGGGGGATGAAAATGTTCTTAAATAGTTGTGACGGTTGCACAATTCTGTGAACATGGTAGAAACCACGGAACCGAACAAGTTAGAAGGGTGGCTAGCTGGTTGGGCATCTGACTCTTGGTTTCACTTCCGGTCATGGTCTAGGGGTCCTGAGATGGAGCCTGTGTCAGGCTGTCAGGCTCTGTGCTTGGTGGGGAGCCTTCCCGAGATTCCCTCTCTCACCCTCTCCCTGGGCCCTTCCTTCCACTTGCCCACTCTCTCTCATTCTCAGGTGAATAAATAAATCTTTTAAGGAAAGGGTGACTTTTACGGTATGTGAATTACGCTTCAATAAAGCTATTTTTAAAAAAGTTTAATGTGCTTTGTGTGTATTTTACACTTGAGAGAGAGAAGAGTAAAGATGAATTCTTCATCTGAAAACAACAACCGCAGGGAAAGAAATGAGAGTTAAGGAAAGAAAGAAGGGAACTGATTTGCTTGACCATCTCCCCAAAGTGCCAAGGATTTTATGTATGGCATTTCATTTAGTTGTCACGTGAGTCCTTTTACACAGGTATTTCCACATGAAAGGTGAGGAAACCGTCTTCTTTAGTAACTTGCTAAAGTTTCCAAAGCCAGGAGTTGGGGTCCACGGCTGTTTCTCTTCTCCTCCTCTGCCCCTCAGGTGCCTTCCTCCAAGCGCTAGCATTGGCCTGGGAGCTGATTTTGTCTGGAAAACTCACATGGCCAAAAGGGACCCTGAGACTAGGCATGTGATGTGGCTTGTACGAGATCCCACGCTAGCCTGGGGCAGAGCTGAGTTAAACCCTGAGATACCGTGTAGGATTCTTTCCTTAATAGTTGATAAAATTAGTTGCACTATACTAAGGCCCTAATTAAATAGCTCTGTTTGGTCCAGTCATCTCGGAGAGCAATCTAGAAGGGCTCAGTGCAGTGAAGATGTCCTCTTGGAGTCCAGAACCCACTCCTGGGATTCTTGCTCAGAGCGTTTCTTGCACAGGGAATTCAGAGTACTTGCTTCTACCTTGTTTATGGCAAGTTAGTGGTCCATCCCCAAGGGAATAGATAAGTTAACTATGGCAGGCAAATACTATGGACTATTCCCAGCTCTTCAAAGAGAACTACAGGCACATTCCATAATATGACAATTTTTTTACAACTGGAAAAAAAAATCAGACAACCAAATGTTCTTTAGAGCATACCGTTCATAAATTAAAAACACAATTCCCCACAAAATAACACCATGTATTTATTTAATGAGGATGTATACATAACCAAGACCATCTAGAAACATATTTGTGTAGTGACTTTTGGGGTGAGGCAATGCAGTGGGCATGGTGTTGCCTTGAGTAGAATATGATTCTACTCCATTCTTTATCCCCTGAGGCCTTGGAATAATACTTCTTCTTCTTCTTCTTTTTCTTCTTCTTCTTCTTCACATCAGATATTTTATGGAGACAGAAATTTGTCTCCTTTATTTAACTGACAGGCTTGAATTCAGCTGGGAGAGTCTAAATCAAAATCTACAAACAACACCTTTCAGAGTAAGGAGAAATTCCAATGAGAGTGGTCCCTGGCTGCGTAGTGTTCTTCCACCAATGCCGCTGGCCTTTCAAGGACAGCTCTTAGGGGGACTCTTTCCTCCTTTCCACTCTGACATTCATGACACAGATCTTCTTGAAGGCAGACGACTACACTGTTTTCCTCAGAAAGCCCACTGGCCTGGAAATGGGTTCCAGGTGAAGAAAATTAAGGCACAGAATGGGAACATGATTTGGCTAAGGCGGGTATTATGGTGCTAAGTTATATCCAAAATTTGTATGTTGAAGTCCTAATCTCTCCGTACCTCAGAATGTGACTGTATTTGGAGACAGGGCCTTGAAAGAGGTAATTAAGTTAAATTGAGGCCATTACAGAGGGCCTTAATCCAATGTGACTGGTGTCCTTATAGGACAAGGAAATTTGGACACACAGACCCAGGGCATGGGGCTGGGGGACAGGTGCAGAGAAAAGGGCTTGTGAGGACACAGTGAGAAGATGGCCATTTGCAAGCCAAAGAAACAGCTCAGATGAGATAAAACCTACCACACCTTGACCTTGGACTTCTAGCCCCTGAACTGTGAGACAATAAACTTCCATTGTTTAAGCCACTCACATCTTCGTCAACTGCCAATAATTTCTTTAGAAGTGCCACAGGCTTGAGTAAATATGTAAATATGTTTAATTTTGTGAGATTTTATGGCAGCACTAGCCAACGAATACAGTAGAAATAGACAGAGCTGAGATGTAACCTCAAGAGGTTAAAAACAAGTCTCGGGCCTTGGCTCCCCAGTTAGTTAGGTTGTCCTGTAGGTCTTGTCTTAGTGAGCAAAACTCTGGGAAAACTTTCCCAATAGATATCTCCAAGGATGTGTCTACCCCCTCCTGGGATTCTCACTGAGCCTGGGTGGCTCAGTTGGTTTAGCATCTGACTCTTGATCTCAGCGCAGGTCTTGCTCTCAGGGTTGTGAGTTCAAGCCCCATGCTTGGTGTGGAGCCTACTTAAAAAAAAAAAAAAAAAAAGCCCATCTCTTGGGGTTTGGAAGAGCTGACCAAGGTGGATCTCTAGGAAGAACAAGAGGAATTCAATGAACTCACTCAGTCCCAGCACCCCACAGTTAGGGAAGCCCTGAGCAGTTGGCTGATTGACAGGACACCTGGCAGTTATGGGGCCCCAGGTGAGGGGGAGTCACCATACTTGGGGAGAGACATTCAGCTGGCAGTGCCTCTCAACTGCCAATAATTCCTTTACAAGTGCCACGGGCCTGAGTAAATATGTACTTCTCATGAGCTTTTTTAAAGACTGTTCACTCAAACAGCCCATTGTGGGTTTTTAAAAAGCCCAAGTTCCTTCTGATAGCAGACGAGAGATTATTGTGCCTATATCAAAGGACCAACAAAGGTTAACAAAGTTCAGGAATGGTGGGGCTGAGTCTGGGTCAATCCACAGGGCTGGGGAGGTATGCCAGTACCTAGGAAAACGTCCCAGCAGGGAGTGGAGAATAGAGGTTACTTCCTGCACTCTTGAGTTTTGGTGATGTTGAAGCAAAGCAGCACCCATTGTTCTTGATAGAATTCATAGTGCCCA
>CM053609.1:94052712-94064033 GCA_028646535.1 Procyon lotor | reverse complement strand
CTCCATTGGCTCCCCCTGAAAGGTTTGAGAACCTCCTAAAACTTGGGCTTTTTTTCAACCAGGAGTAGGCAACCTTCGGGCCTACCTTAGAACCTCCTTAATGCTCATAGGCAACACCGTTCCCACGCTATTACGCTATTGGTCCATGGCAGACCGAGCCAAGTCCTATAGAATTGAAGTTAGCCCAAGCCCGTCCGGGCCATACGTACTTGTTTGCTTGGCTGGTCCAGTTGAAATACCTGTTGAAGAAGGTGACTCAGTTTATCTTGGCTCAAGGCGGTTGCCTACTTCCCATGCCCATATTCAAGGTACTGTGGCTGGAACCCAGCTGGATAGTCCTGGGCTTTATATTCTACATCTACCATTTACGTGGTGTGAGACCTTGGCGAACTACATGATATGTGAGCCTCAGTTAGCCCAACCATAAAATTGGAGAATCATTTTGACTCCATAGGGTTGCCAAGAGGAGTAAGTGAGATAAAAATATAAAATACTCCTGACAGAGGGTGGGCATTTAAAAAAATATTAATTTCCTTCCTTTCACTCCAAGGAAGTTTGTGCCATTCATTCATTCATTCATTCATTCATTCTTTCAACAAAAACTTATTCATTTTAAATAAATGAATAAATAAATAAAATTAAATAAATTAATTTATCAATTAATTTAATAAATCAATTTATTAATTAATTTAAATTATAAATTAATATATAAATTATATAATATATAATATAAATTAATATATAAATTAATTTATTAATTAATTTAAAAATTAAATAAATAAATTAAAAATAAATAATAAATAATAAGTAGGCTCCGCACCCAACATGAGGCTCCAACTCACAACCCTGAAATCAAGACTCACCCCCTCTACCAAGTGAGCCAACCAGCAGCCCCATTCAACAAAATTTTATCAAGCGCCAACTAGAAGCTAGCAAATGATGCCCCCTGCACCAAGGCAACATGGTGGCCCAGATATTCCAGCCCTTATGAAACGTTCCGTCTAGTGGGTAAAAAGCAAAGTGGAATCAGGTGTCAGGGAAATTGAGGCATCATGTTTTCTCAGCCTTGTTCTCCGATGTCTTGTCACTTGGCCATGGGGCTAGACATGAACATGATACTCAAGGGGAATTCTGTGAACCAACCTTGAGAACAAGACAGCGGTGACTCACAATAGGTTAGTTTCTGTCAGCAGCAAACGAAGGCCTGGGGACGAGGTCAGGGAGCCTAGCAGCTGTCACAACAATCACCACCATCTCCTACTTATATGGGACTCTTCTCCCCGTGCAAGCTAAGTGCTTTCCGGGCATTACTCAGTGAATTCTCACAGCCTCCTCAGGTGGCAGGAGGGGCGGAGATTATTAGAGATGAAACATACATGGCAAGAAGATAAGTGTTTTGCTTGAAATCACACAGCCAGTAGAGGCGCCTGATCCAGAATTGGGTTGCCCAACTTGGAGCCCATTGGCTCACTCTCTGACCATCAGGGCCGTGAGGTCAGGATGCTCTGTGCGGCTGTGGGAGGCGGGGCTGATGGTGGGAGGCGGGGCTGATGGTGGTAGTGGGCCTGATGGTGGTAGGACAGCCTTTCTGCTTGTTCCTACAGTCTTCAAATAAGGGTTCTAATTCTGCACTGTATTCTGTTCAGGTGGTCCTGAGCGTTCCATTTGGGGATATCCCAGTGTCCGTCTCTTCCTTGTCCCTTGACACTGTTCTTAAGATGTTAATGCAATGGGACCCTAGAGGCAACCTAGCCTAATCCCTTTCTGTTACATATGAGGAAACTGAGGCCCCGGGAGATGAAATGACTTGCCCACGGCTGCACAGATGGGAAGTGGCTGAGCTAGGTCTGGAATTCAGCTCCCAGTCACCACCAGCTGCCCTCCCCGCTCCACCACTGGGCAGGCTCCCAACAGTGGCCTGGTTTTACAATCCCAACCCTCCTTGTTCTCATCCGCCACTCTTGACATCCCACCTTGGAGTTTTCTCCCAGCAGAATGCCTCTTTGGGATTTCTCTTGGGGCCCAGTCTGCCTTGAGAGGGGTCATGGGCACTAGCTGCCGGATGGATGCCTGGAACTCAAAGTGGAACCTGGAGCGTCCAAGGAGGGGAGGCACAAGCTGCTGCCATACTTGCTCTTGTCTGCAGCACCAGCTCTTCTGAATCACCTTTCTCGCTTGAGTGCCGAGTGCACTTAGCACATGTGGGAATATTTTCCGATGACAGTAACTTCTTCTCCGCCAGAGATAACATCTGTGTTAGTAAACTCTTTTACCTACCAAGCTTGCCACTTTCTTCCACCACACGGTCACACACCTCGGGGGCCTCCTGTGCTTCAGTCAGGGGCTGCCATCTTGGACAATGCTGTCTGTGGCCTCTGTCCGCTGACTGTCCCACCTCTCCCATCGTTTGCCTTCTGGAGCCTCGTGGGCCAGCCAGACAAATTACACTCTGCCTCTCCCTGTGGGGTCCCCTCCCTTGAAGCCGTCTGGTACAAATGTGGGTCGATGGCTGTAGGTGGGAATGATCTACTTTTTATGCTTGTATTTTGATGTCAACTTAGCATTTTTGGGTTTTTCGATCTTCTCCCCCTCTCTCTCAGGGTCCTGGGAGCAGGGAGGCTTAAACTTTGTAGATCCCCATGGCCTAGTTCCTAGGTGCACTCACATGGACCTCACAGATATTGCCGTTGCTGGGAGGCTACTGCTGAGGACTGCAGCAGACGGATCTCCCTGCCTCCCCATTTCCCCCCAGCACAGGTGGCCTGATCCCTGCCATTCCACAGGAGCTTGCTGTGGAGGCCCCATGGCTTTGGTTCACACAAAGACAGGAAGGGAGAGAGGAAAGGTCCAGGTGCAGTGAGGTTGAGATGCCATGGACCAATAGAGATCATTGATTCTGTTACGAAATGAGTCCCCCGTGGCCCAAAGGGGATGCTGTCTAGTGACACAGTTCTAGGATTCTACAAGCACTGATGGGAGGCCTTCCCCTGGAGCTGTGATGTAGCTGACAGGGTGGTGTGAAGGTATCAGCACTGGGGGCATCAGAGAGTGGGTGCGCTCAACACGTCCTTCTTGGTCGTGAGAAATCTGCTTTGGGTGTCTGCTGCATAGACTGCCTGTTCCCGTGGGGTTATCTAGCGCCTCTCTTCCTGATGCTGCAAGCATTCTGCATCTATCTCATCCATCTGCACTGTTCTGAGAGGTGGTATTATTACCGCCGTCTTGCAGATAGGAAACTGGGGCACGACGCAGGTGTGGAGCGTGAGTGGAGTGAGGCTGAGAACACAGGTCTGACCCCAGCGTGCGGGTCACACTGTATCCTGTCCTGTCCACATTCACACCTAAACCCAAATGGCAGGAAAAAATGGCCTCAGAAGGAAAATAGTGTTAGTCATTTATCTGATGGTAAACATAATACATGTGGACTGTAAAAAAATTCCGATGGTCACCAAATTTGGGATATAGATTCCTCAGACGGGGGAGACGGGGGTGTCAGGATTGCCTGGGGGCTTCAGTTGTAATAGTAAGGCGTTCTGGTTTGGGTTTTTGTTGTTGTTGTTTTTTTTTTAGTTGGTGAGTGCGTGGGTATTATATTTTTCTTGATTTCCTTACTGGATATCTTAAATATTGCTCACTAAACTCAAATCACTCAGACAATCTCCAGAGCATGATTATTGTTGAAAATGAAGGAATTTAAACCATTATTTCTACTACCTGGAGCACTAGGGACTGGAAGGATTGTTTAAGGAACCAGGAAAGGGTGTATTTCCCGTGAGAATGGAGGAAAGCACTTGGGCAGAGAAACAATCATGGAATTCATTATCATGAAGTCGAAAATTATATCAGGCATTCCGCAAACAGTTAATGGGGGTCTATATATGTCAAGCACTGAGTTAGGCCCTAAAATAATAAACAAGTTCCTGTTCTGGAGTTTTCATTCTAATGAGAAACAAAGGTAAACACAGGTCAGTAGTCAGCAAAATCAGTGTACAAACTGGACTGACGACAGTAAGAAGGGGTTTAAGCAGAGCTCACATCGCAGGGGAGAAGGCCCCTTGGAAGAGAGGAGCCCCCAGTGGACTCATTTCTTGGTCTCAAAAAGTCCCCCTGGCATCTCCCACTGCAGATTGGGGGAGCAGCACCGCAAACTCGGGGAGCGAGGCGAGGGTAGAGACAGAGCCGTGTGAGGCTCACCAAGGAGGCCTCGAAGCCCCAGATGCGACTAGTCTGGGGCTGGTTCCACCCTGGGTGTGCCCAGAGCCTGTGCTTTATACTCTAATGAGGGGTTGGGCCAATGGTGGTGTGTTTCTTTCTTTTTTTTAATGAGGTGCTCCTTTGCATAGATAAATACTATGATTGTGATGTGGGAACCAAATGGCAGATCATTATGCAAAAAGCACTGGCAGAGGTGAGATTATGAAACCAGTTCTGCTTGAGGCCTGCTGCCCGAGCGTGGGAACTAGGAGGTGTCGCACTGTCTGTGCCTCCACCTGGGCCAACTGGCTGGAGGCTGCCCTCTCCAGCTCATCTCATGACAGCTGGGCCGGGACAGGAAACTCTCCCCTTCCCTGGGGACCCCCGATTCAGAATCCCAGGAAAGGGAGACAGAAAGGGGAAGGCAGGTGGCTCCCTCACTGTCGTCCCTGCTCTTGCAATTGGTGGGACCAAAACTTGGCCTTTGACTCCTGATTGTGGTCCAACAAGAGTGGGGGCTTTGGGTGTCCCACATGAGGCTCCCAGAAATGCTAGGCCTGGGAGGAGGCAGAGATCAGGGAAAGGAACAATGACCTTGGTGTTCAAGCTGGCTTTCCAGCGGGGGGTGGGGAGCTGAGTCTCAGAAGAGGAGCTGAAGACCTGCAGGGAGATGCTGCTCCGGCAGTCAGAGAGGAAAACTCCAGCAGCCTGCAGAGAGGCGGAGAAGACAGCCAAGCAGGGAGACCCAGGGCCCCAGCATCCAGGCTGTGGATGCTCCCATGATGCCACGTGAAAGGGGGACTCAGGAGCGACTGGAGGGGTCAACCAGCTACTCAAGGCAGTGCACACAGTTTGTGCTTTGATGCGCCCGTCCATCTGCCTTTTGTTAGGCTCAGAAAACCTGCTGAGGGTGAGCATTGTTGACAGCTTCCCAGAGGTCAGATGCAGGAGATACATAAAGCCAAGGTCAGCACTGCCAGGGAGGAAGACACGCAGGAAGACACACTGCCTGCATCCCAGGTGCTTGCTGCCGGGAAGGCTGCAGTGAGAGCGCCCCCTACAGAGCACATCAAGGAGAGGCAGTCTGGGGAACAGGGAGTCTGAGGGTTTGTCAGGCAGAGCCAAAGCCATCAATTCTTTTTTACTCAATCGACAACTATTTGTTTTCACGGAAGTGAAATCAGAACAATCTCCTTATGTTACACATCTGGAGAGCAACCAGAGTTTTTCTCCTGGTTTTCCTTGGTTCCTCAGCACGCTGTTACAACATCAGCTCCAAAGAGGAAGTGAGACTTGGCTAATGGTCTTCATTACATCCAGATCGCCCTTCCTACTACTCCTGGCTGGGCAGCTGGAGAGAGGGCAGCATGGGAATTGGGGGGTGGGAGGTGGTTCCACCTTTCTCAAGGTCTTGGGACTCAGTGGGACGCCTCTGGATATTCCCTAGACATGTTGGGCAATGTGGCAAGGAGTGTTAATGATGCAATTCAATTATGCCAGGCTGTTAATGACCTAAGTGCTGTATCTTTATTATGCATCAAATACTGGAAGACATTAAATACTTAGAGTGTCCCAGGCCTTCCCGATACAAAAGATCCCTACTTGTCCAACTGCTTCAATGACCTGATCTTAAGTTGATCAGGTCATTGAGTAGGTCATCCCTACTTGTCCAACTGCTTCAATGACCTGATCTTAAATTGATCCGTAAACCTAACTGTGACTCTTATTCCTATGGCTCCAAGAGAGTGAATTCATGGAGGATTACACTATTCACGTTTCATGTCATCCCGGGAATGGTCTTTGGACCTTGTTCTACTCTGTTCTCATTGTCAATGTCCACCATACCACTGATTCCAGTCCTGGGAATGAGTTCTAAGGAAATTACTCAACAGAAGCAAAAAACTGCATGTTCCAAGATGCTGTTAAAAATGGGAAACAACTTAGCATGGAGGAGATACGAAATGTTAGAAAGCTGGTTGAGAGGATGATAGCAAATCTGTACGTGATACATTATACAACTGCTAGAAATGGTAACAGTAATGCCTTTGCAGAATGGTAGAATATATTTCTTATTTGGCAGCAAATGGAAAAGATAGAATATAAATAAGTATATATATTTAGGCAATCCGTAAGGTATGCATTGATATTAAAGGCTGTTTGCAAAAGAGATGATTGTATTAGAATAGAAGAGAATAAAAAATAGAATAGAATAAATAGAAATAAATAGAAAAAATAGAATAGAACAAAAAATTTATTATTTTACAAAATTAGTGTTAATGTTAAATATAATTTAAAAGCACTCTAAAAGAAGAAAAAAAAAGCTACTTTAAAATATCATAGAAACCCTTCATGATTAGCCATTTTCCTTATGACTCTAAAATTGATTCTCCAAGTGAGGCATAGGGTGACCTTGACATTATTTTCAACATGCTGATTTGGCCCTGCCTCACCTGAGACCAGAAGCCCCTGCAACAGTGATCCAAGAATCAGAAGTTCAGCCAGGCTGTGAAATGATTCTAATGTACATGCATGTTTGAGAGCCACTATTCTAGAAGTTCTCAGAATCAAATTGTAAGCAAATGACAAGAGGGAGAAATTGATTTCCTCTCCAGAGATGCAGACCCGTTCTCTAAAAACTAATATGCTCAGGAATCAGTTCATCAATCTTTGAATTTACCAAAGTTTTCAATTTAGTAAACTTATCTTAGACTTGTTTTAAACAGTAATCTTCCAAAATATATCCAATGAATATATTCTCCATGAACATCTGATTGTATTCTGCCTGAATATGTTGGTAACTATGCATTAAGAATATATTCTTATTCGATTCAGTATACTCCTCATGAATACATTTCTTGCAAAATATTTTTATTAAATAACATACTTAAAAGAAAATTTATTCATAAGAAGGATACATTTATATGAAAATAAAATCATTCTACGTCTCTGAGCTTTTGACTAATGGAATATTCCTTAAATTGCTGTTAAGAAAAAAAATTTTCAAGGCTCCTGGGTGGCTCTGGGATTAAAGCCTCTGCCTTTGGCTCAGGTCATGATCTCAGGGTCCTGGGATCGAGCATCAGGCTCTCTGCTCAGGAGGGAGCCTGCTTCCCCCACTCTCTCTGCCTACTTGTGATCTCTCTCCTCTCAGATAAATAAATAAAATCTTAAAAAAAAAAAGAAAAAAATATTCATTGAGAATATTCAAGAAGTTTTTGTGAAATTAGTGAATTTAGTGAATTCAGAGTTGTCATTCAACAAATTGATCTTTTGACGGATTCAACTTTTGTTGAGTTGACCTAGAGTCCTCTCGAAAAGCACAAGAGACTCTGGGCTATGCTGAGGTTCAGGGGCAAGTGAAGGTCCAGGAGGCTGGGTCAGCAGGCTGGGTGAGGATCTGAGTGTGGGAGGTGTCTCCTAAGAGGTCCTGATACTCACCCTGAGAGTCCTGAGGAGGTCAATGGTAGCTCTTCCTCTTCCCACACCCAGTGGGGGCTGGAGCCTGCTAACTGTTTCATCACAGGGAGAAAGCAGCTTTTACCACTGTTAGAGATGCTAAGACCCATTCTATGGAGTTTCAAAAAGGAAGATAATGGTTTGCGATGGAACTGGAGAAGTGGGGAACAGGTTGCACTCTTAGACGGAGCCACCGTATGTCTCATACCCCTCACCTGAGGGGGTACTTCCCCGCCGAAATCTCTTTTCTCCCCTGGGTGACCTTCCTCTGTGACTCTGCCATAGCTTTGTTGCAAATTCGCATGTGACCACCATTTTGGGCTTCACCCTGACAGCTTAGCAGCTACTGAGAGAGCCCTCAGAAGGAGACTGTTGATGCCAATAATCCTTGATAATGTCAGCTCACATTGATTGATTGTGTGTTTTCCATATGAGAGTCAGTGTCTTGCAAACTTCCATGCATGGTCTCACTTAATCCTCACTACACGGAGACCTAGAGATGCTAGCTCATTGCTTGAGGCCTCACAGCCACTGTGCAGCTAACTTGAACTTAGACAACAGGTAGGTCGGCTCCAGAGCTTCTGCCTCCTTTGATTAGAGAGAAACACTCAGTTTTATTACCCGAAACCCGTCTGCTGCCAGTGTAGTCTTGAAAACAAATATTTAAAGAGAAAACGAGGAAGTAAAGGAAGAGGTATTCTCATAGGTGGCCTGCTGCGAGCTTGTTACAGATTTTCAGATTGGGCCAAATGGACTCTGGGTCTTAGGACCAACGGCAGATGAGAACTGGTGATTCCCTATTCAGTAAAAAAGGAATCAATCAGCAATACAGGTCCTGAGGAACCCCTCTGAGTGTCATATCCCAAGGGAGATGCAAAGCACCTGACAAGGGCTTATGCTTGTTTTGTTGGGTTGCTTGAGAAAATATAGGATGTCCAATTAAATTTGGACTTCAGATAAACAACAAATAAATTTTTAGTGTAAGTATGTTCCAAATATTAGAGGGGATATACTTACACTGGTGAACTTTGTTGTTTATTTAAAATTCAAACTTCGCTGGGAGTTTTGTATTTCTATTTGCTAAATCTGGCAACCCAATTTCTTGGGGGCGATAGCTCACAACTCAGGCAGTGTGTTAATAAAGAAAGAGTGAGAAGTACGGATAATGGGGCCTTTGGAGAAGGGAGAGTTTTGGATGTAAATCCAAGGAGGTAATGTGATCTTCAGGGTAACAGACTCCGTGGAAGGAGCTTTGTGATGGGAAGGCTTCTTGGCAGAGCTGGTTCTTTAAGGTCAGGAGGGAAGGATCCAGAGGGGTAGAGAGAGGGGAAGCCTCCAAGGCAATGTGGGGACAGCAGGCAGACAAGGAAATGTCTAAAGGAGCTTCGTGCTGGGAAGGACCAGAGATGAATGATGGGTTTGTGGAGGGTCTTGAGCGTCCTGCTAGGGATTTTTGGACAATGTCTTTTGGACAAGGACAGGTAGACAATTGAAGTAGTATTTTAGGTTAGGAAGGTTAATCTGGTGATGGCACAGAAGATCGGTGGGAATGGTGAATGGGGCTGGGAGTTGAGCATGAGATGGTGAGGGTCTGTGGGAAAGGGTGACCGGAAGGACATTCCAAAGCAATGGCCTCATCTTTCAGATACAATATCCAGATGCCCATCAGGAAGATAGGTAGCTCAGTGTGACTGTCTTCTTCTTCTTCTTTTTTTTTTTTTTTTAAGATTTTATTTATTTGACAGAGAGGAGAGAGATCAGAGTAGGCAGAGACAGGCAGAGAGAGAGGGGGAAGCAGGCTCCCTGCTGAGCAGAGAGCCCGATGTGGGGCTCGATCCCAGGACCCTGAGATCATGACCTGAGCCGAAGGCAGAGGCTTGAACCCACTGAGCCACCCAGGCGCCCCATCAGTGTGACTGTCTTCTATCAGGTGGGAGATCTGGACCCTGCTGGGTACAGAGGAGGAGAAGAGGAGAAGGCAGTCGTGGTTGTGGAATCTCACAGGGAAGATACTCACGGCCCCGGCACCCTCAGAAATCTCTCACCACAGAAGATGGAGGAAGGTAGAATGAGTGTTATATCTTGTTCTATTCTACCCACCCTCTCCGCAACACACACACACACACACACACACACACACACACACACACACACACAGCACTGTTGCTTTTTGGATTTATATAGGTTTCCACAGAAAGCCAACTCCTGTTCTACTCTCAGATAATACTTATTAGGGATGCAATTTTAGCCTTGCATTCTATTGGTTTGCCTTCCTAGGAGCCAGTCTTCTGAAGATCCATTCCGCTGCCAAAGCTGACCCTCCTTCTGTGGGTCCTCCCGCAGCTAAGACAACCCCTATTCATTGTAAAGGGTTTTGAGATCCTCTGAGGGAAAGTACTTCAGCAGCACATAGGATTACTGCTACATGGCCAGCTCATCTCCTGCTCTGGCCCTGGCACCACGCCAATCCTGAAAAGCCCACTCAGCTGTTCTAGGTTTTCCCAGAAGAGCTACCCGGGCAAGAAAGGAGAGGCCCAGACTTGTTGGAGATGGCAACTATTCCAGCCCTTTCCTGGGACTGGGTGGGACGGGCCAGACCCACAGGGGCAGGGCGGGAGGGAGGCGGCTCCTCCAGCAGGGGCAGGGCCCTGGGCACCCTGGCCCTATCTGATCTTCTCCCTACCCTGGGGTGACTGAGGGCTGGGCTTACAGCAAGGGTGACTTTCCACAATGGCCTGGAGGACAGGTGTGGCCCCAGTGAGGAGGGAGAACATTAACCCCCCATTCCCCCAGCATGAGATCAGTACTCAGCGAACACAAGGTGTTCAAACCCTAACTCAAACACACCATTTCCTGCCTGCTGCCTGCAGGTCTTAGGCTGGGTGACTGCTACCTCTTCCTCCCACCGGAGAGAGTGGGCGTGTGTCTGTCTCAGTGTCTTCCCTGTGCAACTGACCAAGGCTAAGGTGTGCTTGGGCTTACGGCTCTTGCAGGAACATGGCTAGCTTGCTCACGCCAGGACAACTTGACCTTGGCATCAAGGTGACCTGGACTTCAGGGGTGAGAACGGGAGGTGGGGGAGGCAATGGGCAAACTGCCCATTCATCCTCACCTTGCCAGGCACTTTCCCGTGGGGAAGACTCACAGGCTCGCCTTAGCTTCATACCCCATTGCCTGAGAGCTAAACTGTGCAGCCCATGAGGGGTCTGCACAGAGGGGCCTACCCCAGCCCCCCAGACCTGCAGCCTTTCCTTCTCTTTCAGCAGCCCTGGCCCATGCATGGACTGTGTACCCTTTCTCTGAGTGTCCTTCCTCCATCAACTTCTCTGCCTGGAGAACTGCTTAGGAGACAAAACTTGCCCCAAAGTCTTCTCTCCCATGAAGCCTGCCCTTCTTAGGGCTCTCTTCTGTCTCTTTGCTGGGGAGAGCACTTATAAAACTGTCTTGCTCTGGAAGCTTTGTGTCCCCAGTTTCCGGCGCTGTGCAAGTCTCCACGATTGCTCGCTGACCCAGCCTGGGTCCACTGAATGCTTGGGGTCTGGCCTGGCTGGACTTGGAGGGTCTCTGGGAGACAATGCCTACAACCGGGGCTTTGACTTCCCTTTCCACTTCCAGTGGCCTCCCCAGAGGTGGGCCGCTGACCAAGCAGGAAGTCCCCGGGTCAGTGCCCA
>CM053609.1:94027162-94052612 GCA_028646535.1 Procyon lotor | reverse complement strand
CCTGGGGTATTTGGCAACGTCTAGAGGTGTTTCTGGTTGTTACAACTGGCAGGGGCTGCCGGTGTTCAGTATGTAGAGGAGGGGGATGCTGCTAAGCCTCCACAATGCACAGGACAGCCCCCTCGACAAAGGATTATTTGACCCACAGTGTCCACAGTGCCAAAGTTGAATAACCCTTCTTTAGAGAGAAGAGGCTGGGGCTGGCCTGGCTAGGGGCCTCACGTTTGAGACGTGGGTCTGAGCAGGTTTTCATTTGTCTGGGGGATGACTAGTTCTTAGGGTGCATGTGCAGCCTAACCTGCCCCTCGGGTCCCCACAGGGAGCCACCAGCATCTCCCTGCACTTGCCCTGCTCCTCGCCGCCCCCTTCCATCCCCACCTCCACAATTCCAGCCAGCAGGCATCAGATGCGGAGAAAACTTCTTACCTTCCTTTACTTTGCTCCATATCAGCCCATCGTTTAGAAGGGCAAGGAAGCAAGGGCTTTCTTCCCATTTTTCCAAAAATGCTATATACGAAGGAACATTTCTTTTCCTTTCATCCCCTATATGATAATATTATATACCACCGTGCATTGGTTGCTTATTTTGTACCTGGAACTTTCACACACATGGTATCATTGTCATAACAACGCTATGAAACAGCTACTGCTACTCCTTGTAAAACCCCCCAACTGAGGTCCCGACTAGTTGTGTAACTTGACCAAATCATGTGGGTAGAAGGGGTGCTGCTGAGATTGCTTGCTTCCCAATTGGTGATTGGAACACCACCAGAGATTTCTCCTATAGGAAGTCAGCATCGTAGAGGAACTTTTTTTTTAACTATACTAAACTAAGAGAGGAAATTTTTTTTTAAAAGATTTTATTTATTTATTTGACACACAGAGAGAGATCACAAGTAGGCAGAGAAGCAGGCAGAGAGAGAGAGGGGGAAGCAGGCTCCCTGCTGAGCAGAGAGGCCAATGCGGGGCTCGATCCCAGGACCCTGAGATGATGACCTGGGCGGAAGGCAGAGGCTTAAACCACTGAGCCACCCAGGCACCCAAGAGAGGAACTTTTTAAGTGAAAAGGACCACAGGGGCTCTCGTGCCTTTCAGAACTGTATGGGAACCAGCAGGGGTGGTCAGGAGAGAGGCTTCGGGCCACTAGGCAAGAGGAGGCTGCCCGTGGACGTGACTGATTCCCGGGAGCGGTGACTAATGCTGCCATGAGTCAGCCTGGGCCCCGGAAGGGTCCTCTTCCTCCTCTGGGCCCGTGTTCCACAGCCCTGGGGGGATCAGGTGCCTGGAAGAAAGGACCAGGTGCCCCTCCCAGAGAGCATGGTCTGGCCGTCTCCTGCCCAGGCATCCATCCGCCCATCCGCCCATCCGGGGAGCTCTTGCTGGGCTGCTGAGGGCGCTGGGGCTTAGAGGCGGCAGGAGGCAGGCAGTAAACAGGAAATGGTTAAGTAAGAGCAGGTGGAGCATGCCGGGTGCTGGAGCAGGGCAGGAAATAGCTAAGCGGCTGAATGGACTCAAAAGAATGCTCTGCCCTCCTCCCCGAGGCTTTGGCCAAGGGCTGTCCACCCACCCCTCCCTGCCTGCACTGATAGGCCCCCAGCCTAGCAGCCGGCTGACCCCCTGCTGCCCTCCTGGGTTCTGCTGGGGCTGGGAGGTGCTGGGAGGAGAGGGCCCCGGGTACCAGGAAGCCCAGCCAGGAGCGCTGGGGCAAAAAGGAGGGGGTTCCTTCCCTCCAGGGCTGTGAGCCAGGCCCATCTCCAGTGGCCCTGGAGTGAGGGGCTGGGGGGCGGGGCATAGGCAGCCTCTCCAGGCCCCAGAGGTTGTTTTCCTGCTCCTGGTTCTTTGTTCCCTAGAGGGCCCTTTGTGTTGACTGGGGCTCCTACCCTGGGCCAAGCCCACAGCCGGACAGTGGCCTGGGATCCCTGTGGCCTGGGCTCCCCTGCCCTTCTCTTTGCTCTTTACAGCAGCAGGTGTTCCGGTAGAGGGGTGGCACTCTCCTCTAAGGTGAGACGAGGAGCCTGAGGTTAGGGAAGTGGCGTGGCTCACACAGGGAAAAGGCACTGGGGCTAGAACCACCCCCTTCTGCCCCCCTGCGCTTCCCCTGCTGTCCCTCTGCTCCTTGGTGCCTCTCTGCGCAGAGAATTTTCTTCACTCTACCCCGGAGCAAAATCAGTGGTGCTCTGGGTACTCTCTTGATCCCTTTTTCGGGGGACCCACCCACCTTGCAAGCGGGCTGCTTCTCTGCAAAGGGTCTCATAGCTCTGAGCTTGCAATGTCATGGACACATTACTGTCTGGGGACTCTGCGGCCGCCAGGTGTGAATACCCAGCCCAGGCCTCAGCAGGCACGATTCCCTGGGTGCTCGAGGGGCCCATAAGGCAACTGAGGCAGGCATAGTCTATTCCTGGTGCTGCTTGTTGCTTGTTCCCTGACCCACGGCTCCTGCATGCAGCAGTCTTGCAATGGGGAGTTGAAGGCCTTAGCCCGTGCCTGAGTAGGGGGAGTGGCTGCGCTCACATGTTTTCCTGACAGCAGTGGACATCAAGGGTATCTCAACCCCCCAAAGAATGAGAACAACCCAAGTTGATTGGGTATTAGGTTTTATGTGTTTATAGTAAATATATATTTTATTTTATTTTTTTTAAAGATTTTATTTATTTGACAGAGAAACACAGGGAGACGGGAACCACAGCAGGGGGAATGGTAGCGGAAGAAGCAGGCTTCCTGCCAAGCAGGGAACCTGATGCGGGGCTTGATCCCAGGACCCCGAGATCATGACCTGAGCCAAAGGCAAAGGCCCCAACCCATTGAGCCACCCAGGCGGCCCAGGATAGATGATGATCGTGGACATGGCAGACACTTGGTGAGATACCCCCACCCCATACACCCCATACACACAAAATGCAGCTGCATTTTGAAAAGTGCAAAGGGAATTCGATGGGGGAAAGGATAGTCTTTTTACACAAAAAAATGGTGCTGGAGAATTTGGATGTCCATAATGAAAACAAAACAAAACAAAACAAAAGCCTTGGCTTCTAACTCAAAAACTATCAAAGACAAAAACCTAAGAGAAGGAATGAAAGGAAAAAACCCCTGAAAGTATGAAAGAAGAAAACACAGGAGAAGATCTCTGTGACTTGGGTTAGGCCAAATTTCTTATCATGACACCAGAAGCATGATCCATGGAAGAAAAATGGACAGAGTGGACTGACCAAAATTAAAAACTTCCAGTTTTCAAAAGACGCTAAAGAAAATGAAAAGAGGGGTGCCTGGGTGGCTCAGGGGCCCACGTGGGGCTCTCTGCTCAGCAGGGAGCCTGCTTCTTCCTCTCTCCCTGCCTACTTGTGATCTCCCTCTATCAAATAAATAAATAAAATCTTAAAAAAAAAAAGAAAGAAAGAAAATGAAAAGAGAGGTGCTTTGGTGGCTCAGTGGGTTAAGTCTCTGCTTTCAGCTTAGGTCATGATCCCAGGGTCCTGGGATCGAGCCCCAAGTAGAGCCCTGCATTGGGCTCCCTGTTCAGCGAGAAGCCTGCTTTTCCCTCCCCCACTTCCCTGGCTTGCGTTCCCTCTCTCACTGTGTCTCTCTCCGTCAAATAAACAAATAAAATTAAAAAATAAAATAAAATCCATTCATTTAAAAAAAAGAAAAGAAAATGAAAAGAAAAATCACAGACGGGAAAAAAATGTTTGCAAACATCTGTATCTGACCGAGAGGACTAAAATTTAGAATATATTTAAAAATTCCCTAAACTCAGTAATAAGAAAATGAACAATTCGGTTTTTAAAATGGGCAAAATATTTGAACACACACTTCACCACGGAAGAGATACAGATGGCAAATGAACCCAGGGAAAGATGTTCACATCATTAACTACTAAATTAAAAATCATCACGAAAATCTACTATATTCCTTTAAGAATAGTTAAGATTAAAACATTTTTTTTAAACCCCAAAGCTGACAATACCAAGTACTGGGGAGGATGAGGAGCAACCGAGACTCCCATTTGCTGCTGGTGGGAATGCAAAATGGCGCAGCCCCTGTGGAAGACGGTCTAGTGGTCCAGTGTATGGTTCAACATCCATTTACCCTGTGACTCTGCAGTCCTACCATTGGGTACTTACCAAGAAGGATGAAAACTGATGTCCACAAAACGTGTAAGCAAATATTTATAATGTCTCCTTTCACGATGACCAGAAACAAGGTACAACCAGTAAGTACAATAGAAACATCCTTTCATTGCATACGTGCATTGAATGGCTGGATACACTGTTATGCCATCCATTGAATGGGACACCGCTCAGAGATGAAAACAAACTGCTGGTTCAAGTCATACCATAGGCGAATCTCAAGTGCACCAGGCTATGTGCAGGGAGCTGGACTCTGGTGGCTTTGTACCGCAGGATTCTATGAACAGGCACACCTTGGAGCTATCTTGGGTTCGGCTCTGGACCTCTGCCATGATGTGAATATCGCAGTAAAGGGAGTCAGATGAATTTTTTGGTTTCCCAGTGGATACGGAGTTATGTTTACATTGTACTGTGGGCTATTGAGTGGGCGATAGCATTATGTCTACAAAAAACAATATATCCTTTCATTAAAAATGCTAACCAGCACCTGAGCTTTCGGTGAGTCGTAATCACAGGTCACAGATCACCGTACCAAATACAACAATAATGAAAAAGTTTGAAATATGGTGAGGGTTACCAAAATGTGACCCAGACACACTGTAGGGAAAGCGGAGCTGATAGACCTCCCCCACGCACGGTTGCCACAAACCTTCAATTTGTGGGAAAAAAAACAATATCTGAGAAGTTCGATAAAGTGAAGGGCAGTAAAGGAGGGAGACTTGTACATGACATTTTGGAAAAGGCAAAACTACAGGCAAAATGACTGCGTGCATTTGTCAAAATTCATAGAACTGGATTTTAACACGGATGAATTTTCCCATATGTAAATTAATCTCAATAAGCTTGACTTCAAAAAAACACAGTGCACTAGCTTATACAACATCATAACTAGGCTCTAGGCCTGGGAGTTGGGGACACTCACATCTGCTCCAGTTCCTGATGGCCATTCTGCCCCCTTGGACCCCACCCACGGACGTAAGCCTTGCTCTTTGTGAGGCCAGGGGACTGGAAGGGGAACCATTAATGAGCCCCTCCTCCGGGGTGTTGTGGTCCCGGTTTTTATTAAATGCAAGTGCCCCTGGGGGGGTGAATAACTCAAGTTGAGGGCGGCTCTGGCAGAATGAGAGAGGGGGATGGAAGGAAGGGAAAGGAAACCGTTTCCATGAGGCTGGAGAAGGGTGGGAGTGGGGTGGAAAGTAAGCCTTCAGTTTGGCTGCGGGGTATGGGGCTGTGCCAGGGCACTGTGAGTGTGTTAGGGGTGGGGGGTAAGGAGCAACACGGAAGGCAGGCCCCCTCATTGCTTTGGCTTAGTATGCAAAATCCTCTTTCCCCACCTGGCAGCCACAGCCCCCGCCTGGGCTTCCTTCCCTACACCTTCCTCCTCTGCCTCCTAATTATCCAATCCCAATTACGGGTTGCCCAGACAGGTTGGGGTGGGGGGGATAATTTTTTTTATGGCATCAAAATACGAAAGACCTCAGCATCCTCTCGCCCACGTATTTCCACTCCTCTGGGTCCTTCAGGGTTTCAGATCACCTTAGGCATTTCTGTCCTGTTGGAAATTTCCCTGCTGGAGAAAAGCAGAAGGTCTGAGCAGGCGTCAGGGCCCCAGGCTTCAGTGGTCTTGTGATGCACATTATGAGGTGGGAGGGCTGGTTGGGGCATCTGCTTGGCTTGTATTTGTTTCTAAAGTATTTTCTTCAAATGGGCCTTTCGCTTTCCCACCACAGGGCCTTTGCACACATGGCTCCCTTTCTCTGGGGCTTCTCACTTTCTGAAGTTTAATATAACCACCATTTACTATGCCTTACCGTGTGCCTGCTATGGAAGATGCAGAAGGGAATAAGACTAGTCCTTTTATAAGAAAGTCTGGCCTAGGGAGCTGGTGGTAACAACAGCAGCAGCAACTAAGGCCGGGCCACTCAAGGAGCAGTCCCTGTGGGCCAGGCAGGCATTTAGGCAGACAGGGCCATTCAAAACTCAACATTCCTAAACCTTGTCATTGCTATTATTCCCATTTTCTAAGTGAGGACACTGAGCGAGGCTTGCTGGGCTGGTACAGGGCAGGGTTGGAATCGCGTCCAGGCCTCTGGAAGGCCAAAGTCATGTTTATGACCATAGCATCATCCCCCCCTCTGCCCCATGCGGAGGAAAGCCACCATCGAATTCCCGTTCCAACCTGGCAGGTCTTCAAGTTGATCTGCCATAGCAGGAGTGAGAAACAGCGAGGACACTGGTCTCCCCCATGGGATGCAGGCTGGGCAGGGATGTAGCACCTTTCCTGCGGGACACTTCCCACTCACTGGATTCACAGGGGATAGTTTCTAAGGTGTGAAACACAGGACCGTCTGCTCCGGGGGCCCAGAAGCTTCGGGACGGTACCCCGAGGATGAGCCTCCCTGGCTCAATGCTCTTGCTCGAGCTCCGTATTTTGGACAGAGGGAAGGCATACACTTGACACTGAGTCTGCGGCAGACAAGTAAGTCAGAGTCCTGGTGGGGCTCTGCTGTCTAGTAAAGTGAAGACGATCATTCATGAATAATGTGGGCGTGATATTGTGGAACAGGGCTGGTGGATGGGCTAGTAGGGGGTGGTGACTCATATCTGGAGGCCTTGAATCAGACCACAGTTATTTCCTTTGGCTTCCAGTGGACCTAACCCAGACTCCCCTAAACACCTACCCGCCTCAGTCTCTGAATCAGAGAAGAGGGCTCCGGGAGGCCGCGGCGAGCTGTGACCTTACTGCGGGCCTTGGCCCATTGGAGAAAGAGGCTTCGAGGAGGAGGTGGTGTTCTAGGCTCTACGGAAGGGCCGGGACAAAGCAGGAAGAGGGGTCCAGGTGAGCTGATGTTGAGACCAGAGGGAGGGGAGTGGGGTATTTTCACTGAAGCCAAGAAAGCTCAGAGGGAAAAGAGACAAAATCTGATCCTTGAGAAAGATTAGACTGTCTTTTCTTTCCCTCTCTAGCCTCATCTCAAGAGCTGGAGAGAGGAGAGGCAGAACTAGGAAGAGTCTCCTGATAAAGGCAGGCTTTGGCAAAGCCGTGGCTTGGTGCCTGCATGGCAGCTGTCTCGAAAATGTCCCTGAGGGAGAGGCCAGTGCTCAGACTGCCTGTGTAGGGCTGTCGGGCAACCAGCGAGCCGGGCTTCCACGGCCCCAGGGCTTCTGGACACCCCCAGAGGAGCACAGCAGGGGGACCCTCCTCCTGGGGTAGCTCCCTCAAGGCAGGGTGGAGTCTTTTCTTCTCAGTGCTCTCCCCTTTCCCCCCTCCATCCCCATCCCATCCTCCCTCCCTCCCTCCAGCCTCCGTCTCTCCCTCCTCCATCCTCCCTCCTCCGTCAACCCTCCATCTTTCCTCCTCCCTCTCCCTCCTCCCTCCCTCCATACCATGGGTTCATCCTGAACTTTGGACGGAGTAAGCGAAAGCTCATCAAGGAAAAGAGGCCCAAAAGAGGGTGTGGAGGAAGATACTGGAAGGGTGACTGTGGAGCAGTCACCGTGGGCAGTCGTGCCCGTGCCCGGGGAGCCAAGAGGGGACCAGGTCAACGGGGACATTTGACAAACTGTCCAGGTCCAAGCGAGAGGTGTGGGGCCACACAGAGTCAGGGCTCCCCTTATGGTTCGGAATGGTGCCCGGTTTTCAGCAAACCCGAGATACGTGCCAATTATCCAGATAATCTATCTCGTGTGAAAAACACAGCACAAAGATTGACCCCCCTCCTGTGACATCTAAAATTATTACTTGAATCGCACCATTTTAGCCCCCAGACAGATTCGGGGAACACATCCATTGCACGAAGTCTGTTGTTTTCATGTGAGATGTGCGAATGTCAGGTTGTTGAACTCTTGGGTCTTTGATTCGTTACCCTTTTCCTCGGTGACCTCAGAAGCCCCATGCCCAGGACAGTTTGCTTCACAGATAGACAGGGCTCCTTCTAGACGACGTGGGCGCAGAAATGGGGGCTGTGCTGGGCCCAGGCCTGGCGGGTCTCCCCGCTCTACAAGAGGAATAACGGAAACACTGACAGGGTAGGCTTCCTTGGTTTGGGGCACCAGCCCAGGCATCAGCAGATGTGAGCACCAGAAGGGGCTCAGAGACCGTAGTCCAGCCCCATCCTTCCTGGGAGTTCTTGCTGGAAGGTTCCAAAGGCTGCTTGCTCTGTGTGGGCAGAGATAGCTTGGTCACTCATGCTCCCCCCGCCCCCCCACCCCCGCCCCAGTCTGTGTGCCTTGCTGGGCCTCGTGTACTTTGCCCCAGACTTTACATCCTCCCTCAACTCTCTCCTGGGAGTGAGACGGTTCCACGCATGGGTTGTGCTGATGCTGCTCGGCTAATCCAAGGAGGTTGGAGTCCTGAGTATGTTCTGAGGGAGGCTTCTGGGAGAAAAGTCTGTATGACTCAGTGCTTCCAGGAAGTTGGGTAAACAAAGGCACTGTCTGAGCACAGGCTGCTGTACAAAGAAGCTAGTAGTCAGGGTTAACAGGAAGCCGTGGGCTAGAACACAGCGTTCTATCACTTTCCCTGCCTTCTTCCCTATCTTCCTCAGCCCCCTCTTGGCACATGTCCTCTGAAACTCAGCCACAAACTCCCAGGCTCCTTGGCGTATGTGGCATTCACGACCTCACTCCCTGCGCCCCCTCCCAGGGCTCCCAACACCTCCCTCCCCATTCTCACGTGCTGGCCACACTCATCCACCCAACATGGGTGCCAGCAGTGGGCTTCGGGGGCTTCTGGGCCTTTGTACCTGCTGTTCCTTGGCTGAAAACATAGCTTGTTTCTCTGAGAAGCTCCTCATCTTTCAAACCCAAATCAAATCTCCCTGCCTGGTGTCTTCCTTGGGTCCCCACAGAGAGGCCGTGTCAGGGAGAGTTGCCGGCCACACTAAGAAAGGGTTGACCTCGGTGCCCTGTAATTAATCCTCGGCCCTCCTGTCTGGTTCCCCTATCCGAGTGACCCCCTCAGGAGCTCCCACGGCACCCCGCAGCAGTACGCACTCAATGCTTGAGACTAGGAAACAGAGACGCATCCTTCATGGGGAAACCAACCTCTGAGCCCCTTATTTGGGTTGTCCTCTCCAGAGGTCGGCTTTGGGCGCGGCTTCTCCCCCCTCCTGCCCTCAGTGCAAAGAAGTTCCTCAAGAGGCTGGGCCACCTGCCCAGCCTCCTCTCCCGGAGGGATTTCTTCCTTGATGCTCGCTTGTGGCTTTTTTGGTCTGTCCAAGCACAGGACGTGCACATTTGTTGGGGACCCATTGCCTGAGAAAGCCTGGGGGTCTGGTGCTGTTCAATCAGAGGAAAGACCTTACTCTGGGCAGTGAGACTGGACAGTACGCCCAGGGGCTGCAGCAAGAACTCCTGAGGGAAGGTGAGATTCCTAGGTTTAGGGAGGTTTCCTTTTTGGAGCTGGGAAACCACAAGGACAATTGGTTGAGTTGAGGTTGAGCAGGACGGGGGCTTGGAGACCTGAGGCTGGCGTAGGAAGGGAGGGGGCGAATGGATGGGGCTGGTGGTGGGAAGGAAAGTTGTGGGTGAGGTTTCACTGGGAGGAAAGACAGGGAATGCAGGTGGCTCAGTGGCCCAGCTTAGCAGCAGCTGAATCTTCAGTCCCTGCGGGGATGGCGGCAAGGAGAGCTGGTAAAAGAAAATGAATCAAAGAAGCGCAGGGCCCAGGCTCTTGGTGGAGGGCAGAGTAGCTTGGAAGTGCTAACTGGCCAGGAGGTTGCTGGGAGCACGGGCGGAGAAGCAGGAAATGGACTTTAGGACAGGGCCCATGCCAGGAACGGTTCTGGACATTCCCCCCTTCCTCACAACACAGCCTTCCGGGAACCTGAGGGATGTGGGGCCCAGGCTGGGTCCCTGAGGGACCCTGGCCCCACACAGCTGAGTCTGTTTCCCCACCGACCCCCACCCGCCCCTGGCAGTTTGGATACTAATAGCCCACAGCACCCCAGGAGGGGGCGAACGGGTGAAGGGGGATCCATTTGTTTTTCCAGAGTTTGACCTCTGGGTAAAACTCTTCCCCCCCAAATGTGCCGGTTTAAGTGAAAGCGATAAATCAGCCCCTTTGAAATGCAGAAGCAGCGTGGGGAAGCCCCCTTTGATATGCAGCTTGGAAACGGGGCACTTAAAACCTGGGTTAATTCTCTGTCCGGCTTTATTGGAGGCCCAGAAAGGGAAGAGGAGGAAACCCAGGGCCACTCATTAAGTCTGGGGCACTTGAAAGGCCTGGGGCTGGGCCGAGCGGCCACTAAGAGATCACGGAGGCACGGCGGCCCTGGGAAAAGCATCCCTGTCCCCGACCAGCTCTAATCCCAGTTCCCACCCAGACAGATGAGAAGCAGGGGATGTGGGGGGGGGGGTGGTGGAGGGGGGCGGCCCGGGAGAGGCTCCCGAGGATGGGGAGGCGGTTGCTGTGGAAACGGAGTTGGGGCGCCACAGAGGAGAAAGCCAAGGGCCAACTTGGCAATTTCCTGAAAGCAGCTGAGAATTCAAGAGAGTGTGTGTCTCCCTCCCTGGGCAGCTCCTGCTCTCAGAGGCCTGGGGGTGCAGCCCCTCCACACAAGCCAGGCGGGATGGCTTGTCTGCGGGGGCCTCCCGGGCCCTGGTCTGGGTGCTTCATTAGAAACATCTGCTCCTGATGGCACTCAGTGTCACAGGGCGGACTGAGGGCGCCACGCAATTTTCAGGCAGGGGTGGGGCTCTGGGGACATGCGCCTTCCACCGTCCCACTTCCAGAAGGGAAGAAAGGCTGAGTTTGGGGACACAGGCCCCGAGGCCACTTGGTGCCACTGAGGCGACCCTGAGTCCTGGATTTCAGGATGGTTCCCACTGCTCTCCCCACAGGTGACAAGTCCGTGTATCGGACGGGTCAGGCAGAAAGCTCCGGATTTGAAGCTGAGACCAGCTGCCGGGTAACTCTCAAGTAGGATTCCCTAGAGCTTCCGGAGCCTGGGAGCCATGGCCGGCGGCTAGTCCTGCCTCCTCCAAGGGGCCGCCGGCCGTGCCCTGGGCTGTGGGTGGGGATTTGTGGGAGATGGTTGGGTTGCTGCCTTCCCACCCCTGCTCTCCTCGCTCTGTTTGTCTCGTGCGTTGTTTTTGCACAGGGAGGTGGGTGGGTGGTGGAGGCTGGGAGCCAAGAAATGAAAAACCTGAGCCTTTAGAGCCTGGGCCCCCCATTTCATACAGGCCAGGGTGGACAACGGGCTGATGGGCTCTTGTCACCCTCCTTACCCCTCTGACTTTGGGGTGCTGAATTCTGGGGAACGCATTCATCCTGCAGCTGGCAGGGCATTGCCCCACGCAGGTCCTGCCTCAGTGGGCTTGGGCGGGGGTTGCCTGCAGAGATGCTCAGGGTGAGCCTAGCAGCCGGTGACAGAGGCCTTTTTGGAGGCCTCAACACATCTCCCAGTCCCTCCCTCATCACGGGAATCTAGAACCTGTGTCCATTTGGAGGAGTTTCACCTCCCACTCAGACGCCAGCCCACCTTGAGCCATGTAGGGTCTCTGAGGGCTGCCGGGATCTCCCAAAGCCTTTCCCTGGGTGACATGCTTACATCTGCAGACCTACGCTAGGTCTCAGACAAGGAGTAAGTGAAATAAATCACAGAAATGACTCACTTTAAGCTCTTTTAACTCAGGGCGAGCTGAAAGCCCCTGGAAGGCACGAGCAAAGCAGGGATTTTTCTGTCTGCCACTCCCTACCCCTGAGAGATGGGAGGGAGGAGGGCAAAGGACCAGGCCCAGGTCCCACGGAGCTTCTGCCCACTTCCAAGTTCCTGTCCTGCCCTTGGGGTGGCCAAGAGGAGGGAGGCTTCCCTATACTGCTTTGTCACGCCTCTCTCTGCACTAATCATCTTTAGTCTCCAGGTTAAATTAAGTGAAATGACTGGAGCATCTCAGCAGGAGCTGGAATACACAAGCTAGCTCCACGGTCTTCTAGAAGCCCAGGGCGGAGGCACCATTTTGTTCTTGCCTCCTCCCCAACTGCAGGAAAGGAGGGGCTTGGGAAAGGGGGTGGGGAGTCAGGCTCACGAAATGCTGGCTTGGAAGCAGAGCCAAGGGGGATTAAGAAATTCGGGCAGGCCAACTGGAGATACAGTCCACGGAAGGCCCCACAGACAAAGGGAAAGATGAGGGAAAAAGAGGAGGTAGGTGGGTCTGGAGAAAGGCAGGCAGGCAGGCGAGAAAAGGCTGACCACGGTGGCTGGGGAAATGGCAGAACCAATCCCTGGTCAAAGGCCAAATTTGTATTGTCTGAGGTGTTGCTGGGGAAAAGATCCCAGTGGCGGCGGTGTTGGTGGGTGGATGAGTGTGCCTGCCTTTGTGTGTGCAGGAGACAGGAGCCTGTGTGCTTACACACACACGCACACACACACAGAGCTATTGGGTAGGCCTGTGCCAGAAACTGCTGCATTCCTCCTAACCCCAAAGCCAGCCCCCTTTCCAAAATGCTTTCTCATTATTCGCAGGCACATTTTTCTCCACCACACTCGGCTCTTGTTTCTGTATTTCTATATGCTTGCTGCCGTGGAGACTCTTCCCTGCTCTGCAAGGCAACTGTGAAAACACCTGCATTTTATTAATGCTGCCGGGCCCCTCCTCGCTCGCCCCCTGCTCTCCTTCTCCACCATGCTCAGTGAAGCATGGCGCCGGCCTTAACCCTGTGTGGCTGGGTCTCTGTCCCGGAGCCCTGGGTCCCCCGAGGGGTGCAGACCCTGCCAAGGAGCTGGAGATCCCCTACGTTCCCAAGACCATGTGGCAGGCGCCTGGGGGGGAGCGGGGGAGGGGGGTGGGGGCGGCCCTGGCTCCATGCTTTCCTTGCCCTGGACTTTTGATCTATTTCTCTTATCACTGCTCCTCAGTTTCTCTCTCCAGAATGTGAGAACACCATTTTGTCTTGAAAGGAATCCTGGCAAACTTCTAAGACAAACTCCTTAAGGAGCCTGGCCCTTTAAGAATCAACTTGGTCTTCTTGCCTCCAGGAGCCATTGGGATGAAACCGGTCCAGAAAAATAGCTGCTTTCCTCTTTAAAATATTTTAAATAAGGAAAGCATAAAGAAGAAAAACGCCCCATAATCCTATCATCCTGAGAGTCGTGTTAACATTTCTTTTAATGCAATTCGTGCACATGACTTAAAAAAAAAAAGCACAGACGGCATCACATGAAACTTCAGTTTTTCTTCCCTCAAACCACAGTTGTTCCTCCTGAAGGTAATAATTCTTAACAGTTTGTGTATCCTTCCAGGGAAAGAATTTGGGTGTATACTGACGTTTTTTTAAAATTAAGAATAAGTCTGGAATTCTTGGCGTATCAGCACAGGGAGACCCCCTTCCTTCTTTTTAATGGTTGCATATTAATTCATGGTCTGGCTGCACCACGGTTTATTTAATGGGCTGGGGGCTGCTTTGGGTTTAGAATCTTACAAACATTGCCGTAGTAAGCGTCTTTGGGTATCCGTGTATGAAGGTATCTGCAGGGAAATTCCGATAAGTGCAGTTGCTGGATCAAAGGACATGTTCATTTAGCATTTGTCTACTCTTTTTAAAAAAGAGGTTTTTTTTTCCACCCTGCCCTTCTCCATTTTTTTTTTTTCTATCAGGCAAACTCCTAGTCATCTATTAGAATCCAGCTCACATTTCGTCTCCTCTGTGAAGACTTCCCTGACTGATCCAGGAGCTGGGTGGCTTCCCCTTCCATGCTTCCTTAGCCCTCTTACTTAAGCCTTATGGTAGCTCCATTTTTTAAAGTGTTTGTTCTCCATGCAGGATTGGAATATGAGCACACTGACATCTCTCTTGGGGTACAATGCTTTCGTCTTTTTTTTAAAGATTTTATTTATTTGAGATAGAGACAGGGCACAAGTTGGGTAGGAGTGGGGAGCAGGGAGGGACAGGGAGAAGCAGGCTCTCCACTGAGCTGGGAGCCCAACCTGAGGCTCTAGCCCGGGACCCGGGGATCAATGATCTGAGCTGGAAGGCAGACGCTTAACTGACTGAGCCACCCGGGCACCCCTGCTTTTGTCTTTTAAAAATTTTTCTTTGTGCAATTCCACTCCTGGGCATATGCCCAAGAGAACTGAAAGCAGATATGTGCACGTCCATGTTCAGAGTAGGCATTATCCACAGTAGCCAGAATGTCCACAACAGGTGAATAGATCAAAGGTGGTGCAATAGTCTCCCTTATCTGCTATTTTGTTTTCCCCAGTTCCGGTGATCTGTGGTCCGCTGTAGGGGAGCACCTGGTCCTCCTGAGGCAGCTCCGGAAGGTCAATGGGAGCCCAGCACTACATCACGGCGCCTGCCTCGGTCCCCTCCCTTCGTCTCATCCTGCAGGCGTTTCACCATCTCACATCATCACAGGAAGGGTGAGTAGAGTAGAGTGAGGTCTTTCGAGAGAGAGACCAGAGTCACATACATTTTATTATGGTATATTGTTATAATTGTTCTATTTTAATTTTAATGTTGTTAATTAACCTTTTACTATCCCTAATTTACAAATTAAACTTTATCACAGGTACATAAGTATAGGGAAAAGCATACTATCAAGAGAGTTCAGTACTATCCATGGTTTCAGGCATCCCTTGGGGTCTTAGAATGTAGCCCCTGTGGATGGACATATACATACAACGTATATATGTGACAGGAGCCCTGAAAGGAAGGAAAGTAGGACTCATGCAAGAATGTGGATGAACGTTGCAGGTATTATGCTAAGTGAAATTAAGCCAGTCGCCAAAGAAAGACAAATATTGGGTGATTCCACTGATATGAGGTACGTAGCCCAGTCGAATTTGTGGAGACAGGAGGAAGCAGAATGGCAGCTGCCGGAGGCTGGGGAGCAAGAGAATGGGGGTTAGTGTTGAAGGAGCGCAGAGCTTCTGTTTGGGAAGATGAAGGTTCCACAGATGGACGGTGCTGATGGCTGCTTAGTCTGTACCTCATGCCGCTGACCCACCACTTAAACATGGAGGACGGTAAATGGCACGTTATGCAGATTTTACCACCATGAAAAAATCGTACCACGTCACAGACTCAAAGTTCTCTGCAAGCTCTCTCCACGGGTCGACGCTACGATCCCCTTACTTCAAGGCAGTGCTGACCCATCCAGGATGGGAGAGTACTTATCCCATTTTCAGATATTTCCAGGGAAGGGAGCCCATTACATTATTAGGCAATCTTTTCCAGTGTCTCAAAACCCCAGACATTCTTGGTACTAGACCTTTCCTCCTGCACCTGAAGTTAATTTTTTCTTGGTCAGTAAGCGCTTTGTCAGGCCACTGACTCTTCACACACTCGGAGGCTCTGGTTACCACCGCCCCCCCTCACCATGTCTGGGCCAAGGGCACCAAGTAACAGGCTTGTGGGGGACTTTGAGGGCCTCGTGAGACTGCCTCTCGTGCTTGCATCTCGCCAGCATGATGGATGCAAGGAGCCCACCCATCTCTCACCTCATTTGAGATGCAGTTTGTGGGGTACTAGAGCTTCTCTCTCTCTCAGCTCACATCTCTTCACCCTTCTGTCGAAGGCCTTTTGCTGACAGGGTGGAGCCCCCCACCCCCAAGGACAGGGGCAGAACCGGTGACTCATTTCAGTAAGCCCCTTAGACTCTCCTCTGACCAGAGACCACGTGGCCCCTTAATGAGCCACTTGGAAGGTGTACTTGGCCGGCGTGTTCGCCACAGCCTGGAAGATGCGGACCTTGTCAGCTTAGAGACACCAAAGGGCTAATGAGGGAGGAACAGGGGCTGAGAAGGACACCATCTCCTGGGTGCCTGTTGACAGCAGGCTTGCAAGGCCCGACGCGGCTGAGAAATGTCGTTGTCAGGACCTCAGAGGAAGTGAGGCCGTCTCTGTTGTGAGGACCTGCCCCCAACCCCCTTCTAGGGCACAGGAAACGGAGGGGGCGAAGCTAAATGATGGCCCCACGCTCAATGGCTCAGATGTCACTGCTACCACAAAGGAAAATCCGTGTGGAGGTGGGCACTTCCAGAGCCCTCATTCACCGGCACTTCAGGGCATCATCACATCACCCCTGTGTGGCTGTGCCAGGCCTGTCCACCTCAGAACATTAGTCACCGGGCTTGGGTTCGCGCTGACATTTCTGATTTCAGCTCGTGGTTCATAAGAAGGGCCTGGCCTTGAGAAGAGGCTGAGCCCTGAGGAAGACAGCAGCCCTCACAGGTCCTTCAGCTAGAGTGGAGATGAGGAAGGAGAGTCCCTGGGGGGTCAGTCCAGTACCTGGGGTTTCATACGAACCAGATGATGGGCGCTGACATCCATAGAGTCTGTGCGTCATAAGCTGGCCTTGGCCCTTTGCGTTTCCCAGTAAGCCGGAATGTGGAACAGACTGAATTCTAGATGCTCTGCTAGAATTTTCTTTGTATTCAGGTGGCTCAAGGGCTGTCTTCTAGAAGCATTTTGGAAATGCTAGTCCTCGTATTTGGTTGTTTTGTCTCTTTCTTTAAAAACCGCAGTGTGTGTGTTTATTTGTTGTATTTATCCCTATCACACACTCCCACCCCCAGACCACCCACCCGAGGAGCTGGTTTCAGGAATCACAGTCACGTGCTGCAGAAGGTATGGGACACGCTGCTGGGTCTCACACGAAGAAAAGGACTGTGTCTGTGTCATTCACCACTGACTTCCCAGGACCTTGCACGCGGCGGGCACACAGAGGCTCTGATTCATAGCTGATGCATGGTACAGACAGGAGAGAGTTTGCTTGAGCTGCCCGATGTTCCACAGCAGATCAGCAACGAAACCAGAAGAATCACCTCTTCCAACTCACAGAACAGTTTTCAGCAGGAAGCCACTCCTGTCACTTCGTAAGCATCCTGGGGATGGCTGTAGGTGTCAAGTAGCTCTCCCGGGGGAAGCAGTGGACAGGGCTGCGTCTTGAATCCTGGGACTTCGCCTCTGACAGAATGGGTAGGGCTCCAGGGCCTTGAAGGCCCATCCTGTGGTAGTCAGCAGGGAGATTGGCTTGGTCCTTGGACTGGAGTTCCCTTGGCCTGGAATTGCCACATAGCCTAATGTTGGGACCCTGATCACTTGAGGTGCTTCCGGAAAGGGTCTCCTCACAGCCTGGGCCTGGGAGCCAAGGCAGGGCTGGGCCCTCTCCTCTAGGACAGGCTCCAGAGAACCCAGAGCCAAAGAGAGAGTGCATTGGCCTTGTTCTTCCCCTTACGGCTCCGTTCCGTTTCTTGAGGAGAAGTTTCCTTCCCCGTGGACAACTCTGACTGGATCCGAGTGTGAGCAGGAGGGAAACTGTCTTTCCGAGAGAGCTCTGTGCTTGGATTGACCATCCTTTGTGTCCTGGGACTGAGAGGTGGAAGGTGAGCGAGGCTTCGTTTGCTGCGCCTCAGTTCTGGAAAATCAACCAAGACCACACCTGAGACCATAGGCCGCTCGGGTCCTTCTCTTAGCTCCCATCCTTTACACTTCCCCAGGGTCAGATGTCCCTCCACACAAACTCTTGTTCAATCTGTGGCCCAAACAGCCTGAGGTCTGAGACGATGGCGGTTTCGCTGAGGCCATCAGAATGCTCAGAATTCTGGTCCCCTTTCTGCTCATTTGCTCTGTCTTCGCCCCCCTCTCCCACTGCCGCGCTCCCACCCCTCGTCCCCTCACCGAGGCCCGCAGGGACCCTGACACCTGGGACGCCTCGCACAGCCAGCTTTTCTCAAGCCGGGCTCCATTGCTGTGAGGAGTCTGAAGGTGTTTTCTTTTAAGGATAAGTTGGGAGAGGGTCAGGGAGTGCTGAGAAGTTACGCCTGTTTCTTCTTTCTTTTCCTTTCCCCCTCTGGGACTGACAGACCAGATTTTTTTCTTTTTTACAGTACATTTTGGCAAGCCCCATTTTTTTCTGACAGAAAAAAAAAATAACAGGCATATTTTGGGCGATTACTCAACTGGGGTCCTTTGTGACAGGATATGCAGCTGCGTGACTAATGGAACTGGCTTTCTCCTGGCTTCCTTCCCCTTTCAGAGCTCTTGTTTACTGCCCTATACAAAAAAAAAAAGAAGCCATACGCTACAGATTTTTATATAAAAAAAAAATGCCTTGTGAGATACTCAAAGGCAATAAATCGTTTGGATATTCCATTTCTAGGGCTGCAAGCTCCCCACCCTCTCCCACTTTTTCTTTTCAAATGCTTAAGCTCTTAACTCACGACATGTGAATCTTCTTCTCCCGCTCCGATGTCCCTGCTTTCTTCTGAACATATGTCCAGCAGATCGTGTGTGTGAGTGTGTGTGTATGTTTGTTGGGGGGTGGGGAGCAAGATGGGAACCATATTTTTGGTGCTTAACTCAGCAATTGCTAAAGGAAGGAATAATGACTTCCAGGGGCCTCGGGACCTTTTTTTTTTTTTTTCCCCAAGGCCTGTGTGTTTCTATAATCTATGGCAATTTTGTGGTGTAAGCAAGTTATTACAAAACAGAACTAGACTGATGAGGAAGGGTATGTTCTAAACAGGGAGGGACTGTCTCTTTATAGAGGAAATCCAAATTTCATCTGGCTTTGGAATTGAGAATCCTTGGGCTTCCCATAGAACTTTTTGGAAGAGACTCTCTAGCCAGCTTGTAGTGTTAGACAATTGGAACTGGCCTTTTAGTTTTTCTCGAGATCAAACAGCTTTTTATTTCAAAAAGCGTCTGGCCTGTGGATGGGAAGAATGAACTAGCTGGTCAGGTTTGATAGAGACAGGTTGGGGTGGAGGAGGTCCATGACTTGTGGCCAGATGATGGGTTCGAGCCTCAGCTGGGATCGGGAGTAGGTCATTTAACCTCTAGAGATCTCATTTGCTCTCACGTGAAAATTAGAATAGTGTTCCCTCTCCCCAGGTGGCTGGCAGGGAAAGTGAGATGACAGAAGTCCATGGCACCGGAAGGAACCGTAAAGAAGAAGAATTCAGTGACGCTTCTTCATCCGAAGGGCTGCTCCGGCTTTAAGCAGGGGAAGAGAGGCTTGTTCCACAAGAGCTCACAATGAACAGGACAGAGGCTATTTATATAGTGGCCCGGGACACGACCTACGGGGGTGTTTCTGAGGCTGGTATTGCCTCCAAGTTTGCCGAGTCTCTAGTCCTCTTCCACGTGGGTCTCAGAATCCTAACTTTGGTCCCATTCCATTCTGACTCAGGAAACTCTCATCAAACCTGGACAAAGGCACCACTAACCCCATCTCACCTATCTGTGACTAGCTTATTCTTTGCCCACACGCTGCCCCAGAGACATGAACACTGAACGCAATTTAGTCCCCGGGCCAACATATCCCCCCCGATGAGTTGCTTGGAGGGCCCCTCCTTCTAGTCCTCTTTCTGGTGCTTTCTGGTAAACTTTGCTCATTTGTCATTTCCTATAGGTAAAGTCACCTGAAACTTAGCTTTTCCTAGAGTCTACTCTGATTAAGGACTCCTCCAGGGGATACCCCAAACCCTCCAGCAAACCCAAAAGCAACTATCTTTTTCACTCTCCAGAGCTCAAGTCCAATGTCCTTGGTGAAGGCAGTTGACTTGTTTGCACCACGGGGTAAACTGAGGCACCAGCCAGGGAACCAGTTGGGCAGGGATCACATACCAAGTCCTTGACACAGACAGGAATAGAAACCCCACATCCTGATTCCAGTTTGCCTGGAGTTTAAAGAGGCACCTTAGCTTGGATATCCCAGAATAGTTTCTCCCAGGCTGACCAGCTGTGAAGTGATATGTTGCAAGGGTTATTTTTTGCCTTGGCTTAACTCTTAAAAAAACACCCCAAACTTCCTAAAATCGGCCTAAGAAAATCCATTTCTCACAAAGTCGTTTGCTTGCCAAGTATAAACCTAGCATATTACATCATGGACTCCTGTGGGCCTCACTCTCAGCTTGCAACGACGCTCAGGTATCTGAATTAAATTCAGAAATCACAGTTTATTGAAGGAAACACATCATTAAGTCACTCCACTGGACTGAAGCCGTCGACATTGCTTATTTGGAGAAGCTGAATGTTGAATAATGTTCTCTTGATTTAGGTGGACCTGGATGAGCCATAGTTATTCAACAAAGGGTGGGGCTATCCCATGGCCTGAGGCCTGTGGGGGCTCTGGGACAGCGGTGTGCCTTGCATTGGCTGATAGTTCAATTTTCAGGAATTTTGTGAGCCAGTTGTTCAACATAGCCATTATGAAAATGAAATTATATAAACCTACAGTTGAATACGTTATATTAAACACAACAGCAATAAATACTAAAACCAGATCACATCCTAATTATTTGGCTTCCATTTACTATTCCGTATGCTTTTGAGTTACACGTCTCTTACATCCCTATGGTGGGGATATTGCACAGTTGTTTGCTGCTGTTCGTCTCTTCCCAGCTCCACGTTCAGTAATCTCCCGTTGGGTAGTTTGAAATCGGCGAGGGGAGAATATTTATGCCATGGAAACTGGAAAACTCTGCAAATCAGGACTTGATTTATGGTGTGAGTTGTACCCTTGGAAAGGCGATTGTTATGCATTACCGTGCCCTCCTGGAAAGGCGTGTCTGCGGACCCTTCTTTTGGGATCCCAGAGGGGAGACCACTGTGAGATACCTGCAGCTCAGCAGGAAGGAACATTGCTGAGGGTCAGCTGTGGCCGAAGAAGAGCTTACTCTGGGAAGAGACCAACACAGGTGATCCAGGGGAGAGCCAGCAGTCAGAGATGAGCCCATTGGAACAGGAAGGTGGAAAATGTCCTAGGCTGGCTAAGTTGTAATGTGCTACCGGATATGCCAACAAGATTAGATAGTAGAAGAGCCATGATGACTTCTACGTTCAAGGTGAGGGTTAATGCTGCATATTCACAGTGCTTTAAATTTCTCAAGGCCTTTTTAATCCATGAGCTCATGTGACACAGCCATGAGGTAGTTGGGTAATTAGCTATCAGGCTCGTACCCATTTTACAGATGGGAAACTGAGGCAATGGGTGGCTAAGAGATTACTCTTTCCACATAAATGGCTAAGCTAGTGCTTGATGGAAAAACAGATACAGCCCAGACCCTGGGATCAGACACATCTGGGTTAAAAAGCCAACCTTGTCATTTATGTAACTTTGATAAAGTTATTTTCCCTTAAAAAAAATTTTTTTTTAACTGACCAAATGGGGATAACAATGCCTGGTTGTCACAAGTTTGCAGGGAGGGTTGGTTTAAATGAGATAGTAAGTGTAGGGGGACTTAGGATGCCGTCGATAAAGGTTCATTTCCTTTTCCTTCCTACCACGATGTTTTAAAAGTATTTATATTTGATTTTGAAATACAGTATATGACTCTTTTGACTAATATATTTATTTTTCTAATTATAATCTTTAGGTTTCAGTAAAATTATTCTGTATAGTTTTAGCAGAAACTAATGAAAGGAGGAGATGGCAGAGGCAGGGAGGAGAGGAGGTGGGCCTGGAGAGAGCCAGCCCAGGGTCCAGAGTTCATAAAAGGTTTCTTCACTCACTGGTCATGGGAGAGAATCCAACCACACTGTCATGTTCAGCAAGACCTTTCTGAACACCAGGACCTCGAGCTCCAGATGGCCCTTTCTGGACCTCGGCTTCCGTGTCACCACTAGCAGAAATGGGAGGGCCCAGCCTCTTAGCTCTCTGTCCCCTGAAACACTCACAGCCTCACCACAATGCTTTGACTTGGGGCAAGACCAGCCCCACAGAAAGCAGAGGCCTCAGGCCATTCCTCATCTGGGCAGAGAGGCAGCCCACGCACCCATCAGGACTCCTACCCCTTCTGCCTGGATTTATCTTTCTTCTTAGCACTTGTCTCTCTATGGTGTGCTATGTAATTTACAAAACTGTATACTTCGTGAGGGCGGGGTTTTCTGTTGATTTCACTTGGGACCTAGAACAGGGACAGGGAACATGGAAAGCTCTCACTTAAATAGTTACCCAAAGAAAAGAGTAAAATGGATCATCACCCCCACTCCCCAGTTTTTTCTATTTCAAACAACAGTCCTTCCTTTGATGGAGTTCAGTGGACTGAGATTTGGCTCAGGCCTCATAAGCACATACGGTGGTGGTGGAGGGTGTGGTCAGAGATCTGAGACAGAACCCCAGGAAGAGATGGGGGACCCTGGGGACGCTCCACTGACTGTCCTACCAGGATCGAACAAGGCAATGAAGCTCTGTGGTTAAGAGCGTGTTGGTTAAAAGCTGGCCCCTACCACTTATTAGCTATGTAATCTGGGGCAAGTTATTTTCTCTCTCCGAGTCTCCTTTTTCTTATCTGTAAAATGTGGATAAAAATATCCATAAGGTTATGACATGGATTCACGAGATAAAACATGGTGAGTGCTTAGCACGGAGCCTGGCGCAGAGAAAGGGAGCCAGTATCCATCATGTCGCAAAGGAAGTGGGAGAGAGGGTCTGTGCATGGTAGAGGAGAACGTCTCGGGAGCTGGGAGAAGCCAGACATGCTTAAAGCCTTGGCTTCTGCAGACACGGCCAAAGCCCAAGCAGCCTGGCATGGGGCACTGCAAAGGGGATTTGGAACAACGACATGGACCCAGGGGGAGCTGGCTGAGGCTTTGGAGCTGTCACGATCACAGCCTAGCCCGACCCAGAGGCTGCTGGCACGACCCCAGTGACTTTGCGTTACGTATGGCGTCTGACAGAGCTTTCTCCTCTTGGGCCAGATAAGCACAAGTGCACCTCAGCTCATGGGAGAGTGTGTAACGGGGTGGGGGGCGGTTGGATACCAAGGCTGAAGCCATGCCCATGATAAAGGACACAGGGTTTCATGCAAGGCACAGAGTTGAGGATAACGGGGTTTGGAGCAGTAGGGAGAAGAGATAGGACAAGAGGGGAGGGCAGCCTCATTGTCCTTGAATAAGGCAGTCAGTGGTTTCATTCCGAAAGAGGGCATTGAGGGCAGGGGGCATGGTGAAAGAGCAGGAGAAGACACATTAAGGACAGGAAGTGACATGTATGAAGGGGTCAGGTTCACGTGAAGAGCAGTGGGCAGGGGTAGCAGGGGAAGCTCAAAGTCTCAGTGTCTAGGCAGGCCAGATACACCCATCACTTGGTGAATAGTCTGTTGCCAATGGGCTCCCTGGGGCCAGCCTGATTTAGGCCCAAAAGTCCCTCTTCTGGGGACTAGAAAATGAGATGTCGTTTTCTAGCTTTGACCTTGAGCCTCCGTTTCCTCATCTGGGACACAGAGAGGACCATGCCTGGCTCCTCCACCTGGTCCTCACTGGGCACTGAAGCATTGAGAATATGTGGTCTGCCTCCCAGGCCTGCCTGTTACCAACCTCTGGGGTCTTTGGGTCTGGATGCTCCTCGGACCACGCACTTCAGCAAGCCCACCAGGCTAGTGGGGCCCCCGAAAAGAGCAGAACTGCCCTGGTTGGTTCCGACCTCCCGCAGGCCTGCCTGCAAGCAGAGACAACGTCCCTGGAGGCTGGGTGGAGGGGCTTGCCTGTCAGTCAGGGCAGCTCAGGTGCTAAGTGCATGAATGGACACGTGCAAGGCACTCTGGGCTCTTCCCTGGAAAGCCACTGGAGTGAGACAAAGGATGCCCTCCCTCTCGACATTCCTGAGCGAGGGCCCCCCTGCGCCTGCCCCGCCTTAGAAGCGCCCATGCAGGTGTGGACGTGTACACTTTCCTGGACGCTGGCTCTGCCCACGATAGTGTGCGAAGCAGGTGCGCATTCCTCCCTCTTGCCGATACCTCTGCAACTGTGGGCCCGCTGCCTCCCCTAATCTCCCGGGGTCTCAGTTTCCAGAGCCACAGACTAGGAGCCGTAGATGCTCTAAACCTCCTGCCTGCTGGGAACCTTCCAGAAGCTATTGTGGAAGTTTTAGATTCTCTGAGACCTCTATGGGCCAGCCTATGTTCCCATGCCCATGCGGCCACTTCAAGTTCAGAGCCATTAGTGTCCCTGACTGTTACCTATGATGAGGGTCTAAAGGCAGCCTGCTGAGATGGGGCTCTAGCTTCTCCTTACTAGCTGTGTGACCTGGGCAAATCGCTTTAACCTTTCTCTCTCTGGTTCTCTCCTCTCCACGAGGAAGAATCACGGTTGTATTTACCCCAGAGGCCATTACAGCCGTAGCATGAGCTCATCCATCGAGTTAAAAGCTAATGCAGGAGTCAACACAAATGTATGAGTTCGTACCGTAAATACGAAGTGCTTAAGCCAGAGCCTGGCACCTAGTAAGGCTAATTGTGTACGTGAGACACGATAGTAACCATTACCATTCTCCGTTTTCCACCCTAGCTATTATTCTGGCCCCATTTCCCCAACTTGCTCACGATAGCCTGACGGCCTGGCCCTATTTACTCTTGGCTTGCTACTGCCATAGACACCCCAAGACTTGTGGGACCAGTGGGTGGAAGAGAGGTCGCATAAAGCAGGATGGGCTAAGGACTGAGAAGAGAATGCGGCCGGGTTCAAGGGAGGGCCAGGGAGAGGAGAAAGGCCTAGAAAACAGTGTGAAGGCATAATGCCTCAGCTAACCTCTCAGAGACCTGATAGCTCGAGGCAGTAGAAGAGTGTCTGTGGAATTGTTCTCACAGCTGGGGTGCCCCAGCACCTACGTTTTAGGTGAGTGAGCCTTCATCTTTGCCTTGCTTGCATGGGGTGGGAACTCAGTAAATGACTCTTCCGTTGAACCACATGTGAAAATCAGTGTAGTAACTGTGGCTTCTGGGTCCCACTCCTAGGCCTTTTCGTAGCACTTTTGTTACTGAGCTGTCCCAGCAGGGAGTCAGGAATTCCCTAGACACCTGAGCAAGCTGGGAGAAAAGGGGTGCTGTCTCATGCCCACTCGCCTAGACTCTGTGTGCCCCTTCCCTCCTTCCTTCCTTCCTGATTTATTTGTTTTGTGGGGAGGGGCAGAGGGCCAGGAAGAGAGAATCTCGAGCAGACTCCACGCTGAGCGCAGAGCCCCATGTGGGGGCTCCATCCCATGAGCCTGAGATCACGACCTGAGCTGAAACCAAGAGTCAGAAGCTTAACTGACTGCATCCCCTGGGCACACCATTCCCCCCACCCCAGCCCGTCATTTCTAGCCCATCCCACGACACCCTGTTAGGTTTGTGCCAGATAAACCTGGAAGGCTTGGAATCTCCTCAAACTACACCTCAGAAAAGCAGGGCCCCAACTCAGATGTTTTTAAATCCTCCTCAAACTCCCTCTAGATGTTGATAATACCCTAGTCCTAAATATAGGACCTTAAGGAAGGGGGCGGGAGAGCCTGCCTTGTTTATTTATTTATTTATTTTAAAGATTTTATTTATTTATTTGACACAGAGAGAAAGATCACAAGTAGGCAGAGAGGCAGGCGGGGGGGGGGGGGGGG
>CM053609.1:94015882-94027062 GCA_028646535.1 Procyon lotor | reverse complement strand
AAGCCTCTAGCAACTCAAGAAAAGTCAGTGTGGACCTTCCAGGCTGAGCAGTGGCCCATCGTCCCAGATGGTGTCCCCTTGGCAAGAAGAGGCCATCATGAGAGATGATTCACAAAGGAGAGGAAAATACAGTGGTTTAAGATGTTCACTGGTATTATCCTAGCATATTGAGGAAAGAAAATGTATCATGATGCTATTTCTGTATAATTTGATATATCATTTTCTGCTTACGTGTACATATTTTAAATAAATGGGAAGAGCTTTTGGTCTTTCCTGCATGGTGGCAATAGACATGATGTTCATCTCTTTCTTTTGGCTCAAGCATATTTTCTACAATTAATAAGTTACCTTAGAGTAAAAATTAAAAGGCAAAATGGATGATTTCTGACATTTTGAGGTGAAATTTTATATGAAACACACAAATATTTCATAAGTAAATATATAAGAATATACGTAAACAAATGAATGCTTTCTATGTAAAGAATTCTATATACCTCTTCATTTATATAATGAAATATTATATAATATATAATACATATAATATACAATATAATATATACTCTCTGTTAGTTTATAGGTGACTATTCATATAGAATTACTGGAAGGAAATACAGCAAAAACTATCCACAGTTTTCCATTTGTGTTTTTCCGTATTTCCCAATTAAAAAAAAAAATTTTTTTTTTTTTTTTTTTGCATGGAGCATTGATTACTTTTGTAATCTGAAGGGAAAAAAAATCTCTGTGTGTGTATGCATTTCACTTTGGCGAAAACAAATTGTCAGGTTATTTTTCGATCATTATTTTTGTGTGCGCTGGTAAGGCTATCTGCTTTTTTCAGCATGAAAACAGGCACAACTCTTTCCCTGTTCAGAAGCTTCTACAAGTTTGGCTTAGCCCCTGAAGTTATCCCTGGATTTGATGTTACTGTTTGGACAGACATGGCTTGTTCACAGAACTGGTCTGCGTGGTCCGGTGGACTGTGGATTAGCATCTAGGTTTGTTTACAAACAGCAAAAACCCCACACGGTAGAGAATGTTCTGGACTTAATTTCCATGCATGAGGAGCTCTGTTTTGTAGGTGTTGTTTGTCTGGAGGGGATGGACGGGAGATTCATCAGAAACACTGTTCACCATCCAAAGCAAGTGAAAGGTGAAAGACAGTCCGAAGGGGCCGGCAAGACTGCGGGGTGGCTGTCCAGGCCCCTAGGGAGAGTGACATGACCGTCTCATGGTTATTTTCCATCCCTTATGACCTATGGGACTTCCCTGATGCTTGGGTAGCTGTTTGCAATTTGTCCTTTAGCCAGTACTTTCTCGATTGCTCGGAGAGAAAACACTGATTTCTCCATTTGTATTCGGGGCTGTACAAATAGCAAAGTTTTAGGTTCCCACCCTCTGTTTAGGGAGTGGCCCTAGGAACTTTTGCCTGATATGTAAATGGACTCCAGAGAAAGAAAGGTCTGAAACAGGTGGACCTAGACTGTCTGGAACTTCTGGGCCCAGACAGGTCCATCTGCAAACAAGGACTTAGTGTGTCTCCTCCCAGTTCCGTTGCCCTCGGAGTTCTCTGATGGAACTTCCCCTCTGCCTAGAATTTTGAAATTCTCTGGTGGAAGCTTGCTGTAATGGCAAATGTACTTTTGAGGCCTCAGAATGTTTTCCACTCTTCACCAATCAACCTTCCACAAAGTAGTTTTTAAATCCTTCCCTAGCACTAATAAGGATTGAGAAACAATAGAGGTTTCATGCTCTTGTCCAAATTGCATGGAAAGTTCCAGGAGCTATGGGAGGGGAGGATGGGGAGGAGAATAAAAACAGAACATCACGGTCTCAGGATGTCCAGCTTAAAATATTAGCCACTGAAACTCACTGCTTCAAACATGTCACTAAGTCTGTAAATACCGTTCTCACCTGGGGTTGTAAAGCTAACATTGTTTAGCTCTCTGGCTTTGCATGTAGGGTCTTGTTTGATTGCAGGATGCTGTTCACCCAACCACCACCTACCATGGGCCTGTGTGGGATTCTGGGACCTCCAGGGACTGCCTAGAAAGGGAAATTCGTTATACCACTGGCCCAGGAAGGGGCCACCTGGGCCCGTACTCACAGCTCATGGAACATTTCTATAGGTCCTCCAGGTTATACCTCTTTCTGATCACTTCATTATCTTTTTGGATAACCAGTCACATCTGTAAGTATTGCCTAAGGCCCTATAGTGCTCAGAGCATTGAGGAGGCATCCTTGGGGCACACGTTCTGGGAGAAGTTTGGGGGACACACAGACTTGGGGAGACAGAGGTCAATATCTGAGATGGAGAACATATGCAGTAGTCTTCAGTAAAGAAGTCAACTTTATTTGTGTGTGTAGTAGACAAAAAGAGCCATGAGTGGAGAAGGAGAGGACATGGGGGCTCCAGGCTCCCCAGAAGTGTGGCTGAGGGTTGAGTGGAGAGTGGAGGGCAGGGCCGGAGTGGGGTCTCAGAAGATGGGTGAAGTCTAGATAGATGCTGTAAGCACACGGAGCAGAAGGAACGGGATACGGGGTGAGTTTGTAGGTCTGGCCTAGGTGGAGTTCATCGGGGAAGGCATGGTAGAACAGACTGGAACAGCAGTAGCGTGGGGCTCCATCATGGAGGGCTCGCAACATTTCTTTCCACTATAAGTTCTGGTGGGCTCTTTTCTGGATAAAAACATGTTGCCAGCAACAACTTGTGCAAAAATCAGACACTTGCTCCAGACCTCTTCCTCCGGTCTCCTCCCTCATACTGACCCACTAGTAAGCCCCCAATCATGGACCAACCCTAGACAGGTGGTTCGCCTAGTTATCCTGGGTGCCTCATGGAAAGTCCGGGCAGCCTTCCCTCCGCAGGGAGTTTCATTCTGCCAACAAAGCTGGACTGCGAAGAGCCTGGATCAAGGGTTTGGGCTGGGTCTCCACAGGCTACCATCTTGGGAGGGCCAGTGGCAGACGCCAAGAGCTGGCTGGCATCAGAGAGCAATCTGGTAGTCACTAAAGAGCCCCTCATCCTCAGAGGGTAGATGGGCCCACACACACCTGCTTGGCTTGGCTCTCCTTGGCTGGGCGCATTTCCGGCAGAGAAGATAGGGAAGTGGATGGGTGCTGGGAGGGAGGGAAGGGTCTTCAGTGCTGAAATGAGATATCTGTGAGCCCCTACCTGCAAACAGACAATGGCTGGCCTTGGACCATGTTGCTGGCAGATGTGACTCAGGGGTCACTGTGGCCTGAAGCTCTCCAGTGGGAGATGAGCGTGGAATGCACCTGTCAGGGCAGCTCTGCGGGTGAAGGGGAGGACTAAAAGGAGCCACTGGCGAGGAAGGCGAGGGGGGCTGTGTAATGAGACAAGATGTGAGGGCTCAGGATGGGAGAGGGAAAGGCGTTGCTGGGGATTTCTGGGGATGGGCCACTCCCAGGGATAGGAACTATGGTAGTGGTTCTTGGACCCTTTCCATGACCACCTTCTACATGGATTCTCGAGACCAAGAAGCAAGAGTAAGGGAAGAAGGGCTTCTCAGCAGAAATGCCCCGTAAACAAAGACTAATTGCCACCAGCAGAGCTGGAGTAGGGGAGGGCGGCACACTTGCCACTCCTCCCTGCCTCAGAACTAGGACTTTCTCACTCAAAGCCTGTCCATCTGTCCATCCATCCCGCCAAGCCCTAGAGCCCCATGCTGATTTCCTTTGGAAGAGCCCCAGCTCCTGGAGCGGCCGCGGCAACAGCAGGGCCCACGGATGGCTCCAATCCCCAACTTCCCATCATAGGCAAGGGTCGGCCTGGTCCGTGGAAGTTAAAATAGCACACTGGCTGTTTATGAGCAAGAGCCCTCAATAAAGTCATCGGTTGGTTCTCTAGGCAGCGTGTCTAATCTTCTCTGGCTGCCTCTCTGGGCCTGCGGCTCCCGATCTATTTTGGTCTTTCTCTTCTTTGACTCATTCTGGGACTTCCGTGCCATAAATCTGGGCCCCCTCCAGTGCCTGGTCCTACCAGCAGGCAGACAATTCAGAATTAGCTGTGGTCATGGTTGTCCAAACTGACAGACAGGGAAACCGAGGCACAGCAGGCTCCGGGACCTTGTCTTGTCTCCCACAGTGACCTAGGAGAGCAGCTGCCAGGAAGGCCCAGGGTTCTGGCTGAGACTGTCACACTGGGGTTTGTAGGGAAGGCTGGGGGCCATGTGAACTGCTGTAAAGCTCTTACTGGGCCATACTCAGTACAAATCCCAGGGCCTGGGTGGCCAATGAGACTGCAGTGTGTGTGTGTGTGTGTGTGTGTGTGTGTGTGTGTGTGTACCTCTCAGGCTTGATGGTGGTATTTGAAATCATCCCCATTCCTGGAATTTGACAAGCACAGCATAGAGAAGGACCAGAAAACCCATAATAGTGGGGATGAGAGAACAAAGAGCCTTCCCAAAGCCATGGTTCAAGCTGTGGGCAAAATGTCTTCCTGTTTCTCATGCAAAGCCCCTGCCGCTGGGCCCAAGGGGCTGGATGGGCTGGTTTGGCCAGTCCAAGGTCAAGGCTGGACTCCCAACTCCAATCCCTCCTGCTGCCCCAGGCCTCCCTGGGTGCAGACAGACATGCTCTGGGGAGGGGAGTGGGGGTGGGGGAGGCAGGCAGGCTGTTGGGGTTTCAGACACTTTCTAGGTGCCTCGGGGGACCTACATATTTCCTATGTAAAGTTCAGTCTGTTTGCAATTAGGCCTCTCTTCTTTGCTTATTTCCGGAGAGATTAAAAATAGCGACATCAGCTTAATCCGGGACTCTCTGAGATCAACAAGGCCACTGTTTCCAACAGCATGAAAATACCAAGCGGTCCCACCCACATTCATGGGTCACACCGCATGGCAGGCCTGGTGGGCTTTCTGTAATGAGGGAACTTTAAGTTGCATGGGTTCTCACAGCTAAGACTCTGTTTTTGGACCCCGGCAAGGATATTTTCAACTAAAATGCAAGGGATTCCACACCGTTTTGGGCCTGAAATCCTCTCTTTCCTTCTAAATGAGCAAAAAGCTGTGAATGCCTTGGCAGGAAAACCCACCTTGGTTCAATTGCTTCATCAGTTTCAGCCTCTCCTTAGGGATTTGGCCACAGAGCACATCCCAGGCGGCTTCAGATATAAGGACGCTGCCCCCAACCTGTCACTGTCTGCTGTTTCCTCGGAGGCTGGAAGCCATGTCACTGATTCTCAGCAGGCCCGGGGGGGAACAGCCCCCATCTGGGAGCTGGCTCTTGGGGCCAAAGAGGGCCACGGGTTGGAGGGATGCTCCCTTTTGTGTGCTACATGGGTCAGAATGGGAATGCTCTGCTGCCGTAACAAAGAGCCCCATGTCTCATTGATTATTCCGCCTGGGACTATGATGTCAAGATTGCTGTAATCGGGGGGACAGGACGAATGGTTGCTGAGATGCTTTTAAGGGCCAGCCCTCTAAGTGCCTGATGTCACAGTTGTCCATATCCCTTAGGCCAAAAGCCAGTCGCATGCAAAGGAGGCTGGGAAACGTGGGATTTGGGGTCAGCAGGCATCACTGGAAGCTTTGACCCTAAGGGCATTGAAGCCTAAAGAACAGCATCAGAGAAACCTCTCGAGGCTGCTGGCGGAGCAGTACTATGAACTGATGGGGCCTGCCTCTCCCCCCCACCCCCTGCACTCCCCCTCCATTTCCTCTTGGCCTAGATGCCCGCAGGAGCGTGGCTGCCTCAGGGAGGCATCTGGAGCCTAGCCCCAGGCTGGATGCCAAGACGAAGCCTATAGTAGGTAACTGGGGTGAATAAAATGAAGCCCCTGGGTTCTTCGTGACCATCAGAAGGCAGGGTGAGGCCCTTTGTGGCAGCACAGGGATTTGTAATAACTTGTTCTTCCTCAGGCCACAAGTCAGGTCTCCTAGCAGACCGGCCAGGTGAAAGGTCTTCATGTGTGCTTCTGATGAGCCTGTCCTACATGAAGTGCCCTGGGGTGAACACTCCCTCCTATGTGCCTTACCCTGCACCCAAGCATGGTCTGCCCTCAGCTAGGACACTAGGGATATGTCTTCAGTCACTGGGGATCTTGGGACAGGACTCAAGGGCTTTTCTGGGATGGTGCTGGGAGGGGAATTCTGCAAATAGTGAAAAGTCAACCAACGGATGTTTAATAAATAAGAACTGATTCACATGTTTTAACATCAATAGAATTAATAAACCATTGTCTCCAGAGGGAATTAAATGATTATCATGAATTTTCTTCTCTGCTGAGAAGAATCCCTTTGTCAAAGGGATGCTCTTTGTAGTGTCCGTCTTGGCCTTGTCTTGAGAATCTAAAGCTGAACCCTCACTAATATGTGGATGAGCAGGTGGGCATAGTGGTTCACACTGGGTGTGAAGGTTAATTTTATGTGTCGACTTAGCTGGGCTATAGTGCCAGTTGTCTGTCCAAATGCTAACCCAGATGTTTCTGTGAAGGCATTTTTTAGATGTGATTAACATCTACAATTACTTAATTTTAAATAAAGCAAATGATCTTCCACAATGTCGGTGGGCCTCATTCAATCAGTTGAAGGACTGAAAAGCAAAGGCAGAGAATTCCCAAAGAAGGAATTCTCCTTCCAGACGGCAGTGTAGAAAATTTGCCTGAGTTTCCAGCCTTTGGACTCAAGACTGAAACACCATCTGTGACCCTAATCCAGCCCGTCTATTGCCCTGCAAGAACCCAAGAGACAATTCCTTTAAATCTCTCTCAATGTCTGTCTCATTATATCTATGTCTATGTCTATCTATATATCTCCTATTGGTTCTGTTTATTCTAGAGGACTCTAACTCTGTACACCAAGGGGAAAGCAGATTAAATTAGAAGTCGTTTCATGTTTAGTAGATATTTGTATTAATTCCATAGGGAAAGAGAGTAAACTATAGGGAACTGTAAGTCATGATGTATAAATAAGAGGTTTCACTATAGCAGTAGTATTTACTATCACATTAAATGTACAACATGAGGTGTAACAAAGGCTAATCTTGATGGAAATGGTTTGGTGTTTTAGTAATTTAAATTCTAAGGAGGTGGTATTTGCTGGGGGAACTTCCTGTCTGGGGCTCAATCTTTTCCTTTCTGGTCCTGTCCTGGTGCTGCTCTCCTCGCACCAGAAGCCTGTGTGTGTGCACCTGAGCCACAGCCCGCGCTTGCAAATCCTGTGCCTGTGGCTGGCCCTGCCTCCTTTCTCTTTGTTCCATTTCGACTATGTATGTACCTTGAAACAACAGCTGTCAGCCAGGGCTCCATGGTTGCCAGACAGAGACTTTGTCTCAAGGTGCTTTAGCCACAGAGAAATCTAATGATCCATGAAAGGAAAAGGTCCAGAATTAGGGTCACCATCAGGTACAGCTGGATTCAGGGTTAAAATAATTCGCTCTTAGGACTTGAGTACCCTTCATCGCTCAGTTCGGCTCTCCGCTGTGTTGGCTTAAGACTCAGTTCTCACGTAACCAGAGACAGCAGCAGTTCTAAGCCCTATACCTCTCAAATTTGAGGTTCAAGGGAAAAGAGGGAGTCTTTTTCCCAGAAGCCCTAGGGAAAACCTAGAGGTATTTTATTGGCTCTGGTTGATCAGATGCCTCTACCTACACCAATCACTGTGTCCAGGAGGATGGGCTGCACTGATTGGCTGAGACCTGGGCGATGGGCTTCCTCCTCACTGGTGGTGGTGTTGGCTGAGCTGGAATCTCAGGGAGGGAGAAGAGAAGACAGGGTAGGATTCCCCAGGAATGAAGTGCAGCATGGGAACCAGAAGAGAGTGGACAAATGCTGCATAGTTAAAAGGACAAATGAGAAAGCTTAAATATTCACAATCTACTTATTTATAGAAAAGCAGCAATGTGGCAGCATCCATGTGAAATTGGTTCACCCCCCTTTTTTTTTGACGCTCCCAGATCCCTTTCCATATGTGCTGGTACAACTGTGACTGTCAGGGGGATGCAAGTTCCAGCAGTAAAGTGCTCTTCCCTTAAGTCCCTTTCCCAACACCCTGCTCTATTTCCAGACCCTGATATAGACTCAGTTGGGGAGGAGGTAGGGGGACTATATTTCTGACAAAGCAATGTTTCCACTTCACACATATGACTAATAAGGAACTTGGCCAGGAATAGCTCTTTTGCAGTTTTGGAAACCCTGTCCTAGACCATAAATCACTGAACGAGGCTCTAGCCACATCCCTTAACTTAAAAGTCAGTTTCCATCTGCCCAGGATCCTGCTCGAGCAGTGAAGCAACAGAAGAACTGACCTTGAGTGTCTAATGGTGTCATCCCATTGGGACAGGCCCCAGGCCTGGGGGGAGGTCACCTTCCCATGGCATGGCCCTCAGCAGTGATCTAGGGTCAGGCAGAAACTCTGAGCTTGGTCCCTCACTCCCTTCTCCTATGGCCTTGCCAGCACAAGCCTTAAAAGTCATGGAAACATCTCTAGTTTTCAAACTCAAGGGAATCTAGCAACAGAGGTCAGAGAGGGGAAGGTCACATGGGAATATGTGGCAGGGCAGATGTCCCTGGGCAGAAAGATGCTTGCCCTTGGAGCATCTGTGTGAGTACGGGGAGATACGGGATGAGGGCACAGAAGAGCATGGCTTGGGCCTCTCAGGAAAGAGATATCAGGAGTGAGGGGCATTGGCAGGGAAAAGAAACATGTGTAGGCTCAGAATCCAGGACACTTCGTCAGGCATTTCCATTAGGACAGACAACCAGAAAACCTCAAAGCTTCTGACATTGAGGATAACATGGCACGAGATGGCCCACAGGATGAGTGGGCATTTGATAGCTCGGCAGGAATGGTTCAGTAGTAAAGATTGGGTTGGAATGGCAAAGCGGACCAGTTTAGTGGGATCAAATATAAGGAAGACACAGTAGATGGAAGATTCAGAGGCAACGAATAGCTATCTTGGGGCAATGAAGGAGGGCATCATGCTCTCCTAACGGGGAGAGCTGTGTTCCTCCATCTTGGCAGAATCTCCCACTTTCACAGAGCCCAGATCTTGAGGAAACCTTGTTTTGCCCTTTACCAGCTAAAAATAGTAGGGTGAAATGTGACTGACCAGAGAACCTTTGACCTCTTTTGGGTTTAGCTTTTGGACAGAGTTAAGAGACTCTCTTCAGAGTCTTATTTTGGTAAGAACATCATTTGGGGGCAGGATGGGGTGGGGAGACGCTCTGTGAGGGCAGGCTGACGGGCATCACGTCTCTTTAGTTAAACACGTAGGAATCATACTTTATTGTTGAGGAACTGTAGGGTCATGCCAGAAAGGGGTAAGAAAGGGGTATCAGATAGAATGTAAAAAGCAGCCTCCTAGATGATTCTTTGCTTAAAATTTCTCTTGAAAATAAGTAACAGACCCAAGAGCTTCTCTAACTACTAACACAACAACAATGGTATTTACATTTTCTTTCTCCTATAGTATCTGTGGGCAGATTATCTGAAGTTCAGATTCCTTGGTAGCCGTAAAGGGTAAAACCTTGTAGCACATTGCTAGCTTATCCTAGCACCAAAGCAACACCCTCAGAGGTGAGATTTTCTCTTAATAATAATCTGTGATAACTCTCCTTTCTTACGTGCTCGCAATTCGTCATAGTGCTGGTCCTCAAGGTCAGCCTCCTGGAACACAGAGCAGGGGGAGCTGGATGGAGAGGGGTCCTGGAGGAGTAAACGGACATGCTCGGCATAACGAGTCACAAGTCAGGCTGTCTGAGGAAGACTTCTGCTTTGGGGTTCAGGGATCATCTCTTTCACGTAGAGGCAAAGGGAAGGCTTCTGAAGACTTCAGAAAGAAAATGCTGGCCATTAGGAATCAGCATGGATTCACCAAGAAAAGAGATGGTCCACCAGTTGCACTTTTTCTGTGGTGGGCATGGGATTCCTAAGTCTGCTGGTGGCACTGCCGTAGGCAGCAGAGCAGGAACTTTACGGCGCCCTTGAGGACAAGTGAGGGCTGGAAGACAGCGTAAACACAGCGGCTAGGGATGTGCTGAGTGAGTGATAAGCAGACAAATGTAGCCTGGACGGGTGGTCTCATCCCACATCCCAGAGCAGTTCCCCCCATCCTCCAAGACTTTACACTTCAACAGTCTCACTAGAGACTAGGAAGGACTTTCTTCTTCTTCTTAAAGATTTTATTTATTTATTTATTTGACACAGAGAGAGAGAGAGAGAGAGAGAGCAAGAGAGAGAATACAAGCAGGGGGAGTGGGAGAGGGAGAAGCAAGCTTCCCGCTGAGCAGGGAGCCTGATGTGGGGCTTGATCCCAGGACCCTGGGATCATGACCTGAGCTGAAGGCAGCCGCTTTATGGCTGAGCCACCAGGTGCCCCTGGAAGACTTGTCAGAGGGCAAGGTTATCCATTTGTGGCCGGAAGGAGTAGCTCACACCTTGGGTAAGAGAATCGGAATCCCCAAAGATGACAATAGTTTGGACTAATTCTGGTAACATGTGACAGGTGAAATATATAGTAGGGTTAAATGTACCTCTGGAATCTTGGGAGAAAAATAAAAGGAACTATACACGTCTAGGATGGGGGAGATGTGAAAAACCTGGGGGATTGGTGTTGATGGTAAACTTGACATGAGTTAACATGCACGATTCCCAAGAAAATTGGTGTGATCTTAGACGACATCAACTGAAGAAGGGCTTTGAGGATCAAGGAAACCTTTCTATTTACTGTCCATCCCATCTGGAATGCCACAGCAGGGGTCACTTTTGAAGAAGAAGCAGTGAGAAACTGTACTGCATTTGGGGAGAGGCATGGGGATGGGCGAGGGGCCCTGACAGCGTGTCGCAGGGGGACCATGTGGCAGAAAAGCAGAGGAGACGAATAAGAGGAAGGGCACACAAGGGCGAGGTCTTCAGGGTGGTCATGCTGGGGAGTGGAGTCCGGGTCGTGCAGAAAGCGAGCGCCACGGCCGGTGGGTGAAGGCTAAAGGAAGCGAACCGAAGCTCCGGCTGCTGGCAGTCAGAGTGGGGTGTGAGGTCCTGAGTCCCCTCCCCCTCAAGGTGTTCCAGCCGAGGGCTGGGGGCGAGCACGCCCAGGCACTGCACGAAAAGGACGGTCATATTGTTTCAAAGGAGCTCTGTTGACTCTGAATGCCCGGCCGCATGAGTCATGTTTGCACTCCACACTTCCTTCACGTCGACCATCCATCAGCCATGGTGACC
>CM053609.1:93995935-94015382 GCA_028646535.1 Procyon lotor | reverse complement strand
GCATGTAGCTGTCCAGTTTTCCCAACACCATTTGTTGAAGAGACTGTCTTTTTTCCACTGGATATTCTTTCCTGCCTTGTCGAAGATCAGTTGACCATAGAGTTGGGGGTCCATATCTGGGCTCTCTGTTCTGTTCCATTGATCTATGTGTCTGTTTTTGTGCCAGTACCACACTGTCTTGATGATTATTGCTTTGTAAAGGTAGGTTTCCCTGGCGTAATGGAGAAACCCTGGGCTCTGGTGTCCAGCAGACCTGGGTTTGAGTCTCGTCTTGGCCACTTCTGGCCGTGAGACCTCGGACAAGTCCCCCGGCGTGCAGCGCCACTGAGCGCCCAGGTGCTGGCCCTGCGTGGGGAGCAGCGAACGGATGACATTCCTATCCTGGGGAGCTTGCTGCCCTGTGTCTGTCGCCTCCTCTGCGAAAGGGGACAGACTGCTGCTGCTCTCCGGGGTATGGTGAGGGAGGGGGGATGAATGTGTGAGGAGCCCGGGCTCAACCAGAATCCGTTTCCTTTCATTCTCTCCCTTGCAAGTAGCTCAAAGCTGTGGACATCGGCTGGAAATCGTGGGCGCCCAGAAATGCTAGTGGGCACTCGTGGGAGATCTGTCCCCCTCTGTCTTTCCGAAGGTTGCTGAGTGTCAGGCCTGCCCAGAGCTCGCTTCCCCACAGCGGCCCTTCCTCGCCTGGCCGCACTCTGTTCGCGCTCCCCCACCCCCCAACTTGTCCTTGGAGAGCCTCCCCACAATTTGGTGGCAGTGTGTGTGGGGGGACAGGTGGAGTGGGGAGGTTGGTGGCCAGTTAGGGTGGTCACCCTTCCTTAGCAGGTGGGGGCTGCCTGGGTCCTGAGAGTAGTGTTTTTAGTGTCCTGGGTAGGGCAAGACGCCTTCCAGGGTCAGGAGTCTCCCTCAGCCTGAACGAGTCAGGGTTCCACCCATTTTTCAGGGTTTGGCCCAAATGCTGCCTCCTCTGGGAAGCATTGCCTGGTTTCTCCCCATCCCCAAACATCTTCTACCCCGTAACCACATCCTGTCAAGGGCTGGTCACTCCATCTCCCCAGCCACAGCGTGAACCCTCAAGGGTTGGGACAAGGTGTTCAGATTTTCTGAACCCATAATGACCTTTAGCTCCATGGAGACACCTGGGCTCCCAATAAATCTTGCTGTTTGATTCTTTTTCAACCTTCCATTCGCAGATCCCTTTGTTAAGTCCAGAGCGGGAGGAGTGAACAGCAAGTAAGCGTTCACTCATCCAACCAGCATTTTACAAAGGTCTCAAACCCATGAGTCACAAACTAAAATCTGCCCACAGGCACGTCTCATGAAGCCGACATGTTTGTTTGTTTGTTTTTAAATTATTGCAAATGTTTAAACCGAACCAAACAAAACCCTGGAGATCGGAGACAGAACTCGGAGTTTTTAGGCTCGCTCAACTATTCAGCTGAGACGGAGTTGTGGCTGTCCCCTCTAGATCGGCCTTCCCTGGGTCACAGCAGTCCTCAGTCAGCTTCGCTCCTCTGGCTTACTGCCGGTCCCCACAGGCATCTGAGTTTAGTTTGAGAGCTACTGACATCAAGAGGAATCCTATGAAATTTCGAGCTTAGCGACATCTGACTTCCTGGGTTTATTTCCTGACCCTGTGCTCCTCTGACCCAAGCAAGGTCAGGATTCTTTCTCCCCTGATGCAACCAAATCCTAATCTCCTTGTGGCTGCCAACACCTCCCGTGGCTCTTGCTGCCAGCTCTGCTGGCTCAGGACCCTGCAGAGTTTTTGGGGAGCGCTGGGTGGGCAGGTGTGTGCCCCGGCAGGGCACGGCTCCAGGTTGAGCCCGGCAGCTGCTGTCCATGTGTCAGTCCCAGGCGGAGGAAGGCCGTTTGGGGAGACCACCCACTCAAAGGCTGGGCCACCTCTCTAGAACCTCCTTTCAAAGACACCCCTGGAAGTGACCCTCTGCTTGGCCCAGTGCAGTGACCTGAGGTTGCCCACGCTCTCGGGGCAGGAGGGACCCTGCTGAGGTCCCGTTTCCTGCCCTCTGCTGGCCCAGATTTCAAAGCTGGCCATTTACTCTTCCTTCTCCTCCTGCCTGCCTCCCACTCTCTTCTCCTCCCCAACATTCTTTGCTTCTTGTTTATATTGCAGAAAACATCTGTGAGAGTAAATGACTGAGATGAAAGATCTTGGCAGAGGGCTATTTTTCTTTGCTTGGCTTAAAGGGGACAGATGAAGACTTCAGCCTCACCCTCGCCTTCCCCGGCGCGACTCCCTCCCCCACCTCCCGGAGAGGAGAGAAATGGGATCTGAATGAAGACAGACCAGAAGGTGGCCCAGCCAGCCCCAAGTCCCCAGGCAGGGAGATTGTTTTTCCAGTGGAACAGGCTGGCCCGGAGGAAAAGGCTGCACGGAGGGTGGAGGGGAAGAAGATGGGCATGCTTCACTTTCTGCAGCCGGCTCGGCCCTCTCTGCCCATCGTCCAGGCCGCAGGGCCACCTGCCTCGGCCCGCAGCAGGCCCCTTGTTCCCAGTGCCGCGGCAGGCTGTGGAGGAGAGACCACCTCACAAGTGACCCCTGCCCCCTTGCTCTCCTCCTGAGTGGCTGTGCACTTTTTGCAGGGAGTGACCGCCTGGGCCTCGTGTCCTCTTGCTCACCTCAAAGGAATTGGTTTTGGAGAAGTTGGTAACTTCTCCGACCCTCAGTTTCTCTGTCAGCTCTCCTGCCTAGTCACTGTCACGAGTGGGGGGGGCTCAGTGGCCTCTGACACCCGGATGAACCCCTGGTGCGGGCACCCTGAGGACAGGCCTGTCAGAGCTGGCTGGGGCCCCCGATTCTCTGTCGGCGTAGCCCCCACCGTCACTGGGGTGTGGAGGCCCAGGGTTTCCAGGATGGTTTAGGGGATCCCACAGTAAAAGGCGGAGGATGTGGCAGCCTCCAGAGAGTCCCACCCATCTCACCTCCCCCGCTCTCTCCCACGTGGCTTCTCTTGGAGTCCTGTACTGAGCCCCAGGTTCTTGGGAAAGGCAGGGCCAGAGCTTCCGAGGACATTGGCGTGGCAAGGCAGTTGTCACTGGGGAGAATGACGAGCAGGTTCTCACCAGGCCTGGGATATGGAGCAGATAAGATTTGACTCAGGTATAGAAGGAAGAAAATTTGGCGCAGGGGCTGGCTTAGGAACAAAGCTTGAGGGGCGCCTGGGTGGCTCAGTCGTTAAGCGTCTGCCTTTGGCTCAGGTCATGATCCCGGAGTCCTGGGATCGAGCCCCGCATCGGGCTCTCTGCTTAGCAGGAAGCCTGCTTCTCCCGCTACCATTCCCTCTGCTTGTGTTCCCTCTCTTGCTGTGTTTCTCTGTCAAATAAATAAAATCTTTAAAAAAAAAAAAAAAAAGGAACAAAGCTTGAGAACAAGGCCAGGAAATTTTCCCTGGCCACAGCATCGTCCAGCCTGGGTCTACTAGGGTCCCCAATGGAATTCAAGGACATTTGTTCATGGAGGACGAAGCCATTAGACACAGAGCAGAAGGCCCAAGCCCAGAGACCTGTCCTGAGGCTCGCAGACCTGCCATGTCTGTAACTTCCATGGAGACATAGCACTTTCCTGTGCCCAGGCCTCTCTCTGTGGAGAAGTGTGCACCTAGGAAAGGAAAGGGTCTGCCTCCTCCTTCAAAGTCAGAAGCATGAAACCCCTGGATTGGTTTCTGCTGGGGGAGCAGTGAGGACATGTACCTTGGCCACTAGCTCATGTCTGCTCCTATCAGCTGGACTCCTTGCCCTTGCTGCCATGGGGTACAGAAGCCTGGCTCCCATTGGGATCACTTAGTAATGTTAGTCAACCATGTACTTGAAAATGGGGAAATAGGGGCAGGGCACCTGGGTGGCTCAGTCGGTTAAGCAACCGACTCTTGATTTCGGCTCAGGTCATGATCTCGGGTGGTGAGAAAGAGCCCTGCGTCCGGCTCCATGCTCAGCGGGAAGTCTGCTTGAAACTCTCTCCCTCTTCCTGTCCCCCCTCTCTCGTGTGTGTGTGCGTGCGCACGTGTGTTTCTCTTTCTAAAATAAATGAATAAAATCTTAAAAAAAGATGGGGAAACTGAGTTTTGAGATGTCAGGCCACCCAACATCACACCATAGTAAGTGTAAGTCACAGCCAACGTGTGAGCCTGGGTCCCTGCCCCTCTCTGGTCGACCAGCAGTATGCTATAGGAATATCAGCTTGGGGCGCCTGGGTGGCTCAGTGGGTTAAAGCCTCTGCCTTCGGCTCAGGTCATGATCTCAGGGTCCTGGGATGGAGCCCCACATCGGGCTCTCTGCTCAGCAGGGAGCATGCTTCCTCCTCTCTCTCTGCCTGCCTCTCTGCCTGCTTGTGATCTCTCTCTCTGTGTCAAATAAATAAATAAAATCTTAAAACAAAAAACAAAGGAATATCAGCTAGCATCCACGGCGCTTTAAGGAACACACTGAAGTGAAAAGTCCGGTTCCTCAGTCACACCAGCCACACTTCAGTGCCCACTGGCCCCTCATGGATGGTGCAGATATGAAAACTTCCATCTTGGAAGCCGGTTCTCTTAGCATGGCGACTGGACTGAACTGACTTTCTCTCCTTTTCCAGCCATGCCGTTTAAACTATTTTCTTCAGTTACAAATTCCACTATTCTCCTGACACCTATGCCCCTTCCCCTTGCCAGTCTGCCCCCAAGGAGAGGGTAATTGTTCGTCCCCTCCAGGAATGGATGGGAGCTCCATGGGGGCAAGGGCGAGGTGCTCCGCCCTGTCCTCTCTGCCACTCTGAACCATCCTTGCTGTGTCTGCACGGAGCCAGGGCCCAGCTGGCCCCCTCTGGGCTGGGGGGCCATGGGGCTTGACTCCTTCACCCACTGAGGCAGGCCCAAAGGTCACACTGCTGGCCTGCCATCGTCCTTTCAATCACCCAGCCCTCTGAATGGGACCCTGTGAGTGAGCTTTGTGCGAGCACAGGAGAAAGGGGCTCTGTCTGGAGTCTGGGAGCTGCTCTGAGCCCTGCACAGAGGCCGGCCCTGTGCAGCGCTGCCCCGAGAGGTCCAGCCCAGGAGGGGCGGTGACCTCCAGCATCACGCGCGCGGGCCTCCCCATTCCCATACTGGCCTCTGTGCACTGGACCAAATCCTCGGTTACCCTACAGGGAAAAGGGGTTGATGAAGAACATTTGAATTAGGCAAAACTTCTATTCCCCGCTGAAGGGTTTGGGCATGGTCTCACTGGTGGCCCCAGCTGCCCTGGGAGTTAGGTGGGGCCTCTTCCATCCTCCCGTTTGGCAGATTGAGATGACTGAGGCACACAGAGAAACTCGTTCCAGGTCACCCAGCTAGATGGTGGCCCAGGAGGAGGCTGCCTAGAGCCAGGCGAGCTGGGCCCTGGGTGTCTCTGAGAAATGGAGGGGGTTCAGATTTGGATTTGCCTGAGCCCCTTTCACCTGTGCTATATATAAATGCAGGTCAGTTCGTTTGGCTTCTCCATTTGCTGGGGGCTCCCAGAAGGCAGGGCCCTTGTTCTGGTCCTTGCTGAGAGCCAGCGCCTGGACCATGCCGGACCCTCAGAAGGCCCGGAAGAGACGTCAGATGGAGGGACTGCAGGTGAATGAGCAGGCCAGCGGTGTCCTCTGGCTCACGCCTGCTGGGGGGCAGTTACCTGCCTCAGAGAAAAAATGGAATTCAGAGCCTGGGAAAGTCCTCTCTATTACCTTCTCAGCAAGACACCGGGACAGAGAGAAGAGACACCAGGAATTTGTGAGGCCAGGCCTTCTGGAACACTTGGTGCTCCCCCAGACCTCCAGGTCTTAGGCACAGCCTCTGGTTCCTCTCCTTCCCCTTGGCCCTGGCTGTCGGAAGCCTGAGGCTCACCCCGGGGCTGGCTTCCCTGCTCGATCCCGCCAGGCCCCCCGGGCTGGGCGGAGACTGTAAGTGAGCAGGAGCCGCGTGTCGGAGGGGCCCAGGCTGCACCAGGAAGCCTCAGCCAGGATGAAATTAATCTGCCCATCTCCCCCACTCGCCTGCCCTCTCCCCCGACCTGCGCAGGTCTGCAATTCATCCGCCGTCCTCAGATGCTGTTCCTGCTATCAGATGATGAAAATGGAGATTCGTCTTGAAGAAAGAAAGAAGTAGCTCGCTCCCCCCACCCCAACCCCCCGTTCTGAGTCTATTTGAGCCTCTTTCCTCCCCCCTCACCATGTGTTCCGAAACCTGGGGTTGTTCCAAGTCCTAAATGTGCTGGAAAGTATATCCCTGAGCAGCTGCGAACCTGCTCAGGCTGCAGCGGCCCGGGGTGAATCAGAAACCAGGAGACAGGCCTGCTAACAATGCAGCCCCTTGTTTGTGCATGGAGGGAGATCGCCATCAGCGCCGGGGCTCCAGGGAGCCAGGGGCAGTGAGCTCACACACACATACACACACACACACACACACACACACACACACACACACACACACACACTCACACCCACCATTTACCTCTGGACACCATCCACCCCACCTTGGCCCCCAAAGAAAGGCTGGGGAGGGGGTTACCCAGCAGGCAGAAGCCCATCGTGAGCAGCCAGCTGGGCTAACCTCTGTCTAAGCTTCCCCCGACTCAGCCTTCTGCTCCTTCCTTTCACTCTAATGCAATTGGGGAAGCAAGGTGGGGAACTGAAGGGGAGGGTTTGCACAAAACCAAGCAGGATTGTCTCAAGGCCTCCCACTGAGCTGGGGGACCACAGAGGACAGTGGGATGCGCAAGCCAAAGGGGCTTCTTGGAGCCTGAGAAGGTTTGGGGAAGTCTCTTTGCAGGAACCAGACACCCTGAAAAAAAGAATTTGCAGGCAAGTCTCAAAACCCGGTTAGAGAGTTGGCAGCCGCTCAAGGCCGAGGTGGAGTCAGGGGGCCTCTCCATCAGGCCTGATTACAACCACTCACGGTCCCGGCCAACTGTAGGCACCAAGCGCCAAGTACCCACGGGGGGCTGAGCCACCCACAGAAACTGCGCTATTCAGACTCACCACATCCTGGAGAGGCGGGGGTGTTCTCTGGTCACAAATAGACAAACTGAGGCTCAGGGCCACCGCGCTGGCAGCCTGGTGGTGACAAAGTTAGATGCTCCGTTCCTGACCCGATTCCTGGTGGTTGGGTTCTTGCCTCCAGATGCCTCCCAGAGCCTGGTGTAAAGGCGGGTGAGGAAGAAGGATTGACATCCACACTCCCCAGTGTAAATGTACCCCAAAAAGCCCCATCTTCCTGTGAGAAGCAGGCACAGTACAAATATGTTGGGAGTGTTTCCAGGACAGAAAAAGGCCTTAGTTCCACGACTGATACAATCCGAAGCATCGGGGTCACCTCTCATTCTCGTCCCCTCTTTGTTCCTTAGCCACTGTGTCTGAGCCCTGCATATTTTTGTCTCAGAATGAGTTCTCAGATCCGGCCTTCCTTCCCTTCCCAATCACCACAGCCTTAACCCAAGCTCACCTCACCTCCTCCTGAGTTCCCTTCATAGCTTCTCCCCTCACCATCCCATCATGCATCTGTTCATCACACTCCCCAGCTTAAGAATCTTCACGTTGTCCCTTATCCTCCGGACCAAGTGCCAACATCTTAGTCACACATGGCCCTTTATAAACAAGGGCCAGCCCCAATTTGTCCTCATCTGCTGTTTTTCCTCCCCAGGCACCTGCCATGTCAGGCACATTGAACTGTTCAGTGGTGCCCCCGTGCCTTTGCACAAGCTGTTCTATCTTCCTACAGTATTCTTTCTCGAGCATCTACCCAGAAAACTTGTGTCCATCCCTCAGAGCACAGCTCAAATGCCCTCTAACTTCAGGCACAGCCCTGCATTCACGCCTCTATTACAGGCCTTCTTGGAACCGTAACCATCATTTATCTATTTCTTCAACCCATTAGACCAGTGGTTTGCAACCTTGGGGGCACATTGCCTCCAGGGGACACTTGGCCATGTCTGGAGACTTCGGGGAGGAGAGCTATTGTATCTAATGGGTAGAGGCCAGGGATACTGCTAAACAATACACAGGGCAACCCCACAACAAAGTCTTGCCTGTCCCAAATGTTAATAGGTTGAAACATTGTGCACTAGAATGTTTGTCTCTTGTGGTGACTTCTTATTTGTATTTTTTGATCTCCAGTGCTTGGCCTAAAGAGGTGTCCAATAACTGTTTTGAGAATAAATAAGCAAACAGATTGTTTCATATGCTCTCTATCTGTAGCATGAGGCTCACTTTGAAACCACTAACTTAGAACTCAAGAAAGTTGACTAGTGAGTGAGCATATAGAAAAGGATGGGATGAAATCTGTACTTGAATCGAAATTTCCTTCCAGTACAGAAAAGGACTGATGTTACACCAGTGGAGTGGATCTCAAGTTTAGGCAAGGATGAGTGTCTTCACTGGAGTACTGAGGATTTCATGACCCAGGGGCCTGGGATTGAGAAGGGTCAGGTGAATTCCTCCACTACGCTCACCTGGCAGAAGTCAAACCTTATTAAGGCAGAGGACTCAAGGCCCGGCTCCACATCCTACATGGGTTATGGCCAACTTGGAGACGGTACAGAAAGAATCCATGAAAAGGATGAAAGTTTGGGACACCTAGGCTTGATGAAGAAAGACAAAAGTAATTGATATTATTTCACCTCAAAGAAGTGAAGGCTGAGGGAGTAGGTATTTTCCAATAAACAGGAGGTTGCTAAATAGAGAGAGTGACCAGCCATTCTTTGGCACCCAGGACACAAGGAGAAGAAGCCAACGGGAGGTGGGTGGGAGTGGGATGGAGATTCAATGGCTTCAGGACAAAGTGAAGAGATGGCAAGAACTCATGGAGGCTTGTTGTTGAGAGTCCGAGAGGACTCTGTGTTTCTTGCTTCTTCCCTAGATGCTATCCCTACTCCACCACCAGCACTGATGGAAAGCTGGGAAGAGAGCTGTCCAGGCTTCAGGTCTTGCTTCTAGAATTTTCCTTTGGCCTGGGAAGGCGGCAAAGACAGGACGAGGCTGGGAGGCAGAAGGGGGAATCTTGGGGAGGGGGAAAAAGGTGAGAAAGCAGGAGAAAGGAAAGCAAGAGCAAAGAGGCAGCTGGAGAGCCATGAGGAAAATGTCGAGGCCTCCACATCTGGAAAACAGACCGGGGGCTATATTTAGACTGCCATGACTTGCAATAATTTGTGTGAGGGGGGAAAAAGGGAAAATGTGAAGTTGGCATCATTTTGGGGAGGGAATGAGTTATAAGAAAAGGATGGCTCGATAGGGGAGAGCCTCAGCCCTTGGCCCTTAGGAATGGGCGTCTAAACAGTGCAGGCCATCGAGAATGAGCGATGGTGTTTACTGAGACTCGTTCGGCCCCTGTCCGCAGCCAAGACTTCGAGTGCGTTCCTGGGCATCCCAGGGGGGCTGGCTGCCACAGCACCAAGATGTACCCAGGATGATGCAGGGTGCTTTCTGGAGAAGGAAGGGCCGAGGCAGGGGCTCTGCAAAGGGGCTCGGGAATACGTGAGCGGCACTCTGTAAATCCTAGGAATTTGTATATATTGCTGAGGCCTTTCTCCAGCTGGATTATAAATAGAGGATTAGTTCAAAGGCAGGCAGCCTTTTAAAGAGATGGTGCCAAGCAAAGCCTGCAAACCAAATACAGTAAAACCTCCTTAAGCCCCTATTGGTTTACTCCAAATAGCATGTAAGTCAAAGTAACAGCATTTCCTGGGCTGACTAGGTGCCCCAGTGTCCTTTCATGGAAAGTCTGGAGGGTTCCAATGGAGCTCTCGTGAAACCTCCGTTAACCAAAGAGAAAACTGTCGTTTTGGAGAGGGGACTTTGCCAGTGGGCCATAAGTTTGCCTTTTGAAACATCGCATTTTAAAAATTTAATCATTTTGGATGGAAATCTTTCCTTAAAAAAAGTCACGTACTTCCCAGTTTTTAAGACAAAGGATCTATGGATTTTAATTTAACATTTTTGTTCTGCCTAGGGTCATTTTGATCAACTTTCGTCACTGTGCTCTTATTCCAGCAGTGCCCAAACCTTTGAGATATGTGTGGTCATTTGTTTCTATTCCAAGTGGGTTCATATTGCGTGCTTTTGGGGTTCCTTGGTCTACTTTTTTATCAGGGAACGTGCCGTTTCATGCCTTTGGTGACCTCATGACCCAGCTTCTTTTAGTCTGCTCTGGGTTGAGAAACCAGATATGGAAACTCGTTAAAATTCTGTGCAAAGAAAAAGTAAGTAGATTATGAGTGAGGAACTTAGCCTTTTCTCTTCCACTTGGATTCATCCAGTCTTTCGTAGAGGGTAATAGTTCATCTAGCTCCCCGGGGACAGTTGCTTTGAATTATATGCTACTTTAAATAAACCAATATGAGCCCATGAAGATAATTTTGGCTGCTTAGACGTCACTTGGCTTCTCTCCAGGTTCTGGGCTGATTTTAGCCAGTGAGGTGTTTGGGGAGTTGTGTTTTGGGTAGATGAAGTCTTACTCTGTTTGCAGTCTACATTCCCAAGGCCTTTGCATTTGAGGTAAGTGGGTTTTTTGCCTACCTATATTTGAGGTTGGTAGAGTGATTAAACCCAGTGTAGGAAAGAGACTTTAAACAATGACCCTGGCCACTTGTTCATTAATGGCTCATTTTTTATCTCCTGGAAGTTGATGGGGATTTCTGAGCAGGATGCTGAGCAAAAGGGGCCACATTAAAGTACAGGAGGATAGGTGCGCTCAGTAGGTTGTGTCCAACTCTTGATTTCGGCTCAGGTGGTGATCTCAGGGTTATGAGATTAAGCCCCAGGCCAGGCTTTGAGTCTCTTCAAGATTCTCTCCTTCTCTCTCTCTGCCCCCTCAACTCTCCACTCATGTATACTCGCTCTCTTTCTCTCTCTCTCAAATAAATAAATAAATAAATAAAATCCTAAAAAAAAAAAAAAAAAAAGAACAGGAGGATAGTGACTCAAAGGTCCTGGGTTGTGCCTTGGTTCAGGGAAGCAAGAAGAAACTGGATATCCAAAATGGCTGAAAACAGGCCAAGCCAGCCTGGGAGGGCCTAACGGTCCTTGAGCTGTTTTTGGCATCTTCTGGTTAAGCAGTGAAACTCTTTCTGTGGTTAATTAGATTTGGTGCTTTGTAAAGTCCTCGAACAGCTGATTTCCCATCAGCAAAGACAGGACATTCCTGAGAGACATTAGGCTCCAGCAGGGAAAGTGATTTTATATTCTCATAAGCCAACAGGCCAAGTGGTGACTCTCAGAGGCCCTGCAGCCAGGCCCTCCACTCAAGGCAGCCCTGTCATCGAATCTCATATTCTCTCAGCAGTGTGCTGAGAAGTGCTCTTCCTGACTCCTGGGTAAGAGCTCGGGGTCGAGCTTATTCTGCTTTCATATCAGGGTCAGATTAAAAGACAGTTGGCCTTTTTGCTGAAGATGTTCCTCATGGCCAGTCTTCCCACATGTAGATCTGAGGAGATCTGTCCTCAGCAGCCATGCTCTGGAGCACACACTTCATCTCCCCTCCTCACGCGATTGGACCAGGGGTCGGCATCTGACTCAAGGGTGACCACTTATTGGTGACTCACCTGTGATGACCAATGATTGGGGTGGCCTGGCTCACAAACATGAGCTGAGGTAAAGAAATCCTTTCAGGGACGCCTGGGTGGCTCAGTGGGTTAAAGCCTCTGCCTTCTGCTCAGGTCATGATCTCAGGGTCCTGGGATCGAGCCCCACATCGGGCTTTCTGCTCAGCAGGGAGCCTGCTTCCCCCTTTCTCTCTGCCTGCCTTTCTGCCTACTTGTGATCTCTCTCTCTCTCTTTGTCGAATAAATAAATAAAATCTTTTTAAAAAATCATATTCTTATAACAAAGAAAAAAAAAAGAAATCCTTTCAGGGAAATCTAGGATCGAAAATGGAAACACTGGGCCAATTGGCAATGGACACCGGGGTGAAAATGTAGCCGTGGAGTGAGGACCCTGATGTTCGTCTGGAAGCTGGCCGTACTTTGGGGAAGGGGAAAGTGGGTGTAAGAATGGAGGGCGCGTTTCCCGAGAATAAGCAGAAGGCAAAGCCGCTGAGAGAGAGGCGTGTGAGTTCCTTACAGCCCAGCTGTTCTCATGAGTCTGGTTACCCTTGTGTTTCTGTCTTGGGATTTCTAGGCCCTATGGTTTCTGCAACAGAAAGAGCTTCGTCTAAGACTCCTGCAATCTTTTTAAAACACTCGCTTGCACGCCAAGAGCTTGAGGTTAGACCCATCTTGATACGTGCTTCTCAAACCTGAGGAATTCCACGTCTGACATTTCCCCAGAGGACCCATTTTCCAAGGCTTTAATCCTTAAGTTCTCTTTTTCTCATCCCTCCTAAAGATTTCCAAATCCTTCCTGTTCCACAGCTTTGACCGGTGCCACGGTTGCCCCTGGGGATGGCCTGAACTGATTTTCGTGCACGCTGCGCTCCTGGCTATCCGTCCTAGGACTGCACTCTGCTTGATTTCCTAATGACAGAGCTGTCTTGTGGGCTGACTCGCCGCTCTGGTTCTCCCTCCCCCCACACCTCCCCAGGGTCATCGCTGTTACGAGATGTCAGGGCAGGAAGGGTCTTGGCGGTCATCTAGACCAACCCTGTCATTTTAGTAATGAAGAAACTGAGTCCCACGGAGGCTACATAACTTGCCCAAGGTCAGGCAAAGTTGAATAACTTGCTTTTCTCTCATTGTGTACGTGCGCATCGCACATGCGAGTTTTTGCCATTTTTGAGCTTGATTGCAATAGTTTAAAAATTCCTCTTCAAGCTTCCGAGGGCGTTGTGAAGTGTGCAGACTCAAATTCAACTACATTATTTGTAATCCTTGGTGACTGATCGAGATGAACATGCAGATGTTCCACAGAACCCTGTGTATGCCCAGGGTCGAATGAACCCACAAATATCCTATTAATACCCACTTTTTATATGGCTGCTCTCTGAAGTAGGAAATGTGCAAGTTGATTTATTGGGGTAAGTGAAAAAAGATTAGGATGTCTGTTTAAAAATTTTTATATGTATATATAAATGTATTACATATATGTACTATCATGTGTACATTATAAAACACAACACATACACATACAGACTTGCGGGTCTACAATTTTTTTGTAGTAGGATGCACAGTCGACCTTAATACACAGTTCAAAATCACAGTTGCTGTTCACAAAAAGACTATATGATATAATGTGAGGGAGAATTAGGGAATTCACCCTAATTCTGCTTTATGCAATCCCACTGGGAGAGGAGTTCTTCACAATTGAAAACTCACAAAGAAGAAAATGATACAATATTCATTTTTTCCTCAAGATTTTATTTATTTTTTAAAGTAATCTCCACACCCAATGTGGGGCTCAAACCTACAACCCTGAGCTTGACAGCCAGGCACCCCTCTAAAATACTTTTAATAAAAATTAATTTGTCCCTCTTAACTTTTCCTTTTTTTTTTTTTTTTAGATTCTTAGGGAAATAAGAAGAGACAATTACTTCATTACCACGAAAATACTTTTTTGTATCTTGAATAAAAAGTCAAAGCTATTCTTAATGGCACAACATTAGATGTATTCTTGCTAAATGCAAAGATAAAATAAGGATGCTAGCTACTACTTTACTATGTAGTTTTATTCTGTAACAATAATTTTGAAGTTTCTTCCCATGCAGCAACACAAAATATGGCAATAGGAGGTAAAACTCTTGGAAAGGAGAGAAATAAAATTAAGCTACAGTAAAATTGATTAATGTAAGCTACAGGAGTAACTACCAACAAGAAAAGCAAATTACGTCAACATCCTCCAATGATCTGAGAATACATAGATAGAAGTTCCTTTATATTTAGAATTTTGATGTTGGAAGAAATCTTCAAAATGCATCTGACCTATAGAAGATGCACAATAAATATTTGTTGAATGCATGAATGATTAAATGACATAAATGAAGTCACTTTAAAAAAAATATCTTTTATTTATTTATTTGACAGAGTGAGAGAGGAAACACAAGCAGGGGTAGTGGGAGGGGGAGAAGCAGGCTTCCTGATGAGCAGGGGACCCTGGATCATGACCCGAGCTGAAGGCAGAACCTCAATGACTAAGCCATCCAGGTGTCCCAATAAGGTCACTTTTAAGAGAAAATGGATTTTGCATTGTGTAAAGGAAGAGGTACCACAAATCGCTGAGAAAGGAAGGACTTTATTCAACAAATGGAGTTGAGACAAATTAAAGATTTGAGAGAAAAATGGATTTATTTTGCACATTATTTCCAAATAAAGTCCATATAGTTTAGAGAGTTAAAGGCAAAAAACAATAAAGAGAACCTGTACAGGTATCTAGAAGAATATAGGTGATTGGATACATCTAATCTCTAGATGAGGAGGGCTGTGGGCCAGGGCGAGAAAGATCCATGAAAGAAATGGAAATTTGATTACGTGTAATGTTTACATGCCTTTACTTTGGAAAATAATAGAAACTTAATAATAAAAGCAAACCACAAACTGAAAGAAATATTTGCAGCAAAATGGGAAACCTATAAGGTTGTTATCTTGGTAGAGTCCATGGAGTTTGACAAGAAAAACAAAAATATAAGCCAAGTCAGGGGCCTGTAGTTAACATAAAAGGAAATAGTTAACATAAAAAACCAGTCTTTGGAAATGAAGGGTCAGTTTTACTGATAATCAAAACTTTTTGAATGATCATTTTCTATCAGAGAAGCAAAGTTCTGTTTATTTCTTTTTCCTTTTATTTAAAAAATATATTACTTCATTAATTATTATTTCATTTTTTTTTAAAGATTTTATTTATTTGACAGCGAGAAACACAGCGAGAGAGGGAACACAAGCAGAGGGAATGGTAGCGGGAGAAGCAGGCTTCCTGCCGAGCAGGGAGCCCGATGTGGGGCTCGATCCCAGGACCCTGGGATCATGACCTGAGCCGAAGGCAGATGCTTAACGACTGAGCTACCCAGATGCCCCTTATTATTTCATTTTTTAATTTAAATTCAAGTTAGTTAACATATAGCGTAGTATTGGTTTCAGGAGTAGAATTTAGAGATATCACACCCCGTGCTCATCACATCACATGCCCTCCTTGATGCCCATCACCCGGTTGTCCCATCCCCCACCCACCTCCCCTCCAGCAACCCTCAGTTTGTTCTCTATTCTTAAGAGTCTCTTATGGTTTGCCTCCCTTTCTGTTTTTATCTTATTTTATTTTTCCTTCCCTTCCTCTATGTTCATCTGTTTGGTTTCTTAAATTCCACATATGACCAAAATCATGAGATATTTGTCTTTCTCTGACTGATTTATTTCGCTTAGTACAATATCCTCTAGTTCCATCCACATTGTTGAAATAACTCAAAGCTGTCACTTTTCTAAGGAAACAGGCATTTTCATTTACTCTTAGGGGAGAGGAAGCTGGCAGTGTTTTACTGAAAAGACCTTTGCCATAGGGATCCAGAACATTGAAAATGCTCATCAACTTTGATCCATTAATCCCACTCCTGGGAATTCTACCTATGGTAAGTTTGCTAGATTTAGCAAATAAAAATATGTAGGAAACCCAGTTAAATTTGAATTGCAGGCATATAATGAGTACTCTTTAAGGATAACTTTGTTTCCAACAATATTTTGGGCAACTTATACTATAAAAAAATTATCCATTGTTAATCTGAAATTCAAATTTAACTGGGCATCCTGTACTTTACCTGCCGATCCCTGCTTATGGAAATATCTAAAGTGCAGCAAAGATTTATGCACAAATCTTCGTTGCAATTTTATTTATAACGGCAAAAATACTGAAAGAAAAAAAAATCCTAAATTTCCAGCAATAGGCGAATGAGAGAAGGGTCTGTGTCTAAAGTTTTTCTTGCCAATACTTACAATAGAAGGTAAACTTAAAAAAAAAAACAAAAAAACCAGCAGGGGCCTCACACCATTAGGATGCGACTGTCAGAAAACCCCAGGAAAGAACAAGCATTGAGAAGGATGTAGAGAAGAAATTAGAACCGTGGGCGTGGCCAATCAGTACAGCCGATGCATGGGACAGTATAAAAAATTAAAAATAGAATTACCATGTGATCCAGCAAGTTCACTTCTGGGTATATCCCCCAAAAGAAGTGAAAGCAAGGTCTCCAGGAGATGATTTGCCCACTCAGGTTTATAGCAGAATTAGTCACAACAGCTAAGATAGGAAGGCAGCCCAAGCGCTTGCTGACGGGTGAATGGATAAGCAGAATATGCCATCCACCTGCGGTGGAATACTATTCAGACTTAAAAAGGAAGGCAGTGCTGACACGGGCTACAACACGGATGACCTTGAGGACATGACGCTGGGTGACCTAAGGCCGTCATGAAACCACAAGTGCTGTATGATTCCACGTCCAGGAGATACTGGGAGTAGTCAGAATCCTCGAGACAGATGGTAGAAGGGTAGCTGCCCGGGGTGGGGGTGGGCTGCCGTTCAAAGGGGACAGCTTTTCAGTTTTGCCAGGTGACAGAGTTTTGGAGATGGACGGCAGTGATGGTCACGTAACACTGAATGCACTTTGTGTCCCCCAACTGTACACTTGAAAGTGGTTTGGATGGTGACTTTTAGCGTATTTCACCACAGTAAAAAAAATTTTAAAAACAGGGGCGCCTGGGTGGCTCAGTCGTTAAGCGTCTGCCTCCGGCCCAGGTCATGATCCCAGGGTCCTGGGATCGAGCCCCGCATCGGGCTCCCTGCTCAGCGGGAAGCCTGCTTCTCCCACTACCATTCCCTCTCTGCTTGTGTTCCCTCTCTCGCTGTGTTTCTCTCTGTCAAATAAATAAAATAAAAAAATCTTTAAAAAAAAAAAAAATTTTAAAAACAGAACAAGTGAGGCCAGAGCATGAGCCCGAGTACATAAAACAATATGCTCAGGAGAGGAACACAAAATGTCAACAAGGGCCCTTCCTAAGCGCTGACATGATGGGTTATTTTTATTCTCTTCTCTGTACAGTTCTGTTTTGACTAATTCCCCAGCATGAGCACATAAAACCTTTTTTTGGGGGGGTGGGGGTGGTCGGTAAAACCAATTGAGAAAAAGAAAATAAAAGCAACTCAGGGTCTGATGGAAAACTGCACTGCCAAGTTTGATGCCATAGCCAGGAGGGTCAGACCGATCCCTGAGGGAGCCGGGAAATGCCTTGGAGGCAACACTTGAAGCTTTTCCTCCTCTTCAAGGCGTGATTCTGGAAGGAGGACAACTCTTAGGGTGGGCTGTGGGCCTCAGAAGGTAGTAGGGAAACCTGTTTCCAGGTGGGGTCCCAGGAGGGCCTCTACGCCTCAGATGACCCTTAGATGGTCTCACAGATAAGGGTTCCGGGGGGTTTTCATGGGGCTGGCGGGGGTGGGGGGCGGGGCGGGCAGAAAAGTGGCAGAAAAAGGTAGGTCCTATAGCCATGTGACCAGAAACAGGCCCTATAGCAAGGGTCCTGGGCCATGGCTGGGCACCAGAAGGGGGGCAGAGACATGGCCCTGCATGACCCTCCCCCTTACCCCCCCTCCCAAAGACGGTAGGGACAGCCTTCATGTCTGAGTATCCAGTAGGTGCTGACTGCACGACTTACGATGAATAGGCAAATGTTTGTTGCATGAATAAGGATTGCCATGATGCCCAGGGTAAGCCTAAAACAAGGCCCAGGAAGAAGAAGGGAGGAGTGGGAGCCTTGGGACAGAGGAGGAGGGAATAGACGGAGGCAGACAAGTGGCAAGAGCCGCCCCATAACAAAGAGTAGGCAGCTCTGGGGAGAGGCTGGGGACCCACCCTGGGAGAGGCCAAGTCCAAAATGGAAGCTGAGAGATGCTGGCTTACTGATTCCAGCACCTTCTCTCAGGCACGGAGGCCCTGGCCCCTTTCCATCTCTCCCCTGGGACCCCGTGTCTCTGCAGGGAGTGGGGCAGCTGGGACCCGATGCTGTTGGGTTAGAGGCATGGCCTTCGAGGAGGGGTGGGTGACCCTCCCAGACTTTCCAGAGAAGGGAAGACACAGGACTGGGCTGGTTCCTTTCTTGGCGTGTGTCCAGAGTTAATGGTATTTTCCGTGAGTGATGGGTTCTAAACACATCTGCCCCTCCCGCCGAGGACCAGGATAAAAGGAACTGATACAGGCAGACCTCATTTTACTGCGCTTCACTTTGTCGTGCTTGGCAGTAACTGTGTTTTTTTACAGACTGAAGTTTCAAGACTGCCGTGGAGGAAGTACCTGCAGATGTGGTGGAAATAGCCGGAGAGCTTAGGATGAGAAGGGGAGCCTGAAGATGGGACGGGATTGCGGCGCTCTTGTGATCACACTTGGACAGATGGGGGAGTGGCTTCCTCCAGACGAGCCAGGAAAGTGGTTTCTCCAGGTGGGATAGACTCCTCGTGATGGTGCTGTCAAGACTGAACCGACCCCAGAGGATTTAGAATATGACATAAATGCAGTTGATAATGCAGCCGCAGGGTCTGAGAGGATTGACTCCCAATTTCGGAAGAAGTAGAGTGCCATCAAACAGCATCACATGCTACAGAGAAATCGTTCGTGGGAGGAAGAGTCAGCTGACTCGTGAACTCCATCGATGCCTTATTTTAAGAAACTGCCACAGCCACCCAACAGCCAGGAGCCATGGGCCTCGAGCGGAGACCTTCCACGGGCAAAAAGGTTCGACTCACTGAAAGCTCCAATGATGGTTAGCATTTTTTAGCCACAGAGTATTTTTTTTAAAAGATTTTATTTATTTCTTTGACAGAGAAATAGAGAGAGAGATCACAAGTAGGCAGAGCAGCAGACAGAGTGAGAGGCAGAAGCAGGCTCCGCACTGAGCAGGGAGCCCGATGTGGGGCTCGATCCCAGGATCCTGAGATCATGACCTGAGCCCAAGGCAGCCGCTTAACGACTGAGCCACCCAGGTGCCCCCACAGAGTATTTTTTAATCAAGGTCTACACATTTTTTTAAAGACACGATACTACCGCACATCTAATAGACTACAGGACAGTGTAAACATAACTATATGCTCTGGGAAACCAAACCATTTGACAGCCTTTATTGAGGTGGCCTGGGACCGACCGGCGGCATCTCCGAGGTGTGCCTGTGGAGAGCGATTCTGCTGAGCACCTGCGGTCACCTCCTCACTTGCCCCTTCCAATGAGGAGATAGAATGGCAAGTGAAGTCTCAGTTCCGTCACGTATTAAATGGGTATAGAAAATAAAGACGATGCCTGTAAAGCCCTTAACACGTGACTGGCATGTAGGGCACCTGCGTGAGAAGAGATGTTGTCATTACTACGAACACCGTCCTCCACAGACCTTCCTCATCTTGCATCGGAGCTGTGTCTTGGGCTTCCTTGCCTCCAGCCTCCTCTCCCGAAGCCTCCCCTCCAAGCGGCAACCGGGATGAGCTCACCAGCGTACACTGAAGACGGTTATCAGTCTCCTGCTTGAAGCTCTCTGTGGTCTATTACCACAT
>CM053609.1:93959038-93995435 GCA_028646535.1 Procyon lotor | reverse complement strand
TTTTTTTTTTTTTAAGTCATCTCTACACCCAGTGCGGGCCTCAAACTTCCAACCCCAAGATCAAGAGTCGCATGCTCCACTAACGGAGCCAGCTAGGGGTCCCCGTTTTTACCTTTTTAATGTGGCTATTACAAAATATAAAATTGCGAACGGCCTTGTCTTTGTGGCCTGCATTACCTTTGTATCAAAAAGCGCTAGTCTGGTATCAGATCTTTGCCTTCTGGAACACCATTTTGGGTAGTTATAGTTTGCTCAGCAGCAATCGTACACAGAACTCCACTACCGAAAGCAACTAACAGTGGGGCTGCTCTGGTAGAAGAGGGGGATATTTGTAGGGAGTGGAGGTTGGGGTGTCACGGAGGGGGCCGAGAGTATGGGAGGAGCCCTATCCATCCTCATGAACCTGGCCTGGCTCATCTATTATTGGATTGGGTCATCCATTCTTTTGAAATGGGGAGTGGGGGAACTACTTGGAGAAGGAGGCCCCCATTCAATCACCCTAAGTGGAATCTGATCTTTATCTTGGGATAAACATTCCAAATGGAAGGTGAGTGCTGGGAGATTAGGAAGATAAGGAAACCATATGGCCCTGTCAGGAGGCTCCCAGGCCCTTATTCTTGAAAGGATTAATGATTCCAAGGGAGGGGGGCAGTCATCTCGGCACTGTTTTTTGAGGAGGAAGAAGTCCCAAAGCTCCAAATAGGCATGTGGACCGCCTGGAGGACTGGAACTCAGGACTCTTTCTTGCCTTTCCTGGCTTCTTTGCCCCTCTGCACCCTGTGCACCCCCTTTACAACAAAGCCTTTCTAAACTGCATTTAGGACTCAGGCCTGTGGAGGCTCACCTTTGGGATCTGGATCCGTACCCCCACTTGTCAAGCAAAATTTCCGGAGATTCTACCTCTGTCCCTCTAGCCCCCAGCCACCCATGCTGGCTACTGGTGAATGTCGAGGTGGGTACACAAGAGAGAGAGGCTCTCTGGGCAGGGTTGGGGGTTGCTGGGACTCAGGGCCACATGGTGGGGCAGAGGATCGCCAGCTGTGGGGGAGGGCAGGTAACATGAGCCCTGGAGAGAGGGATCTGGGGCTGCAGGGAGGGGGAGCTGGACGCTACGGGCTTTTGAGCACGTTCTCTCCTCCCCTATGTCACGAGGCACCTCATCCTTCATTCCTCTGGCACTGCCTGTCTTGCACAGCTGTTCCCAGACCCACAACTGGAGACTGTCAGAGGTATTCGGTCTAGGCGCAAAAGTGGGTCCTCATGGCAGAGAGGGTGGCTTCAGGACGGTATGATAGAGGTCACTGGTGAATAAGAATAATGTAAGAAATAACCAATATTTACTGAGGGCTCATTTTGTGCCGGTGTCTACCTTGATTACCCTGTTGAATTCACAATGGCTTGACAAGGTAGGTGTCATTTTACCGAGAAGGAAACTGATGCTCAGAGAGGCTGAGTCACTTGCCCAAGGTTGCACAGCTATTAAGAGCTGGAGCTGGGAGTCAAACCCAAGAGGCTAGACCGTAGGGCCCAATTTCTTAATATAGACCGTGGCCTAGCACTCAATTATTCCCATCAGACGGCATCGTGAGGAGCATTTAGGAGAGAATTGCCTGCTTGGATTTTGGACAGCCCCAAGGTAACGGGCAAGGCCGCTGGTGTCTGGGTGCCAACCAACTGAATCTGGGTGGTCACACCTTGCTTCGGGGGGTAACCCAAGTCCACTGTTGTCCAAGTAGCCCTGGCCAGGAAGGGGTCACCCTGTCACCTCCTCTCCCGGGCACGGTCACATCTTAGGGAGAGGTGGGAACAACGGGGGCAGCAGGGGTCCCACAGAGTTCCAGCCCCAGGCTTTCTTGCTTCAGGCTGGCCCTGGCCGGCGGCCTGGTTTGGGGGCTCTTCTGTGCTCTCAGCACATCTAAACATTTGGAGCAAAACAAGAAAGGGAACAATAGACGTTTGTGGGTTAGAGGACAGGGCCGACTTCCCCCTGGGACTCAGCACTGTTCATAAACCTCCCCAGCTGCACTCTCACGCTGGGGATGTCACTGGAACCTCCTTGAATCACAGCCTTGTCCTCGCTGGGGGCTGGCTACTGGCTCCTTTTATATATCGTTGGGGGATGCGAATGCCGGCGGGGCAGCCGGCTGCTCAGGGGGAAGGCATGTTTTCCTGCCTCAATTTTGGGAAATCACACAGAAAAGACGCCTCCGAGCCTGGCATTGTAGCTATGCCAGGTCCTCCCCCGACAGACGTGTTCTGATCAGAGCTATTTGCCCCACAGGAAAAGAATCAGCTTTCTATCAAGTGGACTCTGGGCACTGCCCCAGAGAGCTCAAGCTCCCAAGGACCTGGAGAGTAAGTGGAACGCACTAGCTTGGGAGCAGTCTGGCCAACCAGCAATGGTGGCGGTGCCCTCGGAAAGGGGCCTGTGGGGCATCGTGCTGGGTGGGGTGGGAGGCGGGCCAGGGGTGGGCTTCTCCCAGTGGAGCCCCCTCGCGCTGTTTAGACCATGGCTTCCCATTGTCACTGCCAAGGGCAGCAGGGCAGGGTGTTAGGCGCAGAAAAAGTCAGTGGGTGGAGGGGTGCAAACCGGAGCTTGGACCCCCTTCTTGTTCACAGCTGACCCCGGGATGCCAGCTGAAGCCCAGTCAGGTAAACCCCCCGATCCAGTACCCCCGGGTCTATCCCCAGGACCCCCAGACAACCGAGAGGGGCTGATGTGGAGTGCCCCCCCACCCCCTCCCGGATGGCATCCCTGGAAAAGGCTGGAGTGTTTCTAAAGAGGCCGTTTCAGACATCACATCACAGTCCCAGACGGCCGAGAGCTTCTTGCACTCACTTGGCTGCCCTCCCTGGGAAATGCTTTGGATCAGACAGCACTTCTGGGTTGTTTTTGCCTGAGGAAAGTGGTAAGAATTCAGCAAGAATCCCATGGTTGGAGGAAAAGTCAGTGGATTTACTTAGCAAAAGTATTCACAGAGAACCGTCCAGGAGGTGAGCAGGGTGGCGCTGCAGGCCCGGGACTGAAGACATTGGTGTGGGCAAGAAGGCCTCCAGATGAGGGCACCTTGGGAGCAGACCAAGAGGAATCTTGAGACCAGTGGCTTCGCTTCTGAGAATAAAGAAAGGGCTTTTTTTTAGTGCTTAAGAAGGTCAAAATGGCTGTGCCAGGTCCCACCCGCAAGCCCTGACAGATGGTCTCGTGCTCCGGAGCTCTTCTGGAGGGTCTCCCACGCCCTGTGTCCCTCGGTCATTTAGCAGACGCTTCCTGAGGGCCACCGAGCATGCGCGCTGAGGATGTGAAGATGCACAGGAAACCTCCTTGCCCTCAAAGCTCCTGCAGGCAAGCCGGCCGAGGTTCCACCATGTGGAGGGTGGGCAGAGAGGGCTCGGGGGCTGTGCAGAAGCGTGAGCCTGGGGACGCAGACGCCGGAGCTGAATCCCCAAGAACCAGCCAGGAGTTGGCCGGGCAGCCCGAGGGGAAGGACAGCTAATCCAGGCAGAGGGCACAGACTGTGCAAAGGCCGAGGGGCAGAGCGTGCCCCCTCCCCACTCCTAGAGACAGCTGGAACAATGGCTATGAAGGGAATGGGTGCCCAAAGAAGAGAAAGGCCAGCCCTGCATTCTTTGCTTCGACTCTCGTGGTTTTCTGTCAGCCAGGCGCAGGCGAGCTGTGAATACTTCCTGGCACAAGGGCCTCTGTCGAGTACCATCCTGTTTGGCACACTGATTAAAGGCCTGATCCCTGGTGTTGGTGCTGGGGTGGCCCCCACAGAGAATGTGCCCATAGGACAATCTCTTCTTTCCTACCCAAGGCTTTCCTGAGTAGTCGCTGGTCGGACGTGCAAGAGGCAAAGAGCGTGCTTGAAAGCTGTAAGGGAGGCTTCCATTCCCGGGAGCTGAACGTTACCACCGTATGTTCTTGATTTCTTGTCTTGTCTTGATTTCTTGATTTCCAGTCTCTCAGCATCACCCTCACCCTTGCTCTGAAAAACTGTCATTAAATCAATGCAGCTTTCGAACCGAGGGAACGTGGGAAACCCCCAGACACACCTTTCGATACAATCTTTGACCGTGTTAGGTCCAGAATGTCCTATATACTCTCGAATTTATTCTTCTCCTTTGCAACTGAACACACAGGCGACTGGCTGAAATCCAGGGAGCATTTGACGGAGGCCACGCATTCCCCAACTTGCGGCACGCCTAATGATTTCCATCTTTGTCTCAATTATATTAAGTTTAGGAGACCTGCCCTTCTTATCACCAGGATCAGCACTTCCTTTTCCCATTTTCCACTCATTCTTATAAAATAACAAGGTCAAAATGCAAGAACATACTCAGATCCTTGCACAAACACCGCAGAACAGTCAAAGGGTGATGCTGCTGAAACCAAACGCTTGGCCACAAGGCAGTGTTCCCATGTGATGGCTTGAAACGTGAGTTCATCTGCCAACTCCGGAGAACTTCTGATCAGTGGTTGCTGGCCCAGGGGGTCGGGGCGGTGGTGTAGGTCAATGTAGAATGTATAAAAAGGAAGGGTCGGCCAGAGTGAAAGGTGCAAGTGGAAGGTTGTCTACAGGGATCCCACCCTCTGGCACTCAGTGGGGTAGAAATCCTGCCACCTCTTGCCCCAGTGCACAGGTACCGTCATGCCATGGGGCTGTGGGCGACGGCTCTTCTCCAAGCAGGTTGTACTATATCACAGACATGCCCTGGGACACCCTCCAGCATCTCTGAGTTTGCAGGTGTGTGCACGAGGAAAGGGGGCTGTAGGGGCCACCAACCTATTTCCCTATTTTGCACACTCATCGCAGAGAGAAGCCAATTCTAGGTAACACTTTCTCAAGCAGCTCGGCTGTGGGCTGATCTGCAGGCAGGGGGGCTGGGGGCTGTTATCAGCTCCAGAGATAGGGGGCTTACCGGCCAACAGAGTGGTGAAAGGTCACTTAGTGTTGCTTGAAGAAATTCCTAAGAAGACCGAAGGGTGCCTGGAAACAGGCAGCCAGGATCTCTCTGCCACTTAGCAACCCCGACAGCCAAACGTGACTTAGGTCTCTAAGCTCGTAGGGAGTGTGGTCGCAGCACACTCAGCAGTTCTGAGGGATATACTGAGAAGAGACTCTTCGTCTCTCCGCAGAGCTGTGTGAATACCAAGAACCTTTCCTCAAAGCTTCTGGCTCTTGAATCGGAATCCTTTATGTGGGAAGGATTTGTGAGGAAGTGGTAAGTGAAAACCTGGACTTTATTCCATGCCTAACTAGCACGTAGGAAGGGAAAAAATCCAGTCGTGGACATAGGAGACCTGGCCCCCAGGCCACCCTCAGCCCCATCTTTCTGAGCGGTTCTGGACAGGTTCCCTCATTTGCAAAATGAGGTTGGTCTGTGTGAGCTCTCAGCTCGAATACTCACAGTATTGGTGAGTTGAGACAACACGCGAAATGTGAATCAAAGCGAGATTTAAAAAAAATACATCTCAGGAAATATTTACGGTCTTTGCAACTAGAAATGTGACCAAGGCAATGTAAGTCAACCCTTCGATTTATAGCAAACCATGAGGGAGGATTCCAGGGGCTCCCTATCAGGCCTAGGACAACCGCAACAAAATTACAAGGTCCTTTGCTTCTGAAATCAAACCCTCCCAAGCCAGTTCCCCCTTCTTTACCTGCCCTGGGTGGAAGGTTGGCAATTTCCCTTCAAGGTTCTAAGAGGTATGGCGGCTTTGTTCACAAGCAAAAATAAAACCTCCTTTTGACTGAACTGAGGACCAAACACTTCCCAGAGTTGCTAAGGCCCACATTTTGTGTTTTGCTTGAGGTTTCCAGAGACCTAGTCTGAAAGGCAGTGTTCCCCTGCCCTTAAAGAAGATAATGGGATGGAGAGGTGGGGGTTTGTGATTTTTATTGTTGCAAACCTTCCCAGTGCAAGAACGCCGCCGCCGCCTCCTCCTCCCCCTCCCCCTCCTCCTCGCAGGGCAGGTAAACAAACACCTGAGCTGGGCAGGAAGACTACCTGGGAGTCTGCAGAGAATGCCAGCAGGACAGGGAGAGGGCGGGCATGCGGCAGACCCAGCTCTCCAGCGAGATGAAAGCCTACTTTTGTTTGAAACTCATCCCAGTCCTCACCTACCTACTCTTGAGAGGGAGGAGCCAAACCAGGGAAGGTGTGATTTCCCCGAGGGCCAAGTCTTAAAACCTGGCAGCAAGAAGGCCAGAAAGCTGTGGGTGCAGAAAGCCCCGGGGTGGTGTTCTTTCTGCAGCGCCCCTGGGGGCCTCAAACTTGGGGGAAGGCCGGCTTCCACACCCCACACCCACCTCCCCACGTTCGGGTAGGTTCGCGCCCGAGTGCCACACTTTTCAAAGTGACTGAGTGATAGGTACTTTCTAAATGCACAGCGAGGGACTGAAACCAAACGTCTGACTTGGAGGGTTCGCACCCCGCTGGCAGCCCGGGGACTGATGCTCGGCTGAAGCCTCACCACCTCCTTCCAGGCGGGCTTTGGAAATGCCCGGTTCATCCTCAGGGTCCTCATTTTCTGATTCTTACCGTTGGAAATCCCCCCCCCCCAAACCCCGCCCCAGCCTCTGCATCCACCCCCAAGACGCAGCCCTGGCGACCAAAATGGCTGAGTCAACTTGGCGAGAAACGAGAGCGTCCCCAATGGCCGGCCGCCCCCAACCCCCTTCGCCCCTCGCTTGGCCCCACAATGCGCCCTTGTGCCGCGCCCGCAGCCAGGCCCGGGGATTTGGCGCAGGGATTGGGGGGAACAGTCGTCAGATATTTAAAACAGAGCCGAGGGAACAAAGCAGGCCTTTGTGCACCGAGGCAGCCTGAGCTGGGAGCGGGCGGTGGCAGCGCGAGGGGTGCTCGAGGCGCATGCGCTCGGCTGCTTGGCCGCGCTCGGGTTACCCAGAGTTTTCCACCCGGTCCGCCGGGCCTGCGTTAACCCCTTGCCGGCCGCTCCCCGGGGGGCCGGCGGATGGAGACGCTGCCTTTCATCTGCTGGCCGTTACATGTTTAATTGAAAAAAGAAATAGTCATTTTCCATGTTTCTATAGGAAGCACAGATCATTAAAATAAAATGATATACCAATTGGGAACCCGGATTTTAAATGAGCAGGATTTAATGGGACACTTGGGCGGTGTAAAAATCGAGGCATTTTGAAAAGACGCCTTCTTCGGACGCCAGTGAAACCTTTTTAAAGAACTAGCTTCTTCTGTCTTGTGGCTGCTTTGTTTTCCTGTTTACAGTCGCTTGGGATTTAGAAGATATGTTGGTTATTGTCAAGGTTTGATTTTTGTTTGGGGTGGTGGGCTGGATGGTGTTTATTTTTAAAAACAACGAAATAGAAGTAGAGTGTGCAGGGTACAAAGATGAGATTGGGTCATAAACTAAGGAATATAATTAATCTCATCTATGCGCTGGAGTTTCTTATAGAGAGACAGAGAGAGGGAAGGAGGGAGGAAGGGGAAGGAAGGAAGGGGAGAAGGAAGGAAGGAAGGAAGGAAGGGAGGGGAAGGAAAGAAGGGAGGGAGGTAGGGAGGGAGAGAAAGGAAGGAAGGAGTTATTAAGCACATTTTGTTGTGTTGGGGGAGGAGATTGAAGAGGTAGCAGAGACTAGGAGTGCCTTGGGGATGGGATGTGCAAAGTACTCCATCCTGCTTTATATTGGCAATGATCACCTTCCCCTCGTGTATAATGAAGAGTGACAGGCAGAGGCTAGGGAAGTTAACTGCAGATTTAGAAGTGAGTTATTATGCTTGAATTATCCAGATGAATGGGAAAGGCAGTCTCAAACCTCCAGGTGATTCTCAGCCTTCCAAACAAAGCTCTTGGGCCCAAGTCAGCAAGGTTGCATGGACAGCCCTCAACAAAGCAAGTCAGGGGGAGTGGAAGGAATCAAAGGAATCAAAAATCATGTCTCATGACATGTATGCTAGGACTCTGTGTCGGCTTACTCTGCTGCCTGTCTGTGGCCATACACCTGAGGAATTTATGGCTCTTTCTCTTTCCTTCATAGCTTCATGACCAGGTGGTCCCACGGAAGCGGAGATTTCGATGTGAGGTCATCTTGACAAGAAGCTCCCTTAAAATCCTTTACCCCCCGGGTCTCCAGGGCGGCCACTGTTGGGGTGTCACGGGCACCAGAGCGTGTCCCTTAAAGTCCACACTGGGCAGATAAGCAATTTTTTGGCAACTGTCATGTAATGAATTCATCCTCAGATGAGAAAAGTGTATGTGGTTTTTTCCCACTCTCTTCCACATTCTGGTCCAGAATTCTGGGCCTAGGACAATAGTCTAAGAATGTACTTTTCAATGTGAGTTAAGAGAATAGTGTGAGGAAGGACTTGGAGAAAGAAGCACATCTAATCTGAAACTAATGATGTACTGTATGTTGGCTAATTGAATTTAAATAAAAAAAGTACTTTCTTCTAGACAGAGGGACAAAGTAGCTTTCGTTTTGGCTTCCCCAGTCCATAGCTCATTTCCTCTCGTGCTCCAAGCTCAATAAAGAAAATCGTGGTAGACAGTCTCCAAATTAGTAGCCTCCAGTCTTTTCCTCCTGATGTCTGGATGCTGCTTCTCACCTCTCCAACCTGGGATAGCCATAGTGACTGGCTTGACTGACAGAATACAGTAGATTACATTCTGGAACATCCAAGACTTGGTTATAAGAAGTTTTGTCATATCTCTCTGGGTCTTTTAGAAGCTTTAGTTGTGGGACACTTGCTCTGAAAACCAGCTACTACCCAGTAGGAAGTCCAAGCCACACCGAGACTCTGGAAATAGGTGTTCCCATCAAGAACCCCAGCTGAGCCCTCTGCCAAGATTCACACCACTGCCAGCCTCGTGAATGAATGGCACCCACTTGGCTGTGCAGCTCAGTAGAACTCTGGGGAGACTCCAGCCCTAGCCAGCAGGTGACTGTAACTGCAAGAGATTCTGAGTGAGATCCAGCTCGCTGAGCCTGGTGGGCTCAGGTGTAAGAGTGAAAAGCAAGTTAAGGTACTACGTTTTAGGGCGTCTGTTACGTAGCAACAGGTAATTGAACAGGAATGCCGTGCTGGGTGGGAGTGAAAAGAGAGGAGAGGGACTCCTGACAGCGCAGTCACTTTGAGGGGCTCTATTTCTCTTTCTGTCCCCCTTGGCACCCCCAACATCCCCTGTTTCTGAGCCACGCCTGGCCCGCAGCGCACAAACCTTGCCCTGCTGCAGACAGCCTCGCGTGTCCTCCAGCCCTCCGTGGGGGTGGGGGACACCCTGAGGGTAGGGCCCTGTCTTATTTGATTCCTACCCTCCCTGGTACTGACTCGTCAGGCTGCTCTAGTAGCTACTAACGTGGAGAATAAGGGCCGGAACACTATCTCTCCAGGTGCTTAAGTGGCTTGGCTTCTGATCTTTGACGCTGAGTACCGGATATGCAATGTCCCTGCTGCCTGGGCCCACCTAGGGGCCAGCCGCACCATGGGAGAGTCTAACCCCACCAATACTTTGGCTACTCAAGGGAACGAGATCAGGGCCAAGGGGGCAGATGCAAATCTCCTGATTGGATTTGTCCCCTCTGGAGGCTTTCGGACCAGAGAGAGGATGCACATGACAGCTCTGGAACCAGAGAGGGTTCGTAACTGCGTGGGTGGGAGGAGACCCCACGAGAGCGCAAGCCCCCAGGACGCATTAGTGGTGCCCCCGAGAACAGCTGAGAGCCCATGGTGTGAAGGACACTTCCACATGTTCAAGGCCTCCCCCAGCTGTCCATTGCTGGACGTGTGTGTTTAAGCCACGCCGGGGTCAGTGGCGGAGATGCAGGTCAGCTTGTACGGAACCTGGTGCCTGATCAGGGGCCCCGCTAAACCCAGCACTCTCAGAGCTTGTGAGAGGGAGGAGAAGGGCAGCTCAGGAGAAGTTTCTTTATCTCTTCAATAGACATTCACCTGTGAGCCAAGCTTGGCTCCAGGCAGGCACCAGGCACACAGTGGGAGGCAGTCCTGGCTTCCAGGTAAAACATCTTCTGGGGGAGATGTAGCTCAGGTGCACGTCATCTGTGTCAGTAGAGCTTGGCTGGCAGTGAGATCAGGGGAGCTGTGTCTTTCCTCCTCATTATAGCTTAGCCTTCTGGCTTCATTTAAAGACCCGGAAATCCCTGTGCTGTGAGGTGGTAATGGGCATGGGCACAAAAGCCACATGGTCTGGGTTCAAGTCCTGGCTTCACCAGGACTCTCTGGCTGTGTGGTCTTGGGTAAGTTGCTTAACCTCTCTGAACCCCTGCCCCATCAGGGGTAAAAATCAGTGCTTCGTCTCGGGGTTGTGTGTGATTTGATGAAACCCTCCTGGGAAAGCAAGCACTTAGCTCCATGCCCATAGCTTGTTTTCTGACCTGCAGGAAGACTGGGAAGATGGGCAGGTGCCACAGGATATCATTCTGGGAAAGTGTTTCTCAGACGGGGCAGCTGCCTCTGCCCGAAGGTATGAGTCACCTTTGTGACACGTCCCTGCGATGTAAAGAAATCAGTGAGGGACCACGGCCCATTGTCCTGTACCACTGGCTGCTGGCACCCGGGCCTTCTGGCCTCCAGCCGGCACGATGCTGCCTCTCCAAGCCCGGGCTGACCTCTCTTCCCACAGGGCGAGAGGCTGAGCCACGCGGTGGGCTGCGCCTTCGCCGCCTGCCTGGAGCGGAAACAGCGGCGGGAAAAGGAGTGTGGAGTCACGGCCGCCTTCGATGCCAGTCGCACCAGCTTCGCCCGCGAGGGCTCCTTCCGCCTGTCCGGCGGTGGGCGGCCCACTGAGCGAGAGGCCCCAGCGCTCGAACCCCAGGTCCTTTTCCCAAGCAGCACACCTGTGCTCTGCCATGATTCAGATGACGTTGTCAGCCAGTCCTTCTGAGTGTGGAGTATGTTCTCTGGTGAGAAGCCGGGCCCTCCATGGGGAGGGTCGTTTTTCTGAGAAAATGCCCACTTCACCTCAACTTTCGGGGCCCACTTCCTGACCAACAGGCTCCAAGTAAGTGAAGCTAGAGCCCAGCGTCTGGGAAAGATTCCAAACCCCTGGTGTTTCCAACACGGAGGGGATATACTTACTGTAAATCTTTACTCTCCTTAAAGTAGTTTAACAGAAATAAGGCATTCGATCCTTCCTTAATACATCTCAATAGTTCAATTTTCACTGTCATCTGAACTCAGGACACAGGAAAATAAAACATAAAGCCTTACTGGGCCCACTGGTTTGTCCATCATATTCTGTTACCTTCTAAGAAGTCTGTCCAATTAGCATATCTCCTCACTGGAGGAGCACCTGGCTGGACTATTTGGGTAGTGGCAAGGGAAGGATTGGCTTATTTTCCTCTCCAGATGTAATTCTTTGGGCTCTCCACCCAGGGTCACTGCTAGCTCACATGGCATTTATGCGCAAATAAGAAAAAGGTACCCCTTCCTCCCTGTGGATGCAGCCACGGCACGGAGCGGGCGAAGGGGGGGGCAGCGTGGCAAGCAGAGGGAGGGCTGGATTTCAGTCCCCACTCACTCTCATGTGCTGTCAACAGCCTACACAGCTCCACGTGGTGGCCCTGCCTCTACCCACACCAGCAGCTCCTGTTTCTGTTCTTGGAGATGCGTCTGCTGGAGGGGGGCGGGGAGGGGGTCCTCACTGCTATATGTCGGAGATGGGTTTCCCGAGGCCCAAGAGCAACACCTTAATGTGGGTATGTTTTCAGGTCTGGGAGACTTTCGGGGCATTTGTAGGAGGGGCACTTTTTCAGGGACAGAGAACCTGGTCTTTGAAGTTGAGACAGTTCTGGGGGATGGAACAGCTGGTCAGTCTGCCCACAATCCTGCCGGGAAACCTGACAGCAAACGGCCTTGGATTTGCTCATTTGGATGCTTTATGGTAATTTCCAAGAACGCTTTACCCTTTTCTGAGAAAAGGAGGGTAGGCTCATGGCGTTAGTCTCCCCTTGTCTTCTTTTGAGCTTTGGTCTGTGGTTAGGACATCTGGGCACAGGAGTTTAACCCAGCTCTGCTTTCATATCTAAATCCAATCACCTGTCAAGAGGCTGGCCTTCCCTGCTTTAATGAGTCCATTTATGGAGTTCTCCACGGTGTGATCTGTGGCGGGAGGGGTGGGTCCGGAAGACTCCCTGTGGGATCTCAGGGGTATCATCTTCCCTAGTTGTGACCCAGCAAGCTCACCTCTAAAATGGAATGAACAGCATGTAGCATGTCCATACCATGATAGGTGCATGAGGACTCACGACTTTTAGTTAGATTTTCTGGGAAATGGATACGTCAACAAACCCAGCACCAAATCCTGTTAGTAAGCAAGGGCTCGCAGGACATGTGGAGATATTTGTTCATTTCCTAGTTTATTCATTCAACCAACATTTACTGCATTCTACCATGTGCCAGCTCGGTACTAGGCTCTGGGTGAGAAGGCAAATGAGAAAAACACTCTCTCGCTTTCTGTTTAAATGCCATTTCCTTGGGAAGGCTTCCCTGACCACACCCTCCCAAGGCTTGGGACCCTTGTGTATATTCCCTTTTGGTAAATAGCCCTGTGCTTTAATTACTTGATCCATTTCTATTTTCACCACTAGACAGCTTCAGGAGCGACCGTGTCGGGTTGGCACTAAATTCTGGCACCATGTGCCCCCCAAAATATGGGTTGAATGAATCCATTTGTTCCCCACCTTGTATACCAGATCAGAGTGGCTCCTCCTCCTGTGATACTCCCGTGTTAAGGGCATCCGGCTCCTGTGGAGGACTGAATCCCAAGCAGGGATTCACCTGTTCCCGAGGGGGTCAGGACCAGATGATTGCCAAAGACCCTCGAGCTTAAAGCCAGCCGTTCTAGGACAGATGGGGCTCTAGAGGCCTGACAGTAAATAGGAAACCAGAGCGTGGGGGAGGGCGCCAGGTGAGAGGCTTGCTTGCAGGAACATTCCAGGTGCCCAGGCTCCACAGCTAGTTCCTTCTTTAGGAAAGAAAGAAAGATGTGAACTGGGACTGCAGCTCTGAAGAGGAGCCCCTGTGGGCCTGATGCTGACCACCCTCCGCTCCTAGCACATGTGCTCCAGTTGGCGGGGACTGACCTCCAATGGGTCTGCCAGAGGCAAGAGGAGAGAGGGGAGTGGTGCTGTGGCTGTTGGCCCGCCTCCTACACCTGAGAGCTCTGTGTCTGGTTACACTCATTGTCACTGTGCGCAGAACCAAGGTCACTGCTGGGAGGAGATCAGCTGGGCCCTGGTTGCTGACAGCACTGTTTTAGTCTTGCCTGGCCATTAAATCTCGGCTTTGTTGTTCTGTTGTCAATAGCAACAGGAGGCAAGGCGGTTTCTCCATGTTGGGAGCTTATTTTTCTCTCTTGTTAGATGGGCTATAACCAGCCCAGGGCCCTAGCATGCAGGCTGGGTGCTCTGGGCTCTCCATCGAGGCCTTAAAATCCATGCCCTGGTGGCTGAGGAGGAAAAGGTCAGGTTGGCTCTGCCCAGGCACACTGGGAGTGGCAGGATGAAGGGGGACCTGTGAATGGGGAATTACGAGCCCTTCTAAGACTGGGCTCAGTGGCCCCTCTTTAGTTTTAATGGCTACAAAATATCCACGGTGGCTCTCTTGGGTATGCTTAAAGCATGGGGAGTAGAGGAAGAAAAAGGAGAGGAAAAAAACAGAAAAGGAATTTAAGAGTAGAAGAGAAAGAGATGGGGAGGGAATGAGAAGAGGCGAAAGGTGTCGGTGGAGAAGTGTAGTAACCCCAGTGGCAGCCTCTGGCATCACTTGGGATTTGAAGCCAAAGTGGGGTGACCACACAGGTCTGGATGAAAAAAATAGGGATTCTCTCGGGATGGGGTTTTTGCTTCCCATTGGGAAGGAGCTGCCATCATGGATGGGCAGATGGACGAATGGATGAATAGATGAATGAATAGGACAAAGACCAGTGGGATAGGATTTGCCAGGGATTGAATAGGTGAAAGGGAAAGAAATAGAGTGAGAAGTGAGAAAATCCAGTGAGGGGGTGAACCATTTTAGAAAGGGACTATTAACTCTGATATTGGTGCCAAGCACTAGTGGTGGGGGGCTTCCCTCTGCCCCATTGTTGTTTTAAATAAACATATGACCTAAGAGAAAAATAGTATTTACTATACAAATAGCCTGAAGAAAAATCCTCTAGCCTTTGTATTACCCAGTTTTCCATCTCTAGGTCCTTCTTTACAGGAACCCCAGAACTGCCACTGGTCAAATGCAGGGCGTTGTGTCTACTTTAACTAAATCCCTTCCAAGACCAAGTGAATTTGACTTGAATAGATAGGCAAGGGCCTGACGCATAATTCGAAGAAGCAAAGAAGATAAGCTTCGGGTTAGTTTGAGGGTAGGAAGAGTAAAAGAGCCTCGAAACTGTCAGTTGTTCCTTACTCAGGGATTTAGAGTATTAATTATTCTAACAATAGCAAATCATTGAGTAGATTGCCTCTTTTCTCCCTTTGGTAAAAAAATGTTAAGTCTAGACCTCTTCCTAGGGAAGGCCCAGTGGGAATTAGGGTCAGGGTCAAGGGTTAGGGGTCAAAGCATCACGCCCTCCAAGCCTGGAACCAATAGTGTGGGTGGCTGGCACAGAGGAGAGCAAAGCTTCTTTCACGAAAGGTCCTTATCAGAAATCAGACTGCACAAAGGGATACTATGAGTCAGGTTATAACAGCTAGTGGTAGTGGGAGCAGGTCTGAAGGGGCATCAAGTAGAGGCTGTAGGGTAAGGGTGCCATTCTTTGGGCCCTGCTACTATAAGGGCCTGACTCACTTGGGAATCCCTGAGCTCCAGGGTAGATCCAGTCCAACAGCCTACCTGGGTGAATTCTCAGATAGGTCTGGATTGCCTTTAATACCAATAAAATAATAGGACAACACTGGCCTTTTCTCTAAATAAGATGCAATGTCATGTTCACGCCTCTGTAAGAGTTGAAGAATGAGAAGGTCTGGTTCCCAGAGCAGCGTAAACCTTCCTTGAAATCTTGGAACCCCTCTCTCTAAAGAGAGAGGGAAAGAGAGGGGCTGACCCAGGAGTAGTGGCTTGGGAGGCTTTGGCACTGAGTTCCAACGTGGGCAGGGGAAGGGTACATTATATTTAGGTCAAGGGTCAAGTGAAACTCTAGGAAAAATATCAGCCCTGGAGAGTGAATAGGCTTGTCATGTTAGAAGCCTCTAAGGGAACTTAAGTGTTCCTTTGATTAAAGGGAAGACACAAAAAGTGCACTATGCAGAAAAAACCTCCCCAGGAAGGCAAGTAGTTTTAATGGGTTTTCACAGAAGGGTGGAAGACCATTTCGTCTTCCCTCTCTCAGGACAGGGAGATGGGGATGCTGGACCCAAAGGTTATGTTTTCACTTTTATGGTCTTCACTGTGGCCTAATGTCTATCAGGATAGACAGCCACTAACTCTTTGGTTGTTGTTGCTTGTGGATTCCTTCCACCATTCCTTTGGCTTCTGTTTCTAAATATACTTCAGCCTGGGGGAGACCGTAGTGCCCAGCCCTGTCTAACTTGCTTTCTTGATCTCAGGAATACCTTTATATAAAACTACCTTTTAAAACTCATGAATTTTCCCTCTTTATTGTTTAAATTCCTGATTTTAAAAACATTTTTCTTTATTCGTGCTATTTATCTGTCTTTCTAGTTAAAAAATAAAAATGCCTTCTCCAAGATGCATGTATCAGGAGGGGAAAATTTTTTCCTTGTGTGTTGAACCCTGCTGGCCAGGGCCAAATGCTGGATAGCTTGTATGAACTTGACCTTGATCCCAAAATGATGGCCATCCCCACGTAAGTGATTTTCATTTGGTCTGGTGCTTTCTTAGGCCTCAGCAAGTTTTATCGGCTGCTAAGATCTGGAGGGAAGGATTTGGATTACCCTATGAGGTAGAGCAGCTGCACCAGGAATTCCAGTGTGGGAGTAGGAGACAATAAAGAAAAGGTAAGGTATGGGCAGGGGGCACTAATTGCCCTAGGGATACTGCTATGGGGTAGTCTGCTGAAATTGAGTTTCTGATTTATAAGGCCCCAAACAGCAAGGATAGGCCAAGGGAAAACTAAGGAGAGAGTCAGAAAGGAGAGAGTCAGAAAGCTTCTATTTGCTTCTCCAAATCTACTCCCTACCCTTCACTCTGCCCTATACCTCAGAGGATTAACCTGTCTATACTGCATCAAAAGGACTCCTTTGATTTCTGGTTTCTAGTTGTGCTCAGGCAAAGAGAGGTACAGGGTAAGGTAGTCTAAGGTATGTCTAAGGTCATACAATTAATTAGTGGGCAGTACATTGTGGAGTTAGGGACAACATTAATAATTCTATAGTATCAGGGTCCTGATGGGAAGAAGACATAGAAGAATTTAATGAAAGGATTGTTTAGCAAGGTTTGATCAAGGTTCAAGGGAACTAACAAAAATGGTGTGATACTCAAGATTTAATAACATTGAGAAGGCATTACCATCCTTAAGTCCAAAGGGTCATGAGAATGGAAGATTTAGTAGAACCTAGAGAAAGATCCTGACAGGACCTGTGACCTATGACCTCTGCCAAATCCATAGGGATTTGGCAGAGAAGGAATTAGGGGAATAAATGATCTTCCTGCCTTCCAGTTTCCTGCTTGTACCTCTCTTTGCCTGAGCACAACTAGAAACCAGAAATCAAAGGAGTCCTTTTGATGCGGTACAGACAGGTTAATCCTCTAAGGTATAGGGCAGAGTGAAGGGTGGGGAGTAGATTTGGAGAAGCAAATAGAAGCTATCCAGCCACCTGAAAACACAAGTGAGATTTGTTTTTCTAGCCTCCATATCTTTTTATTTTTTCCATTGTCCAACTTGTTCCTGCTGGCCTGTAGATGCTAGGGTCTTCCTGCTGCCTCTGTATACCCTGGGATGCCCAGTAAGTTATTAGTGTCTAAGTTTTGGTCATGCCTTCCCTCATCATTATTACTTTATCAAAATCAGGTCTTAAGATTTCTGCTTCTGGCCATGACAGAGAAACAAGATCCAGATTCACTTTCCCACCATAAACAACTAGTAAATTAAAATAGATACATTGATGGCTTTTGATACTGCACAAAAGGCAGTACAAGATTGTGACCTCTGAAATAAAGGAAATAAATGAGATGAGTCCAATGGTCACTTCAGTTTCTGATTGGAGACACATTCTGGTATAGAGCAGGAAAAGGAATCCCAAGCTGTCTGGTGGTCTTGCTGAGTTAAAAGACAGAACTTGAAGGTCAATGAAATTTTGGATGGAAGTTGTGGGACAGAGTTCTAGAAAAGCAGAGGCCTATGTGGAAAAAGCCTCAGAAATCTGCATAAGGTCCTCTTGAGTATTTGCTTAATATGAAGATGTATACAGAGTGAAACTCCATAGGCCAGGCAAAGAATGATTAGGAACTATTAGCTGAATAATTCAGAGTTCACATGGGACTGATAAATGTTCAAATATCAACCATTTGGATCACTCAGGGCATTTAAGTAGAGACCCTGTTAAACTAGTAAGTTTAAACTGTTCCTGGAGAAACTTTAGACCTACCCTAAAAAACTTAAAATATTTCTCTAAAGGATTGAGTTTATCAATAAATAACATAACTGCCTTCCAGGTAAAAGCTCAACATTTTTTTAAAGAAAGATAACAAAACAAGACAAACAATGATATAACTTAAAATATGTAATATTCAATCAAAAAATCACTAGACCCATTAGGTAGCAGGAAAACGTGACCCATAACTAGGAAAAAAAAATCAATTAATAGAAACAGACTTAAAATGACAGAATTGGTAGAATGAGCAGATAAGAACATGAAAACAACTATAATAAATATGTAAAATATGCTTAAGGATTTAAAATCATGAATAGAATGAGGAAAGAATGAAAGATTTTATATATCTATATCTTAATGAAAAATGGCAATAAAAAAATACAATATCTGAAATGAAAAGTCAGTGGATGAAATTCAAAGCTAACTGGATACTACGGAAGAAAAAGAAATGAAATTGAAAACAGAGCAGTAGAAACTATCCAGAATGAGGCACAGAGAGGAAAAACACAAGACAAAACAAAACAGAAAAAAGAGGCAAGAGTCTCAGTAACCCGTGGGTCGGTATCATGTGGTCTAACACAAGTAATCCAAAGGAGAAAAGGGAGAGAAAAAATTTTTGATAAAATGACCAACAAAAATCTTTCAAATTTGATAAAAACTCTAAGCACTTAGAGACCCAAGAATCACAATGAAGCCCAAGCAGGATAAGCAAAGAAAACCAACAAAGAAAATCAAATTGCTAAAAATTAGTGATAAAGAGAAAATCTTTAAAGCAGCCTGACGTAGATATATTTTATGGGAGCACAAAGATAACTGCAGACTTTTGGGGTGCCTGAGTGGCTCAGTGGGTTAAAGCCTCTGCCTTCGGCTCAGGTCATGATCCCAGGGTCCTGGGATGGAGCCCCACATCGGGATCTCTGCTCAGCAGGGAGCCTGCTTCCCCCTCTCTCTCTGCCTGCCTCTCTGCCTGCTTGTGATCTCTCTCTCTCTGTCAAATAAATAAATAAAATCTTTAAAAAAAAAAAAGATAACTGCAGACTTCTGATCCAAACTATGCAAGCCAGAAGGCAACAGAATGATATATTTGACATGCTCAAAGAAAAACTGATCAACCTGGAATTCTATATCCAGCAAAAATATCCTTTAAAAATGAAGGCAAAATACTTTTTAAGATACAAAAAATCTTAGAGAAATTTTTTTTTTAACCTTAGAGAAATGTTAAAGGAAGATTTTTAGGCAGAAGAAAAATAATACTTGGATTTACATAAAAGAATGAAGGATGCCAGAAATGGTAAACAAGAGGGTAAATATAAATACTTGTTTTCCATTTAAAAAATTTAAAATATTAGAGCAAATACGATAACAAAGTACTATGGAATTTATAACATGCAGAAATAAAATGTCTAACAACAACAGCATATAGGACATTTTCATAAAAATGAAAAACATTTGTGTAAAAAGATGCTACCAAGACAGTGAAATGACAACCCATGGAATGAGAAGAATATTTACAAGTCACATATATGATAAGAGATTTGTATCCAAAATATATAAAAAACTCTTTCACTATAACAATAAAAAGACATTTTAAATTTTAAAAATGGGCAAAGGATTTGAATAGACATATCTCCAAAGAAGATTTACAGATGACCAGTATGCACATGAAGAGATGCATAGCATTTTTAGTCATTAGGAAAATGCAAATCAAAATCACAATGAGATACGACTTCATGTCTACTAATATGGCTGTAATAAAAAAGAATAATAAGTGTTGCAAGAATGTGAAGAAATTGAAACCCTCCTATATCACTGGTGGAAAAGTAAAATGGTACAGCTGCTTTGGAAAACAACTGGACACTTCCTCAAAACATTAGACAAAGAGTTACCATATGACCCAGCAATTCCACTCTTGGGTATGTACCCAAGAGAAGTGAAAATACACATTCGCTACACTTACCTATGAACGTTCATATCAGCATTATTCACATTAGCCCAGAAGTAGAAACAATCAAAATGAACAACTAATGAATGGAAAAATAAACTGTGGTATATCTGTGCAATGGAATATTACTCAATCATAAAAAAAAGAAATTCTGATTCCTGTGACAATACGGATGAATCTTGCAAACATTAGGCTAAGTGAAAGAGGCTAGACAGAAAAGGTCACATATTGTAGAATTCCCTTTATATGGAGTGTCCTAAATATGCAAATCCATAGGCGGACAATAGATTAGTGGTTGCTTGGGACTGGGAGGAGGGAGGCACAAGTGGCTGTTCATGGGATTTCTGGGGTGATGAAAATATTCTGAACTGGATAGTAATTGATGGTTACACGATCTTGTGAATATACCAAAAAAAAAAAAAAATCCAAATCACTGAATTAGGTGCTTTAAATGTGAATTTTATGGTATGTGAATTAAAAAAAAAAAATAAGGATCTGGGGCACCTGGGTGGCGTCCAACTCTTGGTTTCAGCTCAAGTCATGATCTCAGAGTCGTGAGATTGAGCCCTGCGCTGGGCTTCACACTCAGTGGGGAGTCTGGCTTGGGATTCTCTCTCTCTCTCTCCCTCACTGCCCCCCCCCAAAATAAATAAATAAATCTTTAAAAAATAAGGATCTGATAGAAATGACTTTATGCCTCAGTATCGATAACTGATAAAGGCTTAACGTACCACTCTTTTTGTTTTAACTTGGGCCAACCCCTCCTGCCAAAGTCTACAGAATTTATTTTCTCAGAAAGTCTGGTTCCTAGGACTTGTGATTTCATTCTCAGCTGTGATTGCTACTGGGCTGCCTCCAAAGCCTGAAGAATCCTATAATAGGTCATGGAGGTTGAATGTGTTATTTTAGAATCTATGCTAACTTTCCTGCTGTATGAATGCTTTAAAACCCTTTGTTATCTTGTTCCCATAGCCAGGTTCAATTGGAAGAAAGCATTTTCAGATTCACTACTCTTTTGATGTTAGGCATTTAAATTTAAACGTGCATTATGACTGGTCTCACAGCGGCAGGCCCTGAACTCTAGCCCCGGTTTCTCTGACTCCAAAATCTAGTCTTTTGTAGAATAAGCCAAATGCGTTTGTGAACAGGTCATGGAGAAAAGGCCTCCCGTTCAGCCCTCCAAGGATATTACACAGGCTCCTTGGCATTTAAACAACAGCTTCCGCTGAGAATCTTCCATTGGTCTGCATTACACAGAATGACCCCCAAACCAGTCATGGGGAGCACCCAGAGATTAAATGGCTTGCTCCAGTATGCTCACCTCCTTCACCATGTCGTTTAGGGACCCATTTTCACCCCTGCAGGGTCACATAGCCCCCCCCACCCTGCCCCCAGCATGCTTGGGTGCCTGCACGAGTGTGCCCGTGTGTGTACACACACACACACACACACACACTCTTTAGGGCTGAGAACTGAGTCACATGGCTGCCTTTTCCCAGCAGCACTGTGGTCTGGGCTGAGTCCCCACCTGTATTTCTTCCCCCCTTTTTTAAATTATGGTAAAATATGCATATGTAGAATGTACCGTTTTAACCAGTTTTAAGTGTACAATTCTGTGACATTATTCCCCCATTTGTCTCCAGAACTTTTTCATCTTCCCAAATTGAAATGCCGTATCTGTTAAACATGAACTCCCCGTTCTCCCCACCACCCTCCATCCCCAGCAACCACGTTGTACTCTCTGCTTTCTGCATCTGTGAATTCGAGCACTCTAGGTGCCTCCTATAAGCAGAATCATACACTGGGTCACCTTCTGCCCTTTGTATTTCTCGAGGGCAAAGGGTCACCTGATTCCAGAGCTGGCCCATGGGACCAGGTGTCTGATGGCGTGACCAGCCCAAAAAGAGGGACAGCGGAGCCTGGAGCGCACAGAAACGGCCCTGGTCAGAATCGGGGGCGGGTGGGGGGAGGCTCTCCCTCCCCGACGACAGCTGGAAATTCTTTCTGCTCTACTGTGAGCTGGATGTGACAAACCGGAGACTTTTCAAACCCAATCCCAAACACAGGAATTCTCCCCTCGTCAGTCTGTCTCCTGGGTCCCAGCGAGATGGCTGTACTTCCCACGCAAAGCAAAAGCATTCGACTGCGGGAGTCCTTTCCTGGGTCGGCCTGCTCCCGCTCGCCCTTGAAAGGGAGCATGAGCTCCTCCCGAGAACTGTTTTTCTGCTCCAGGTTGTGTGGAATGTGGTGTAGAGCACTCTCAAAAGTTCCCCTGCCGCTCCCAGCGGCAACAGCGCCGTCCACGCCATCCACGCCATCCCAGGGTGGCAGGCCGTTGTGTCCCCTCCGCCAGGTCTTTGAAATTTACCAAAAGGATTTGAGTCTCAGGCAGGATCCTTCCACTGGCTTTTGTGAAGGTAAATGAAACCATTCCTTCTGAAACTGAAAAACAGAATCCTTCCCTGGCTTTGAGGTAAGGCCTCAGCGAGACTGGCAGCAAGGAGAGCTGGAAATGCATCTACCAGGCGCTGGGATGCCCCAGGCCGAATCTGGTGAGAGGGACTGGGGGCATTCTGCGTGGTGGGGGCCTCCGCACAAAGACCCACGTAAACCTTTGCCGAATGAAAGAGCTTGGCTTTTTCCAAATTCCCACAAAATGACCTATATGACTACCCGGCATGGACGGTCATACAGAGGGGTGGTGTCCTATTTGACTTCTAGAAAAACACACTGACTTGTTTATTTTTATACAATGCATTTCCTTATAGGAGCTACAAGCTTTAACAGGCTCCAGAAATCTTCCTGCCATGAAGACCGTGCCGTGGGGTCTGCAGGAAATGCTCTTCCCATCCCTGCAGAAGACCTCGCTGGAGGAAAGCTTATCTTGGGTGTTGAGGGTTAGAAGGGTGGGAGATTCAGAGGAGAGCAAAGAGGGAGATTTTCCCCTGGAGATGCTGGGGATGATGGCATCCTTTGCTAAATAAAAAGGTGAGCCAGCAATTTCCCTAGAGGTTCAGAAAACGGGACTGTACTCACTGTTGGGGGTTCAGTGTAGGCCTGGGGGTGGTGGTGGAAAAACGGGCTGGGTGACCCCTGGTTCCTCATACAAGGTCTCTCTGTTCTGATTCCGTTCCACCCACTATGTGGGAGGAGGAGAAGAGTTAAGGACAGTTGAGCCTATCTGTGGAGGGCACCGGCCATCAGATGACAGGCACCTTGTCTCCATAGGACTGCACCAGGGACCAGGAGGCCGGGGATGGGATGTGGTGCTGCCACCAACTGGCATCAAAGACCCGGGGCCACTATGACCATCCATCTGTGAGATGAAGGGAAAGGATGTGTAGTTTCAAGTTGCGTAGGCCTGTAGGACCACACAAGCAGGGGGACAAGACAGACAGACACACACACGCGCACACACGCATACACAGGGATGCAGTTGTAATAGGAAACAAACACTACTCTATGGGTGAACAGGGATGGGGGAGAGATAGATTCTACCTTTGGAATCTTATGGGTTTCTCGGGGAGCCGGGCTACGGACGAGGCCTTGAGTACGGCTGGATGAGGTGCTGACAGGTGGGAATGGGAGCAAAGAAGAGGAGGTGTCTCTGGCTGATAAGACAAGCAAACAAAAAGAGGAGCCAGAAGACTGGGTGAGTGCAGGAGAGCAAGTCCTGGGAGGGAAAAATTGGGGGTATGATCTGGGAGCACATCCCACGGCCGGTCCTCAGTCAGTGTCCTTGAGTGATGATGGCCGTGACAAGGACCGGGCTGGAAGGTCGGGAGGGTGGCTGGGAGCCAGGAGCAGCGCCAAGTCCACATGGGTTTCTGAGGGGGAGACCGGCCACTCTGATGGGCTTGGTGTCCACGGGCAGGTGGACACGGAAGGGGAGGCCCCATGGCAGAGGGGAAAGGTCCCAGGGAGAGATGGCAAGGGTTTGAATTTAGAGAGCAACATCAGGCTGGGGAGGGATATACAAAATAGCCCAAAAGAAGGTTCTGGAGGCTCACCAGATACGCAAGGAGAGGAAGGAGACGAAGACAATTCTGAGAGCTTTAAGCCTGGGCAATGGGAGGGGTGGAGATTCACGAACAGAGACGGGCAAGCTCAGGAAGAGAGACGGGTCGAGAGAGGACGTGGTCAGTGTAACGGGAGTCTCTGGGATGTTTGCACAGGGTGTGTATCCAGAAGGCCATCGGGACGTTTTAGTGGCCATTTGGGCTCATGGCAGGAAGGGCTGAAGAGGCGGGTGTAGGTACGATGGCCGCGGTGTGCGGGGAGGAGAGGCCGGCAGAGGGCAGGGCAAGCACACCTGCGCGGAGAGGAAAATGGAAGCCTGGCAGGAGGTTGCCCCGAGAGCCCGAGGAGGGGCTCTGAGTGCTCCAAGCGACCGAGCCATGCGAGGAGGGGGTCCTGGATGTGGCTCCTGGGCCACCGTGCGAGGAAGGCCTGCGAACATGGCTCCGAGCAGCAGCCAGCTGCCAAAACCTGAGAGGACGAAATAGAAGCAGAAGGTGTAAGGGACCCTAAAAAGAAGTTTGTGATAAATGGAACGAGAGCGAAACGATGCTGAGCTGAGAGAAAGTGGGGCCAAGGGAAGCCATTTGAGGGTAAGGAAGACGCGGCCACGCCTGGGCCCCCGCGCTTCTCAAGTGTGAACGTGCGTTTGCACCCCAGGGAATCCCGTTAAATGCAGCTTCCGGTCCAGGAATGAGGCCAGGGGACGACATGGAGCCAACGGTGTCCCACCTTGGGCCAGGTGAGTAAGTCTGTTTGGCAGAGGACAGGGTGCCAGCTGCCCTCAGACTGAGGGGGGGAAGACCGAAATGTGAGATGAAGGAACTGTGAGGTGGGGACAGAGGAAGGGGAAGCCCCTCCGGAGACGCTCGGACCTTCTCAGCCTGGTGAGCAGGGAGGGATCCTGCAGGTGGAAGGTGGAGATGGAGTCTTGGCAGGGGCGTCCCAGGAGGGCCGAAGACTCAGGGACTGCGGTCTGGCTGACTTGCCAGCCGGACAGGAGAGCGGGGCCTCGGGTGAGTTTTGTGGCTCGTGTGGCCACAGAGTGAAAAGGTGGTGGACCCGCTGGGGTTCCTCGGCCCGAGGGGGGCACATGAGCGCTTGGAGGAAGAAGAAGCCCCAAAGGGACATGGGGCGGGGGTGGGGTGGGCACAAGAGAGGGTGGGGGAGAAAGCAGGAGAAAGGAAGAGGTGAGAGGGGAAGCCGATGTTCCAGAGCTCCCGGTGCTGAGGTCTGGGAGGTGAGCAATGGAGGCGGCTCGGGGGGCCCGGGGAGCCGAGACGCAGCAGGCTGGCGGCTGGAGACAGGAGGGCATGCAGGCAAGGGGCCGGAGGAGAGGGAGGCTGGCCTCATGGCAGAGCGATGAGTGACAGGAAGCACCGGGGCCCAAGAGCTCCCGGAGCGGGGAACCCAGGCCTGGCCCGTGAAATCGCTGCGGAAGGGCCTTCCGCTTATTAGCCACAGCACCTGTCTGGGAGCCACTGTGGCAGACGGGGCCTGCCCCTGCCCCGCTCTTGGCCGCTCCACCACCGCCTCCCAAGGCTCCTTGAGTGCGGCCCTGGGGGGATGCCGAGGGCTGAGTCTCATGCCTTTGGATCACCATGTGGAGGGAGGCTGTGAAAAGCGACTCCCTCTGTGAGGACTCACGGGCACCTGCTCGAGGCCACACTGTGGTCACCCCAGCGACCTGCAGCTGCTACCCTGGGCCGGGGAAGGTGGCGGCCCCACTCTGAGGTCAAGCCATTCGGCCCTGAGATTGCAGTCTCCTGGCTTTCCCAGCGCCTGGGACCACCCTTCACGTCTCCCACACTCCAGTCCCGTCTGGAAGCCAGTGAGCGCTCCTGGCATAGCCCTGGGGGGGAGGGGGAGATGCTCCGCTGGGGACGGAGCACAGGCCATTGGCACTTCCTGCCCTGGGACGATAAGCCAACTGCGAGGCTGGACACCCCACTCTCAGTTTGTTCGGCTCAGTTTGATTCTCTTTCTCCCCCTGGTGAGCCTCCCTGTGGAGTTGTTTGCTGTTGATCAGTATATGGAAACTGTGGCGACTGGGGAGGCAAGAGGAGGGACAGGAGCCCTCCGACGACGCCGTGTCCTGGGCCTTCCCAGTACGTCTCCCCAGGCCTGGGGAGGGCCTCCGTGGGCTGGACTCTCACACCCACAGCTCTGGTCACATAGCACCCCCGTGGTGTACTTTTTCGGCCCCCTGGGACGTGGACGAGTGCCTGCCAGAAACCACGTGGGCTCCTTCCCTCCAAATCAGAGCTTCCTTTCTTTATTCTTTCTGCTAAGGCCTGGCGTTTCTTTGCCTTGCAGCCCGGCTCTTCCTCCCTTTACAAGAAGGGGCGGGAGGTGGCATGGCTGGCCTTCCTTTGGCCTCGTACTCTCCGGGTGATCTATGGCTGCTCCTGCGTTGCCAGACCCGCTCTGTCCCCTGCACCGCAGGGGGACAGCCTCCGGCCCTTCCCGGCGTTGCCTCCTCCATGTCTGTCCCTCATTCTGTCCCCCCATCCCTGTGTTCCTTGTCCCTGCCCCGTGCCCCTGGTGATTTGTCCACAGAGGAGGAGGGAAGCTCTGAAGGATTTGTGCCGAGACCCTGGACAGAGGAAGATAAATGGAATTTGCAATAAATCTAGGAGCAAAGTTGTAGCTTGACTTAAAAACAAACAAAAGGGCCAGAACTGCACTTAAGCTCCGCAGAAGCTCATCTCGCAGTGTAAACAGAAAAGGGCGGACGTGGGCCAGGGAGCCTCGCTCGGGCCTGGGACGGCCAGGGAGGGGTCTGGGGCAGGCTGGCGGCCGCCCACTTCCTCTGGAAGGGACGGGTGGTGGGGAGAGGTCTCTGGGGCCTCGTGAAAGGAGAAAGAAGATGCTGGCCCTGTGGCTGTTTGCCGCTCGTTTTTCCATGACTTACCCTTTTGAAATGACACTCTCAGGATTGAGCCGAGAAAGCTGTTTGGGGGGTGGAAATGCCTTCTCAGCCTGTGACTGTGGCGGGGGCCGGGCAGATAAAAGCTTGGAGCCCTAGATCGCAAATCCAAGGGACGGGCGTGAGCTCCCAAGGCCTCAGCCTTCCCCGGACTGGAACAGTAGGGAGTTCACTTGGATCACTCCACTGGCTCCAAGGGGAGGAGCTCATCACACTGGTCTCCCCTCAGACAGCTGCCTGCTCGGCATGACCTTGGAGGGGTCGTTCAGGCAGGAATCACCATGCCTCACCTAGAGGCAACTATCACAGTTACAGTACCTTGCCTTTACATAGAATTTTGAAGTGCTGCTACACAGACCCTCTGCATGGAACAGACATTGGCAGCATTTTACACGTAGGAAAGCTGACACGGAGAGGGGAAAACACTGATCCAAGGTCACACAGCAAATCAGCAGTTGACTGTGGTCCGTGCAGTGGAAAAGTTGGGTCTTGAGATACAGTCAGCTGATGACGAACTATGTGACCTTGGGTGAGTTACTTCATCTCTCCGGGCGCAGGCCTTCCTCTATAAGAAGCAACTGGCTCCGAAGTTTAAGCAGATCGGCTGCCCCCTTCTAACGCTCTGTGCCCAGGCTTATCAACCTCAGGGGAACCAAACGGTGTGTCAAAAATATACAAAGCCACAGTTTAAACATGGCACTGCTTTCTGGAGCCTCGTTTCTTTCTTTCTTTCTTTTATTTGACAGAGAGATCACAATAGGAAGAGAAGCAGGCAAAGATAGAGGGGGAAGCAGGATCCCCGCTGAGCAGAGAGCCTTATGTTGGGGCTAGATCCCAGGACCCTGAGATCATGACCTGAGCCGAAGGCAGAGGCTTTAACCCACTGAGCCACCCCGGGGCCCCTGGAGCCTCATTTCTATACTTGGGTATTTCTGGTCTTCACATTGGAATCACCTGATGAGCAAGCGAAGCAGCATCCTCAGAGAGTGGTTAGTGCCCATGTGTTTTAAGAGCTGCCCGGGCGAGCCTCCTATGCAGCGTGGGCTGGGCACGCTGACTCACAGTTCCGACTCAGCAGCTCAGGGAGCCCCACGGGGTCCAAGTCCATGGAGGGAAGCAGTGACGGACAGCTCCCTACCCTCTACCTCTCAACGGCTGCTCAGACTGCTGAGCAAATGAGACGGCATTCCAGAAGCCTGCACCCCAACTAAAGGAGAGGGCAGTGAGTTTGGAAGGAGATGGAGAATAAGACCGAAGTTTGTCGGGGTGGGGGCAGGAAGGCTGTTCTAGGTTGGATAGTATCCCCCTAAAATTCATGTCCCTCCTGGACTCTCAGATTGTGTCCTTATTTCTTATTAAAGTAGGGTCACGGCAGACGTGATCCATTAAGGTGAGGTCATGCCGGAATAGGGTAAGCCCTTAATTCCTTGCAAAGTTTAAGTAGGAAAACTGACACAGAGAGGTAAAGACACCTATCCAAGGTCACACAGCAAATTGGCAATTGGCGTAGGTCAGTGCAGTGGAAAAGGCGGGTCCTGGGATACAGTTCCTTACAAGAAGAGGAGAGACACAGAGGGAGATCTCTGTGTCAAGATGGAGGCAGGAATGGGCTGACGGCACACCCGCAGGTCAAGGAACGCCAAGGAGAGCGGGCAACCATCAGAAGCGGGAGAGAGGCCTGGAACAGACGGTCTCTCAGGCCATCGGCAGGAGCCAACCTTGTCGACACCTTGAATGAATACAGAGACTGACGTTAGTCATCCTTGCTGAAGCTGCTCCTCCTGGGACACTAACACCAGGGCCGTGGCAGGCTTGGGGCCAAGGATTCTGGGAAATGGGAAGGGGACAGCAGTGGGCTTGTTCTACCGAGAAGCTGAGGGCACAGAGGAAAGTGTGACCTGTCCAAAATGTGCGTCTGTGAAGGTAAGACGAGAACAAAGGGCTCGGTTCGTTCATGCATTCACTCATTCATTTGCCTCCCGCTTGGGGAGCCCTACTATGTGCAGGCTTGGGGAGCCCTACGATGTGCAAGCTCCGGGAACACAAAGATAGAGAGATGAGAGCCAGCCCTGCCCTGTTCTCAGGGGGCTTGCGGCTGAGGGGTCTACGGCTCCTCAGTGAGGAGGCTGGGTCAATGAGCATTAAGATTTCCTCCAGCTCTGACATTTGGTGGCTGAAAAGGAAGCGAGGGGAGAGAGCCTGGTGGGGAGCCACTGGGCTGCCACTCAGGCATTTTGGGGGGCCACGGCTATCTCTCTGCCTGCACGGGACGCATGCCTATGAAGACATGGAGTTGGACCCCTGCTTTCCTCCGCAGGCACAGATGGGGAGCACGCCTGACTGGAGCGCCGCAGTGGTCAGGAACAGAGGCCAGGCCTTGCCTGCCCGTTGCAACCACTGGCGGGACACTGGAGGCGGTGAGACAGGCCTCAGCAGCCACCACTAATTGTACAAAACTGAAACATCTAGAGAATATTTCCAGCCCATTTGCACTTATCAAATATCACACTGGAAAACCCAGAAATGTGTGTAGGATCCTTTCCAGAATGAGGGGGATTTCACAAATCTGGCCCGGGGGCGCGTGAGTTTCTTGGAATTTCAGCCTCAGAGTGGGCCTGGCACCCCTGTCCGGGTTCACCCCGCTGGGGTCCCCAGGGCTCCAGCCACTCCCCGGCCCACCCGCCACTTGCCCAGGTGGCTCCCGAGACCCACCCACCAGCCACGAGGGGCCTGCGCTCCTCCGGCTCTTTGGCCTCCCCTTCTGCGCTCCGGGAGGCCCGTGGCACTCAGCAGCTGGGGATTCTGGCAGTCTAGGCACTCCAGAGTTCAGGGCCCGAGGTCGCTGTGGCCTCTGCTGTGGTTTTTCTGAGCTCCATTTCATCGGGGCCAGAGGTGAATGCTTGCCTCCGGAGACCCCGGCAGGCCGGTCTGAAGCAAAGTTCAAGGAACAGTCGCTTCCCCCATGGCTGGGGTGTTGGGCGTCTGGCTCCAACGTGGCCTGCCAGCACTCGGACGGGAGGCCACGGGGCCGGGGGGACTGGAGAAGTGGCCCGAGGCAAGACGCCGTGGACCCGGCTTCCCGGCTGGGCTTCCCACCAGTTTAACAACAGCCGTCATCATTAGCTCCCTGAGTGCTTTTATTAAAAGCTCCACGTTACCCGACACTTGAACATAATTAAAACAGAACAACCGTTTGCAGTTAACTTTACCTTTTATGACCTCACGGATTTTTACGAGGATGTCCCAGAACGCCTTCTTTTCAAAGGAAGGCCACGAGGTATGCCGAGGGCCCCAAGAAAGCACAGAGAGCGGAACCCTGAATCTCCGCATACTCATAAATGAAAAGATGAAAGAAAAAAACGTGTACTGTTTTTTTATGGTCATAAAAGTAACACATGGTCACTGAGGACAATTTGGAAGACATAGAAAAGTATAAAAAAAAAATCACATAGAAGCCACCCACAATCCCACCCCTAGAGGCTACTGTCAGTGGTCTGTGGGGTACATACCCTTCCTGAGTATGAAAATATCTCTTAACATCTGCCCCTTTCAAAGAATTGTAGAAACAGACTGGGGCACTACAATTGATGCTTTCGTAAATGAGGCTCTAAAATGCGTCCTATTTCAGGTCAGTTTGATATAAGGATCAGTAAAAAGAGTCGAATGAATGAATCCACAGGTAAGTGAGGGCCTGCTTTGTATAAAGTACTCTGTGATGCCCTGTGGGGCGATTAGAGATACCGCAGCATGGCTCCTCCCCTGCCCACCCCCCCAAGAAGGCAGAGGGAGAGGACAGGCAATGTGGAGAGTGGCTTTTAACATTTGTTTCCTTGGCAACTAGCAGAGCTCACTGTCGGGCCCTCAGAAGGGTTTTCTGTAGTGAGCTGTGTGGTGCCCAGCACAAAGGCTGTTCATTGTTCACGGACTGAACAAATATTCACCTCGCGCCTACTCTGAGTCTGGGGGCTGCGGGGCTGGGCGAAGACGTCCAGGTTTTGGCACAGGGAACCGTCACGATGAGGGCAGCGTTTTGGGAGAATGACGTGAGCACGGGCTTGCCGGTTGGTGGGGCGGTGGTTAGCTTTATGCGTCCACTCCGCTGGGCCATGGTGCCCAGATACTTGGTGAAACAACAAGCTAGATGTTGCTCTGAACGTTCTTTTCAGATGAGAGTAACTTTTAAATTAGTAGGTTTTGCATCCATTCCATTGAAGGCCTTGAGAGAAAAGACTGGAGTCCCCTGAGGAAAACGGAATCCTGCTGTCAGGCTGCCTTTGGACTCAAGCTGCAGTTTCAGACTTGCCAGCCAATTGCATGAGCCAATTTCTTAAAATCTCTGTGTGTGTGTGTGTGTGTGTGTGTCTGCGTGTGTACCTGCATCTCTCCACACATCTGTATACATCAGTGTGTGCACGTGTCTATGCTGGTGTTCACATGTGTCTATCTGTGTGAGTCCGCTGGGGGCTGTAGGCAGGGTGAGTTGGTCACAGAGCCCTAGAAGAGGACCCTGGTTGCTAGATTTTCGTTCAGTTTGGACAGCTTGCTGAGGAGCAGCAGTGCATGCTGGTCTGGGAAGCAGGCAGGAAGGGGGACAGGTGGGAAAGCAGGTCCTGTGGTGTCCTGTGGGACAGCCCACAGGAAAGGGGCAGCAGACTCAGGTGGGTTTGGGAAAAGGACAGCCAGAGGCCAAAGTGGTACGGAGGTAGTTCAGGGGCATACACGTGTCAAACCTGCCTCAAATCTAGAGGTTTCGCTGCCCAGGGATGGTTTTTTGCAAGGACTGAGCAAGTTGGGACAGTGGGGGCTGGCCCTGGGGATGGTCCACGGGGAGGGAGGTCTCGAGGTCAGGGTGGGGAATTGATTTGAGGACAATGGTGACTTCAGTTTGAACCTGTTGGGCTGGAGGGGGTCACAGAATAAGACTTTCAAGGATGAGGAGTGGATAGTGACCAGCGTCATGCCCCAGAAAGGACGAGGAGAATGCGGAATGGGAAGAGACATTGAGCTTAACAATTAGGTGGCCTTGGTCACCTCAGTGGAGGTGACAAGAGCTGGTGGGAAGGAAGGAGGCAGTGGGTAAGTGTGGCAGGAGGGGAGCAGCTGTCGTACTATGATGAAAATGAAAAAGGAAAACAGGATAATAACACGAGTGGACAGCAGGGTTGAGAGATGGGAGCCCCGTGCATATTGGAATTAAGAATGAAACTCGATCATCAAGAAATTTAGCCGTGATCCCATTAAGTACTTCCTCTGAGAGTTAGCAAACTGATATCCTTTAATCATGCCTTGTATTTATAAAGGCCTCGCTCCAAGGAACTCCAGGTGCTCAATGAACATTAATTAATTCATTCTTGCAGCCTCCTTTAGGGAAAAGATGGTGGCAGGTATCATCCTTATGTTTACGGGCACGGATATTGTGGCGGAGACGATAACCAAGTTCACGCAAATAGTCAGGGCAGGTGGGGATATGCCTGGCTCTCCCCCTTTTGCTCCTAGGCTCTTCCTAAGTCACCCACATCTTGCCGGGCCCCCCCCGTTACTGGTGAGACTTGGGTATGAGACAGACCAACTACAGGGTTCGTGCTTTAGAGGGTAGCCTCAGGATAATCCCAGGGGGTTCCTGGGGCCCCAGGAATGAAACTATTGTTTGTTCAGTCCTGGGCCATATGGGGGCCTAAGCAGCTAGTCCTTAAGGGTCACAAACAAATGCTGAGTCTAAGCAACCACAAAACTACCAAACTCAAGAAAGTGTGCGGTTGTTCTGTTTGTGTTTCCTGGGCACCCTCACATGGGAAATTCTCCAGTGCCTCCTAGCAATGAAACGCCCCTAGTCTTTACGCTTTGTGCTATGCAAGATCCAACCAAATGATCTCTAAAGGCCAATAATAATCAAGGACAGACCACTAAGATGATTTAGTTGCCTGTGGTGGTGAGCTTGGGCTTTATCGGGCCAACAAGTGAAGGGAATCCCCAAGATCCTGATGGTGAAGTTGGTTTGCAAAGCCCCCCAGCTGTGGCCGATAGAGGGACAATTGAAGTCTGAGGTCAGGCTGTCCTTCCAGGACCGGGCCTGCTGACACCTGTTGAACTCCGTGAGCTGGCGATACTAAGAGCCCTAGCTAATGAGCTCTGGCTCTTACAGGATCAGCTAAGTGGTTCGCATTCCTAGTCCGGTGTTTACGCCACTTGGGTGGACCTGGGAAAATCAAGGGGCCACCGGCATGTTGGCCCACAGCCAGGGTTTAATTAAGCCCTAAATCTTCAGTGATTCCACCAGGGGCCTGATCCTTGTGAGGCCAGCCAAAGGGAGAAGCATCCCAGGGAGCACTGGGTCGGCTTCTTTTGAGTCTTCCCCTTAACGCATTGTTTGCGGAGGCCTTGCTTGTTAGTGCAAATAATCCCCTCAAAGTCACAGAGCAGCGTGCAGAAAACCCGAGGACCAGCCCTGTGCCTGAGCAGCCTAATTACGGCATCTCTGTCGCCACAACCAAGTTGTTTCCCACACCTGTCTGCTGCGTTCGGTGGGACGTGGATGTCCGTGAGCACGGAGAGGGTAGATGAGCATGCTAACACTTTCCTCTGGGGGTTTCTGTGGAAGGATTCTTCGTGTTTGATCATAAATTACCAAAAATAAATCTTGTTCAGGAAATGGAAGGATAAGGGATGATTATTTGAATTAGAAGGCCCAGAAGGTCCTACTGCCCTGCAGAGTGAAGGTCTGGGACCCACAGCTAACACCTAATCTCTGGGGGACCAGCAAATCCCTGGGAAGGAAAAAAGTGATAGGAAGTCCTTCTAATGGGGGAGGGACTTGGAACTTTCAGGGGACTTTTTTTTTTTTAAGATTTTATTTATTTATTTGACAGAGAGAGATCCAAGTAGGCAGAGAGGCAGGCAGAGAGAGAGGGGGAAGCAGGCTCCCCGCTGAGCAGAGAGCCCGATGTGGGGCTCGATCCCAGGACCCTGAGATCATAACCTGAGCCGAAGGCAGAGGCTTTAACCCACTGAGCCACCCAGGCGCCCCAGGGGACTTTTATCTTTTCCTTCACGTCCCCCATCTCTCTTTCATTGCCTTGGGGCAGAGAAATCCCAGCCTTTTACAATTAAGGGGAAAAGGACCAATGCTGGGATGGGCCGTTGTGGGGCAGACACACCTCATGTCTGGGTGGCCAACGGTGAGAATATTTTTTTTTTAAAGATTTTATTTATTTGACAGAGAGAAACACAGCGAGAGAGGGAACACAAGCAGAGGGAATGGTAGCGGGAGAAGCAGGCTTCCTGCCGAGTAAGGAGCCGGATGCGAGGCTCGATCCCAGGACTCTGGGATCATGACCTGAGCCGAAGGCAGACACTTAACGACTGAGCCACCCAGGCACCCCTGGTGAGAATATTTTTAAAGAACTGCTGGATGAAGGACAAGGCTGCATGCGAACCACAGGTGAGGCCAATCGGATAGAAGAGCGCGGAAAGAGAACTGGAGAGTATCGTCTTTCTCTAGCTTATTTATGTTTTTCTTTGAAGAGCATAAGGAGTAAGTCCTTGGGTCTTGGGGCCAGATGGTCTCAGTGTGCGCTCTGGAAAATGCCACCTGGAAACCTGGTCCCACCCCGCTTGGGAGCCCACCAGCCCCACAGTTTCTGTAGCTACGCAAAGCCAATGGGTCTCCCAGAGAGGGCAGGGTGGGATTTCTGCCTCGTGGCACCGCATCCCCCTTCTGCTGCGGCTGGGGAGGTAGCACACTGGCCAGCCTCCTGGATGGTTCTGAAATGAGTTGTGATCCGTAACGTTAGGATGGCATCTGGCACTTAGTACGTTTTTTATGTCGGTACCACCGTCCTCCTCCTCCTGAACCTGGAGTTGGTTGACTCTGGGGATTTGCCCATACATCTGTAGCTCCTGGCAGCCTCCCTGGGTGCAGAGAGTGTGGGAACAGGGCACCGGCCTGTGTCTGATGGCTCGCACTGCAGCGGGTCACAAAGCAGCAGCAAAGGGAGCGGCCAGCTCAGATAGGGCGCGGGAGATGAAAGCCACGGTGTTTGCCTTTCCAAAGTGCCGCTGTGTTCCCGAAGGCCTGCAGCTTCCTCTGCCCTGCTGGGTTTTTTTTTTTCCTTCCCAGTTCCTCTTGGTGATATCTTAAGAGGCAAACTTCCAGCACTAACAGGAGGTCTTTTGTTCTCCTTTTCTCTAAGTGGACTTTAACCCAGTTACGACAGATGAGTCACTGTAAAAACAAACAAATAATAATCCTCCATTTTCTTAAAGGCTCTTCCATGCCTGCTGACAGAAAAGGGGGAACCTGACACTGCACTGGGCCTTTGGGGCTGCCCCCTGCCCCTACCTTATGGAGGTACAGTTCCGAAGAACCTTCCAGAACCCACTGGAGCCCAGCACTGTGGAACCGTTGAGCAAGGCTCCGGCTGGTTTAGAATTGTGTCTGATTTGGGGTGGCCCCGGGGGGCTGTGAGGAATTTTGGTCTCCGCACAGTCCTGGTTGGGATTTATAGTACGGATTCGAGTAAATTCTGGACTTGCCTCCCTTCTCACATTATTTATATGTGAAACAGAGTTATTAGACACTTGATTCTATCAGGAAAGACTTTGCAGTAGAATTATCTTCTGCTTTGTTAGGTGACATACGAGTGCAGTCTGTGTCTATTCCATAAAATTCACCAGGCACTTGGGCACTGGGATCACAGAGATGAGAAAGACCCACTTCCTGCTCTCAGGTAGTTAGATATATAAGTAAACGAATACAGTGACTTCGTGAGATGCAACCTATGCCAAGGTAGGGGATGACCATTCGATCCAGAAAGATTGGGAAAGTCTTTTTTGTTTTTTAAGATTTTACTTATTTATTTGACACAGAGAGAGAGAGATCACAAGTAGGCAGATAGGCAGGCAGAGAGAGGAGGGGAAGCAGGCTCCCTGCCGAGCAGAGAGCCCAATGCGGGGCTCGACCCCAGGACCCTGAGATCATGACCTGAGCCGAAGGCAGAGGCCTTAACCCACTGAGCCACCCAGGCACCCAAGATTGGGAAAGTCTTACTAGAGAAGAAGGAGTTTGAGCTAAGTCTTTAACCATGAGTTGATATTCATCAGAGGCTCCAGAAGGAATGGGACAGATATGGCAGGGAGAGGGAGCAAGGGGCATAATCAAAGGACCAAAACCCATGGCAGCTTGGGGCCCACCCTGTGCAAACCCTCTCCAATCTTTGTCCAGACATTTTTGCCTACATGCTTAAGTAGAGCTGGACCCTCAATTTCCTAAGAAGGAACCATCTCTGGATGAACATTCTCAGGACTCAGATCTGAGATGTCTTTGGGCTGCATCAACCATTAAGGCCTGTGTGGGGCCACTAGCTCCCAGGTTAATTGCTAAAGAGTACAGTGATGGCTCCCCAAGGGTGTTGGGACACATGTTCTACGGGAGGCTGTCACCCAACGTGTCCTGACTTTCTGGAGCTCAAATGCATAGAGCAGTACACTCATGTCCCCAGTGAGAACATCAGTCTAATTGCCTGGAAAACTCCTACTCATTGTTCATCCCAGCTTACAAGTCCTCTTTACTGTGAAGAGCTTCTGGAAGCTTCAGGTAGAATTAACAACACTCTTCTTTGTGCATCCATGGCTTGTTCTTACCTTGCTTTAGGTTTTAACCATAACCTGTTAAAATTTCTCAGTTTCCCTGAGTGCCCTTCTCCTGGGCTGTGACCTCCTGGAGGGGATGGTTGGTAAGGCAGAGCCTTTGGTTCATGGACATACGAGGTGTTCAACAGACGTTTGTTAAATGGTGTTGGCAATCCAAAATCTATAAAGAACTTCTCAAACTCAACACCCAAAGAACAAATAATCCAATCGAGAAATGGGCAGAAGAGGTGAACAGACATTTCTGCAAAGAGGACATCCAAAGGGCCAACAGACACATGAATATATGCAATGGAATACTATGCAGCCATCACAAGA
>CM053609.1:93918321-93958938 GCA_028646535.1 Procyon lotor | reverse complement strand
ACAAAAAACAGAGGTTTGTTAAATGGACATGTGAATCAATGAATGAGGTTTAAGTTGGTGTGTTTTGCACAGTCTGACAATGGTATCAACAGAGAGCTTCACCTCCATCATCTTTGATGATAAAATGATAGGGCCTAAGGATTTCCTACTGAGAGCATCGCTTTGTGCATAAGTAGCTTGCTTGTCCTGAAGGTACTTTTCACTTGAGATTTAAATTTAAAATCAGATTGAGGCCACCATGGGGTTCTAGGGCCAAGGGAACCCTAGTCTGTTTTTCCAATCTGACTTCCTTGCTATAGACAATCCTGGGAACTGAAACAGTGAGGATCTTTAGCTTAATCTGTTGAGTTTTCATCCCCTAAAATACAATTCTTTATCTTTGTGTCAATCATCTGAAAAGTGAACATCTCCCCAGCTTATGATCTGGCAAGGATAGAGTAGGGTAGACTTCTTTCCAGCAGGGTCAGTCTATTTTTTTCTTCCTTCCTTCCTGCCTTCCTGCCTTCCCTGCTTCCTTCCCCTCTACCTCCCTTTTTTCTTTCCCTCCTCCCTTCCTTCCTCCCTCCCTCCCTCCTTACCTCTCTTCTTTTCTTTCTTTCTTCCTCTCTTCCTCCCCCTCCCCCGCTTCTTTCTCTCATGAGGAGTCTTATCAAGGGCCAGGATGGTGGGAGCCTTATTCTACAGGGTAAGTGATCCTCAGCCAGCCCTTCCTTGCTGACTCTTTATTCCTCCATCCCCAGGCAATCAAGAGTAGAGGGCACAAAATGATTTCAGTGGTAGGGCTGGGGCGATCATAGCTGCTGGGGGTAATCCAGCCTCCGATCCTTTGTCTGCTTTGGGAGACTACAGGGCCCTGTTTTGGACCTCATCTCCTAGGGCTGGATTATGGCTTTAAATGGACGAATAAAAAATTCCAGGAACAGGCTTGGTCTCAGACAGGAACTGGTTAATTCCTTCTGTGAAAATGGAATCCTTGGTCTCCTGATATGTGCAATGACAGGCACCAGAGGAATTTTCCAGTACAAGAGAGGAATGAGTTTTCCAAGGACAGGCTGACTGAGAAAAGCCACCATCTGACCATGCACCAGAATTAGGTAACGCGGCCCCCAGGGGGTGGCAGGGATGGCCAGCTGGAATGGCAGACCAGGAGGACAGTGGCGCTCCCTGCTACCTTCTAGGTGTGTCACCAAGATCTGCCACTGATGGGAATGGTGACTTTGGGACAGCTGGCACACCCGTAATGCCATTTCCAGTAAGAAGGGGATGATCTTGACCATTCTGCTTCAGAAGGAGGTGCTGATAAGTAAGCGCTAAATCTCGATGGGTTTTTGCAAATCTGGGCTCCATTTTTGGAAATGGTGTGCTCCAAGGCCTCTCATCAGCAGCAGATTTTACAGTGGTTTCCTTCCATGAAATCAGTTATTGCTCCCTTTGTCCACTCTCAGGCCCCCTTCTATGTGGGACGCTGTCCCATGAACCAGGCAAACAGAACTCGAATGTGTCAGTCCCTTAGTCATGTTCTTTCTAGTTTCCTTCCTTGTCCTTCCACGGTTCTCCCAGTCCCTCCCCTTCCCATTGTGACAGCAGATTTTCACAACTCTAAGGGATAGGGTGCAGGAAAAAGGCTCAGGAGAAGGGATGAATCACCCTTATGTTTGAGAGCCCACAGAGCAGCTGTTGGATTTTATAACTGTCCTCTGTGAGCCCCTATCTACTCATTTAAGATCCGTGGAAGAGTTTGTTTCGGTTAGAAGAAAAATTTGTTTTGGTACCATTAATTCCCAGTGTCAGGTGGGAGGGAATCCTTTCCAAAGCTGTTACTGTCAGTGAGTAATTCTCCTTGGTGATGTTGCTTAGGACATCAGCTGCACTGTGCCTCTTACTTCTTAAGTATCTGTTGTGGGAAGGGCTGAGAAATTCGAATTTCCAAAATAAAATGGAGAATAGACATGGGATAAGAAACAGGAAACCTATTTTCTGGCCTTTAAGACAATTTTTTAAAAAAGATTTTATTTATTTATTTAACAGAGAGACAGGGAGAGAGGGAACACAAGCAAGGGGAGTGCAAGAGGAAGAAGCAAGCTTCCTGCTGAGCAGGGAGCCTGACTCGGGGCTCGATCCCCGGACCCTGGGATGGTGACCTGAGCTGAAGGCAGAGGCTTAATGACTGAGCCAACCAGGCAGCCCTCTTTTTTTTTTTAAATAAGTTTTTCCCCAGGTTTTGGAATAATATATGTTTATGGAAGAATATTTGAAAAAATAGAGACAAGGTCGCTCAGTTGGCTGGGCCTCCGACTCTTGATTTCGGCTGAAGTCATGATCTGAGGGTGATGAGATCAAGATCCAAGTCAGGCTCCTTGATGGGCGTGGAGCCTGTTTGAGAGTCTCTCTTGGCCCTCCCCCCCCAAAAAAAACCAAAAAATAGAGACCAAAATAAAAAAAGTCAAGCCAAATCTTATTCCCCAGAGATAGCACAGTTAACATCTTTATACATATTTTTCCAGTTAAAAAAATATACACAATACTTTTTTCTTACACAACTGCTGTATTCTGTCCATACTGCTTTTAATTTGCTTTTTCCTTTTAATGATATGTTGTGAATATTTTCCCGTGAGATTAAGACTTCTTCTAGCATGTAATTCTAATAATGGCCCACTATTCCGTTACACAGAGAACGGAATAGATGTTTGTGTAACTAATACCCTATGGGTGACATTTTAGGTTGTGTCTATTTTTTGCTATTTTAAGTAACATAATGTACATGATGGGACATTAACTCAGGCTGTTCCATTGTCCTGGTCACAAGTCACGTAGTCCTTCCTCAAAAGCCACTGGTCATCGTACGTGCCAGAGAAACTACATCGCACATGATTTCATAACCCTTTCTCAGAACACAAGGACAGATTTGATTTACTCAAACAGATTAAGCCTTGCAGCTTCTCTTAATTGCACAGAAACAGCCACCAATGTGAAACGACAGTTGTGTTTAGCTCATTCATTCATAAATGCACTATTTCCGACAAAATCATTACCTTGTTTGGTTCCCCTTTGACTCCAATCGTCTTTGGCTTTGGAGTCCTGCTCTTAAGGCCATATTGCAGATGAAAAGGGAAGGCGAGCTTATTGTAACAGCAGCAGAAGTTTGTAATGAGCAGTGTGAAGCAGGAGACGCACCTGGAAACATGCATTCTGGGGTGAATCACACACCATTCTGATTCGTACTCTGTGTTTAGTACTCCCGGTGTCCCTGTACTGCTTAGTTGGAGTAGATAGTCAGGAGGGAAATAGCAGAAAGGCCCGAGGCTCCCAGCAAGCCAAAGGGTCAAGAAGTCTTGGCCACTGAGCAAACTCCTAGCTGGGTATTTGGGGCAGAATCTAGGCCACTGGTTCCTGGTTTGAGAAATGGAAGCTGCCCCCCGGGGGTGTGCCTTATGTGCCTCCTGTTTCCATATTGCTGGCACTTTGGCCTCGCGGGAAGGCCCAGAGGAAACAGGCTGCTAGCCGAAGGGGCAGGTGCTTTGTGCTTGGGAGCTTGGTCTGGGTGGGACAGACCAGCAGAGCCCCTCCCACACCATCGCCACCTCTCATCCCAGAGGCCCACCCCCCCGCCCCACATCTTCAACAGTCCTTGGAGAATGAGATCACTAAGGAAGACATTCTCATTTTAAGGCAAAGTCTAGACCCTCTTGCCATCTCTGAGGCCCGAGGCTTCCAGAAGAGGCTGGTAGAGGGAGAGAAGGAATTCAAGGGCGATGGCATAGGAACTCACATGATGGCTGAAATATGCAAAGTGTGAGAAATCAAGAATTGGCAGGGGTCGAATGGCGGCACACATGCTTGCGTCCACTCGCCCACTCACTCACTCATAGTTTAACAGGGTTTCTGGGAGAGGAAATTGTGATCTTCAATGTCTATAAAAACCCTGGAGTGAGGGTGGGGAGATGGGCGATCACCAGATTCCCATCAGGCAGACGTGTTTGTCTTTCCTCCCTTCTCGGCTGCTCGGATCTGTCACCAGACACCCTTGCCCAATCTGACATGGACACACACAGCACCCCAGTGAGCCATTCCTTTCTGGGCTGTTCCAGATCGGGCTGATGAGCTCAGTCATCTCCTCTTCTGGGAAAGCAGGCTGAGCTTCTAGGAAAGATTTACTACAAGAGAACATGGCTGCCTTCCACCACCTCCCTCAGCCACCCTGGTCTTTCTTCACGGCTGGAGACGGATGGGCGGGAAGTTTATGGAGGGGATGCTGGGAATAGATCAATATTCCTGCCCTGAGTGATCAAGGAGCTGGGCAAAGGCAGCAGGAGCCTCTCCTCATGCCCAGGACTGAACACCATGGTGCCATATAAATGTCAGCCCAGAGAATTCCCCACCTCCAACCAGGCACATAATCTTGGCCTGTGTTCATTAAGAAGAAATAGCCCCATGCTCACTTGCCAACCTTTTAGACGGAGGATGTGAATTCCCTGTCTGTCCCATCAGATGTCATCTCTCCCTCTCCTTGAAGCCTACAGGGACAGGTCCTCACTGGTTCCTTCTACAGTTTTCTTTTCCCTACCAATGGGACAACTTGGCCACTACCTGCAGCCTCCGCCCAGCTCAGCCTCAAGGATCCCATGTGAAGGCCCAACTCAAAGAGCACATCAGCACAATTCTGTGGGATGGGCACTGTTTTCCTCATTTTCCAGGTGAGGGTACTGAGCCCAGGGAGGTTCATTAATTTTTCCGAGGTCACACATGTAATGAGTGGCAGAGTGAGGATTTGAACGTGGCACCTCGGCTTTGGAGTCCTGCTCTTAAGGCCATATTGCAGATGAAAATAAATAAGCGCTGTTTCTATCTGTCTTGCTGCTGTCCCAGATCTGACCTTGGGCCTCGGTCTGACAACAGGATTTGTCTTGCTCCTGTGCTTGGACTCTTGCTTTAGAGACTTCCCGGTATGCTCATCTCTCTGGGATACCTTTAGGATACCTTAGTCTTACTATCTCTCATTTCAAGTTCTAGAATCCCACCCTAAGCCCATGCTTAGGTCATTGCCATGGACCTTGCTGACAGGTCCCAGACAATAAGATTGACGTCTTTCTTAACTCTGGATCCCACACCGAGCTCTTGTATGTGCCTAACATACAAGAGATGTTCCATTTACATTTGCGGAGGGACATCAATATCAAAAGCTCATTGCCTCAGTTTCCTCATCTGTTCAATGAGAGCATCATAAATAAGAGTTTTGTGAGAATGAATTAAGTGAATCTATGTAAAGTTCTTAGGCCAGTGTCTGGCACATGGCACGTGCACTCTAAGTGTGGGCAGTGCTATTGTAGACACGAGCGGAAGGCCATTCTAGTAAGGACTTGGGGCTCTGGGTCAGAAGCCAGGATTTGAATCCTATCTGTGCCACTTCTCAGATTTACGATTTTCAGCATTCGACCTAAACTTTTCAATGCTTGTTTGTCCGTTTAAAAATGCATAACAATACTTGTACCTCACAGGGTTTTTTGAGAATTAAGTGAGATAATACATGCTAAGTGCCTGGCATAGAGAAAAATATCACGAAATGATAGCTACAAAATGATTGATTATACTATTGTGAGTACTTAACAACTGGGATGCATATGTTCAAAGTATTTTGGGCCACTCAGTCTCCTTAGGACAAATTCCTACTTTTTTTTTTAATTTTTTAAATATAATGACCCCACAATTCTATACATCACTCAGTGCTCATCAAGACAAGTATATTTTTAATTTCCTTCACCCATCTCACCCATCCCCCCACCTACCTCCTCTCTGGTAACCACCAGTTTGTTCTCTGTAGTTAAGAGTCTTTTTTTCTTTGTTCATATGTTTTGTTTCTTAAGTTCCACATATGAGTGAAACCATATGGTATTTATTTTTGACTGACTTATTTCACTTAGCATTATACCCTCTAACCTCACCATGTTGCTGCAAACGGCAAGACCCCATTCTTTTTTATGGCAGAGTAATATTCCATTGCATATATACACCACATCTTCGTTATCCGCTCATCTGTTGGTGGATACTTGGGCTGTTTCCACAGTTTGGCTAGTATAGATAATGCTGCGGTAAACAGAAAAGGACATGTGTCTTTTTCAAGTTAATGTTTTCATATTCTCTGGGGCAGTACCTGATAGTGAAATTACAGGATCATATGATAATTCTGTTTTTAACTTTTTGAGGATCCTCCATACTGTTTTCCACAGGGGTTGTCCCAGTTTGCATTCCCACCCCCAGTGCATGAGGGTTCCTTTTTCTCCACATTTTCACCAACACTTGTTGTTTCTTGTGTTTTTGATTTTAGTCATTCTGACAGGTGTGACGTTAATATTGCATTGTAGTTTTGATTTGCATTTAATTTTGTTGATTATTTCTTTCACTGTGCAGAAGCTTTTTATTTTGATGTAGTCTTAATACTTATTTTGCTTTTCTTCCCCTTGCCTCAGGAGACGTATCTACAAAGAAGTTGCTACAGTCGAAGTCAGAGACATTACTGCTTGTGGTCTTTTCTAGTTGTTTTTTTTTTTTTTTTTAATTTCAGGTCTCACATTTAGGTCTTTAATGAATTTTGAAGTATATTTTGAGTACATCTTGTGTATGGGGTAAAAAAGTGGTCCGGTTTCATTCTTTTTTTTTTTTTTTTTTTAAAGATTTTATTTATTTGACAGAGAGAGAGAGATCACAAGTAGGCAGGCAGAGAGAGAGAGGGGGAGGCAGGCTCCCTGCTGAGCAGAGAGCCCGATGCGGGGCTCGATCCCAGGACTCTGAGATCATGACCTGAGCCGAAGGCAGAGGCTTTAACCCACTGAGCCACCCAGGCGCCCCGGTTTCATTCTTTTGCATATAGCTAGCCCAACACTATTTGTTTTCCCAACACTGTTTGTTGAAGAGATTGACCTGAGTCCCAGGTGCCTTGGACACGGACAGGCCCTCAGATGAAGACCTGAGGTGTTCAGGCTTTCTGTGCTGTGGGAACCAGACTCTGAGACAGGTGACCCCAAACCCTGCAGGGCAGGCAAACATGAATACCCAGGATGCAGGCAAGCTGGGTGGGATTATAGGTGTTGATGTGACAAGTGGCCAGACTGGTTTCAAACCTGTGACCTCCCCGCCAAAGACTGGCTTTATCTTGTAACAACTGTCAGCTTGGCCCCACCTGGGCCTTTGTGGACTGGTTGGCTGGGGGGACCTGGAGACAGAGCCATTGGGGCCTCACCGCTCACTCCCATCACCCAGCCCAAACCTTCCCCGACACACAGAGAGGCTCTCCAGGTAATAGGTCTGAGCCTGAGGCCAGCGGGAGCCTTCAGAATCAGCATCTGGGAGGACATGCCAATCGGGTGTCCCGGGGTGACCTGTGTGGGGACAGGCAGGGGGTGAATGTGAGGTGAAGGTGGAGGCAGGGATGGAGGCTTCAAAATGGGACCAAGTCTTAAGTGAAATGTCAGTGCCATTAACAAATACACACCACGAGCCCAGATCTGAATGTTTCTTGAGTGTGTGTGTGTGTGTGTGTGTGTGTGTGTGTGTGTCAGTGAGTGATTTGAAGAGCTAAGGAAAAGGGGGAAAAATGAAAAAGAAAAAAATAAATAAAAGTCCTTTCTATCCCTGCAACCATTAGAAAGAAAATGAAGTCCAAATTGCGTTTGGGGCCGCTGGGACAGAGGAAGAGAAGCAAGAATGGAAAAAACAGGCCATAAAGATGCCAGGGCTGCTTAAGCAGAAACATCTGTTGAAGTCATAAGACTCGGGCCCGGTCCGGCTTCTAACAAACCCAGGAAGAGGAGAGTGCGTGCTGGCTCAGGGCGATCCTCGTCCGCCCCGTGCAGGACCCCTGGGACCCGCATACGTGCAGAGCAGATACCTTCTCCGGGGCTCTGCCTGGGCCGGGCTTCCAGCGGGAGGGGAGGGGAGGGGAGGGAGGGGAGGGAGAAGCGTCTCCAGGTCAGGAGCAGTCGGGAGCATGTGTTTATTTCAAGCTTTACATTCACTAGGGCAGCCTGGGGAGCCACATGTGTCTACCCCTGCAGCTAAAGAAAGAAAAAATGAAGGAGGGGGAGGAGTGGGTCAGTTGCTGACCTGCGCAGGAGTGGGGAGGCTGTGATTGCTATTTGCAAATGGGGAGGCCACTCTCTTGTTTGTGATTTTCTGCCTCCGCCAACTGCTAAAGGCTCACCTCTTCTAACAACGACAAGGACCTCAGCCAACATGGAGTGACCACATGGCACTCTGTCGGCCGTGCTCCTTCTAGGCATCCCCTCATTTAATCTTCCAGCTCCCTGTGGTCCCCACGTCCCCAGAGTGGGTAGAGACTTGCATGGCATCTTCCGAATTGCCATCCTAGGAGGAAACCGAGGCTTAGCCAGGTTAGAAGAGCCGCCCGGCTGGCCGGGGAACCAGCCTGCACATTCCAAGGCACACACCCAGGAGCTGTCCCCCTCTCTGTCCCCCAGAACCAATTTGAAGATCAGTGTCAGCCAAGTGCCACCATTGGGAAAGCAGCTGGGCAAAATGACCCCAGCTGTCATGCGCTCACGGCCCCAGGGGGCCCCTGCGGCTTGTGTGTCCCCGTGCTCTGTCACCTCAGCCTAGGCAAGAAGAGGGAGCCATGGCCGAAGGACAGGCCAACACAGAACAAAGGGAAGTCGGTCAGTGCTCCTCCCCCACAGGGATGGAACACTATCGTCTCTCAAGGAAACACAGAGATGGTAAAAGAAATGAAATCCAGACTCTGTGCTACTAGCTTGTGAGAAACGGTCAAAGTGCCGTTTAGAAGGCTCCCTTCCCCAAGTCCAATGCTGTGTGCGTCTCCTCCTCCTGGAAGCCCCTCCTCTGGACCCGGCCCTGCCTGTCTGTTCAGTGGGCTCCCTCTCCCACCTCCGTCCTACCGCAAGGGCACCTCCCCACCTTCCCCTCACATGGGAGGCAGCGGGACTGGAGAGGAAAGGCTGCAACTGTTGGCTTGGGGGTTCATGGTCAGGGGGCTAGGAATCCTTTCAGAAAACACAGAAGTGAAAAAGCAAGAGAGCCAGCCGAAGAAGCCGATGATAATACCGTTCCCTGAGCCATCAGCTCCGTGCCGCTAACCTTTACTAGGTCACAGCCTCCTGGTGCCAGGCCCCTACCTCGTGTCAAACCTTTATGATGGGTAACATCACCTCCGATTAACAGGAAGCCAGAGCTCAGAGAGGAGGTTTCTGTGCCTAACGCCACACCGTTCCTGAGTGATGGGGCTGGAATTAAAATCCATGCAGTCAGAGATGGAGGCTCCTGTGTGTTCATTCTCTTCTGTGCTCCCGGGCCTCGCAAACGCCAACGTGTCTCCAAACACCCGGCTGTCTGGTTCAAATGTATTTCCCGATTAAGGAGCGCTCTGAGACCTGCGTCTGCAAGGTGATGGCCATGCACGGGCCCCAGGGACTAGACTTTGAGAAGCGAGGATCCACACCCCGTGGGCTTTCTCTACCCATATATGTGCCATCGGGGCTGGCACTTCTCGGGCTCTCCCGTAGCTCTGCCTGGACAGTCCGTCAGCGACGGCGATGCCCCTCGTTACTGTTCAGTCTCACCCCTGGCCCCCCATCACCAGGCAGAGTAGAAAAACCCCACCCAGCTTTAGGTGGGAGAGGTTGGCAGTACCGCGGCCGTGAGGCCCAGAAGCGGATGTGGGGGCTGCTGCCCCCCCACCCCCGGGGCTGGGATGAGACTTTGATATGATTCTGTATCTCAGGGGGGAATCTATGTGATGAAATCTCCCCCAGTTGGCCTCTCCCATGAGCTGACAGGAATTTCCTGTTCAAACCAGCAGAGGAACTCGGGTTTGCTTCTCCAGGGCCAGTCTTGGTGGGAAAAGGCACAAACGAGCAAGAAGGCAGAAGCTGCTTTTTTCCTGAGCCCAGACGCCTTGGGGTCCCCGTTCTGCTCCATTGGCAGCCGGGGGAGGGGTCTTCTGTGGCTTCTTAGTTGCAGCCCTCAGGGCTGGCTGGAGGGCTCTGCGCACAGATCTCTCAGGAAGGCTGGGGTGACCTGCATTCCACGGAAAGGAGGGGCTGGGAGAGGCTCTGGCTCAGGTTTGCTCAGGAGCACAAAGACAGGCTCCAAAGACAACCCCTGCAGCCAGCCCCCTGACAACACACTCCTCTCCTGTCTTTCAGTGAACCCCACCGAGGGCCTCCTAGGGCAGGTGCTGGGCTGGCTTTGCTAGCAGCAGAGGCCAGGATTCCTTGGCAGTGGCCCCGCGCTGCTCGAAGCCAGAGGGAGCGGATTTTTAAACAGATCTCTGGAGTTCTGTGGAGTTGGTGCCGAGAAGGGGGAGTGTCTGCAGTGCAGGGGTGCAGGGAGGGCGGATGGTGACCGGCTTTGGGCACATAGCCCCGCCCTGGTGGCACAGTCATGCCTCACAGACATGGCTGTCCCCGTCTCTTCTGGCCAGCTGCCTGCCTTCCCTGACACCACCCTTTCAGGATCCGCTGAACCCGTAGGGGGAAAACCAGAGACCCATACGGGCTTGTGCACCAGTGGGCATCTGGAACATATCAGCATGACGACTGGTGAGGTCGTTCCTTGGGAACTCTGCAAATGTTTGCCTTGGTCAAGAATAAAGGTGTGTGTGGAAGGGAAAGGTCGGGTCAGCCATGGGAATAGAGGAAGGGCTGGAAGCGGATGCTGCTACAGTCTGGTTATCAGGGGCTTGTTAGCACCCAAAATCTAACAGTCCTGGGCCAGTGTCAGTCTTTGGAGTGGGACTACGGTGGCTTTGTCCCTCCTCACCAGCCTTAGAGAGTCAGGATCGCAGCTTTTCTCCTCCTTAATGATCTCCCCATTCCCCGGGCTGGGAGATGATGGGGGTGGAGGGGGCCTGATTGTAGCAGATTCACCATTAAAGGAAAAGCCTAATGTGCCGGGATGGGGTCTGCTGGGGATGAGCGGTTGCCTTGGCGACGCTAATGAAAAGCAGGCCTGGGCGAGGTCCAAGAACCCCCGTGGGCTGAGTGATCTACCCCCTCTGCCGCTCCCCTCGCCTCCCCACCACCAGCCTCAGATCAAACTCCCCGAATATTTATAAAATCTCAACCAGAAACAGAGAAAGTCAGCCGCCCAGCCAGGCGTCTGCCCACGTCCTTCCGGAGCTGCTCGGGTGACAGTCTCCAACGTGGCTCATTATTCTAGTTTTCTTCCTTGCAGGGAGCAGGGTAACCGGAGCAGGAGGGAGAAAAGAAAAATGTTTGCTCTGCCCATTTCTGGCTGGTTTTTGAATTGGGGAATTGGCTCGGAGTTTAGGGGCCTTATTTTGGGCAGGTCCCCCTGTCCCTAGCTCCTAGTGTCCCCGGGCCACTTCCTGCTCTTCTGTCCCCAGTCTATTTTTTACTTGCTCCCACCTAGACCCTCCATTTCATTACTTCTTGGCTACTTACACAGCCCTTCCTGCCATGGCCCACCGGCTTCTCGTCAGCCCTGGGAAAGTCAAAAGGGACACTTGTTAAGATGAGAATCTGGGCTTCCAAAATGAAAATGTGAGGGATTATGGGGATTGGTAGTAGGAGGAACCGGCCCTGGAGCTGGCCCCCTGCCACGGCGGAGCAGGAATTGGGCTTGTTCTCTCTGGAGAAAAAGGGAGACAAGAGGGAATTGGGACTGGCCTGAGAAAATGTGGGTGACCTGTGATAATCACTCCTTTCCGGGTGGTTATTAAAATGGAGAGTAAAGAACTCGAAAGGCATAAGGTATACAGAAGTGGGCCGCAGCTCTGGACCGTGTCCTGCCAGTCGACAGGGAGGCGCCATTTCCCATTCGAAGAGTGTATCACGTGATTGTCTTTCATGTCTTTCATTGTCCTTTGAGTGACAGAGACTTCAGTGTGGAGAGGTACTGGGGATTTGTGGGCAAGGGTCAAGAAGGCTGAATGTAATTCTGGCAGGTTCAGCCTGGCTATGTTATAAAACCTTTCTCTCTCTTGATTTTACCTTCGTGGACAGGGTGGTCTTTAAGACCCCTTCCAGTCCTGTCATCTTTATATAATAAGCAAAGAATAACAATGTCATATGGTATCAAGGACTACCGTGAACATAATTCATTTGACCAGGTGTGGGGTCCAGGTGATAAAAAAATACAGGTGGGAAAGAAGGGGAAGGATTAACAGAAGGTACTGGGAACCTTTCATGGGGGTGGAGCCTCAAGTGTCTCTTGAAGGGTGAAAGGGATTTGGACAGAAATAAGGAGCAAGTTGAGCAGATGTTGGGAGCAGGGAGAGGAGCCCGGGGGAGGAGTCCGGGTAGGTGGAGTCCAGGTAGGTGTTGGGAAACGCTGGAAGGTAAGGGCTGGCCCAGGCCATGGGGGAGGACTGTGAGTGGAGGAGAGACAGAGGCTCTCCTGCTTCTCTGGAGATCAGCGGTCCTGTTTTGAGTGACTCCCACCAACACACAGCAGGGAGAGGCAAGAGGAAACCAGGTTGGTAAGTAGAGATCAGGACCCTAGGCCACTGGCTCCTATGGCCTCAAGGAGGCTTCAGGGTCTGGCTGAGGGATCTGACTCTTCAGAGAGAGAGTCCTTTTGTCACCTTTCTGCCAAGGAGGCCAGCCAAGTAGCATAGGCTGGTGGGGATTAAAGTCAGGGAGTGTGAAAGGAGGGAAACAAGCTCCCTACTGTGTCAAGAGTGTGAGACCATGATACCTGAATGACCCCGAGGCATGAGGTGTTGGTCAGAGGCCCAACCTGGGACAGGAAGATGCTGGGCATCCTGAGGACTCTTCTAGGAAACATAGAAGGGTTTCCTAGTTTTCACTGGCCTCCCTCACTCCCGCTAGGCCCTGGTCCCAGCCTAGCGGTGAGAGTGGCCCACACATCACGGGGCAGCTCTGGCCCTCCTCCAGCTCTGGCCCAGCAGCCACGGGCCAGGTGTTCACATGTTAGAGGGCTATTTCCCCAAGAGCCACATGTGTCCTGCTGTTGGACCTTGCTTTGGGTACTGGGATCCTGGCATCCCTTCCTCTTAGGGGATTAAGAGGGAATTGGGACTGGCCTGAGAAAATGTGGGTGACCTGTGATAATCACTCCTTTCCGGGTGGTTATTAAAATGCAGAGTAAAGAACTCGAAAGGCATAAGGTATACAGAAGTGGGCCGCAGCTCTGGACCGTGTCCTGCCAGTCGACAGGGGACTTAACCCTAACTTAACCCTAATGCCAGGGCAGGACTCAAACCTAAGTCTGTTCCATTAGCCAGAGTGGACTGCCACTGGTGTGCATACCTGTGGACCTCACGGGGATGGCCAAGGGGTGGCTCTGGGGTATGTGCAGATGTGGAGCTGGGATATGTGGGTGGCTATCACACGTGTGTGCCTGAGGTGCTTCCTTGTGCCAGATAGAGTCAGGGTATAAAGCCAGCCCAGGGCCTCAGGCTGCTATGCTCCAGTATGAAATGCCAAGGAATCCACCAATTCTAAATTCAATTTCACCTTCAGGATGCCATGAAGGTATATTTGTCAACTTCTGAGAAGGCAACGTATTCTATTTAATAGTTTATTAGCTTACTTTGCAACTTTCAAGTATTTAGACATATAGAAGCTGGCCATTGTACTCTTACCTGGACTCCCGAAGTCAGGTAAGACTTTACCTCACCCATTTTACAGCCTGTCCTCTGACATATATGACACTAACAGTCATCTGGTCTCTGAAGAGCTCACGTCCTTCTCACAGGCCTATGGGTGCCTCAGGCACACCTGATGGGCAAACCCAATAACCCAAGACCTTGGCAAATCACGCTCACCCCACAACTGGTTCCAGCAGCATGGCGGCCCAGAGCCCAGGCCTGCAGGGGGCCTTACACTCTCCCAGATGTGTTTCTTTGGCTTTGATCAGCCCACGAGAATAGGGATCCTGTGTGGGCAGTTGGGGCCTGCCTCGCATGAAGGCAGAGTGGGCCCCTGTGTGATTTTGAGGGAATCTGCAAGATCTGTTTGACTTGCCAAAATACACACTCTCCACCTACATCCTCTGCCTCCATTAGTGTGGCCTAGTTTCTTTACAGGTGCCAAGGCCTTTCAGTCATTTCTAGATCTCAATTCCATGCTCTGCCCAGACTCTTATACTCCGAAAGTCTTCCCCGAACCATCTTAAAGGCAGACTGCTTGACAAGGGCCTGGTCAGAAGTCACCTATCCCTTCTCCTTCAAAACCACATTGTCATTGCAGCTACTATTCTAGAAGTATTTAGTGCTCATGGCAAAGATCACACATCTTCCAGAAGCTTCTGAGCCCAGCTGCCCTTTTCCAGAGATGACCATGGAGACACAGTTGCTTGCTTCCCTTGTAGGATAGTCTGAGCATATCCAAGGCTAGATCCTCTTGGCATACCCATCTGTGACCTGAGATCTCCAAGGGAAATGATACAGAGATGAGAGCAGAGCCATGCCTAGAAAGAACCTTGAGGAAATGTGCCTAGTTGGAAGGGATCGAGGAGGCAAATGATCATGAGAAGGAAGCAGAGGTGTCTACGAGGGAGGGAAGAAAGGTGGAAGAGAGTGGCATCATGGAAACCATGAGAGAAGGCTTAGCCTCTTGGATGCCATGAGAGAAGACGGTGGAAGGTGTGTCTCAGGGACAGCAGAGGGCTCAAGAGGATGAGAACAAAGTCACTGGGGTGATTGAGGGAATTGTTCAGGGGAGCTGTGGGGGCAGAAAATCACGCACATCGGTAACAGCGTCTTCTCTATGCTGGTCACTGTTCTAAGTGCTTCCCACATGTTAACTCATTGCATCCTGCCAAGAATTCCCATTTGCAGATGAGGAAACCGAGGAGCAGAGTGCTAAGTATCCCACGGTCACACAGCTAGAACAAGGCAGAGATGGGGTTGGCAACCTCTGAGACCCACGTAGAGCAGGTCACTACATTCTAACCAGACCATAGCTGATCCGTGAGTAGGATGTGAGGATGTGGTGCCCAGTGGTGGGGGCTCCCTGACGTGGCTTCTGCCATGTCCAGAACTGCCCATAAAGTGTCCGTGTCCACCATTTTCCAGAAGACTGAAACTGAGGAAGAAGAGGGGATAAATCAAAAAGGGAAGTGAAATGAGAGGACCCTGCAGACTGGGCCCCATTTTGTCCCAGGACAGTGACAGCCAGCAGAGGCCTCCGGAGGGGCAGCTCAAGTGACTGCTCTATGGAAATCAGTGCCTCCTGATATGGTACCTTTTAAAAGCTGACCTTCAAAGCTCCATGCTTGCCCTGTTGAACTCTTTCCCTCTCTCCAGTCTCCAGTCCCTGTGGCCACTCATTCCCAGTTCTCTTCCACCTCCTCTTCCTGGGCAGATGGTCTGGAAAAGGCTCTTTGTGGATCCCTGAGCCCTTGACTGTGGGGACACAGGCCACATTTAGCAGCCATGAGCATTTGTTCCCTTGCATTTTCTTTCCTGGGTTCTTGGCTGTGGGGTAGGCCAGCCCGATCAGAAGGGATGCCTGTGGGGAACAGAAGTTGGGGTCAGAAGTTGTGCCCCAGGGGCGCCTGGATGGCTCAGCCGTTGGGCGTCTGCCTTCAGCTCGGGTCGTGATCCCGGGATCCTGGGATCGAGCCCCGCATCGGGCTCCCTGCTCGGCGGGAAGCCCGCTTCTCCCGCTGCCATTCCCTCTGCTTGTGTTCCCTCTCTCGCTGTGTTTCTCACTGTCAAATAAATAAAATCTTTAAAAAAAAAAAAAAAGAAGTCGAGCCCCACACAGCAAGCCCAATTCTATCTAGGCTGATTTGGGAGTTACTGGTGTGTTTAGAAATCATGCAAACAGATTGTCATATAAGATACAGAAAACCCAATGCAGTAGGGATTTCAGACAAACAAGGAATAATTTCTCAGCATAAGTATGTCCCAAATAGTTTATGGGCCATACTTATACTAAATAAACATATAGATAGATAGATATTTAGTAAATGTATGTATATTATATGTATACACACATATTTATATATCTCTCTCTATATATATCACTGCTTATCTGAAATTCAGACTTAAATGGTATTCTCTATTTTTATTTGCAAAATCTGGCAATGCTACCCTCAAACACAAAGCTGCAGCCTGGGTCTCAGGACTCTGTCAAAGAAAAGGCCAGGCAATGCTATGCCTTTGATCTAGTGGACCTGTTAAAGTCCTTGTACTCCAGGAATAAAAGAAATCTCTGAGCTTCCTTGGTTCTTTGTCTGAGAAGCTCAAGTGCCAAGTTAAGAGGTCCCTCCTCCAACCCCCTCCGCCTACATCTCCATGGGTGGTAACCACAGAGGGGCAAAGGGGGGAGCTTGGCGATTAGGAAGCAGCTGGACAAAGGTCTTAAAACAGAAGGCCAGGACTAGTTCCTCACATGGGAGGCTCTGAAGTGACTTGTTTTTAAACCCTTGAATTCTCAAGGTTGAGTAGGGTTATGCGTGCAAAGGGAAATAGGTGGTGGTCTCGCCGGAGGGAAACCAAGCCTATAACCCAGATCACCGAATACTTAACTTCACTACTTCCAAAAGCTAGGGCAGAACACAAACCTATTAGATATCCCTCAAGTGCACTCTCCTCTCTTCCTGTCTCTCGTCACCCCTGAATCTGCCATGTGCTAGAAGGCACGTGGATTGGGAGGTGTTGTGTAAATCCAGACCACTTTCCCTGAACGCCTCCGTGAATTTTAGTCCTCTGTGATCCTGTGACCTACTCCTTCCAACTTGGTCTTGGAAGGAGACACTTGAAGGTCTTTTCCCTGTGAAGTAATATATTATTTTGAGGAAAGAGATTATCAAAAGACATTCAGGACCTGGGACTCGGATATGAAGCTCTGTTTATTTTTAATGAAACGTGTCTTGCATGAGGTGAGCCGGTAGATTCTGAAAATCTCTGTGAAGTTTGCCATGTCACACTATCTGCGGAGGGAAATTACTTTATTCATTTTTTGCTTAAGTTGCTTTCACCACGATTAACCATGAGATCTAACAGCCATAGCCACATTCTGCCGTGTGGCCGGCAACAGGTTAGATGCCAAACACACATCACAGAATCAGGAAGGTCAGTGTGTTTATCAGGAGTTTGCCTGATGGAAATGAGCCAGTTGAAGTCCTACAAAGCAGCAGGCACACCCAACATTCCCTCTGAGGTACAATAATCTAGGCAAGAGATGATGGTAACTTTGACCAACGCGAAGCGGCAATCAAGGTGGTAAGAGACTGTTGGATTCTGGATTTATTTAGAAGAAACTGCCAACAGGATTTGCTAATGGGTTAGACATGGGATGTGAAATCCCCAGGGAAGGCAAGGATGACTTCGAGACTTTTGGCCTGAGCTGGTCACTGTCTTCGCGAATATGCTGACCTCAGCTGCAAGACACTAGGGAGACACATTCTTTTTAGGGGGACGACTGGAAGTGCATTCTAGGGCCAGCCTCACCCTTTCATTTTGAGAAGAAACAGAAGCTTGAGGCAGGGAAAGAGTCACCACAGGTCGAATGGCTGGTGGGTTGAAGGCTAAGACCAGGTCTGGGAAGGCGGAGGCTGCGGCGTGGGATCTGGGTGAGGTGTGAGGAAGGAGTGAAGGATAAAGGTAGGAACCCTGGTTTATGGTCTGGGATGTAGAACCCCATGGCAATGACCAGCCCAGGATTAGATCATTTATTCTTTTTAAGTAAAAATCAGAGGAACAATGAGTAAAGTCATTGGAATAATACGTTTACATTTCACTGTGGAAGTCTCTAGATGAAAGGACTGAAGATTTGTTCTTGGTTATCCCTTTTTGAGGCTGGGCCTTCATTTTAAAACGATTAAAATCCTGGGAGATGGGGATTAAGGAGGGCACTTGCTGTGATGAGCACTGGGTGTTTGGTCTAAGTGATGAGTCACTGAATTCTACACCTGAAGCTAACATTACACTGTATGTTAACTAACTGGAATTTAAATAAAACCTTGAAAAAGAAAAAAAAAGAAATACAATGATTAAGATGATGGACAAGGCCATAGGACAATAAAGGCCCAGTGGCTTTGCTCTAGTGATCCTGTGGATGGGCATTTAGTTCCTTGTGTTCCTATGAGCCCGGATCACACAAACCTGGCATTGTCCCCCTCTCTCCCTGCCCTGTGGTGTCTCCTTTTGAGTTACAGTCATCATGGAGATCAGGTCGGCTCTCTGGGTTTTAGGCTAAAGGTCAAGGCCTGAGAAGACTTGGAAGCAAACTGGAAAATCGGCTTCCCTCTCCAGAACTCCCTGTCAGCTTTTAAGCTCCTTCTGTTTATACAAATTTTGGGGATGGCGTCTGTCTCTTGTGTTCTGACATAGGCGTTGGCCTCTTAAGCTTGCTTTCCAGTGAATCTCAGCAAACCACAAACAGAATGGTCCTGTTTATTCCTCCTTTATCCAGAACTTTTTTCTAAATAAAAGAAAATTAAATGCTTTCTCTTGCTTTTGGAATATATGCATGCTGAGATCTCTTGTACCAAGACAGTGGTGAGCTTAGCAAGCAGTGTGGATTCTGAGTCAAGAGTTGGCTCACTCAGCCCAGGCGCACCTCTGATCCCTTACTGGCCTTCCATCATGCCCATGCCCCAAAGCAAGTTCCCGATCTCACCTCCAACACAGTCAATCCAACAATAGAGTTCAGAGGAGTAATACTGATCCAATTGTTAAGAGGCAATGAGGCCTCCTACCCAGAAGCTCTAAAGTAGTGAGGCCCAGTCCTTCTCTGAGACTGTTTCCCTGCATCTCTCAGCACTGGTCATGCTCACTGCTTTAGTGTCTCTATCTAGAAAGTAAGACTTATTACTCATCACCAGACACTATGGAAATGATGCCAAGAAATTTCCTTTAGAACAAGGGTTTTAAACTTCATGCATCCTCAACCTTCCTGCAAAGGTCTTGACATCTCATTTTCCAAAGCCTGGAGACCCACAAAAGATGAAGTTTGCTGCCTGGTGGGCAAACAACCCAGTTGCAAGGCTGGTTTCTAGAATGAACAGGGTAGAGGGCTCTGGTGGTTGCCTAGCCTTCCTCTTTGGGATAATTTCAGCTCGACAAGGGTGTTTGTATGTGTGTGGTGGGGGAGGTCATAGGAAAAGAGACATGTGTTCTGGAATTGAAAAGGCAAGGTTTTGAGATTCGGTGATCAATTTCAATTTACTAAGTGGTAAACCCAAAGAAGCACCCATTGAGTTCATTCCACTCCAACTCAGCTGGACCCCAAACCTTTGTAGGTTCTCAGTTTGGGGGAAAAATGCAGTCCAGGGACCTCCAGAAGGACATCAGAAGGGGCTTGTTGTATAAGTTTTGGAGTCAGACAGACCTAAGTTTGGATTCTGGCCCCACTGTTTAGAAGCTATATGAAGTTACTTGGGCAAGTCAAGTAACTTCTTAGAGTCTCAATTTCTTCATTTTCTATTTGGAGATTAAAGAACTCATCCTCATAGAGCTCCTGTTTTAGTAATTTTGACAGAATACCCCTGGCTAAGCAGTAAGCTGAGACATCGAAAGGGTGTGCCCCAATGTGGCACAAAGCAGATACTCAATAAATGGTATCGCTTGTTATCTAAGCCCATTCCCATGGTCTCCTGTTAAGGAATTAGTCATTCTTGAAAAGCTTCTTGCAAGCTAAGGTCTTTTTAGTTAAAGACTTTTTTTTTTTTTTTTTTTGAATAGGATCCATGCCTTGTGTGGAGCCCAATGTGGGGTTTGAACTCATGATCTTGAGATTGAGACTTAAGCTGAAACCAAGAGTTAGACACTTAACAGAATGAGCCACCCAGGTGCCTAGTTAACGACTTATTAAGGCAATGAGAAAACCAAAGACACATATTCCTTTTATCTAACCTCAGAGTGGGTTTGGATGAGAAGACTTCCCTCACCCTTCTGCCCTACCCCTTGGCCTATTTCCCCAGTCCCCCACACTCAGCAGCTTGAGATGAAAAACCCTGGCTAAAATGGCAGGCCTTCTCCCTTCTTTGAGGACCTCTGGAAGTGACTAATGAGGTCACCACAGGTGCCACCTTGCCATTAACCATGAAAAGAAAAAAATAAAAATAAACTATTGTCTGTTGGAGAATTGTAATAGGAGAACCATGCCCAGAACCTGGTATCGTGGGGATCTCAAACCACAGCGCTGTTTCAGTAACACATTTCTGTTTCACCAGCCCAAGGTCCACTGACCACGAGGGAGGCCTGGTGGACTCGACATGGAGGTCCAGGTGCTCCCATCTCACTCGGGAAGCCCTCAGAGACAACCTCCACAGGCTGCCGAAGTACTGGATGGGAGGATGGGAGCCATCTTTTAGGAGAAATCAACAATGGTTTCTCAGTTCTACTATTTTAAATAATGTCCAGTAGATCGGACGTGGTTTTGAGGGCTGAGCATTCAATGCATGTGGCCAGCGGTGTTGTTAGTGAAGAAGTAGTTGCTGCCCGTCCCTGGCTTGCTAGAGTTGCGGGGAGGGTAGAGGGAAAAGCTTTGGATTCCCTTCAACAGGTAGTGAGTATAAATAAATAAACAGATAGATAGCTAGGTATAAAGATGATAGGTAGATAGATCCTAGATGTACTTGTTTGCCAGGATACATGGAAGGAACTGGGCACCTAGTGGCCCCGGAATAGGTATAGGTTGAGACCTGAGATCTGGACAGTGTCTGGAGGCTCCTTAGAACATCAGGTTTCTGGGGCGCCTGCATGGCTCAATCAGTTGTGTCTGCCTTCGGCTCAGGTCATATTCCCAGGGTCCTGGGATCGAGCCCCATGTTGAGCCCCCCGCTCAGCAGAGAGCCTGCTTCTCCCTCTCCCTCTGCTGCTCCCCCTGCTTGTGTGCTCTCTCTCTCTCTCTCTCTGTGTGTGTCAAATAAGTGAATAAAATCTTTTTAAAAAATCAGGTTTCTGAAGGGAGTTTGGGGGATTCATATATTCATTCAACAAGTACGTGCTGTAGCTTTGTTCCCAGAGGGAATGACAGGTAATAAACAACAGAGACATGTCTCATGAATTATTTGGTGATAGTTTTATGGAGAAAAATTAGTCAGGCAATGGGGATAGGGAGTCTTTAGGTAGAAGTGCTAGCAAAGTTAGGGTGTTTTGCTTCTTTTTTTTTTTTAATATTTTATTTATTCATTTGACAGAGGGAGAGAGATTACAAATAGGCAGAGAGGCAGGCAGAGAGAGAGGGAGAAGCAGGCTCCCTGCTGAGCAGAGAGCCCAATGCGGGGCTCGATCCCAGGACCCTGAGATCATGACCTGAGCTGAAGGCAGAGGCTTTAACCCACTGAGCCACCCAGGCGCCCCAGGTGTTTTGTTTCTTTATGTAGAATGTCAGTAAGGACCTCCTTAGGGAGGGAACAAGCCAAGATCCAGGGTTGGGGGAGGGCAATCAGGGAGAAGGACTAGCAAGGACACAGGCACCGAGATAGGCAGGAACCTAGCTTCCTTGAGGAACATCAAGGAGTCCAGTGTGGCTGGAGAGGAGGAGAGAAAGATGGAGAGACAGAGGAAGTAAGGGCTGATAAGAGGCAGGGCTCGGTCATGTGGGCCTCTAGGCCACTGTGAGCCTCTGGCTTTTACTAAATAAGATGGGAGCCACTGGAGGATTCTGAGCAGAGGGGGGACATGAGTCAATGTACTCGGATTACCCTAGCTGCTGGTGGCCCACAGCTAGATTTGAATCCTGACTCCACATATGACCCATAGCACCTTGAGTGGCCTATTTAATCTCTGTGCTTCTGTCTCTTCAACTGTAGAATGGACTAGTACTCATTCTTCATAGGGTCCCTCTTAGTGTTGTAAGGGTGAAATGAAATAATGCATACACGGTGCTTGGCATGCAGTAAGAGCTCAAACATTAGACATTATTATACTGCTGATGATGCTGTTGGTAGAACACGGGCAGTTTGGACATAGGAAGGCAAGTTCTACAGGGGCAAAGGGGTATTAAGATTGAAGTCACCAACAGGAAGGTCAGTCATGTAACCCAGGACTCACTGGGAGGTCAGGAGAAGCAGCGGTCAAGAGCAGGTGGCCAGCCCAGCTCCCGAGGCCAGGTGATAGTCTGTAGGTGGGCAGTGGGGTGGTACCCCATCTGGATGGCTAACCGTAAGCAGGAGCACCAGGCCGAGAAACTGGGAAACAAGGAGCTGGGTCCCAGGCAGAGGATAAAGAAGGTCCAACTAAAGAACTGCCCGGCTTCAAGTGACAAATGCCTACATTTTATTTCAAGACTTCAGGAAGAGCAAGCTTTAGCTTCTAAGCAAGATAGAAAGCAAAGCAGCTGCTGACACCGTCCACCTTATGAGATGAGAAGCGGGGAGGTAGTTGGGCAGGTTCCATGAGGCAGGGTTGGGGCTGATGTGTGGGAGAGGAAATTAAACCCACTGTAAGTTTGAGAGACTCCAGGGGACTGCTGGATGCTTCGCAGAGCCCACTAGCTTATTTGGGTTAGAGATAATATCTCAAAACGTTGACCAGACATTTAAAAATGGATTACAAACACCCTTGCTTCTCAGCCAGAGGCTTAGACACAGGACATGGGACAAAAACCAAGGTCCTGAGGCCACGTTTCCGTGTGGAGTATGAACTAGCTATGAACTGGGGTCTGAGAGGGTATGGGGGCTCTAGAATGGCATGTTTTCTAGTTCTTGGGATTGTGCTTTATAGGTTTATTCTGCTAGGCAGTGAGATAAAATCGGTGTTCACTTCCTGTGTCGGTCTCCAGCAGCCCCTTCTTCCCGTTAAGAGACTGTTTACTCTTATTTTTCTCTTCTTCTAACAGTCTTGATTATCTGGCTCTTGAGTGAGGACCCGAGGTGGGGGTGTCTTTCAAAACCAGTGAGCCAACAATAACCAAAAAACCAATAACTGACCAACAAGGAATCTACTAACCAAACCTGTTGGGCAGAACAATGGCCCCTTAAGGGTGCCCATGTTCTAATTCCCGGAAACCCTATGTATGTTACTTCAGCAGGCAAAGAAGAATTGAGGTTGCTAATTGGCTGGCTTGAAAACAGCCACATTGTCCTGGATTGTCTGTGAGGGTCCAGTATAATCACAAGCATCCTCAAACATAGAGGGAAGCAGAAGAGGAAATCAGGGTGATGAGAGATGCGAAGGACTCAACCCACGACTGCTGGCTTTGCGGATGAAGGAAGGGGCCATGAGCCAAGGAATGTGGGCGGCCTCCAGAAGCAGGAAAAAGCAAGGGAAGCAGGTTCTCCTCTGGAGCCTCTGGAGAGGAATGCTGTCCTGCCAATGCCCCAATCTCAGCCCTGGGACACCACGCCAGGCTCCTGACCTCTGGCACAGTAAGATAATGAATTTGTGTTGTTTGAGCCACTAAGTCTGTGGCCATGGGTTCCAGCAGCACGGTGACCATGAAAACTCTCTGTCCCACTTGGTCCACCCGGTGCTGCAGCACATGGGGCCCTCAGCCTGGTTCTCTAGCCTTAGGGCATGATGTCGCCTGTCTTGTGCTTATCGTTCCTTGACTGTCCCTGTCTCTTGTCCCTGCCAGTGTTCAAGACTCCTCCTTTTTTCTTAATTTTTAATAATTTAAAAAAAGATTTTATGTATTTATTTGAGAGAGAGAGAGTGAGCATGAGCAGTGGGAGGGGCAGAGGGAAAAGCAGACTCTCTGCTGTGTGGGGAGCAGGATGTGGGGTGCAATCCCAGGACTCCCGGGTCATGACCTGAGCTGAAGGTAGATGCTTAACCGACTAAGCCACCCAGGTGCCTGCAAGTCTCCTGCTGAAAGGGTTCTTATGCCTTTTATTTGTACAGAGCTTTCAGGCTTACAAAGCACCATCAGTGGTTGGTGTGAAGTTGAGAAGAAACAACAGCCATGTGAGTGCTTTGCAAACTGGAAAGTGAACACAAGCATAAAGTAGTGAGAGATTTTGTGTGTGTGTGACTCTCCAGGGGTCCAGCCCAAGGCTTCTGAACGCCCACAGGGCTTCTCCCCTCGGGCACTGGCCACAGTGTCTTAAACAATAGTTCCCTGTATACAAAAGTTACCTCCTCACTAGGTCGGAAGCCTCTTTGAAAGCAGGGCTCCAGACTTACATATTAATCCTGGCAACCTTCATAGGGAGAAGCTTAGCTTTGGTACAAGTGGGCATGGGGGTGAAAACAAGAGTCAAAAGATCACAGGAGGTGGTCAAGGGTGCTGGCCCCACCTCCCTGCTTAGGCACAGCCCCCAGACTCAGACTCCCTGATGACTGGGCCATGCTTTTGCTCTATCTTCTTCTTCTTCCTCCTCTTCCTCCTTTTCCTCTTCTTCTTCTTCTTCTTCAGATTTATTTATTTGAGAAAGAGAGAGAGAGAGAGAACACACCTGGGGGTGGGGCATGGGGAGGGACAGGGAGAGGGAGAGAGTCTCAAGCAGACTCCACCCTGAGCGTAGAGCCCAGCTCAGGGCTTGATCTCACAACCCTGAGATCACGACCTGAGCTGAAACCAAGACTCTGACACTTAACTGACTGTGCCACCCAAGTGCCCCTGATCCCAGATCTTCTTACCTATAGTCAAAGAGCCCCATGAAGAGAGTCTTGATTCTGGGCCCTCTCCTAATCTCCAGCTCCCTCACAGGCCCTGCCCTGGGCTCTGCTCCAGGCAAGACAGCCCTCTGGCTACTCCCTGTTTCCACAGGTTGGGAGAATTGGATGCAAAACAAGGAGCCACAAGGCAGAGGGACCTGGGTATGGGGACCCAGGGGCCACCAGGGCAGTCTCCATTTTCCAGCTCCCTGGCGCAGCCGGGCCTGTTACTCTGGGACACTTTAGTTAAACGGGAAAAAAACAATATCTGTCAGCTACAAAATGAACCCATCAGGAAAGGAATGTTATTGCCAAGTGTTCTCAGAGGGCACGACAAACAAAGAAGGTGAAAACCTGTCTTTAACATCAGGCTCCAGTTCCTGACTGTGGGCCCCGGTGGCCTTCTGCGCACAGAGGTCTGGGGCCCCTTAAAAGAGAGCCCTTGTCTACCTACCCATCTTTCTTTTCGCAGCTTCCCTGGCCTGTTGCCTCAGCTCCTGGGGGAAGGGTTCCCAAATGAACAGCCCATGGGCTGCAGAGGCTGCTGGGCTTCAGGCTGCTGTCGGGCCAGGCTCTGTGGCAAACCTGAGAGCCCACGGCAGTGTCCGTGTGGCTGCTGGTTGTGCCCATTCTCTAGTGGCATTTCCATCTCCAAGGAGGCAGCCACGTCAATACAGGACAGTCAGTGTCTTGCCCTTTGGGCGGGCAGGGGTGTCCCCTAGCAACTGGAGCTGTGATCTGCATATGCATCTATTCAGGACTTTCTTTCCCTGCTTCCTTTGAAAGAGGCTTGCCCTATACCCAAGTTCCCTGTGAACCCCATACAATGAAAACAGCAGTTGACAGGTTCCCTGTAACTCGTGAAATCTGAGTGCATCCAAGGGGAGAAAGAGAGTGCTCATTACTGAAACACAAAACGAGCCCCTTTCAAGGCATAGCTCGTCGGCCCTTCAGTTTGCTGCTGCTGACCCCACTGCCCTTCCAAGCACAATAAGCCGAGGGAGGAGAGGGAGAGAGAGGTCTTTACTCCTTAAGTTGCCAATTGATCATCCTCCTAACCCCTATGGGGGCTTCTTGGTCCAAACAATTCAGGTGACAGAGGTCAGGGCTCCAGCCCATTTCTTGGGGAGATCTTAGCTTTCCCTGCAGGGACTTTCCCAGGTGAAACAAAGACAAGCTCGAGAAGCCTTCAACAAACTGCTGCTGAGGACGCAGAGCCGAAACAGAGAAAGGGGAAATTAGAGGTGCCCAGAATCACAACACTGGGCCTCAACCCTTTCATCCAGCCAGACCTCAACCCCCTTTTCACACTCTGGGACTGGGCCATGCATTGTGGAAACCCAGTCGTGGAGTCGTGGCCATGCTCCAACATGGCAGCTAATGACAACCACCTGGGAACAGGGTTGGGGAGAGAAGCCATATACGGGGTGGAAACGGCTCTATTTTTGCCCACACTGGCTTTTAGCTGATCAACCAGACTTCTCACATGCAAAATATCAGAAGAGGAGAAGAAGAGGTGGAGAAAGGAGAAGGAAGAAGGAGGAGGAGGAGGACTAGGACGAGGACAAGGCTGAGGACGAGGAGGAGGAGAAAGAAGAAAGAAGAGATAATTCATGAGGTAGGTCTAAATAGTGCAAGCTTTCAAAGAAAGCCTGTGGAGAACTACTGCCCACTCCTGTGGCTGTCCAGCAAGGGCTCTGGAGGATCCAGCTCCAATCCTTGAATGGTAGACCCCATTGTGCACAAAGCAACACAGGCTAGTGTAAGTGAAAAAATACACTGGAGCTCTTGGGATCATCCCATCCAGTCCTCAGAAGAGTGAGAGATGGTTAAGCAGGATAGGGCTTTGTTCTTTTATTCCTGATTCTAGAAGCAGTGACTGAGAGTGAGGACGTAGTCGTGTTGTGGCAATGATCTCTACAGGTTTACTTGGGGACCACAGGCAGCCATCTCACCACTGGGCTTTTGAGTTTATCATCAAGAAATATACTGTACCACTTGCAAGTCTCTAAATATGCCATGTGCTTTCATTTCTCCAATGCTGTCCCTTCATGCTGAGTGCCTTCCCTGCACTCCCCTACCTGGCAAATTCCTGCGGCGTCTTCAAACTATGTATCAAGTGCTATGTTCTTTACATACATTAAATTCTTAGCAATGTTCACACTGGGATCTCTTCACTTACTTTTCCATCATAAGACTATCACTCCTTTGAGTGCAGGATCACAGCGTGTTTGTTTTTTTGCATTTCAGTATTGGTGGTTAGTGCATAGTAGCTACTCAATAATCACCTGAAAGAACTTAATTAAATCATGGTGAGGATCACTGTTTCTTGTTCAGCTCCTAGACTGGGTTTTATCCAGTCACCAAGAACTTGTGATCAGGACTCCCACATTGCATAACCCCAGGGATCCCATTTGCATAGACTATAATGTGAATGGGGCCTCTAAGTGCAATATGGTGGCTTTGCTAAGGCACTCCCGCCATAGGCCAGGCTAATGGGGGAATCGAAGTAGCAACTTACACTCTAGTTACAGAGACAGAGCTCATATGGAAAGATGCAATAAAGACATAGTCAAGAGTGGCTTTGCCCATGGGTGCAGCATAGGCCTGGGAAAGGAGAGATCAGTGAGGTCTATAGTCATTGGGAAAGGTGAAGAAATTGCACTATCCATGATGAATGGGGTAGCAAATAGAATGATAAAAAGAAAGCATGCAGAGCACAGAGTATTTTTAGGGCAGTGAAACCATTTTCTATGATATTTTAATGGTGGATACATATCATCAAACATCTGTCCGAACTCATAGCATGTACAACACCAAGACTGAACCCTAAGGTAAACTGTGGACTTTGGGTGATAATGATGTGCCACCATAGGTTCACTGACGATAAGAAATGCATCAGTTTTGCAGGGGATGTAGATAGTGGAGGAAATTGTGCATGTGTAGGGATGGGGTGTATAGGAAATCTCTTTACTTTCTGTGCATTTTGCTGTGAACATAAAACTTCTCTAAAAAATAATGTCTATTTAATAATTAAAAAAGAATGAGTCTATTTGGGATATTAACAAGAACAAGTATATTGAAAAAGAACAAGCAAAGCACATAGGAAGATAATAAACAATGTGGCCTGACCATAGATGGTGAGAGGGAGTATGGATTGAAGAGTAATGAGAAATTAGGGTGCAAAAGTAAGGTGGGGCAGACAATGAAGAATTTTGAAAGCCAAGCAGAGAAGTTGGGACTTGATTTTAGAGAACATTGACCTTATAGGTTTTAGGGCTGAGAAGTGATATAATGAAAATAGTAGATATAGAAATGAAGTTTGAGGAGTGTTTAGAACAAAGAGAAACTAGAACATTCTCCTAGTTATTAAGGCAGCAGGAGTTTCTCCAAGCTCAGGAGGTGTATGCTATGAGCTCATGACTGTCCACAGACAGAGCTGGGAAGAGGGTGGTTGATCTGACAGCCATGAAGAAGATCCTCCAGTGCTCTAGGAGCATGACCTTTCTACAAATGGATCAAGGTCACATGATGAGTGGAGTGGGCATGACCGCATGTGAGACAAGGAGTGCTCAAGGTTGAGGGGCTGGCCTGGGTTTGCTGTGGTTCGAAATCTGGCTTTGATGTTGTTTTCTTAATATCTTATAAGGATGATAAATAAGACAGTTCTGTGGACAATGGGCCTTCTTGTTTATTGTTATCCTTCTTTTTTATTCTCTGGATTTTTAGTACAGAATGTAAGAGATGAAAATGTGGTTTTCTGTATCTTGGGAACCAGATAGTCATTCAACGAAGAGTTACTGACTCTAAGGACAGAGCAGCAAAGAAAAGAGACAAATTCCCCTGCCTTTCCAGGGCTAAACTATTATAGTAAGGAGCCGTGTAAATTAGTTTCTCATTAGTTGGAGGGTTGAGGGAGTCCTGGAGATGCGCAGCCTGGAGTAGCCAGGAGAGAAGGTGACAAAAACTAGAGAAATGTGTGTGTGTGGGGTTGGGGTTAGCACCAAGAAAAAAGAGAGCAAGCTTACTTTGTTCTAGAAAAGCAGTCCTCAAATTTTCCAGCCAGCATACCCAAGGGATGCAAGTAGATATAGCCTCCCTCAGCATGAGTGGCTTGTGGCCACAGTGGTACTGGGGAAGGATAGGAGGAGCAAACACCACGAGAAGGAAGAGATCGCGGTTACATGCCTTAGCCACGTGGGGATAACCAGATGGAGGCACGCAGGGGAGCAGTTGCTTCCTTTCCACACATTCTCCTAAAAAAAACACAACCCATCTTTTTAACAATATCTTAAAAGATACTACTGATAGGGAGATGTTAAGCCCGTCATGAAAACACACTAGGGAGAAAGCAAGAGTCACTCTGTCCACTATGTAGTCAAGATATTAATGATCAGCTATGAGGCGTAGAGAGACGCGGGGGCAAGGGAGGAATCGGTCAGCTTTCTTTATATGTCTCGATATCGGAACCTGGTGAAGCTGCTGGCCAGCTCTGGAGAATTATAAAACTGGGTCAATGGGTCAAAGTCACAGAGTGGTGGATTCTATCTCAATATAAGAACTTCCTGAGGATGAAAACTTCTCAACAATGGCTCAGATGTCTTCCCAAAGTCATGTGTGTCCCATCCTAGAAGAACTCAAACCCCGTGATGGCCATCTGTCTGAGAACCCTTTGTTGGGATGACCAAGCAAAGCCTCTGATGCTTCAAATTGCAGATTCTGGTAATGGAAGGTAGAGGCCTGAAGAGTAGGCTGAATCTGAGGGCTGGAACCTAGGGAAAAATCTTCCAGCAACAATCATAGGAGCCCAGACACTGGTTCTTAAAACTGAATGCCAACAGAATCCATTTCCTGCCAGCTCTTCATCGCCAAGGGCTTAAAAGTCATTCCTCTGTGTCGTTATTTGATGCTCGGAGGCATTTTAAAGATGGCCAAAACGGAGAAGTGAGAAGGTGAAGGGCCTCGCTCAAGGGGGAGACTTACCTAGGACTAGAACACAGTGAGGTTTGCTTTCAAGGGGGGCCGGCTCTGACAGAGTCAGTTCTCAACTGCCTGGGCCCTCTTTGGTCTCTTCGGAATGGTTGAACAAACCGCTCTAAATCACCTTTTGCGGGCGGAAGCCTGATTCTCGAGGGAGGGCCTGAAATTGGCCTCTGATAAGGCAGCGCGTCCTGTCTGGCTCTCCATCCACACCTTCCCAGCTGGGCCCGCTGTGGATGCGGCAGAGTTCAAAGGCACGGCTTCCCTTGGACCCACATCAAGGACTGGAATGAGAAAAGGGTCCTCTGACCTTCCCGTAGAGAAGGATAGGACCACCTTTGTGTTGCCTGTGTTGAGAGGGGGAGTCGATTTTTCCTGCCACTATTGTGTTTTCAGGCTCTGGATGCAGACTATCTGAAAACAATCATCGGAAATAGTCTTTTCACCTATGGCCAGAGGCTGGAGCCCGGCCCAGTGTGGGGAGCGGCTGTGTCCTCCCAGTGGGAACCTGGTGGCCCGTGTTAAGGACACTCACTAGGGGGCACGGCTGGGCTTTCCCAGCCCCTGGCCCTAAACCCGGGTGCTCTGTGAGTCCCTTCTAGCGAGGCCACGGGCTCCGATTGCAAGTGCCTTTGGCTTCCCAGCTCTCTCAACGGGAGAGAACCCCATCCTAAGTCCCACAATCGACCACAATCTCAAAGCTTCCCACTTCCCCCTCAACCCAGTTTGATAGTCAAGACCGTTCCAAGCCTGAAGTTCCGCCCCCTCCTGGGCTCTTGGGAAGGTGCCGCGCAGTGGTGGCGAGCCATGTGGGGAGATAGTCGGATTTCCACCCATCCTGAGGTTAAGGCTGCAGGGTGCCGGCGGTGGGAAGCTGACGAACTCTGTGGCTGAAGTAAGGGGTGGGAAGGCTCCTCCAACCAGAGCTCCCCCGCTCAGGCCTGGACCAGCCTCCTCTCTGGGAATGAGGACCATGCCACATTCTTTCTCCCACGCTGGCTAGATCGCCAAGCTCCGGAGGCCTCCTCTTATCAGGAAGGGCCACAGCGGTGCTAACGGGGGCGGTCCGGGCCTCTGCGGTGTGACTGCTCCTGACAGGAGCCCAGACAAGCCATGGACCAACACCTACAGGCTGAAAGGGAGACTGGGTACATTAAGGAGGGGAAAAAATGAGAAGCATGAAGATTTGTACCAGACGCATGCTGGCCCCAGCACGCCTCTCGGCAGGCTTTTCCCACCATGCTCTGCCGGCCCTGAGGTTTCAAGGACACCGTGGAGAGAAATGGAGCCCCAAACTGATGAGGGCCCAACGTCCCCAAAAGACGTAGATCACCCCATTTTTTGCCCCCAGCGTCAGGCGGAACAAACACTACTAATAACCACAGCCCATCCCCAGTCCACCCAGGGCGTGCAGGGCTGGAGGCCGCTTCTCGAACGCGGGCAGCTGTTCTGAAACAGGTTTGGGAAAATGATCTTTGGCACATAATGAAAAGGGTGTGTATGTGTGCGTGGGGGGGAGGGATGCCCAAGAACTCTCTATCAGGGCCAATATTTTTAATTGCTGAGAATCGGCCCGTGGCTGCAGCTCAAGGCTTGCAGGGATCGGAAACTCATTTCAGAGGAGGTAAGAGAGCACGTCCCAAGGACTGTTTAGGACCGAGCTGTCATTTCTTATGGAAAATCAGGTGACGCCTCAGCGTTTATACAATCCTCTCCCCACCACCTCTCCCTCTTTCGTTCCCATCTAGAAAGGGAGCAGTGAACTTGAGCAATCTGGGAATTTTGGGCTCTGCCCTCCCCCCGAAGCATGACCGATGGCCCATTTTTCAAGCCAAATCTCACCCCTTGCAGGCAGCTGTCAGGAAACCACAGAAGGTGCTTTTGCAAGGGCACAAGAAATGGCTGGTTCTAATCTGGAGAAGAAAATGAATTAACAAGGCAGCTACTTATGGAAGAATGTTTTCTTTCCTTCAGCCTCAGCCTGCATATTTTCACAACATGTGTACTATTACCTTGTCACTTCCCTGTTTTCTTTGGGTAAATAACTGGGCTCTGGACTTAGGGGAAAAAAAAGCAAGCAAGCAAGGCAGCCAGCTCGGGAGTATCACCGGGAAGGCTCGCCCGGCTGAGCTGGAAGGGAGGAAGGAGCACGGTCTGGGCATGAAAGGGGTGCATTGCAAATGCAGCCTGGCCCGTTCTGGATGGGGCTTTTCACTGACCTCTGCAAGTCACGGCGTGGGAGTCAGAGAAGGGAGGGCAGACCTGCTCCCGCAGCCTTGGGGCCGGCAGGCCTGTGGCTGGGGGAAATAAAGAACTTTTCTCCTTCGCCAAGTCAAATGCAAAGCCCTCTCTGAACTCGACAGAGTCAACAAGGCCTACTGTGGCTCTCCTCCCAGCCTCTGCCTTCCCACCGGCCAGGGAGCCGGCAGGGTGAGGGAGGTCGCTCTCCCGGCCCCCTCACCGTACCCCCCTGTGAACCTTGGCAGGACCCAGGTCCTTCCGTGGAGCAGCAGGAGTTGGGCCTTTCTTCGGGGACAACTGTGGGCAGTGTTTGCATGTGTAGGCAACTTTCTCCATCTGGAAAATGCTCGAAAGTTTTTGAGTCTCTGTCTTGCAGAGGTGTTACTTCATCCTTCTCCGATTCTCTGGACTACTCGTCCTGGGATGTCTGGGCCGTATGCCACACCGGTTTCACCAGCACCATACCTTTTAGATACGTACCGGTGGTGATGAGGGCGCAAGGGAACTCGCTCGTGCGGAACGATGAGTTACTCTGCTAAATTCGGGTCTTTCATTTATAAAGCTCTAGCAACACTTACCGCTTAGGTCTTCACAGCGAGTCATTAGAACACAGAGCCAACACGGACGTTGCCCTGAATATTGCACAGCACACAAAAGGAGTTAGTTTACCACGTGCCACAACACACCTGTGGGTGCTGGCTCCAACCTGCAGGGGGAAACCGAGGCAGAGAGCGCTCAGAGGCTGAGACCTGCACAAAGGCCCCCCGCCCCCCCCAGGTGGTAGGGCGAAGGCCCGGCGGGGATTAATTGGGTGCTGCGTGGGCTTCTGCATATGTGCGTTTCCTTTCTCCATCTGCTCAGGACCCTTTGATTCCAACCTTGAACTCGCTATCTCACTTTGTAGATCACACAGCCTTCGTCAGGCAGAGGTTTGGAATTCAAAACCAGAGTTTTTGGTTGCAAAGGTCTGGCCCCCATCTGTCGAGCGGTTCCTTCAGGAGGACTGGAAGGGGCTGCGAATGGCCCGCAAGGTGGGGCCGCTGGCAGAGGAAGGGGGACGCCGCCATCGCCTGTTCCAGAAGACGACTTGCAGGGTGTCTAGGGCTTTCAGCGGGAGGAAAAGGGAGACCCCAAAGCTTTCTGGGCACAGAGAGACAAGGACACACACGGGCTATCCGAATTATTCATGTGGTCTAACTGGACAAGAGGCAGCGTCAGAGATGTGCGCTGGGCACATGGGAGCAGCTATAAGAACTGAGAGCCCGGGTCGCCTTCCTCGATCCCAGGACCGCTCCCAGGACCGCTGAGCGCCTGGCCCGCGTGCCCTCATCTACTCCCCACCAACCCCCTGAGGGGGGACTCTCGTCCTCCTCCCCCAGACGAGGGAGGAGGAGCAGCAGCTCGCTCAAGTTCACCCTGTGATGGCAGACAGGTGACAGTCGTCCAGACAGGGTGATTCCAGAGCTGGGATTTTCACTCACCTGGTTGTGCTGCCTCTGAGGAGAAGCTGAAGGAGTTTCCTCTGCAGAATTACGGCGTTCAGGAGCCGCTCCTCTGTCTGACTTGTCAATGGCACCCCCAGATCTGGGAGAAGGTTCTACCAGCACTGACCCCAGTGGCCGAAGATTGGCACGTCTCTTCAATCACAGGGACTGCCGTGTTTCCCTGTGGAACCCCACATGCTGGTCCCTGAGCCGTCACACTTGGGACTGCCCTACCCAGCTCCCCAGGTGAAGCCAACACCTCCCCGGTTTATACTTCAGTCATGCCCTTGCATTTCTATCTTTACTTCTTCCTGGTCACCTCTGCTGAGTGTCCTGGGCATGCTTCAGGGCGCTGTGAGCTTGCCTGGCTGAGCACTAAGCCACATTTCTCCCAGGGTGGCCCCTTGCCATCAGCACCAGAGTCTTCCAGGTGCTTCGAGAAGGCACATTCTCTGGTTCTGCCAGACACCTCAGTCAGATTTTCAGCATTGGGACTGGAAATCTGCATTCTTAACAAGCTCCCCAAGGGCTTCTGATGCCCACTGAAGTCTGAGGCCCTCCATAGAGGTCTTCTCTGAATTGGGTTGTATTGAACACGAGCCAGATGTGGCCAAGCAGAGAGCAGGCAGTGCGTGCTGCCCTCTGCCTCCCGTCCTTCCGAGGCTCTGTGGTGGGCACCGCGTGAGGAGCTCACGGCGTGCGTGGGTACCGGCACCCGTGTCCTCGGACGGGGAGGCCGGGGTGAGAGGAAGTGAGGACTGGCAGAGGAAGGTGTAGGAGGCTGTGCACCATCTCTGCCAGTCTGCTTAGAAGTCCTAGATGGGCACAGGCCCCGGCAAAAAGTCTCCAGCAAAGGTTCCAAGCAGCATGCCTCCAAAACCCCATTTAAAAAGGCATTCCTGAATCTGGAGGATCCCAGCAGGCAGGATGGCGGGAATCAGACCCTCCGAGCTTTCAGAAGGGAAGTCAGGCAGCCTCGAAAAGAGGAGAAAGCAAGGCGGAGCCCCAAGTAGGTCACCGGGTACAGGGGAGTGTGGGAGGGTAAAAGCCATTTCAAGACTTCTGAAGGCCACTTTCAGAGAGGCCTGGGAGACAGGGAGCCCCTGAGGGACCCTGAGTCCCGGGCTCATTAAAGGCATCCCAGGCAGGCTACCATGCCCAGAAAATGTGATGAAGCTTTTAGTCAAGTCAGTTTGGAGTTTGGAAAAAAAGAAAAAAAGTTCTTTTCAAAATACTTCATAAAATTGAAAAAGAAACAGGACCCGCCCCACCTCACCGACAACTGAACACAAAGGACTTGAAACTTGGCGCGCCGTAAGACCTCCATGAAAATCATTTCGCAGCTCATTTGCAGGGAAAACAGTGCTCTTTTGTGACCACCTATAACATCCGGGCATGCTCCGTGGAAGTAACTCAAGTGAAAAAATCTATTAGTTGGGAAAGTGGGGCGTGGAGGAGATGGAGGAGGAAGCGGTGTGAGTTGGGGAGCCTCTGGGTGTGTGCAGACATGACTTCTACGTGTCGACGTTTTGTGCCCCGTGGAACTGGGCGAGGCGCATCATATGTCCGGGTCTGGGTCTTCTCTGAAACAAGGTAGGAGAGAATGTGGCTGGGCCGGCAGAGCTCTTGCTCTGTGGCCCTGGGACGCCCGGGCGGCCACGGGGTGCCTCTGTCTACCCCGCAGGCTCCTGTCCTCGTCAGAGTCCAGCCCGGGCAAAGACAGACGTTTCCCATCATCTCGTTGGTGGGAAAACCACAGGAAACAGATGAAGAGCAGCTCTGTGGTCTTTAGATTAACAAAATTAGGCCATTACTCAGAATTGCTCCCATGATTGGTATTTATATAGTGTCATATATGTATTTATTCTTGTTATATATTTGTATTATGTCATACATCACATATACAAATCACGTATACCTGCCATTTGTATTTATATAATGTCATATGCAGTGTCATGTGTATTTATATAGTATCGTATATATATGATACAATACAAATACAAATCAGGAGTATCTGTATACATATTACAAATAACCTATTATATTGTAGTTATATATGGGTAAATGCATATTATAGGAATTTATAATACATGTATACACACGTATGTATAGGCATTTGTGTATAGGCATATAGGCACCACACCAATGTATAGGCATTTGTGTGGGTGTGTGTGTATATATATACACACACACATATATGACATTATATAAATACTAATCACAGATACATGCACACATATACACATAGTCACTGGCTGAGGAACCTAAGTCTTCCCCGTGAGGCCATGGACAATAATCATTTGACTCTTATTGTGGGTTGAATTGCATCCCAAGAAGATACATTGAAATCCTTATCTGTGAATATGACCTTATTTGGAAACAGGGTCTTTGCAGACGCAACTAAGCTGGAAGTTGAGAGATGGTCATGTCAGAGTAGAGTGAGCCCTTGTTGCAATGACTAGCATCTTTATAAGAAAAGCCACAGACTTAGACATCCACAGGGCAGACCCTCGGGGCAGACGGCCCCAGGAAGGCGGAGTCAGAGATGGGTGTGATGCATTTACAAGTCAAGGATCAACATGGCTGCCGGGAACCACCGGAAGCTGGAAGAGGCAAGGAAGGAGACTCCCTTGGAGCCTTCTGGGAGCAGGGCCCTGCTGATACCTCAATGGAGACTTCCAGCCTCCAGAGCCCTGAGGGAACACACGGCTGTCGTTTCAAGCCACCCAGTTAAGCGCCAGAGCGTGGCACCTTGTTAGAGCCACCCTAGGGAACCAGCAGGACCCCGCAGCAGCATGGTGGGGAAGAACCGATCAGGCTTTCACATCTGCTGAGACCCCCCAGTCTTGGCTGCTTTCCCTGGTGCTCTCTCTCCTGGGGAAAGGGTGGGGTGGAGATATTTAAGTGTTTCCAACTGAAACCAACACTTGAAAGGTTGTGAAGGCCCCCACCGCCCCTGCTCTTCTGTGGTGATGGCTGATGGCTCAGGCCACACCTCTACCCCCCTCAGCCCAAGCTGGATCATCTGGAACTGGGGAGCGAGGACGACACTTCATAGCTTGACTCTCCCGGCACCAGCACCAGTGGCTTTGAGCCCTCAGAGGGTAGTGGGAATTTATGGGTAGTGTGCCTCTGGATCAGGGTTCCTGCTGGGAGAAGTTCTCTTTTTTCACTTTAATGGTACACAGGAATTCTCCCCACACTCCCTCAAAACAGCCACACATCTTTTTAAAATTTGCACCTTTTTTTCAGGCTGGTTTCCTATGGCGAAGGAGAGGCTAGGAAATGCCCAATAAATCATCCATCTGTCCTCACTCAATTGAAAGGCAGGAAATGCTGAGAATAGTCCCTTACCTTTTCCACTTTGCATATAACAAGAGCTATTGGGATCTTTCGGAGGGCAGCCCCTCTGACAGCAATATTAATTCTTCAAGGCCACTGGAGTTGTTTCCAGGCACTAGACCCAAGGGGGAAGGCACATTTGGGATATTGATGCCTTCACTACCAGCAGTTGCCACGAGCAAACTTTCTGGGACTTGCCCTGGGAAGTTGGGTCAAGGAGTTTGCCATCTAGATGGGACAACAGCTAAATTGTGTCCAAGAAGATAATGACCGCCTACAAGGGAGCTGACGGAGAATGTCCAAGGAGAGGTTGAGGGTGCACAGGGAGGAACACAGGATGCTTTCTGGTAGCCGGCAAAGATTTCTTGGAAGAGGCGAGGAAAGCTCTGGGCGGAGGTGTGAACACTCACAAGGTTTGGGAACATAGGAAGAAGGAATGAGACTGTTAGAGAGGCTGGCGATTCCTGAGAACAGCCTGGAATGGAGGGTGAGAGAGGCCGAAAAGCGTAGCTCACCCAGCGAACAGTGGAGCCCCATGGCGTGTGGAGAGGGCCAGGTGGGGTGGCAGGGAACAAACCTAGAAAGGTGAGCAGAGGTGCTTCTCCGAGAGGCCTGGGGAGCCTGGCCGAGGGCGGAGGACCTGGAGAGAGGGGGACTGGAATTGTGCTCGTGACCCGCACGGGGCTGGCCGTCCCCGCAACGTGGTCTCCGCTTGGACTCACAGTCAGAGAAACATGGCAACTCCTGACGCTCTCGGGCTTAACGGGATCTCCCTCGTGGGTTTTCTCCAGAAGCCATGCCAGGGGTTTCCGCGGTGCACTCACGCCACAGCCCCCCAAACCTCCGGTGACATTTCCCCTCTAGCTTCCCCCACTCAAATTTCTCTTTCCAGCCACCTCCCCTTTGCCTGCCCCACCTCCACCCTGGTCCCCCCACTGTTGTGGGCTCCTCCTCTTCTGACCTGCCACCCCCCCCCAACTCTGACACCTCCCATTCGGGACAGGTGAGTGTCTCCTTAGGGAATTGGAGGCATCTTCTGCTGTGCCCCCTTTTCCCCCCATGACCAGCCCTCTGGCTAGCCTGGGGCTACAATCCTCCATCTGGCTCTGGCTTCTGGATGAATCTGGGGGATGGTGGGAATGGAGGCCTGCACTGCAAGAAGGGAGGGTGCAGACAGGAGGGCCAGGGACCCCCGGGTTCCTGGGGCTGGCTTGAGCCAGACTCTGGGAAGAAAAGACCCCAGAGGGAAATAGGAAAGTCAGACCAAAAGGTGGCCCTGGGTCTGGACAGACTTTCAAGTTTGCAGTCTGTCCCCTTTACAGACTGGGAGCCATGAGCCTGAGTCTGTTCATTGATGCAGCTTCTGCTGAACGGTGCAGAACCTTCAGGGAACATTCGGCACTTAGCTACTGAATAAATGACTGTGGGGACAAAGGGAGGACTGTAAGTAAGTCTGTGGTGCCGAAGAGACCCTCTGCAACCCCATGGCAGGTGATGGGGTTCAGAACACACTACCCCAAAACGCGGCACCTTGGCATATTCGGTATTTTCAGCTGAAGGAGTCCGGGAAAATGGCAGAAGTGAGAGTGTCTCTCTGTCCCCCTCCTTCTCCACCCTGCTGCTCACCAACACTGCTCCCCTGAAACAGATCACAAAACCTCATGTGAGGGGTGCCCTTCCCGTACCTGGAGGTATCTCTTATCCCCAAAGAAAAAGGGACAATGAGAGGAATCCTAGCAGACAGGTTTTGCTAAGCTTCCCCCAGTTACTACACTTGCCTCCTGTTTCCTAGGCCGGCCCATTTCTCCACCACTGCCCACCCCTCAGCAAGCCTAGCAACACAATACTCAGATCCAGCTGTTTGTTCAGGCCTCCGTTTCCTTGTGGAGGCTCCCGTGTCACATACGACTTACACCACACAAATCCGGATGCTTTCCTCCCGCTACACTGGCTTTGTCAGTTTCATTCTCAGATCCAGCCAGGACCCCCAAGAGGGGTGAGGAAAACCTTTTCCTTCTGTATACAGGTCAATGAAGAGATGTACCAGGATTCGCCCGCCCAGCTGTCCAGGAAGGTGGCAATTCCAACAGGTGAGAGGGAGGGAGCCTCCCCCCACCAAGGTCCCCTCCCACTCCCCACCTGTCTCTTGTCTGCCCTGCACTCATTCACATCTGGCTGGAATCCCGGATGGTGTGGGACCTGCCCATGGAGACCTTGAGGCGCCCTCCCACCAGATGGACCAGGAGAACCTGGCTGGTCCAGGGTGTGACTCACCCGCTTCCCTTGGTGTGGGCTTTTCCCCTGGAGTATCTGCTTCGTGGATCGATGTCAAGGCTTAATGTGTTATCCCTTCCAGAAATACCGTAATTGTAAAAGATGTCAGGGCTGAGCAGATAACACTTGCCAAAGGAGAAGGGAAGGAGGGAAAGGGAACAAACGCCTATTGACTCCCTATCGTGAGCTAGTCACCGTGCTAATGTTCTCACAAATTTTTCATGTATTCTAATACCTCCGCTGCTACTCATTCAACAGTTACTTTCTGAGCACTTAATATGTTCCAGGCTTGTTTTAGGCGTGGGGAAAAAGCAGGGAACAAAACAGACAGAAATCCTGTCCTCATCGCACATCCTAGCAGAGAAACAAGAAAATGAATAGGATGCGCAGCCTATAAGAAAGTGGTTGGTGCTGTGGAGAAAAATAAAGCAGGGAAGGAAGACAGGAAGTGCTAGCTGAGGGGTGAGGTTGGTGGGAGGGGTGGAATTTAAAGTAAGGTGGCCCAGGAAGGCATCGCCGAGAAGGTGACATTTAAGCAAAGACTTGAAGAGAGTGGGGCGTGAGCCGTGGCCACACCTGGAGGAGAAGATTCTAGGTATAAGAAGCAGCAGCGTAGGGAATGGTCCTGTGGCAGGAACACGTGTGGTCTGTCCCAGGCACAGCCAGGCAGTCTGGTAGGTAAAACACTGGGCCCACTCTCTAAACGTGGAAAGAACTGGCTCTTCCTGGTAGCTCACCAGGTTAGCTCATCTTGCCAAGGAGGTCAAGGTCACAGGCAGAGGACATATTTGTTTTCCAGCAAAAGCTATCTTGCAAGGACAGAGGACTTGGTCACAAGAGAACGTATTCATTATTCCAACTCTGTCCTTCATGCTGGTCTGGAGCCCAATTCCACAGCTGTTTGCAATGAGACCAATCATGCTCTCTGAGCCTCAGTTTTCTTTGCTGCAAAATGGGGGATAACATCGAATAACACCTGTCCCAAGAGATTAAGCTAATATATTGCATAAAGCACTTTGTAAATGGTGATGTGCTGTAGAAATTATTCCTTGTTATTATTAGAGCACAAGAGCTACTCAGGGTCTACGTCCAACTCAGGTTGGGTCTGTAAAGCCATTTTTATGGGCAAAGAGAACTAAGAACTTCTCTTTGCTAGGTTGCAAAACTACTTTTACTTAGGTGTTACAGTAATCTTCCTATTTGGGGCGGGAAAAGATTTCGTGAGGCTCTCACCAGCCCCTCTGAACTTTGGCTGCATCCGTCAGACCATTTCCCAAACCTGAGTTAATCCTATCCCCACCCTTACCCTCACCCCACCTTGGCTTCTGTCTCCCAGCTTTGCGGAGACTCGGATGTCTGTGCCAATGGTCTCTATCACTAAATCCCACGGGGTGACCGCAACTAGGTTCTCAGCGGTGCCAAACAATTTTCATCCTTTAGTTAAGTCCTTGTTTGCTTCTTGTGGTGAGAGCTTGGCATCCTAGTCCCCAGCCCCGCAGCCCCTCCCCTCACTCTGGGCACATGGCCGGGCTGCAGCTGCACTAGGAAGTACAAGTTCAACCACACAGGCTCCTCCCTGCCTGGACATTCCTTACCAGACCTCAGTCTCCCCTTTACTCCACCCTTTGTCTCTAGATCCAGAGCCAACACCGTCTCCCTCCAGAGGGGATGATCTCTTCCTTTGCCAATGGCCGATATCACACTTTTATATATAGAAATAACCAGAGTGACCCCACAGAACTTAGCAATAAGGAAGCTGATCGCTGTATTGTTTTTTTTTTT
>CM053609.1:93905940-93917821 GCA_028646535.1 Procyon lotor | reverse complement strand
AGTAAATTAAAGAATTCCTTCCAAAGAAATATTGTTTGATATTGATAATCATGTCAAAGCATGCCTGGTTTGGTACTTAAAAGAGATCTTTCTCTTCAGACCAAGTCAGGATTGACCGCAAAAGCACAGCCAGAGAGGAGCTAAGGGGTTTTGTGACTTCTTAAATATCCGTGGAGGAACTGGGAATTGGGAGCATTTGTTTTGTTAGAATGTCTAGCACTCATTTCCTCCTCTTAGCACCACACTGTTTTCCTTTTGGGAGGTAACTTCTTCTCCTTAGGATGAGTCTGTGGATAGAGCTGGATAGGAGGTTTGGGGCCCAAGTTAGGTCAATCAGTTGCTCCCCCATGGAATGTGAGTTTTGAGCAGAGGGACAAAGAGAATGGAAACATTAGGAAAGTCATTGCATCCAGGTGGAGTATCCTGACCGGACTTTTGGGACCCTTGTTGAGGTTCTTACTTCCTAGCTTGATTGCCTCTTGACCATTTCTGAGGCTGGTTCTCCACTCTTTCCTCAATCCTGTAGGCCTCCTATAGCCTCCTTTTAAAATCCCTTTGGCTTACGTAAGCCAGAGGTACTTCTGTTGCATGCGACCAAAGAACTTTAATGTATACAATAGCCTCAGTGCACTGTGGGTACTGACTCTCAGTCCAATTCACTAAGTGCTTCTGGAGACCTTCTGAGTGTCCTGACCCCATGGAGCATATGTCTCACTGTGGGACATGAAGCAGAGGCCTAACACACAAACAAATTTCCTCTACCCAGTTACACATGCTCATTTTCTTTTTTTTTTTTTAAGATTTTTATTTATTTGATAGAGAGAAACACAGCGAGAGAAGGAACACAAGCAGAGAGAATAGTAGCGGGAGAAGCAGGCTTCCCGCAGAGCGGAGAGCCCGATGCGGGGCTCGATCCCAGGCCCCTGGGATCTGACCTGGGCCGAAGGCAGCCGCTTAACGACTGAGCCACCCAGGCGCCCCACATGCTCATTTTCTTTCTTGGTTTTCCTGAAATGTTAGAAGGTTCATTTAGTTTTTCCTTTCAGAGTGTGGGCTGTTCGTAAAATGGCCCGCAGAATCTTAGCACTTCAAAGGGCGCTTCCAGAATGAGTATGTAGCTGGAATCAGTATGACAGTGAGTCAGCCTGGTGATCCTCAGGCCTGCTGGAAGATCGATGTGTCAATATCACATGCTCAGAGCCTAGCTTCCAATGTGCCTGACTGTCCTTGAGAAAAGTTAGTGGAAAAGGCTGAGGGTTTGCCAGGTGAAACTAAAAATAACAAAGAAGGGAGATAACGTGGCGGGTAAAGATATGGAGGAAAGAACTGGAAACGGACAGCAGAAAGTGGCTGGTTGATAGCAAGAGATGAACAAGAGTATGACATTTGGGGCAGCAAATGCCCTACACTAGCTTTGAGACTAGCTTTTGAAATCAGTAGTAATATTTATTGTTTAATTTTTAACCCCATTGCTCTTTGGTCATTTACCATCATCTGGGCTCTTAGCCTGATATTGCTCTGTACGTTCCCCCAACCATACGGAGGTGGGGCAATTGGGAGGTTCAGAATATAGGTGCTCCAGACCCCAACTCCAACTAGAGTGTGTGTGGACTTCAGCTTTACCACTTGCTAGCTCTGCAACCTAAGGCGAGTTATTTTGCCTCTCTGTGCCTCAACACTCCTATTTATAAAATGGGGTGATAATATATTTAAAACACTTAGCTATATCCCTGGCACATTAGTGTTCAGTATATAGTAGCTACCGTTATCTATTCAACAGGTATTTACCGAGCATCGAGGATCTCCAGGCACTCTTCTAGTCCTTGAGATAGATCTCATGTTGAGATATTTGTCAACAAAACAGACAAAGATCCCTATCCTCACAAAGTTTATATGCTAGTGGGGGAGAGACAATAAACAATGTTGGTGCTATTATTAATATCTCACTCAATTATTATCTGACCCACTATCCACCTTCTCCTTGAAACTTTCTGGAACTCCTTTAAGTCCTTATCCTCTTCTTTAAACATTCCGTTCATCTTGGCACCTTCACTGAAATCTGGTTGGCCTGAGTACATAGAGTTTTCCCCACTGCCCTCAAAAGTGGGGTCTGCTTTTTCTCTCAATGTCCATGCATTCCAGAGACTGACAATAGGAAAGTTGGCTTCCTTTGCTTCCCACTGCACCTTCCATGCCTTTTCTCCAACTTATCCTATAAAAACCACAGCTCTTCGGATGCTCATTTCTTCAGACCATATAACCCCTTTCCATTGTGTTGCTGTCATCAACCACGTCTTCATTAGTCATCTATTTATTCAACACTGGAGAACCCAGCTCACCCTCCTCCCATTCACCCCTATTTCTGTCATCATTCTTGGCGACTTGAACATTCCTGGTCTCTGAGTTCCTTGACCTCCTCACTTCCACTGATCTGTTCTTCCACCTTCCTCAGCTACTTTTAAATGGCCATAGCCTAGACCTGGTCAGCATCCCTTTCAAGTCTAGATTTTAATTGTCATATGATCCAACCACCAGTTTCATCTTTCCAACCAACTTTCTCTAGTGTTCCTCTTCCCATCATGTAAGCTCACCTGCTTCTTCATGTGCATTTTGTTTTGTTTTGCTCTGTTTTGTTCTATCTAGGCCAAACTTGCCTAGAACACCCCCAAGCTGGTTAAACCCAACTACAATGGGCTTATAATGGCGTAGGTTCAATGGCTCTGAGGCAATTTAATGGCTTAGGCTGCAAAGGCTCTGAGGCAGTTTAAGATGAATGGGGAATATGGCACCCTGAGTTGACTGACCCAGCGTTAAGTCCAGGACTACTGTGGTTCTCAAATGAGTACTCAATATTGCATTATTTCTCTAGCAAGTTCATTCTAATTTTCACAAGATCACTATCTGTGTCTCTTCTCCCTCTCAAACCTCTGATCATCACCCACTCTCGGTTGATGATCTCAACTCACGTCTCATTGAGAAACAGAAGTAATCAGACTGAAACTCTCATTTCCCCATCACCACATCTGTTAAAGTAGTGGCATAGTATCTGTGTCCCTCTTCTTATTAAAGCCAAACCCCTCTACTTGTGTTTTGGGCCCCATCTTCTCTGGATGTCTCAAGGGCTTTGTTTCTAACATCAGTCCCATCTCCCTTCTGCACGATCAGCCTCTTCTATTCTACGGATTACTCCATCAGCATCAGCAACGGAATGCCCAGCTAGCTCTCATCTTTAAAAGCCCTCCTTCATACCAAGTTCTTCTCCAGCTACCATCCTATTCTGTCTCCTTTCAGATTAGTTTTATGTAGTGTATAGGGAATGCCGTTGACTATTTTTAAAAAGACTATTTTTAGGTTCACAGCAGAATTGATCAGAAGGTATAGAGACAGTCCCCTGCTCCCCACCCAATAGCTTCTCCCATTATCAACAGCCCCCACTAGAGTGATTCATTGTTCTAATTGATGAACCCACATTGACACATTATCAAAGTCTATAGTTTGCACTGCAGTTTGCTCTTAGTGCTGGGCAGTCTATGGGTTTGGATAAATGTAAGATGACATATAACCATTATCATATGAATATCCTCTGTGCTCTGCCTGTCCATTCTTCTTCTCCCCTAATCCTTTGGCAATTTCAGTACTGATGTCATCTTTAGCAAACTGCTTCACTCCCTTTTTATTTATAATACTTTTCCTATAGTATGGATTTTCTGTGTAAACAATCTTATTATCTTTTTTTTTTTAAGATTTTATTTATTTATTTGACAGAGAGAGAGACCACAAGTAGGCAGAGAAGCAGGCAGAGAGAGAGGGAAGCAGGCTCCCCACTGAGCAGAGAGTCCAATGTGAGGCTCGATCCCAGGACCCTGACATCATGACCTGAGCCGAAGGCAGAGACTTAGCCCACTGAGCCACCCAGGCGCCCCAACAATTTTATTATCTTTAAAAGAAGATCGCTTGTCTTTTCTCTTTCCAATTCTTATATCTGATTTCACTTTCTTTCATCATTGCACTGATAGAACAGATAATAATTATCGTCATCCTTTTTTCCCTGATTTTAACAAGAATACAGCTAAGGTTTTACCACTGAGTGATGTTTACAAAGGTATTTGTTATATACTCTTTACCAAGTTAAAGAAGTTCCCTCCTATTCTCAGTTTGGTGAGTTTTTATAGTGAAGAAACTTTGGATCCCATCAAATGACTTTTCTGCACCTATAAGATTATCATAGACCTTATTTCTTTTAATCTGTCACAAGTGGTGTCTTACATTAGCAGCTTCTGATGCTGGGTCATCCTTGGATTTCTTAGATAAATTCCACTAGAAGATTTTTTTAAAAATACATGCACACATCTTATCATCATCATCTCTGACAATATTTTATTTAGGAATTTTTCATCTATGCTTGTAACAACCAGTCTACAGTTGTATAGTCTTGGGTTTCATATCAAGTTTAGACCAGCCTCATAAATTGGGAAATTGTCCTTTTTTTCCCTAAACTCTAAGGTAGTCCGAATAACAGAGTTTAGCTGTTCTGATGCATGGATAAAACATTCCTGCAAAACCACCTAGGTTCAGTGTCATTTGAATGAAAGATTTTGAACAGTTATTCAGTTCCTTCATGGGTTATTGGCTGATTTAAAGTTTCCAATTAATTATCCTTGATCCAATTTTGAAAATTAATTTTTCTAAAAATTATGAATTTCATCTACTGGCATTAAGTTGTTCATAGAATTGTTCATAAAGTTGCTCATTCTACTTTATGATGATTTTTTTTATCCCTCGTGTATCTGTAATGGTGAGTCATGGTCTCTTTTTTATTCTTATTATTATTTATTGGCTTTTTTTCTTTGTTTCTTGAGCAGTCTTTAGAGCTTTATGTATTTTACCAGTCATTTCAGTAATAACTTCCGGCTTTGTTGATTCCATGTTTTGTTGTTGTTTTTCTTTTCCATTAAGTTCCGATTTTTATTATTTTGTTATCTGCTCTCTTTGGACTTAATCCATTGTTTTCCTTGCTTCTAGACTGAAACATTTAACTTCTTATATTTACTTTATTTTTTAAAAAAGATTTTATTTACTTGACAGAGAGAGATCACAAGCAGGCAGAGAGACAGGAAGAGAGAAAGGGGGAAGCAGGCTATCTGCTGAGCAGAGAGCCCAATGTGGGGCTCGATCCCAGGACCCTGAGATCATGACCTGAGCTGAAGGCAGAGGCTTTAACCCACTGAACTACCCAGGCGCCCCTACTTTATTATTTTTTTTAATTAGTGAATTTTAAGATTATGAGTTTCTCTCTTAAGTACTTTGGCTACATCTTCAAGTTTTCAGGTATAACTACATTTTTTTTTAACACGAGTTACTTATGAGATTAGTTTTTCTTATTTAATTTCACTGTGGTCAGAGAACGTGTATGTATGGCATCAATTCTTAAAAATTTGTTGAGACCCCTTTTGTGGACAGTTATGTCAATTTATGTAAATGTTCAAAGTGTTCTTAGGAAAGAATATGTGTCCTTTACTATCGGATTTTGAGTAAAGAGGATAGCAGTTTGTGGTTTATCTTTTAAGTTCTTAAAAAGTGTCTTTGTGAAAATGAGTTTCAATTTCCTACCATGATTGTACATTTGTAATTCCATTAGTTTTTATTTTATATATTTTGAGGTTTCAAGATTGTGTTTTTAGAGGCATATGAATTCATGATTGTTATGTCTTCTTGATGGAGAGTTCCTTCTATCATTATGTGATTCTCTTTATCCCTATTAATATAAACTGCTCTAAATTCTCTTTGTCTGCTATTTATACTCTGACATCATCTTTCTTTGGGTATTTCCTAGTATGGCTTACCATCTCTTTATTCTTAAGATTCTGTGTGGGTTGTCCTAGGTATGTGTTTTGAAAACAGCCCTTAGCTGGATACTTAAAAAAAAAAATTCTAATCTGATCATCTCTGGTTTTTGTAGGTACATTTGATCCACTTATACTTACTGTGTTTACTATCATATTTGACATAATTCTTCCATTTTACTTAGAGTTTTCTATTTATCTTCCTCCTTTGTTTCTTCATTTTTTCCTTCTTGCCTACTATTAAGTTGATAAGGTGTTCTGTGTTCTATATTTTTCTCTTTGTTGGCTTGGACTCTACAGATTGAAGTTCATCTCAGCTCATGATTAAAGTTTTATCACACACATTTAATTGTAAGTGTTTTAAGGTATAAGGATTTTTAGTACCTTATCCTCTTGACTGGGAAAGAGTCTTAGCACATTTTAACTGTCTAATTAACTCTTCCTCTCCCATCAGATTGTCTCAATAATATTTTGATTTAACCTTTATTTTAAACTCCAGATTTACTTATTTTTATAATCAGTTGAAGTGCATTTTAATCACTTTATTTCTGTACCCACTATAGTTTTGTGATTCAGATACTTTACTCAGGACTTCGTCTTTTTTCTTATTATAATACATCCTTTAAGTGTACTTTTAAGTGACGATTCAAGACTGACAAATTTCATTCCTTTTACTTCTAAAATTTTCTTTATTTTTAACTCAACTAGATATGAAACTTTGAATTAACAGTTTTTCTCCCTCAGATCTTTGAAGATACCACTCCATCATCTTCTGGAATCTCTTGTTGCTATTGACATGTCTATTATCAATGCAATTGTTATTCCTATATAAGTAACCTCTCTTGCCTTTCTGATAATTTTCAATATTGTCTTTTTTTTTTTAAATCCTTGAGGGTCTACAGTTACACTACAAAATATTTAAATGTGGATTCATTTTTATTTATCCTGCTCAGTATTCAAAGTGATTTTTTAGTTAATAGCCTTAGAAATATGGTTTCTTCAATATCTCCTCAATGCTTTTCTTCCAGCTGCTACTAGACATAAACTAGAGCTTTTCAGTCTACCTTCCATGCTTGTAACTTTGACTCTGGGCTGCATTTTGGGTGACTTCTTCCTAACTACCTTCCCATTCACTGATTCCCTGTTCATTGGTGTTTTGTGTAAAGCTTATCTACAGATTTTACCTTTTTAACTGGTTCTTTTTCATATTTACCAATTCTTATTTCACTTATGCCTGCTTTGTTTCACAATTTCCTTTTAAGAATAGGTGTTATTGGGGCACCTGGGTGGCTCAGTCGTTAAGCATCTGCCTTCAGCTCAGGTCATGATCCCAGGGTCCTGGGATTGAGCCCTGCATCAGGCTCCCTGCTCAGCAGGAAGCCTGCTTCTCCTGCTACCATTCCCTCTACTTGTGTTCCCTCTCTCACTGTGTTTCTCTCTGTCAAATAAATAAAAATCTTAAAAAAAAAAAAAAAAGAATAGGTGTTATTCCTCTTTATTTAAACACACTTAGTTCAAAGACTTTGCCAGATTATTCTCTTAATTTCTTTTGGATGAAATTCATCTAACAAATGTTAATTTTTTTTAAAAGATTTTATTTATTTATTTGACATGGAGAGAGAGATCACAAGTAGGCAGAGAGGCAGGCAGAGAGAGAGAGGGAAGCAGGCTCCCCGCTGAGCAGAGAGCCCGATGCAGGGCTCCATCCCAGGACCCTGAGATCATGACCTGAGCCACCCAGGCGCCCCTAACAAATGTTAATTTTGCTGACAGTTTCTCTTAGTGTTGGATATCTTTATCTGGATGCTAGTTGGAGTGTGTGTGTTGGGAGGCGGGTGGTCCTTTTTCTTTCTGTTCACCTATTCTATCCTAGAGATTTTATAGATATCTCTGGCTCAGATCCAAGTGATGGTCTGAGATCTTGCACAGCCATGGCAGTAATGATGATTCCCCTAGTAGCTGAAGCATCCTGGTTTCTGTTCCTGGGCTATGACTACTTCCTCCCACCTCCAAAGGCCTACAGTTTCATAGAAGCAGTCCCAAGTAGTGTCATTAGCATCTTTTTCAACCTCCTTTCCCTAGTGGGAAAGTTTCACCTCAGTGTTTCATTTCTAACAGTGAGCCCAACTCTAGGCCTCTACCATGCTTGGAGGAATTTAGTCCCTGTTACTCCAACAGACTCTCTTGTCCAGCTCCTGGATTTGGAACTCAGCCAGCTGTGGTTTCAGCCCTGTTCACTTGTTGGTTAATGTATCAACATTAATCCACCTAGAAAAAGAACAGCAACTGCATTTTCTGAAGCAGAATGGGTTAGGAATTATGTAGAGTTGGGCAGACCAGGGTGTCAACCACAGACTCATCACTTACTACCTGGGAGGTTGGGGGAAATTTATCTAACTTGTTTGAGCCTCAATTTTCTCACTGGTCGATTAGAAATGATGAGACCTTACCACAAGAGTGGTGGGATAAAGTTTAAAACAGTGTCTGGCACCCAGTAGGTGCTCACAGCACATATTAGAATGATTATTAAACAATCTTTTTAAAAGGTAAATATTTTGTTTTAAGCAAATCCATATTTGCAGTCAGAATTTTTTTCTTACTAAATATGGGCCCTTGACTCAGAGACTTTCTCCTTCATTCTCTTCATACCTCCTTCCTGGAACTTATTGGTCAAGATGTTTAGAAACATGAATTTTAATGGGCTGACCATGGGTTATTACGAGAATAGGTAAAATTTCATTTTTTTTGTACTTTACGATTTATATCCAACTTCTAAAGTATTCTTAAGAGAGTTTATAAGAAAAGCAATGTATACAATAAGTTGGATGAATAAGAGAAAGAGAAATTTAAGCCATAGAGGAGGAAGAGAAAATAATTATGCCAAAAGCCTGAGCTAATCGTTACTGTAATTGAGCATTAAATTTGTTCAAGGCTTCTTGGCAGCTAAAGGCAAAAAAGAGGAAATGTGATGGGTGACATAATTCTCGGTGGCTAAAGTTTTTCTCTTAAGTAGTTTAGCAAGGTTATGGTGGTGTAGAGACCATTTGGGAGTTAAGCTCCATTGGGGCTGCATGATGTGGAGAAGAAAGTGTTCTTTACAGGGGACGGTAGAGTCTATCCCTATGGCTTTAGCAACAGATTGGATGACTTTGGCTCTGGATGGCTTTAGTGCAAATCCGACCAGAGCCAGGAAACTGAGACTGATGACTTTTTAAACAATAATGTTTTTGAAATTTCAGATAATAAAAATACATGTTTATTATCAAAGACTTAAAAATACAAGAGTATAAAGAAACAAAAGTATCTTCATAATCCCATCACTGAGAAGCAATCATTATTAAAACTGATGAATTTCCTTCTGAACTTCTTTCCGTGTGTACTTATAGTAGCTGACTTCTTGCAGTTTTCTTCTAGCTAGATGACTCTCTAAATTAGGTGGCCTTTGGCCCAAGTGGTGTTACATTTAATAATAAAAACAGCTACTGCTTGCCTATTGAATGTCTAATGTGCTCCAGACCCCTGTATTAGTATTTCCAGTGCTTCTAATACCAACAGATACAAGGCAGTTTTTCCAATTTGCAGAGGTTATGTAACTTGTCTGTCATATGGTGAAAGGAGCACAAAAACACAGATTCCAGAGTATCTGATGGTGCAGCTTAGTCTCCTTCTTCTACCAGGTGCTGCTTCCCTGAGACATAGGCCTCTTCCCGGCACCTGCTGCTCACCTGGGACTCCTGGGCGGGGGGGGTGCCTGGATCTGACATTGTCTTGACTGACTCATGGGCCCCAAATGGCGAACACAAAGAAACAGAAGGAGTTCATTCTTTCCCTACCCTCTTTCCTCCTTCCTCCCCTTCCCCTACATGCTGGAAGTCAAGAGGCTAAATTGCTTAGGTTCCCAGGTTAGCCCTGGCAGCTGTTGTGATGGTTTTGGCTTTGATAAAAATTTCTAATTCAAACCTCTTTTCTAGAAATAAAGTTAAGAGAAATTTGAGAATCTCAGTTCTGTTCTTTTCAGTCCCAACGATATTGAAGAGCGTGGAGAATTTTTGTTTGTCGTTGTTATTGCTATGGTTTGTAATTGAAGCTTTGTGCAGATGTGACTTTCTTCTCTCCTGAGCCCCTGTATCTGGCCAGTAACTTCTTCGATGAGCGAGTCACAGATCAAAGGGTCCTGCAGCAGCCCCCAAGTAGCCAGTAAGAGCCCGCTCACTCAGCACGGACCGGGCCATGTGGTTGCCAGTGTAGACTGGCTGCCACACCCAGAAAGGCAGCCTTTTGTGAGTGGCCTCTGGCCAACACAAAAATGTCCTGGGTTCTTGGGGTGCCTCCTGTCTGAAAACTGGCCAGTCTTTCCCCCCCCCACCTCTGTCACCACTTCTGGGGACCTATGAGCTAAGTCTCGAAGAACCAAGAGGCCTAAATGTCAGGGCTCCCAGTTGGCCACACAGTGAGCTGAGCTAACTGAGAACAGAGCTCTGAACACTCTGGGTGCAGGCTAGGCTGCGAGTGGGTGTGAGTCAGCAACTGCGACATCCTCTCTCCACTACACTTGCATGGCTCTAAGCACAGGCATTGGTCTTTCCCTACAATCACTTATCTGACCCTGGAACAGCAGGGCCTGTTTCCCAAAGGAGATGTCTGGGGGGAAGCTTTAAAAGGGGATGTTGCACACCTGAGCTTCAACACTGTGGTGGTAGTTCGTGTCCATTGCCGGAAGTATAATACATGGCAAACCACGAAGAAGCTGGTTTTCCTGATAAACCAAGTGACCTGCCCCTGAGATTTAGGATCCATGTCATTATAATAACGGCAGAACAATAGCAATACTAATAACAACTAAACTTATATAGCACTGAACATGTGCCAAGAGGTTCTTGAGGTCCTCGATGTTGTATTTCCCCCCGTTTACAGATAACACTGAAACACAACAAATTTAAATAACTTGCCCAGTGTCACACAGCTAGTTAGAGACCAAACCTGAACCCCGGCAACGCTAGTTTCTTAACCCAGCTCAAGAGTTTGGTTTGGATGTTCACGTGAGAGGAATGGCAGAAGACCAGAGAAAAATCACAAGTTTTCCAACAGATAGCTTCTTAAACCCAAGGGTGGCTCAGGTTGCCCCGTGCATGTGGTTCTCTCATGCTAATTCCATATTCAGAGATCATAGAAGTCATGCATGGCTATCTGGAAGAGGAGAAAAATCCCCCAAACCCTGTGGTGGCTGGAAGGATTTGGCCTTGTTGATTGGTATGAAGAGCAAGTGAGTGGGAGGCCGTAGGGTGTCCGGACAACACCAGCAACAGTGCCCAGAAGCTGAGAATAGGCCCCATCCAGGGAGAACTCTGATGGCTGGAGTGTGCGCACATAGATTCCGGCAATGTGCTTGGATGGGAGGGCAGTGCGAGTTTTTAGATGGTCATTGGGAAAATGCCCAGGTGACCATCGTGGTATTCAACCTCAAGATCGTGGGACATGGGGATGTTGTTGTCTTTTGCATTGCAGTTGTCTACCAGGCCCCAGATTCGTTTTCTATTGCTGCTATGAGAAATTACCACAGATGCAGTGGCTTAAAGCAATGCAAGTGTCTTATCTTAGAGTTTGGGAGGCCCAAAGTCTTGAGCACAGGTCTCACTGTGCTAAAGTCAAGGTGTTGAAAGGGTTGTGGTCCTTTCTAGAGACTCTAGGGGGAAAGTACATTTTCTTGCCTTTCCAGCTTCTGGAGGCTGCCCACATTTCTTGGCTCCTGGGCCCCTTGCATCTTCAAACCCAGCAGTGGGCTACATTGCATCACTTTGGTGCTGACTCTTCCCCATCCCAACACCCTGTGATTGCACTGGGCCTACCTGTGCAAGCCAGGATAATATTCTTGTTTTCAAGTCAACTGATTAGCAACCTTAATTCCATCTATTACCTTACTACTCCCTTTTCATAAAATATAACATATTCACAGGTTCTGGAGATTAGGACATGGACATCTTTGGGAGGCCACTATTCTGCCGATCACGGGCACCAAATGGAAAAGCTGAGCATCCCTA
>CM053609.1:93688911-93905840 GCA_028646535.1 Procyon lotor | reverse complement strand
TCTCCCACAGTTAACTTATCCCTAAAATCTCAAAAGTGTGTCTCCAGAACATTTTTAAATCATGGCTTCTAGATCTGTTAGGAACACTTTATGTAAAACCAGTCTGAGCCTGTAGACATACTTAGCCTATCTATCTACTTGGGAAGTTAAGTGCAATACTTGTGATGTGCTTATATTTCTTGGTCTTCACTCCTTCAGGAGTGTTTCTCATTCCACCACTCTAGTGGGTTACCCATTCAGAGTATCCACACACTATCCACATCCATACATTTTTAGCCTGCCCAGACTGAAAAGGTTGGATTTTTACATTTTAAGCATCTTGTTATACATGTTTCAAACTTTTCCATGCTTCTAAACCCACTCTGGGATCGTGATGGGAGCTCTCTCTGTTGGTGCATTATGAGCAGTGATGATTCTGTGTATATTCTTGGGCAGGTCATGTGACCTCTCCCTCTTTCACTTTCCTCCTTCCTATACAACATGAGGATGATAATAGTACCTCCGCTATAGGGCTGGAGTCAGGAGTAAAGGAGTGAACCATGCAAAGCCTTTAGAACAGTGCATGGTACTTGGTGAAGCTATGATACATCTTTGCTCTTACGATTATTTAAAAGATCTAATAACATATAAACCTCTTCTCTTACAGTCACAGAACCAGCCATTTTGTTGTCTCTAGACATTGGTACTCACGCCATCTTGAGGGCAGCAGACACATTCGCAATCAAAGTGCCTTTTCTGCTTTGCTCTATAGGCATGCTATTCCCATACAGGCTGTTGCTTACAGTTAAGGCAAGACATCAAGACCCACTGTCAAGGCAGTGGAGACAGGCAGATGGAAAGCTGAGTACTTACATCATGGCCAAAAGAAAGCTCCTCTTCTCAGCTTGGGGTAGGGACATAAATCTAGCAGAGTGGGTTCTCTTGGGGCTCTTTGGTGCCACATTTTACCCTAATCCAAACTCAAAAGGGAGCCTCCTCAGACACTGTCATGTTGCCCTAACAGTCAGTCCAGTCCTATTAATTCAAAAGGCCACCTGGACAGTCACAGTCATGAAGAGCCCTTGGCCAAGACAATTCTAGTGCAGCTTCAACCTCCATACCCCAGCTCCACTTCCGTCTCTGTACTTGGGGGCACAGTGCTGAATCCCTCACAGGACTGCCCTGTAGAGAAGCACCGGCCCTAAAGTTTCCACTCCACCCCAGGGCTGCTAGTTGACCTTTGACCTCTTGTCCTGTATTCTGCTTTCTGCCCTCATAGCCTGACTCCAAACGACCAGATTCCACCAACTAAGCCCAGGGGACTTTCGGGGCTGGAGAACCTTAACTCCAGATAGCACACAGGCCACATAAATTCCTCAAGTATGCACCCCAAAACAGGAGTCCCCGGGGATTCAGTTTATCTCACCAAGTTTCAGCTGAGGGAAAACATTCTAATGGCATGTAAGGAAAGCTGTCAGGGAACTGTTTTTGCTCAACATCAAATGCATTCCAGGCCTTATCTAATCAGGGAGTCTTCTTCACAGCTGATGCAGAGGCTGTTCCTGGGCCAGGAGAGAGGCCTTGATTTTAAATACAAAATCATGGTTCTTTTGGCACAGGCAAAATTGGTTGGCAGCTGGAGGTTTGGAGTGACCCCTGACCCTCTCCCACAGTTCCTCCCGAGTCCCTCTGCACAAAACTAAGCCACGCTCAAATCCCAGGCTCTAATTGGCTCTGGTTTGTTTTGCTTTTCTATTCTATCCAGAGCTTCAAAAGGCGTTTCCATAATTGTTTGAGGCATGAAAAAGGCAGGTTTCAGCTTTCCTAACTGGAATTGGAGGTAATTACTGTCTTGCACACACGAGCCGGTACATGCTTCAAATCAGATGGCTCTGGGTTGTTTTATGAAGTGTAGCTGGGCCTCTGAGCCAGGAGAGGGAGGATTATGGAATCTTCCAAAGGCTCTGTTCCAGAGAAAGAAAAATTCAGACATCTCAGAAACAGTGAATCCATATGAAACATCCATATTCTTCTGTGGTTACCTTAAGCTCTGCCCAAGAGATTTGGCCTGAAAAAATTGTGTCCTCAACCCCAACTTTTCTAGGATGAGGAGGCTTTTTTGGGGGGGAGGGTCCTATCTTTCAAGAGTCAGAGGCTGACACCCCACATAACTCCCATCTTGCTTGCTATCAGCATCTGTGGGCTTGGCCTGGGCCGCTCACCTGTGAAACCTCGGAAGGGGGCAAACTGAGCCAGGCATGTTAAGAGCCACCTCAGAGAACCAGATCGGGGATTCACTTCTGGATTCTCAGCACAGCAAACACAAACACGGGCAGTCTCTGGCTTCTAGCCCACCCACACCACCCGGAGTGTGGACTGGGGAGCAAGACGCAGTTTCAAATCTCAATCTACTAGCAGTGTGTCCACAGGTGGCTGATTCACATCACTAATCCTCCATGGCATCACCTCCAGAACGAGAATGGTGACTGGCCCTACCTCACAGGGTTGCTCTGACATCTTAGTAAAGGTCAACCCGTGTCAAATGCTTGGCTTAGAATCTGCATATGGCGAGTGCCCAATAATAGCTATTGTTAATAAACATAATTGTCAGGGGCATGGCCATGAGGGCCAAAGGGACCACTCTGAAAATGGCGGAGATTTTCAAGACTCTAGAGATTCAGAAATAGTGGAAGAAAAGTGGCTGAAGGAACAATAGCGGGAAGGGGGAGGGGAAGCAGCGCAACAGCCCCCATCTCAAGTGTCTTGAGCCTCCCAAGGGCTCACCTTAAACATATTAGGTGGCCTGAGATTCCACAGATGAGAGATTTAGTTCTGCCTTTCTTCAACAATGTATCTCAATGAGAACTAGCTGGTTAAATAGCATTCACACATCAGTGTAAACTGGTTTATTTGCTTTCTTTCTAATACCTACACACTCAGCAGCTTGGGGGTTAAGGAGCTTGGGCCTGGGGAAGGAAGAGATAGTAATAAGTTAGTGTCAAGAAGAACTGCCTGGGACAAGGCCAGTCCAAATTCCTAGAGCTCCAGGTCAGTTCACTCACTGGCCCACAGACAGTCTGCCTGGCCCATGGGACAAGAGGACCTGGGGGTCAGATGTGTGCTGGGGGCCCTGGATTGCTTTTCTGATTTTTTTGTGCTGGCATATGGACATCCCTTAAACGGCCTCTTCCAATGGCTTCCAGAACCGTCTCCTCTCTGGGAGTGCATCCTTCTCTGCCAGAGACAGGTCATATATACAGCTCAGGGCATGGGGCTCAGACCTTGCTCCTTCTGGACATCACCCCTAAATTACTATCTCAGGAGGGCTTGAGTCTTCCTCTATGTTGCTCACTCCCAAATCAACTTCTCTCTTGATGTGGATATTTAGTTGCCTCCTTGATATCTTCCTTTCAAGTGTCCCAAACTCTCAACAACCCCAGATGCCACAGAAAATGATAAAAACAAAACACCTCATTAACAAGGTCTCATATAAATGTCATTGCAGATGATCTTGCAAAACTATTGACCTTCCTCTTTGTACCATGTGCTCATATTTCACAGCACGTACAGCAATGTATAATCACATATTTACTCTTATATTTATTTGTATAATATGTCTCCCGGTAGACCCTAAGCTTCATGAGGACAAGATGAGGTCTATCTGCCTCCTGTTCTTCCTGACACCCATCCCAGTGTCTGACATAGACTAAGTCCTCACTATACATTAGCTGAATGAATGAATGATTTCAAAGTGGACACGGGCCCTTGGATCAGGAAGAGGGTTTCTAGGTACAAAAAAAGGCTGTGAAACCTGGCAAAAAATACTTGAGATCACATCTTGTTTTCCCAAAGTGGGCCATTTGGCCACTTCCCCCTCCCATTTGATGAAGCTTCATGTTTAATAAAAGCCCCAAACAGGACTTGATGATGAATTTGAGGAATTGCTGCAAGACTAAATGTCTGATATGTGGAATGCCTAAATTATATTCATAAACATGGCTGGCTCTCAATTATCCATTCCAGTGGATAATCTAATAGCCAATAATCTAATAGTTTGTAATTCAATAGCTTATAATCTTGAAAGTTTTACATGTGGCTTTTGAGAATTTGCATCAGTACATACGGAGTTCTCATGGTTTAGGAATTCACAATACTTTGAGCTCAGATGTTCAATGTCACCATCCCCTGTCGGCTATTAAGGACATCTCTTAAATATTTTCTCCACAAGGGCTCCAAAGCCTTGTGGAGAAAATACTGCATTGTGTTTGGGAGGAAAGCACATTTATTTTTTTTGTTTTTCTTTTCAGTTTTGGTCATAAGAATTGGGGTCCAAGCTCCAGCTGTGGCACTTAACCTGCTCCATTTTCATGTTACCTTTGGGTCTTTGTTTTCTCATCAATGCCTACCTCCCAGGACTGGGATGAAATTTTTCAGGAAAAATTAATGGGAACCACCCACTTGCGTAGATGCAAAGCAAATGAAAAGTGGGGTTGGGTCATCTATAAACTGTTTCCTAGCTGAGGAAAGAAAGATTTCTCTTTTCCTCTTTTCTTTTCTTTTTCTTTTTGCCTTAAAGGAGCATCTCTTCCAGGCTCAGTAGGCTAAAGTAAATAGGATCCCTGCTTCACAAATCACATTTGGTTGTGAAAGCTTCTGCTAATGCCTATACAAATCTAAAAGAAAAATGCTGTCTTGAGCAATCTAACATGAAAAACAGACCGTGGGCCCTCCCTGGGCTCCACCAGCCCTCTCAACAATACAAATGGTGGTGCGTATGTCTGGGCATTTGCCCCATTTGCCCATGTCATCTTGGATCCAAGTCTCAGGGTTAGAAAGGAGAGACATCCTAAGAACCAAGGCAGAACCGATTGTCTGTTGGAGGGCGGGGGGCTAGAACCCCAGAGTTCCCACCTCCTTTTCCTGCCATGAAGTTTATATCTTGAGGGAAAACAGCTGTCTATTCTCAGGCCAACTGGGACTGAAGCCAGCTGTTGCTTCCAGATGCCAGGAGCCAAATGTCCACCCACTCTTCTCTCCCACTCCTTAAGCCTGAAGTCTTAAACTTTACTGAATTTATTAATAACCTTTGCAACGTGTTAAAAATGCCTTTCCTCAGGCTCCGCCTCCAAAGAATCTGATCCAGTTAGCTCAGGTTGGCCAAGAAATCTACATTGTAAACAACAACACTACCAGCCTCATGGTGGGAAATTCAAATATCACTGATCTGAGAATCACACACCGAATGACAATCTCTATAGAGGAGGCAGTGGCATGCTGGTAACTGTCGAACTAGTTTGGGAGTGGAGAAAGCCTGGTTTGCAGCTTGCTGATTTCTGTGATGTAAATATTCCCACCATGGTCACCTCAGGCACCCAACACGACATCATGATTTTGAAGTCAGGAAGAGGAGCGTGCAATCAATCCTCTCGAGCTCATAGGAACTGGTTCCAGCATGCCACTGGATGTGGCTCTGGATGCCTCCAAATGGTGTTTCCTGGGCTTTGGCATAGAAGGGCCACTGTTCAGCCCATGATGTCACATCCCTGAGTATTTTTTCCCCTCAGTCCTTAGCTCTTTGAGGGGTTTGTTTTGGTGACTGCTTCCCAGAGACCTCAGGGGTTCCAAACCAGAAAGAGGAAAGAGAGGAAGAGTTCCAGGAAAGAAAATGCAATTAGCGTGGGATGTTGGCCTCAGCCACACGGTCAACCTTGTTCGACCCAGCTTTCAACAGGGAGGAGCTTTGCAAACACCTGCTTCTGCCTTCATTTGATAAGCTTTCTGGTCCACTCCCATAAACCTGATCCTGCTGACCTGGAGAATGATGAAAAGGCTGAGTGCTGGGGACCTGAGGGGATGAAAGGGGACGGGGGAGGACCACGGGGTGGTCATATGACCTGGGGTCGCCAGCGGCTTAAGGCTTCCCCTTTGTCTCCCTGCTCTGGCCCCGTGTTGGAAGGTTCTGGTGATTTCCTCCCGCCCCCGACCAGGCCAACAGATGTGGAAAGGTCTCCAGTTCCCGGGGATTCGGACACAACCGCTTGTTGTTTCCCTGCTTGCAGATGGGGCCTGTGATCACAGCTATGCAATCACTCACCAAAGAGCTGAGCCCAGTCAGGTGCGGGGTTCCAACCCACTCTGCATTTCTGCAGCAAGAAAACCGTGTGAGCAACACTGGACGAGAGTGAAAAAGAACCACGCCTCTCCCTGTGTTCTCTAAGTCAGCTTCATAGGAATGCTAAGGACTCGGGGAGAGGCCATGCCTTTAGCTCTTCCACGGTGATAAAATCCTCACGGATGCCGTGACCGTTTGAGCACATGCCACCTTTTGGGCCTGCTGCTTATCTCGTGGATGAGAGTAAGATCCCTGCCCATGTTAAGGCTGGAGTTTGAAGGACCCTGCTCCCCCGAATGGGATGTCTTCCACAGTCCACTGAGCTTTCACTGAGCATTGGATGGAAAGGAGAGAAGAAAAGGTAACCAAGGAAGGGGTGCAAGCATCAACCTCTCGTTTACCTTTATTATTCAACATAGATAGTCTGAGAAATTTCTCGGTGCCTAGTTTCCTCGTGCCACCCACATACCTTTTATGAGTGGGGCAAACAGAAGCATGAAAACACACTAACTTCCCATAAATAAGGAGCTTGTCTCACATCAAGTCCATCCCCAAGAATAAACTGATGCCTAATGATATATTTTCTAGCTTTTGAAACACAGGATGGCCATTGCAATCGGACACAAACACCTGGTACATGTATGTCTCAGGATATAGTACATTCACCCATAAATGCCGCCAGTGATAGAAGGGCACCCTTCTCTCTAAAGCAATGGTTCTCAAAATAAGATTTATGGAACCCTGAGGTCCCTAAGACCCTATGACCATGTCTGCAAGGTCAAAATCATTTTTATTATAATACCAAATTTTCATTTGCCTTCTTCACTGTGTTGACATTTGGGTAAAATGCTGACCTTAGACAATGTCCTGGCGGTAATGATATCTTCACTGCCAAAATGTCACAGGACAAAAAAAAAAAAAGGAAACCAGTTTTGACTTAAGAGTGTCTTAGATGAGGCAGTCAAAACTATTAATGTTATGAAATCTTGTCCCAAGTGCACATCTTTTGACTATTCTGTGTGGCAAACCGGAAAGTAAGCATTCTGAAACACAAAGGTGGTTTGCAGGAAAGGCATTCATGAGAGGAGGAAGTTATGAGCCGAACTAGCCCTTCCATGAAACACAGTGTTTACGCAAATGGACCAAATAACCTTGGCTATTCAGACTTGGTTCCTGGACAGACACTTTCTCCCAAATGAACAAACAGAGTCTGTCACTTCAAGAAAGATAACTGACAGTAGTTGTTGCCAAAATAAAAGCTTCTGAACAAAAATTAGAATTTTGGAAAACTCGGATCTGCAGCTTAACACCTTCCCAATACTGAAGGAAGTTTCTGACGAGACCAGGGCTGTTATTAGCAAATACGAATTTTTAGTTTTCATCATGAAATATATCCAATTCGGAAGATCTGCATAACTTAGTAAAGCAATATTATCCAAATGACCCAAGCATGGCATCATAAGATCACGCACAGGCAGAAGGGCCATGTAGAGCACAAGCCAGACCAAATGGATTCTATGTAACTGAGCATGAAAAGTTCATTGATATCGTTTCAGATGATACACTGCAACTAACACTTCATGAACTACCCTTTGTTGAGTTTTGGTAGGGCATCACAGAATTACAGGCCACCCCCACTATCTGAAAGTAGAGTTCCTATGAAATCTTTTGTAAGCTGAAAAGGCGTTAAAGAGGCAATCACCTTTAATTTCTATGGAAAAGTCTTTTGAGGGTCCTCGGACTCCAAAATACTTCTCTTAGGCTTTTCTCATACCTTAGGACACATCGTGCTAACGAATGCATCTCAAAGACGCAGTTCAAAGGTCTGAGGGCTGGTCGCTCAGATGCCGGAGTGTGGTTCCCTGGGGAAGGGGCCGGGCAGGGCTGCTCTTGCTGGTTGGGGTGCACGCTGCCTCTATCATGGCTCCCCATAAAACAAATGCTGAATGAACAGCATTTTGGGGTTTTTTTTTTTGCCTTTTTTCATAAAAGTGAAAAATCCTCTTAGGATTTCTTTTGGTTAATGAAAACAGGCACTAATGTGGGTTTTTCATAGACGCAAAATGGTATAAAACAGACTTCTGAAAAGTGGGGGTACCTGACTCCACAATCATCTGAAAAGGCTGTTAAAATAGTCCTCCCTTTTCCAGCCACCTATCTATGTGAGGCTGGGTTTCCTTCAGATACTTCAATCAAAACAACATTCAACATTCACAGCTGATTGAATGCAGAAGTAGATATGAGAATCCAGCTGTCTTCCATTAGGCTCGACATTAAAGAGATTTGCAAAAATGTAAAACACTGTCACCCTCCTCACTAAATTTTGTTCTGTTTTGTTGTGGAAAACACAATTATTTTTACAAGAAGCTTATGTTATTTTTAACTTTTTAACAAATAAAAAATTATGAATTTTAATGAAGTAATAGAGATGACTCTTCCTATAAATGAATATTAGATGGATTAATGAATAAATATTAAATATTCTTTTAAATATTCTTGTGTTTTAATTTTTAATAGGGTAGGTGATTTAGTTATCTGTTACTGCATAGCAAAATGCCCCACAACCAAGTGGCTTAAAACCACTATCATTCTTTGTCACCCTCATGGTTACTGTGGATTAGGAATTCAGACGTGGCTTGGGGCTCTCGTGATGTTATAGTCATCTAAAGGCTTGACTGGGGCTGGAGGATCAAAGTGTCTCACTCACAAGCCTGACCATTTGTTGCTGGCTATTGAGAGGGGGCCTCTGTTCCTCCTCATGTAGGTCTCTCCCAGTATACTCAAAACATGGCGGCCGGCTTTCTCCAGAGCGAACAGAAGAGACCAGGCAGAAATGTTGAGTCCCTCTTGTGATCTAGCCTCTGAAGTCACACACCCAGCCTTCTGCCACTCCCTACCGGTCACCTGGACCAGACCTGATTCACTGTGGGAGGAGAACACGCAGGGCATGAATGCTAGGAGATGCAGATCACTGGGGATCTCCCCCGCCCCAGGATTCATCAATAGATACTGCCCACAGAAACAAAGGCTTTTTGGGGTTTTCAACAAATTTTAGTATAAAGGAGTCCTCAAGGCCAAAACATTTGAGAACTGCTAGACTAAAGGAATTAATCCATATCTTAGAAAAGGGTCTTTGCCTCTTCTCTTCCTTCTTCTCCTCCATCTTCATTTTCTTCTTTTTTTGTCTTGCTGATTATAGTTACACCAGCACGGAGGCAGCTTCTTGCTCCTTGAGCTCAGGGACACAGCCTTCTGGCTTTGCTTCTTCTGAATTGCAATTTACTGGGGACTCCCTGTAACCCTGAGTTTGGTGGGTCTTTGCTTGGCAATGCTTGGGGCCTGCTTCAGTTCTATTCACTCTCTGATCAGGCTCTGTGAATTGCCCAAGCCTCCACGAGGGGGTCACCAGCAGGCAAACTTGGGCCACTAGTGGGCAAAGACGAGCAGCTCTGAGCCAAGGGCCTAAAGGCAGTGGAGAGAGCCGATAGTGAAACAGAACAGGGTCCCTCCCTCATCTCCGCTGTTCCTGGAGTTTTCTGTAAACCCCCCATTGCATTCACTCCCCCAGGGGTTTCTGGCAAGCCTCCTTAGGAGCAGAGGCTCCGATGCCTTGCACAGACCTTCTACTACCTGTGTCGTAGAAGACAGTAAAGAGAACCATGCACTGTGTGCAATTTTATTTAAAAGAGTGCCAGAATGTTCTTGAGCCTCTCAGTCTTTTTTTTTTTTTTTTTTTTTCCTTTGTCTTTCTTATCGGAAATGAAAGAAAACAGCCAGGGGAGATAGGATCTCAGGTCAAGAAATCCTAGCAGGTAATTTGGGAGCTGAAAACAAATCTCCCTTGAAATGAATTAAGCAGGTGAAGGGGATTCCAGCTTCAACTCTTAAACCACACCTTATCCTGGCCTGGCAAATGACTTCCTTCCCGCCCCAGGCGAATCCCAACTTCCACCCACTAAATGCCTGCAGTTAATAAATGTTAAACAGCAACAAAACCCTGAAGTGGAAAAAGGAAGACTGATGGAAGGCGCCAAGATACCAGAAGGCCTGCTTGAGAACCTTCCCTGGTTGCCGCATCCACAGAAGGGATTTTTAAGTAAAGAAGCAGGGCCTGGGCTGTGGGGTGGGGAGCAAGCCATGACCGTTTTCAGAACAGCAGAGCTAGGTAAATAACTGACTTGACTTAAAAAGACTATTTTTCTTGATCAGACCTGCCTCCTTGATACCACGAACCACGTTCAAACCCTTCAAGTTGGCTGAAATTTCCAGAATCTATTACTGTGCCCCGATACGAGTCATGCCTCCTGCTAAGTATGCCAGGGCCGGAAAAATCCCAAACTCGGGTCCAGATAAGTCCACTGAGAGTTGGCGACAAGGTTTTCAAAGGTCCGGGGAGACGCAAGAAAAATAAGCATCAAGTCATGCTCTGAGGAATTCACTCAGCGTTACTTTTTATTCCCATTTTACAAAACAGAAGACTGAGGCTTGGAGAAGTCGAGTGGCCCCACAGCTAGCCAGCAGCGGAGCCGGGAGAGAGATTCCTGGGATCAATCATAACGACTGTCATTTGCTGAGCACGTTTGATGAGACAGGCAAAATACCTTGTGCTTCTGTGCACGTTAACTTTTTCATTTCTCGTGGGTTACTTCCTTTCTAAAGAAGCGAAACTGTCCAATAGAACTTCCTGCCATGCTGAAAATGCTCTGTATCTCTACTGTCTAATCCCATGAGAGTCACCAGCCCCGTGTGGCTATTGAGCACTTGAAATGGGCAAGTGGGACTAAGGAATGGAATTTTTTATTTTATTTCATTTTAACTGATTTAAATTTAAATAGCCACACATGGCTGGTGGCTACTGCATTGAACGATGTAGCTCTAGGAGGTTCAGCAGCTTTTTAAAAAAAGCTTTCAAAAAGGGGGCGCCTGGGTTGCTCCTCTGCTATCCGTTTGCTCCGTTGCTCTGATCTGTTCTGGGCTCAGAACAAGATCCCAGGGTCCAGGGATCGAGCCCCGCCTCAGACTCTCCGCTCAGCGGGCAGTCTGTTTCTCCCTCTGCCTCTTCCTCCATTCATGCTCACTTTCTCTCAAGTAACAAATAAAATCTTAAAAAAAAAAAAAAAAAAGGCTTTCAAAAACTTGGTAAGTGGAAAGGCAAAGGTTGCTTCCCAGGCTGACGGAAGCCAGAGCCCCTGCCTTTCCCTTCGTTCCTCTGCTCCCCAGCGAGGTAGCCTGCATTTTGCAAAATGAGAGGCCCTGGGAAGGAAACTGATGAGACAGTACACAGTCAGCCAAAAATATAGCCAGACCCCCTAACGGCCAGGTCTGTACTTGAGTCTGATTTTTCTGACTGTGTCTAGAGGCCCACACAGAGGTGCCAACAAGTGGCCCAACAGCCCAGCTAGAAGATCGAGACCCTGCAGCAGCCACTTCCCAGAGCTTACGCATAGTGGCCCGGTTAATTGAGGGTTCTATGACTCATGGGTCCCAACCCTGCTATTTAAACATCAGCATTTCCTTTTTTTGGGCTTAAGACTAATTGGTATAGAGGTAGTGAGCTCCCAGGCCCGGCCCCACCCTGCCAAAACATGTAGCCCTCAAAGGTAGAGCTACCATCGTCCATGTGTCTGAGTGCAAGCCTTTCACCCGAGCCAGCCCGTCATGCTGTCTTCAGCTTCCCTCCAGCCCCCAAGTGTGCATCCCTGCCACCTCACTCCCCTGCTCCAAAGCCTCCAGAGACACCCCAGGATGCTCAGAACGAATGCCAAAGTCTTCCTTCCCTGAGCCGGCCCCCACCCACTTCTCTGACCTTCTGTCCCAGGTCGTGCCTACCATTCACTATGCTCCAGCCCCTGACTTCCTAGCTGTTCTCCAACACTTGTCACCCTTATCCTCATCCCAGGCCTAGAATGCTCTTTCTCGGGCTTGAATGTGGCTCACTCTCTCTTTATTCAACCTCTGCCCAAATGTCACCTCTTCCGAAAGGCCTTCCCGACTCCACCGTGTGTAACATAGTGCACCCCTCACCCTGATCTCTCTACCCAGCTGTACTTTTTCCCAGGTACCCTATCACTAGTTGATACATGTATATATCTACATATGCACATGCATATTTGTTGTGGGTGCTGGTCGGTCAGTTTGCCTATTGTCTGTCACCCCCACTAAGGTGCAAATAGGGTAAAGACAGACATTGGCTTTCTTTACTCCATATCTCCAGTGTCTAGAATAGAGTGTGGCACATAGGTGCTTAGTGAATATTTGTTGAAGGAATCAATGAATAAATGAATGCATGAGTGACTTCCTAGTGTGAGTGCAAGGGGGTGCACAAGGGTGGGGAGGCTCAGGCTTGGCTCGCTCTACACAGATCAGTGCTTCCATGGCTTGGATACCGAACCATGAGAAACAAAGAGATTTGTTGGTTTAATTTCTTTTGCCCTGGGAAAGTTAAAGATCACAGATAATCCAAAACTCAGTGCCAAGTTCTCTATTTATAATCGAGGAATTATTCACACAGAGGTAAACAAGAGCAAAGGACAGACAAGTGAACTGTAGGAGGAGAATGATGGGAAACAGATTGAGGGACCTGGGTGCCTTCAATAGGCCTGGGTTCCCAGCAGCACTCATTCAACCTTGGATCCGGAGAACCCTTGACAATTTTCAGTCCCAGAGTCATTTGGGCCAGGCCACCCAGGTAAGTGGCTGTTAGGAGTAAGGTGGGGATTGTAAGCAGACACCACCAGGTAAGTCCCATCCCTATGCGACAATGATATCACTGGGCCATCGGAAAGGTACACCCAGGACAGCAGGTGTTTCTCCAGAATGCCCAGGCTCATGGAGTTTTCCTAAGACCTGGATTTTGGGGGGAAATTTTCCTTTCCTTCTTTAAGGTATTCCACAGAATTGTATCTCTTTCATTTCCTCTCAAAACTTCAAAGAAACAAAATTAGCAGTGTCTAGAAGCGTCTGACACACAGGAGGTAATCAGTAAGTACTGAATGAGTGAACGACAATGTCAAGGCGAAGTGAAGAATGGTTGAGCAAACCCTGATCACTGGGAACCATGGGCTGGACCCTCTACTCCAGCTCTAAGGCCTCAGTTTCCCTATCTGTAACACTGGCCTGGCTGAGCTGTACTTGAATTTCCCTCCCAGCTCTGACACTCTGTAATCCTCTGAAAAATTGTGTTACAGCTTTATTGTGGATTAGGTCTATCTAGCTGGTGTCCCACTGAAAGCAAGGCCTGTGGCTCTGGAGACTGTCCATTGTTTTTAAGCACCAGAGGTTATTAAATAGCAACTCTCCCAAAATATTTTTCATGTCCTTCATGAAAGAAGGTTCTGGAAGGCAGCCATCATCAAAATAGGAAGTAAAGCCAGGCTGGGTGTTCCATTTAGCAGATAACACAGACTCAAAGTTCCTGTCACCCCATATGGTGATTCTGGGAGCTTGACCAGAGTTCAGAGCAGTAAGAAATCATCTCTGAGGCTTGTGGGATTTAGTACCTATTTCCCTCCTTTCCGTAGCTCGGGGCCCTGGGTGCCAAGATAGGCTCTCATGACTCTCCTCTCAGGGCCTCGGTGCAGCTAGGCTAGCGTCTGAGGAGAGCTCGCCCCACTGGCAAGGCCAGGACTCCCAGTCCTGGCTCGGGGGGCTCCCCTGTCCACTGCGGCATTTTATTTTAAGCTACATGTGAGCCTGTCACTTCCCTCTACTCTTAGAAGTGTCCTAAAGCACCAGTCCCGTAGAATTCAGACTCCTTCTCTACCTTTCCAACTCTGTCCACTGCCTTGATGCACCAGGAAGAGAAAGAACATCTCTAGTCGAAAGTCTGGGAAAAGACAGGACCGGCTTCTGCCGGGGCATCTCCCTCTGCCTCAGTTTCCTCAGATGTGAGGTCAGAACGGTGTGCTGGTGCTCAGGTCCTCTTCCAGCCTCGGGATCCACCCCGCCCCTCCCCCACCAGCCCCTTCCCATGAGGGAGTCACAGTGGGCACGCTATGTAACTTCCATTGAGGCAGGGCTCCCCTTTTTCTTTTCTTTTTAATGCTTTTAGGTACTCTAGGAAGAGAGAAACATTTTTATGATCCCGGTAACCAAACAACATAATGAAAATCATGGCAACCATCAGCCTCATAAAACCCACGGCAAAAGCCTCCCCATTCTCAAATAAGACCCTGGGAATTCCATGCTCTCTGAAGCCCTAAGTGGCCAGGGCCTCGCTGAAGGCCTCGGGACGCCGGCTGATGGTTGATGAAAGGATTTTAACGCGCCACTGAAATTCTCTTTTCCAAAATAACCACTTTGAAACCTGTTAATTACAGACACACAACCAACCCTAGCCCCCCCAACGGGACCCGGGGCTTTCACCAGGGAGCGCCCAGCTCCGAGGCCGGCTGCTTCCATGACGCTACACATGCTTTGTGGTGGGTGAATTAGCTTCAGGAAGAGAATCCAAATTAATTAAAACCACATGGCCCCTCCCCTCACTCCCCCAGCCTCCTACCCCACCTCCCTCCCCTGGAGACAGAGGCCAGTTCAGTCTAATTTGGTCCAGTGTTTTTGTTTCCTAAAATCTGTCTTGGGCTCTGGGCCATTAATAGGTTGCAGCTGATTTTAATCTACATGAATCAGAGACCTCGCTTCTTTGGTTTTAAGGAGATTACAAATTGTGTGTCCCACAAACGGGATGGAGGGGCAAGGTCCTGAGTGGGGCGGGGGAAGGGGACAGATCCTGGAAGTCACAAAAACTCTGCTCTCCATTAAGTGGGTGGGTTTGAAGGAGTCTGTGATCTCTCAAAGCCGGAGGAAGGGAGTGAAAGGGAGGTGAGGGTCTTGCCGAGGTGACCCCATGGTAGGAACACATGTGTGAACGGAATTAAAGTCAAGGATCTGGAGGAGCAGAGAGGTCTCTACTCACCTGTCTTCAACACATCCGTTTCCCAAGTTTTTCCCGAGCACCTGTCCCGAGCTAGAAGAGGGCTCTGCAAACCATGACCCGTGGGCCGAATCGGGCGCACAGCCTGATCTCGTAAATAAAAGCTTCATCGCAACACAGCATGTCCATTCCTTATGGATCATCTATGGCTGCTTCAGCAGTGTGGCAGAGACCCGATGGGCCACAGAGCTGAAAATATTTACTACGTGCCCCTTGGGGGTAAACGTTTGCCGACCCTCAGCGGGAGAAGCTCCCCCGGAGAGCTGTTGCACTTATGTGACGATAAAGGACAGACGTGGGACCCACTCGGTTCCCACATCATACCACGATCTAGTTCCTTCTAAACATCACTCTTCAGAAAGTGTCTTCATGTCATTTAATAGATGGCCGTAAAGAACAATGCCAACAATCGTGCCACTCAGTTAAGGGTCTAAAGTCCGCACCCCGAACAGCCCTACACTTCTGCTTCACAGACAAAGGAGGAGAGTCACTCAGATAAAGCAACTCGCCGAGGGTCACATGGGAAAAAGCCCAGTTAGGAAGAGCCAGGCCTCTGGATGATGAAGATGATGGTGATAAAGAGAGCTGGAGGCTTGAACATGACACTACTCCTTATATGTGTTATACTGGCCATTTCATGAAGTTTTTGTGGATGGGTCTGCAGATAATCCAGTGAGAGGCTCAGGGAAATATCCCTCCATTTTTTCGGTAAAGTTGTGTAGCATTGAGTATCAGTGAATGGGGATGAGAATTGGGCCAGACCCCTTGAAAAGCGCCTTTATCCAAGGCCCAGTGGCTAGTGAGTGTTGGGGGTACTCAGTGTAGGCCCTAGATGACTCTCTCCCAGTCAGGACCCCAGGCTGCCCCACACCCTCCAGTGTGCCTATAAGATGGTCCTTGGCCTTCAGGGACCTCCAGATTAGCAGGGGAAGATGCAAGGACGGGGTGTATTATGATTCCATGACATGCACAGTGATGGAGGGGTACATGGGATTCTTGGGGAGGACAGAGGAGAGGAACCCCACCCTTCCCTAAAAGCAAACCCCTCTGTAAGGAAACTTGATGCCAAAGTTATTGAATGGAAATGCAACCAGGCCCCCTTCCAAGGCTGTTGGGGGCAAAGAAATTGCTGGGGTTATCGTGGTGCCGGGCAGGGAAGCCTGAAAAATCAATGTCCCCCCAGAGCCTCGTCTTGGCAGCAAACAGATGGTGCCCAGAAAGCTGCTGCCTTGGAGCAGGAGGGGCAAGTGCAAGTCTTTTCCCACAGGAGCCCATTTCCTCCAGGGCTGGGCCCAGCTCTAGGGGGAGACCCTTCTAGCCAAGGAAGGACAAGTGCCAGGCTGTGATCACAGTTGTCTGGAGCACTCTGGAAGGTGGCTCTGTTGGGCCTTGAACAGAATCACAGATCAACAGAGGTCTACACTAACTTGCATAGAAGGTTAACTCTATGCAAGGGTCCCCAGCAAACAGGAGCCAAGAGGTTCTATGAAGGATAACGATCTGTATCTCATTGTCTCCATCTCCATTGCTGCCTCAATGTCTTTTTTCCTTGGCAAGCTCCTCCTTGAACTTTATGCATTGTTTCAAAGGAGTTTCAGAATTCCCTGAGGAGTCATGGGTCCCAATCTTTCAAGTCCTGCCGTTATTCGGAGGTCTCCTAGTGATGAGATTTTGTGAGTTGCTTGAGGGTGATGGAGGGATGCCCACTGAGCAGGGATGAAATACAAAGCAAACTTCTATCACCATAAACAACTGAAGTCCTGAATCGGACCAGGGCAAAGCCTGGGAAGTGACCCCATCGGCATCTTTGGGTCCCACCACCAAAGGAGCCCTGTACTCAGTAACAGCCTGAAGCAGGGCTTAGGCCTTGGCCTAATAGAGGACAAGGTATGGGTCCTCTCGCTTCTACCTCCCAGGGAGCCTCCTAACACACTCCCTGACTGGTACTCTTTCCTTCCACCAGCACCAAAGGTTGTGGGTGTGATCTTCAGAGCTCTGTTGTGTCTAGACTCAGTTTCCTGATAGATTTGGGCTCTCTCTTTCATGGAACCCAAGAGCCAGAAGATTGTGCTACTCCTTCCTTGAGTGTAGACTATAGGAAGAATAGAGGCTCATGACCATCACACAGGTGCACCAGGAACCCGTGTGTGTTCAGGGCAACTGATCAAGCTATGTTGACGAACAATGGTGGCTCCATTGACCTTGGTCATGGCTTCAAGTCCCTTGATTGGAAGAGAATATATCATGGTTAATTAGCAGCTGCTGAGCATTTATTATGATCTAGCTGTCACATGGATGAATATATTGGCAAGACAGACGCTGAGGAGGTGGCATGCCACGGAGTTTGTTTATAGAGTGTGTGTGGTTCCTCCTCATACTGAAGCATTCGGCAATGTCTGCTCATAGGCACATCATTGTGGCATTGGGTCAAACTCCCAGCTTCACTGGAGCTGTCAGCCTGAGGACCCTGTATGATCTGGGGCCCTCATACAAGAGCAGAGTGCTTAAGTCAAGCTCTCCCCTTCCGTGCCACTACACAAAAGCGAGTCAGAAGAAAGCAGAGTGAAAAAGCTCATAAACCCTTCCTAGGGCCGGGCTCACAAATGAAAGCTCCGAGGGGAACAAACCAGATAAGTTTCAAAACACATACACATGCTGGAATGTCCAGCTGCTATTGGAGGAGCAGATCGGGAACTAACGTGGCTTTGGAGTGACGAAGGATGGAATTTTGAAATTAGATCTCTACCTTCTCTCTCTCCCAAGCACACAAGGGTTGGAATTATGGATTAATACTGAAAATTGATTTCACTGGTCCTTTAAAAGACATAGGGCAGTGGCTCCCCTGCACTGTGCTCCCCCACCCTCTCAAAATACCCTGTCCCTCAACTCACCTCTGATGCCTGGAATTTTTGCTCTAAATCATATTTTGTGTCCTGTATAAACAAGGGCTGGTAATTAGTACAGGAAATGAACTTCACAAGCATCGAATGTGCACCAACCTGTGGCATAGGGAGTTGCCAAGATATTCTTCTGAAGATTTTCATAGACTCTTGAAACTTTCTTTCAGCTTCCCCTTCGCACACTTGAATGCGTGCACACACGCCATACGTGTGCACCTACCCGAACACAGAATTTCCCCTGTTGCCCCCAACACACAGGGACAGAGGTCTGTGCGCATACACAGATACACTCCCGATCTCAAAACTTCCTCTTGGGTCCCCACTGCCTCCACCTAGAAATTCGAGCATCCAAGCATGTGGGTGCTCCCAGAAGCCCTCCGATACACACAGGGCTTTTTGCCCCCTCAGCCTATGCCCAGCACACATGAACCCAGAGCCACAGCTATAGCCTGAAGGGAGTACATGTGCATGTGTGCGTGTGTGCACGCGCACACACACACACACACACACACACACACACACAGACACACACACACGCAGAGCCACATTCCAAATGGTTCAGTCATAGCCGTGACAGGCCTGGGTCTGCTTTGCTATTGTTTCTCCGTTGCCTCTAACGGGGTGTTCATGTCAAAGAGATGAACCTCTTTAGCATTTGCCTCGAGTTGGAGTGTTGGGAAGGTGGCTTTTAAATGTGTGTGTGGGTGGCAGAGTGAAAAGCAGGGACAAAGGCACTGCTTTGGGTCACCTGCCTTCGTCTCCCACGCTAATGAGCACTGTTCTGGGTTGTTTGGGGCGCCTCTTTATTTGCTGTTCCATCTGAAACCAGGCTGAGAGGATGGAGGCTCAGCGGGACACCTTCCGCAAGTCCTCTCTCAGGGTCCTGCTTCGCCTCCTCTGACCGCTCCCAGTGTTCGAGGCCCACTCAAGCCACCTGAGCGCAAGGCCTGGGTGGGACGCCTCAGTCACCTGAGCAAAGACTAATATGGATAGAAAATCAAGGAGATGAAAACAGGCCCCAAGGGACCACTCCCGCTGTGGGAACTCTGACGGACACGAAGAGCTGGTATGTGGAGGGCTGCCGTTCCCCTCCCTGGACGGTGGGAAATATCGCACTGCATGAGCAAAGGGGACACCGTCTGCATGGACAACAGGACCGGCTACTATACAACTTCATCTTGTATGTGCAAGAGCCAGATGACAGGATGCATCTAAGAAGCAAACCAGCTCAGAGCTGCCTCCTCGGGTCGGGGTGGGGGCACTCTGTTCCCCACATCCTTTCCCCACCACCGTTCACTCCCGGTAGGCACACACAGGGCTGCGACCGCTTTCTCACTGCTCCACTGAACAGTGCCAAGGCGCTGTCTCGAAGTCTGTGTACTTTGTCCTCAGCCACCGCCTGTAAATTCCACCCCACTCTCTTCCCCAGCAGAATCCATTTTCCAAATAAAGTCTTACCAGAAATCTCAGTGTGCAAAAGTGATAGAAGCAGAGATGCTGTGGTGGTGAGGGGAGGGGATGAGTTTGGGGTGTGTGTGTGTGTGTGTGTGTGTGTGTGTGTGTGTGCATGACGGTGGTGGGGGTGGAGGGTGCTTCCATCTGCTCTGGCTCCATCCTGATCCTCCCCCCTGCTCTACTTCAGGGACTCCCTGCGGGGTTCCGTGGACCCCAGTTTGAAAACCATTACCATAACGCACACCCTTCCTTGGGAGAATTATTGGACTTTAGTACCCAAGGGCACCCACAATGACAAAGAGCTGCTAGGAATTTGACAGCCCTTTCAAATTAGCCTTTTACATACTATCGATCTGGGCTGTAGCCTATATTTAGTGTGGTGTACAGAGGGACAGACCCCTTGCTAAAACTCTGCACCCCTGAGCACAGGTCTGCGGCTCACAATTTGGGAATTGCTGCACAGGAGCTAGAAGAAGAGCAAGAAATACACTGGGGTCCCAGATGGAGTCATACTATGAAAGGGCTTCAGTGTCTTAAAGGAATTTGTGCCTGATGCTATTCGGCAGTGGAGAACCATTAAAAAGCCATGTGCAATTATTATTATTATATTATGAAAGCCGAGAAATGACACGATTGGACATGAACCAGCAAAAAAAAAAAAAAAAGGATTACTCCTTTGTAATTAAGTCCCCTGACCCACCTCCAGTTGTCTGAGCCTCAACATCCACTGTCCCCACCAGGAGCAATTTCCCCCAGAGCTTCCCGGGTGTCAGTCCAGACATCACCTTCCTGTCTCCATCATCAGAGGGCTCACCGTGCAGCACGTTAGCGCCCACTGATGCTTACACAATGAACACACGCCTGAACTAAAAAATGTGCATGCGGGTAAACAGAGGGGGATTTATACTGCATGCGGGCCAAAGTGAGGTCTAAGTCCTCAGTTTTGCCTCCCTCATTCCTAGACCTTCTCACTCCCACCCCCAACCGCCCCAGAACCTCTCGGAAAACTTAGTTTTATTTGCTGGGCTGGGAAACGGAACTGGAAGTGGCACCCAACACGGCCTTGGGGAATGAGGCTATGTTCTCTTTACCTCGTGGAGAACCATGAAAGCTTTCGGTACCCACATCCGTCCGAGCCTAAAATGAGGGGTCCTGTCAGCATGTGCCTCCCAACCTCAGAGAGGGCCGTGGGGATGACGACGTAATTAGAGCCTGTGAAGGCTCTGTGCTTCCTGGATGAAAGACAACACTCTGAAGTTTTATTATCTACCTACTCTGCTTTTTTATTGTTCCAGTTCCCTTCTGTTTTTCCTTTTGGGGGTCTGTGTAAACTTTATTAGGTATTAATTTCAAAAAAGTCCTCCTTGCACCTCAGAGAGGGATTTTATTTGGTGCCTCAGAGAATTTCTTTCCATAACCCGGACCCTCAAAGGATTCCTCTTAGGGTGAAAGCGGCCTGCGTGTATTCAGCTGCTCAGTTCAGTTCAATTGAACAAATATTTACGAAGCATCTACTAACATACGCCCAGCCCCGAGAGGCAGGGCAGGCCTGGGAAGAGGGGGCAAGGTTATGAACTCGGGAGCCAGGCCTCCCGAGGACTGAGCTCCAGCCTGGCAGCTCCATGTGGTCCTCGGAGAGCCTTGGTCACTTCTTGGAATCTCTGTTTCATCACCTGTAAAATGGAGATAATCCCATCCATCTCTCCAGGCAGAGTAATAAAGAGATATAAATCTCACAGTGAGTAGTGGGTGGCGGGTCAGTAATTCCCCGCTGCCCACCCCCTCTTTAGGATCTGGTCTCTGGAGAAGGGGGAGAGGAAATGCCTCTACCTTCATTTCTGTCTCGTCTACCCTGAGGCCCTCCATCTAGTCCCTGTCCATCCATTTTTGGAGAGAATGCCAGCTGGTTAAATCAGCAGTTCTGGAACGTTCTCATCTCACTTTCCCCAGCACTGCTGGGCAGCCCATTTCCTTAACACATTCCCCCCTCTACCCAAATACCTCCCAGGCCTCCACATCAGTATCCCCCTCCATCCCTTCGAACCCATTCCCAGGAAGGAGAAGAAAAGAACTTTCCCATCCCTTTGAGAAGGAGAGCACAGTGGAAATGGCTTTGCTCTGTTGCACCCCCTTCGCAGTCTCCGGGGAAGGTGATCTGCGGGCAGGGGAAGGTCAGCAGGGTGGGCTGAGGCAGTCCAGTCTGGGCAGCACCAACACAGCACTCAAGGCAGCGTCTTTTCACAGTTTCCTTGCCCCCCGGATGCAGCATGGAGGATGACCCCAGAATGTTCACTGGCAGATACCGCCATCCAGTCCAGTAAAGGCATCCACACGGGACCCTGTTGCTCCTTGAATGAGGTTTCTCGCTGTTTCTCACGTTGCCACGGAGGAGAGTGGACACAAGAAAGCCCCTAATAGGCACCGAGAGGCCAACACACAGGAACTTCAGCTTCCGAGGGGCCAGGCATCTCCCAGACCCCTGGGAGCATGGAGCTTGCAGGTGGTCTGTTCAGTCTGTTCTTTCAGAAGTGAGCCAGGGAGGCCAGGAGTTATTGTTTCCCCGAAAGGTAGGCCCTCATCAGGTGGGTGGTCCTAGCATTTTCCCTGGGCTTTGATTCCCTCCCTCTTCTTTTCAGGACCACTGGGGGTGTTACTTCCCCTGGCCCAGCAGCACTGTGGGGGGGGGGGGGGCTGGCCGCCCCATGCCCTGGCGCTGGGTTTTCCCACAGGCCCCCACGAGGGCAGCCCGCTTGCCTTCAGAAAGCCCTGGGCGGCCCCTGGGGGGAGCAGGGCTGCAGCTGTGGGCCCCTCCCACTGCAGCAGGCTTTGATCAGTTCTTGTGGGGGCTGTGTGCAGCCTGACCTCCCATCTCCAGCGCCTCTCAGGTGGAAAGTTCTGTTCAGCCTGTCTGTGGCTTCAAAGGCTCTCCCTCCTTCAGGCTGAGACGAGACTGATAATGGTTCTCATTTTGTCGTGTGATCTCCCAGCAGCCCCCATCCTTCCATTGACAGGCTTCTGCTTGTTTGCTTGGGCTGCTTTGGCCGAACTCACACCACCTTTCTGGTTGAGGAAGCACATTGACATCCTCCCCCATTGAGGCGCCTTTGATGGCTCAGACGTGGCCTCCAGCCCAGACAAAGGTGACCGGGCCACCGCAGCTGGGCACCTGGTGAATCAGACTCGGGGCGTCGGGCAGGGCAGCCACTGGAGAGAGGCAAAGGGCTCCCCAAGCCTGCAGCCTTTGGGAGGAACGCTCGGCACCGCCCTCCCCGCCCCAAGGAAGCCGAGGCTTTCTGCCCCAGCTCCCCACAGGAATCCAGCTGTGGGGGCTGAGGTGCGCGCCACCTGGGCCCGCGTCTGGACCTGGCTCTGTGTCGGAGAGGCCGCGAGGCCTACAGACGCCAGCTTCCCAAGAGCCCGAGCTCTTCGCTGTCTTGAGCCGCAGGCACCAGGCCAGCCAAATTCGGGAAGTTCCTTTTAGGGCCTATTATTTCCAATGGCTGTGGCCTTCTGGCCTCAGTTCTCAGCCCAAGGGGTAAACAACAGCTGAGTGGCCACTCCGGGGCCCACTTCCAGCGCCCTCCCCACCCTGGCTGCTGACCCTGAGCCTGGGCCTCCCGGCCCCCAGCCCAGGGTGAAAGGACAAGGCCAGGGTGACCCAGGTGGCCATCAGCGAGTCTGGGCAGGATTGCCGCCTCACCAGAGGTCCAGGGGGCCTCAGAGCGGTGCGCTGAGCTTCTCTGCGTGAGGGGTTAGGCTGCACACTGCCCTTCAGTTTCCTCATATTTAAAATGAGGGTGGCCAAGGGCAACAGGAGCGGTCAGGAGAGCATCCTTCTTCCCCAGCCTGATAGCGCAGTGCTCTTCCTTCCTTTTGATCGTACTCAAAACAACTGCGGCCCTAGAACAATGAGGCCGGGAGGAGGCCGGAGGGGATTTATTATGCTGTTGTCCTGTGGCACAGCCTCGCCTGACTTTATCTTGCACCGAGGTCTGCGTGGGAGGAAATCTGGCAGGCCCTCGGGTCGCCTCCCTGCTCCTGCACTGCCTCCAACTCTGGACGCTGGAAGGCCAGGGAAGAAGCTGTCCCGCTAGCCCCGCCCCAGCCAAAGCAGCAGCCAGAGGGAGTTCAGTGCAGATCTCTCCCAAACTCTGGGATTCTGGGAAAGGCTCAGGGACTCCAGGTGTCCACCCTGCCTGAGTCCATCCTGCCGAAAAGAGGGTCCCAAACAGCGTCCATCCTGGGGAGACGGTCGGGCTCGAGCAGAGCCTTACTCTCCAGCCAGCTCCCTCTCTCTTCTTTTGGTGGTGGTGGTGGGGGGTAGTTGGCCTGATGGGCTCTGTTTGGGGGCTGTCCAGCATCTCACAAGGGAGAGGCCACTTGATTAGGGGTTTCATCTCCCCCTACCCCCTGCCCCGGCATGGCCGACATGGGAGAAAGGCTTGGAGCCCGGGGACTGAGAGGATCTTGATCAGTATCAGTTGGGACTAGATTTTCCTGGAATGTGGATGTTTTGCCGTCCATCTGCTATCAGCCGGAGCTAACCAGATCCTCGCCCAAACTGTACTGTCAGTGGGTTAATATTTAGAAAATAAACAAATCATTCTCATCAGCTAGCCGGGCACTGAGGGGCACCCGAACGACCGTCTTCGTGAAGCTAGAATCTTCCCTAATGCTGTGAATTCAGCACAGGTCTGGTGCCACCATCGTTCCCTGGATGACCTTGAACAGGCTACATGACCTCTCAGAACCTCAGTTTACTCATCTGTAAGATGCGGACGAGAACACCAACCTTGTAGAATTGTTTCGAGGGTCAAATGACATAACATATGTAAATTACATACCCGGTGTTAAACGTTCTATAGAATATGGTTGCTATTGTTACCACCATTTCAAGTCAGTGCGAGGGTCTGCCCTGACCTCCTCAGATCCTGAGTAGCATCCTAAGTGAGCTGTGCGCCCTGCTCTCAGCCACGAGGGGCGAATACATGACGATCTCGGGAGGAAGCACAGAGCTGACCAAGTCTGCCTCAGACTCCAGCAGCAAATCCAGGTACTGGACGTGGTTTTCTAGATTCTCTCTCTCTCCCGTCACAGGATTTGTCTATGCAACCCCATGGTATTAGGTTCCTAAGATGGCTGCAACAAATTATCACCAACCCGGTGTCTGAAAATCACAGAAATTTATTCTACCACAGCTGTGGAAGCCAGAAGTCCAAAATCAAGATGTCGGCAGGGCCATGCTGCCCCCCTCCAAGGGCTCTCGAGGAGAACATGTCCCTGCTTCTTTCAGCGTCTGGTGGCTCCAGCCATTCCTCGGCTTGGGGCTGCCTGATTCCCGTCTCTGCCTCTGTGCTCAAATGGACTCCTCTTTTTCCTGTGTCTCTCCTTTGCGTGTCTTTTATAAGGACACTGGTCATTGGATTTCGAGCCCACCTGGGTAATCCAGGATGATTTTACCTCAAGACCTTTAACCTAATTACAATGGCAAAGACCCTATTCCAAAGACAGTCATATTCACAGGTTATGGGATGTGGACATATCTTCAGGGGGCTGCCATTTAGCCCATCACATCCATCTGCTTTGCAAAATGTCCCATCAGATTATGACTCCAGGGTCAAGACAAAAGCTTTCACTTGTGGCTGGTGACAAGGATCACTCACATCCACTTTGATATCACTTTCTTGGTCCCAAGAAAGGGGCATGGTCCATCTTCAAATGGTAATCTGGTGGTTGGTTCTTTGTTTCCTGGAGGGGAGTGAAGACAAGTTCCTCTTGCCCTGTGAAACACTGAGAAGTCCCTGTGTTCTAGGGCAGCATGCAAATCAGAACTGTGTCCAGGCGCTTCTTGCCCTTAGCCAGATACACTGCGGTTGCAAAGCCTGCTGTGCCCCTGAAGGCTTATGAGGGAGCTGCGAAGACCCACTTCCAAATGGTGTTGAGTCTCCTTCCTGCCAAGCCCATTGGAAGCATTAATTCTCCCAGTGCTCACACCCTTCCCCTTCTTCTCTTCTCCTTGCCATCCTCCTGAGGCCCTACACTCACAAAAAACACCCAGGAGACCTTACCCTTCTCTTTTCTTAAAAGCCTCCTCTGGTCATCCTCCCTTCTCAGGGCCGTGCTCTGAGAGCTCCCTCCTGCTCTATTTCCTCCTTTAGCCCATATTCAGCTGTAAAGATCCATGTCTAACAGGAAGGACACTGTCCCAAGGCTTCCGAGCCACTCAGGAAGGCCTTCCTTCCAAATTGCTGATGCTTCAGCTACTAGACTTTGTGAGAAGAAAGATTATCATACAGCAGTATTTTTTATTCTTCCAATCAAATGATACTCATGTATAGATTTAACATAGGCTTTGACTCCTTCCAAGTGGTTTCAAGAAAGAAACCAGCTCTACGCCCCTTCCCTCTGACCAGTCCAGTTCAGTGGGGCTCTGCTGATGGCCTGGCCTTTCGCCTTCACAGTGACTACGAATAACTTTGCTTTTGTCACTTTCTCTGTAAAGGTGCCCCTCCTCTTTCCAGCTCACAGATGGTAATGAGTGGCATGCATAGAGTTTCAGCCTTCACAAATATGGAACCTCCAAACACTGGATCATGTACTAACAGAATTCCACATGTTTATTGGAATCCAGCTAAAGGTGGAATGTCATTATAACCCTGTAGTCTTGAGAATGGGGTAGTTATGACTCCCATAAGGATAAAATCTGATCTGTGCTTCTACATCGCTGGTGGAATGTAAAATTGTTTAGCCACTGAGGAAAACAGTATGGCAGCTCCTCAAAAAGTTAAATATACATTTACTCTATGACCCAGCAAGTCTGCTCCTGCGTATATACCCCAAAGAACTAAAAACAGTTACTCAGATAGATACACGGGCATGCAAGCTCATAGCAGCACTATTCACAATAGCCAAAAGGAGCAAACAGCCCAAATACCCACCAGTGGATGAATGGATAAGCAAAATGCAGTATGTCCATAGAGTAGAATATTAGTCAGCCAGGAAAGGACTGTAGTACTGAACTAGGCTACAAGATGGATGAACCTCATAAATATTCGAGTGAAAGAAGCCAGATACAAAAGGTCACATACTGTATGTTTTTAGTTACCAGAACTATCCAGAATAGGTAAATCCATAGCGACAGAGTGGCTGGCAATTGGTAGTTTCTAGAAGCTGAGAGGAGGTGGGGGTAGATCGAGGAACACTGAGAGATGCTTGTGGAGTTTCCTTTCGGGGTGATAAAAATGTTAGATACTGGTGGTAGTTGCATAACACTGTGAATGTACTACTAGCCTCTGAATTTTTTACTTGAGCATGTTTTGTGTAGGTGAATTTCACCTTGATAAAAATTTCAAATGTAAAAAAACCCAAAAACCAAAAACCAAAAAAAGAGTAAAAGAAAATCTGACCTCTGTGCTGCCCCCACACAACGCCAGCCCCTGGTCTCGCACTCACGTCACGTGTCCTCCCTTCCTGGGCACACCTGTGGGCTGGTTCTCAGAGCCAGAGCCCCAGATCAGCTTCTGGAGCAGATTACTATCGGGCTCGTTCTTGATCCCTCTTCTGAGGCACATCCTTTGAAACTCCATGACTAAAGCTGAGTCTACACAGCAGCAACCCAGTGTTTGAGCAGAGAACAATGGGTGTGGGTGAGAACACCTTAACAGCCAGACTCTCGTTTCCCAATATTTTGTTTTTGTGGCGGTAAAGTGGATTTTCTAAGCAAGAGTAAGAGGTTTGTACATTTCCCTGTCTTTACGAATTTCTACAGGCTGGGAGAAGGCGAAGAACCCAAGTGACAAGATACCTAGAAAAAGAGGTTCAAGCCCTGCGTGAAGCCCACCTGGGATTCTCTTAGAAACTATTGCTTGTTGAAGGTATGGGGGGAAGAAAGCTCATGCTCCCATTGTATTTGTTCAACCTCATTTAAAGAATAGGAAGAGACCTTTCCGTTTTGTGCTTCCAGAACAGAGAAGATTTGGGACTTTAAGGTGAAAAATGCCTATCAAAGGAACTGGGGCCATGGGGACTTCCCCATATTAAGGGATAGAACGTTGGAAGTCTGCTAACTGAGCTGTCATCCATCCGGGCACTCGCTCCCTCCCTCCCTCTGCAGCCCGTGGTGAGCCAGCGGGCCAGGGGCCAGGCCATGGGCTGGAGTAGGGGCCCAGTGCCTGTCCTGACGGCATTTGCAGCCCCATGTGGAAGTAGGGTGCCCGCACTGCGGGCAACATGGCCATAGTGTGCGTGCTCAGTCCAGAGCGCCGGGAATATGTGCCCGAGGTGATAGGGGACGCCCCCAGGGTTGGTGACATCTGACCCCAGAGTTGAAGGAAGATAGAGACAGGGGACCGGCATCACAGGCAAGTAGGCACGGCAGCTGCTTGGTGTATCTGGGGAAGATGGCGTGTGGTTCCCAGGAAGAGGGCCGCAGGCATCTCTGGAACAGGCAGGCAAGGCCTGGAGGGACTGAGAGGTTGTCCTTGGCGAGGTGGGGAAGAGGGTGGGTCCCGAGAGGCTTGCCCCCCCCCCCCCCCCCCCCCCCCCCCCCCCCCCCCCCCCCCCCCCCCCCCAGGCTTTAACTGCACAGGTGACCTTTCATTTCTTTTTTTTTTTTATTTTTTTTAAATATTTTATTTTATTTATTTGACACAGAGAGAGAGAGAGAGCACAAGTAGGCAGAGAGGAAGGCAGAGAGAGAGGGGGAAGCAGGCTCCCCGCTGAATAGAGAGCCCGACATGGGGCTCGATCCCAGGACCCTGAAATCATGACCTGAGCCGAAGGCAGAGGCTTTAACCCACTGAGCCACCCAGGCGCCCCGACCTTTCATTTCTTAAGCTGGGTGTTGGTGCAGAGAAGCTCATTACGCTTTTTGTATGTGTGAAATAGTCTCAACGGACTTTTCAATCTCTGTGGGAAAGCCCATGGCCGAGGAGGCTCAGGAGCCCTTGCAAGCCTCAAACTTCTGAGCTTCCCACTTCGGGCCCGGAAGCTGCTATTTTGTTACTCCCTTTGCCAAGGTCTCCCAGGCAACACCTCTACAGAAAAAGCAGGACAGAGAGCTTGACCCTCCCAGCCCTGGGGCGCACTCACGGTTCCTGGAACTGACAGTTTCCTATCTAGGGAAGTGTGAGGAGAGAAGAATGAGTCTAAGCCCCATTTTGTGTCCTCGGGGACAGCTTCTACGCCCCTTGATGGACACTGCCCCAAGTTCTTTTTCAAGTGAATTTCCCTTCAGCTACACTGTTTGCTTTTCCTGCCAGCGCATCCTGCCCCCTCCGGCGCGGTCCCGGGGAGGAGACCCAGCCCCTGCCTTCCTGGTGTGCAGAGCTTAGAACAAGAGCCCTCTGCCCATCGGACATCCTTACCATTTCCAGCTATTGAGTGTAATCAGGTGTGCCAGGATCTGATTTCAAAGCCCAAATCCAAGCAGCTCAGAGGAATCCTTTCTCCCTGGTGCTCCAGCAGGAGACAAAGGGGACTGAACAAACAGGATATGCTGAAGCCGCGCAGAGCACAGCCCCAGCAAGACGGGCGGGAGGCAGGGCTGGACCAGACAGCCCCGGAGCTGGGGCCTCGGCATACGCAGGTGATCGTGCCCGAGAGAGAGGAGTAAGGAGTAGGACAAGAGGCGCAGATGTGCCGATCCCTCTGACAGCCTCTCTGGAGAATGGTTCCTTAGGGATAGTCATGCTCTTTTGGGGTCTGGGGAGTTACCAGATCCCTACCTACCGGAAGATCCTGACTCAGGCCATTCACCTTGCAGAAGCTGTTAGTATTTCTAGAAATTGTGGGGCAGGAGAGAAGCTAAACTCAGGGGTGTACAAACAAATCAGGACTGATGTGGGGTGCAGTTATGGAGGAAGACACACTGGTCACAGGCCCATGTCTGGGTCCTGGTGATTCCATGTGTTTCTGTCCCAATTTCTGTCTCTTTTATCCCAGACTCTGATTGCCGGGCTTGGGAAATTCCATCTAGTGAACTCTCTCAAGTCATTCTGGAGAACAGAACCCTTCTTAGGAGGGTAGTTCCTTCTCTCCCTCCTATTGCCCAGTTTTAGATGGGAGAAGTCAGAGCTTAAAATAATATTTATCAGGTACCTGGGTGGCTCAGTTGGTTAAGCCTCTGCCTTCGGCTCAGCTCATGATCCCACATCAGGTTCCCTGCTCAGCGGGGAGTCTGCTTCACCCTCTCCTTTTGTTGCTTCCCCTGTTTGTGCTCTCTTTCTCTATCTCTGTCAAATAAATCATATCTTTAAAAAATAAAACAATATTTATCAATACCAGATTTGAAAGCAAACAAAAGTCACTGAAGGCAACAAGAGTAGGCAGCCACTTACGCTGGAAGGGGAGAAACCCCTGGGGATAGGCTCACCCCCATACCAATGGCAAAACTTAATAGTATCTGCTCCCAGTTCACCATCTTTCAGAGATATGGCCACTGGTGCTATCAATCAAGGGCAGTTGGAATATTGCTACAGGTACCCTTGGTTCTTTCAGGCCCTAGGGGACACACCTCACGTTCTGTGGATGAGGCAGGAAGGACAGATGTCCTCCAGGATGCAGGGTGGTCCCACACAACTGGAAAACTCTACCAGCCTTCAACTAATAGAGCAACACTGGTGGAAGTGGTCATTTCTGAAACTCAACTCAACCCTGAGCTGACCTAGAGTCTTTAAACATAAGCCCTACAGAAAGTATCTGAGAGAGAGCACCAGATTCTAAAGGTCACTGTTGGTTCTAGATGAAATAAAAAGCACCTGGAAAGTAAAAACCTGCAGGACATCTATAGCTCATCATTGTCTCTAAAGGCGACTCTGAAATAAATTCAGAAGTTTCCACGAGGCACTTTAATCTGGCATAAAACATCAGATTTATGGAGATGCATCGGATTTATGGAGGGGCTAATGTTTTGGGAACTAGGGATTCAGAGGCTGTCTCTCAGATAAAATAGGTCTGGCCAGATACTAGGTTGCTTTGCCCCTGTGTGGTGTAAATAGTTGGCATTTGCCGAGAAGGGATAAGAGAGAAAATCACAGCTCGGAGTGGGTATATGGGAGGCACAATGGACATGCCGGTTAGAAATGATTTCTGTTTATGTAAGGAGACAACATGATCGGAGCTTTTCCTTAGTTAAGTGGCCAGAGTGAAAACTGAGTGGGGGTCCCGGGGGGAAGTCTAGCTACATTAAATGAACTAACGAGGGCCTGTTTGGGAGGAGATGGGGAAACCAGCAGATACATCCAGATATTTCTTAAAGGGAGAGACTTGATGAATCCATCATTCTGCTCACTAGCAAATGACCTTCCCAAAGAATTTGAATTCCAGAGAGAGCTGGAGCACAAAATTGCAACGTCTTTCAGAACTTGACCTGTGATTCAAGATGGACTGCTGCTAACTCTGGGGTTACTCAGCCGGGGAGGGTGGGAATGGCAGACTGATTCATCAAAAAGTGGTGGGAGAGCCCTCCAGGTGGTAACTGAACAAAGGAAGAAGGTGAGCCCTGGTGGAGAAGAGAAAGCCAGGAAGAAAAGAAATAACCCTTCTCTCATCTCCTGGTGTGGCCAGGAGATGGATCTGCTTGAGGGAAGCCCAGGGGGCTGGTCTACCCCAAATTCTCTCTCGGAACCAGAGGGATTGGAGCTTGTCTGCGTAGAACTGAAATCCCTTCTCTGCCACTCACTACTTGTCTGACATTAAACAAGCTACCTAACCTGAACTTTGGTCCCACACTTGTAAGACGGGGTGAATGGTACCTGCCTCAGAGGGCTGTTAGGGAAACAAGTGAGCATTTACTGAGCACCTTATATGTGCCAGGCCTGGTATCGGATACTAGAGAGACCACGGTGAAAGGCTGACAGATTCACGAGATCACTTATGTAGTGAACTGGGTGCAGAGCCTGCCTAGCATATAATATAGTAGCTGATCTACAAAGTCCTTGTCGGTGTTTTCCAGCCTAAGATGATTAGAGTCATGCTGTGTGGGATGAAGAGAGGGCAGACCAGCGAGTTTTTGCTGAGCAGTGATGGTGGAGCTGAGACCTGAATGACATCGAGGATCCAGTCCCGGAATCTTTGTCCCCTCCCTTCAGACCCCCTCCCCTCTACCAACTAGGCATCCGCTATGTGCAAACCGTTTTGCCAGGCCATTGTGCCTGACGATACACAGCACTTTGTAGCTTCAAAACTGGCTTTATGTGTCAGAACGAAAGTTTTTAAATTTTTCCTAGGAGCAAGTTATTCCATGGAGAGCCTGCAGGGTTGCTGGGAGAGATTTTGAATTCGTATTCCCTTCGATTAGAGCAGTACTTCTTCGATTGGTTTTATATCCTGGACCCCTAAGAAAGGTCTATCCTAATTATTGAGTGTCCTTGATGTGTGTGACCCGGGTCTGGTGCTGAGGGCATTCAGTGAGCGAGTCAGCGATGCCTGCCTGGCCTCCAGAGCTTATACTGTAGTGGGGAAGACACACGGGGAGTGGTAAATACACTGAGTTATTTATTATGTTGCAGGATGAGGAGTGCTTTGGGAGTGGAAATGTAGACCAGGATAGGGGTAAGGAGAGTGGGCTGCAATTTAAACAAGGTAGGTCTCGGGGCGCCTGGGTGGCTCAGTGGGTTAAGCCTCTGCTTTTGGCTCAGGTCATATTCTCAGGGTCCTGGGATAGAGCCCCACATCGGGCTCTCTGCTTGGCGGGGAGCCTGCTTCTCCTTCTCCCTCTGCCTGCCTCTCTGCCTATTTGTGATCTGTCTCTCTGTCAAATAAATAAATAAAATCTTAAAAACAACAACAACAAGGTAGGTCTCATGGAGAGGTGACATTTTGGCAAAAAATTAGAGGCAAGGGAGACATGCCGCTCTGTGGGAATGGAGGTGAGGGCGTCAGCTATGGGACTGTCGGGGGGAATAGGGTTCCCACAAGGAGTTCAAAGTACAACGTCCATGAGGGGAAGCGTGCTTGGTAACCAGAGGAACAGCACGGAGAACAGGGTGGCCACAGCTGCTGAGCAAGGGGGAGCAATGAGACGGGATGGCAGGTGCTGGTGGGCACATTGGGCTCTAAGGGACAGTGGAGAGACTCTGCTTTTACTCTGAGTGAAAAGGGAGCCGCTTCAGAGTCTTGAGCAGAGGGACAGCATGATCTAATTTAAGTCTTCCAACTACAGAATGGGTCACTGCATTTACTCAGGCTCAGGCCACTGGCGAAGGTTGGAAAGCCACCCATGCACCTACACGGTCATGCCCGTGGCCCCCTGGAGTGAAGACTGGGCAGATTACATCTATGCCCATTTTACACATTGGGAAAGTGTGACTCAGGGAGGTCACGGGGGTGCTCTGAGGGCACACCCTCAGAGTGTGGAATGTGGAATGTGGTGAGCTGGGGACTTGAAGACCTGCGGCCTCCTGTGACTTGGTCTCGGAGGGGTTGCTGGACACCAGGGGCGGGCAGTCACTCTGCTGTCCACCTGAGTCTCTCGTGTCCTTGAGAACTGTTTCAGTGCAGACAGGGGGCCATCTGCGTGTACTTGGTTTTTCAAAATTAGTATTTTATTTACTAAAGTCACACATTAAAAAACTCAGTTAACCCTTAGGCTTTAAAGTTCACCTTTACAAATCTTATTTCACTCCAGTTATAAATCACAGATGCTCAAGAAAAGTTTGTGACGTCCTCACATTTCAAAAGCCCCTTCCCTGCCTTATGCTTTAACAATGAACCCAATACGCTCCACCTAGTACATCACACAACATGTATCCCACGGTAAATCATGCCAGAAAGGAAGAGAGAGCCCTGTTGGAGGTCTGGGCCAGACATGACCGTGACCCCAGGCCTGTGGGGTGGGGCGGACTTCCTGCCAGGCACCCCGTTGCTGGCTAGGGTACCATGACAGAAGATTCAAGAGGCCCCTGGATAAAGGAAGAAAAGGAAAGGCTTTCTCTTCCTCTATTCCCTGTCTCCCTTTTTTACCCTTACTCTGGAGAAAAACTGGTGAGGGCCAAGTCGTAGGATGATAAGCAGAGGCTCAGGGGGCAGTTTCCCAGCATAGACTCTCCAAGCCACTTTCCCCTTCTGTCCACTGTCTACACACCCCAGCCCACCCTCCCTCTGCCTCTCAGGGCTCCAGTCTTTCCCTGTTACCCTCCCTCCTGCTGCCTTCCTCCCCTCCCCTCCCCTCCCTTCTTTGGGCCTTGGGAGATCTCCGCCTTCCCCCTCCCTGTGTGTCCTTCCAAACCACACTCTTTGTTGCTGAATTCAAGGTTCTCAATACAATGAAGCTTTGATGATTGGCCCCGATTGAGAAGGAATGTCAGCTTAAATTAATGAAGGGTCTGAATAATAGAATTTTAAAGCAAAGTTTAGTTGCTTTCACATTTGTAAGACATCCTTTCCACAGGGAGAAGCCTTCGCATTCAAATGCAGTAAAAGCTAATGCTGAGAAATGGGGCAATATGTCTTAGAGACTCTTTTAAATGCTTTAACAGAAAGGGCCCCCTATAATTGGCATATACTTTCTTTGAATCTAAGTGTTTCTGCTCCTAAAACCTTTCATTTTTAGCGGCAACATTTCTTTTTATCACTGAGATTTTACTGGGCTTCTCTCAGATCTATCACAGTTTCAACTCCTGAATTCTTTATGACAGAGACATTTCCACAGAGAAAGTCTCAAAATATTTTGAATTTTCAATTTCATGAGCAATACACGAACATGCTCTTGTTTGAAGAAAATTAAAACCTTAGAAATAACAATAAGTGAAAGCCTTATAAATAATACAAGAATTCGTGTCCCAGTTTATATCACTTTAAGGTGGTAATAATGTATGATCTATAGCAAACTCGATCCTGCACAAAAATCCCTTTTCAGGGGTCCCATCCAAACGGGGACCAACTACATCGGACTGGGTCTTGCTTTCTTGCAAAAATAAGGCATCCCTGAGGTCGGAAAAGCCCCATGCTTTCCCATCTCTCCCATTCAGTACCGCGAAGCCTCAATCCATTCCCATTTTCGTACAGCCGCATTCCACCCTGGAGAGAAACACTCACCAAGATGAAATGAATATGGCGAATGGTAACCATTACTAATTCTAGATAAGGGTACTTGGGGGTTCAGTATGCTATTTTCTCCATGTCCCTGAATGTTTTAACTTTTCAAAACAATAAAAGAAAAACTCACCAACTGCTAATAGCAGAACAGCCAAATAATCCTTGGAAGAGCAAGAGACTGGTTCTAGTTAATACTGTCCTCCCCTTCACAGGGATTCCCAGCCCAGCACTGGGCAGGCTGAGCTTCACTTACAGGTACAGTAACAGAAGAAGTGCATGGTGTACCACTTAGCAATGTTCCCACATTTGTAAGCCCTTTCATACATATTCTTCTTTTCCTTTGAAGGGATGGTAAGGCAAGTGTTGTCCCCATTTTCCAGATGAGGAAACAAAAGATTTGGTGACATTAGCTAATAATGCTGACTCCGTTATTGCTTTCTTACTAGGCAGCAGGAACTGTTCTAGGCTCCTGCAGGTATTAACTAATTTTATCGTGACAACAACTCTGAGTGCCCTGTGTAAGTTGGTCAAGACTGCAAAGCTAGTGAGTAGTGGGCTGGAATACGATCCCAGGCAGTGTGCTCATAAGCCGGAGCTCTTAAACGCCTCCATCCTCACGTGATGGCATGACAGATGTCTTTCCAGCGGTCTGAGAGTGGAAATCTGGCAGCCTCCAGGCTTCGCTCAGACTGGAAATGTGCTGATTTGGCCCATCCAGTATTTTACAATTTTTGAATTAATTGCCATAATTTAAAAATTTATTTAAAGAAAGATTTCATCGGAAAATCCAGATTTCTTGTTCTCTTGACAAATCAGACATACTGGCAACATCAGGCTGGCATCCTACGGCGTAGTAATTGGCTGGAACGGAGTATACATGGCCCCTGTCAGCAGGGCACACTCTTTCCAATTTGTCACATTCCCCACTGCTCCCTATTATTGCACCTGGCCTCTTCTTGCAACTCTGCTACCTAATGTGAACACTTGAGGTTGCAACCTCTGCACTGTAAAAATCTACACCCCTAAAGAAGTAGACTGTAATGTCCATCTGGGTGGCATCAAAACGCTGCCCGAGTCATAGATTCATCCATCTGTCTATCCATCCAACCATCCCTTCATGTATCCAAATGTCTATCTTTTCGCTCTGCCTACAGCAGCCAATCTCCCTAACTAGCTTAGCCATTCTCAAACTGACTGTACAGAGCCCCATCCACCATTTCCTGACCAATATCTACTCTTCTCTTGCACAGAAGGGCAGCGTCAGAGGAGAGGAGATGATCTGCTGGGGAAAAGTTAGGGCAGCTGTTTCAGAATGAACTGTGTTGCCCCCCTCCCCCCAAATTCATACATTGAAGTCTTAACCTCCAATATGAATGTGCTTGGAGACTTGGGCCTTTAAAGGGAGCCAATTAGGATTAAATGAGGTCATAAGAACAGGATCCTAATCCAAGAAGACTGGTGTCATAGGAAGAGGAAGAGATGCTCGGGGCCCACACATCTGAAGGATGATGGGAGGACACTGTGAGGAGAGAAGACTTGGGAGAAACCAAACACATTGGCACCTTGATCTTAGACTTCCAGTCTCCAGAAGTGTGAGAAAACAAATTTCTGTTCTTTAAGCTATTTTGTATGGTATTCTGTAATGGCAGCGTTAGTGGACTAATACAGCAGGAAACTATTTTTCATGTGCCCCCCACCTACCCTTCCACCTCCTCAGTCCTCAGCCCTTTTCCCCTGCACAGACGAATCACCTGACACCCAAAGCCATTTGGGCTAGTTACTAAGATAAGTCATCAGCAATCCCAGTTAAGAAGGTCTGCTATTGGGGCACCTGGGTGGCTCAGTCATTAAGCGTCTGCCTTCAGCTCAGGTCATGATCCCAGCATCCTGGGATCGAGCCCCGCATCGGGCTCTCTGCTTGGCGGGGAGCCTGCTTTTCCCGCTGCCATTCCCTCTGCTTGTGTTCCCTCTCTTGCTGTGTTTCTCTCTGTCAAATAAATAAAATCTTTGAAGAAAAAAAAAAAAGAAGGTCTGCTATTTCTCCAGTGGTGTAAACACAACCACTGGGATGGGCTGGGAGGGTGGGGAGAGTTTGGGAAGATGCCACTAAAGAATTCTGTCAGTGAGATGCACTCAGGACATTTTGCTAAATACCGTGTACCTGAAATAGGGAGATGCTTCCCAAGTGCACAGCATAAGGGGACTCTGGAGTTGAGATGTGGACATGGAAAGTATTAGTAAAACCTAAAGTGGCTTAAGGAACATTGAGAGCCCCGGACCCGTCCAGCTGGTTGGCTAGTTTTAGCAAGTTGGTTTTTTTTCCTGGACAGTATGAGTCCAGCTTAAACAGTGATGGTCAGAATAATTACTGCAAAATTGGCTTCATCCTAAGGCTTCCTATGGGTTTCCTCCAGGTGTTCTGGTTAGAGAGGCTTATGTTATTAACACAAAGATAGGTGGATGCTGATTAACCCCAGAAGGGCCTAGAGGACTGGGAGAAAGCCAAACTGGCTTCTGCTCCATCTCTGTATCAGCTTTCAAGCTGTTAGAGTGGTAATGACCGTGGAGTTGGACAGTGGTGTTGGAGAGAGATGCTGAACAAACCCCAGATGGGCCCCAGATCCCAGGAGACAGACAACGGCAATAGATTTCAACCTCAGATCCTAAATGGAATGAGCAGAGGTCTGGAAGTCATCCAGAGGAACTGGCCCTAGAATCCCTTAGCAGCAGGCTTAGAAACACCATCAGAGCTACCTTCCCCACCATCATGGGCTCCCAGGGAAACTGCGATTTTGGTCAGTAGATAAAAGCTGGAACAAGGTTTGAGGAATGATTTAATCAACACTGACATACCCAGAGCTCATGAAAGGGCAGGGAAATCCAGGGCGGTTTAGACTTGCCTCTAATTCACTTCTAGCCTCACATCCACTGAAAAGAATACAGAGATGCTGACATTTGAATGTAGGTGTTTGGGGTTGGCCTTTAAACCAGCTGATATGGTATTAAGGCAATGGTCTCTATTGAGTAAAAGGCAAAGTCCAGTGTCCTAATTCAATTCTCCCCCAGTCCTCTCCTTGATGTGTGAATTCAGACAATTCATGATTTCTCTGACTCAGATGAAACAGGGCAACACCATGCACGACCAGTCCTCTAAAAATATTAGGGAGATTTGTGAAAACTGCTGATGAAGAGCTTTGGGCATACCGGAAGAACAGGACTGGCAAAGACCTTATCTACAGACTCCTTCACTTGTGTTCTAAACCATATTTTGAAAGTAAATTGCTTGGGACTGGATATTCAAGACTCTGGGACCAGGGCTCCATGAGGTCTGAGGGTGGGGCCTGGGGAAATGCAGAAGTCTGAGACGGGAACTAGGGATCCTTGCAGGGGTCAGAAAAAGCTCTGGGGGATTAGCAGAGCCAGACTATCTTCCTGCTCTGCTCCATCTGGGTCCCTTGATGGAAGTTTCTCATGCTTCTGCTGATTTTGATTTTGGGGAAGGGGAAATTGCTCCAAAGATCAGGAGAAAGAGGAAAGGTACTTGGGTCCCATGGTGGGAATGGGATTTTCTTTAGCTAAGAAAGGGTTTTATTTCCATTCCGCCTTCCATGCCTTTCCCCAATCTTCCTTACAGTCTCAAATACATTTTAAGAGCACTTCCTTCCCACTCGCTAGTCCTATACCTCTGTGATTGCACACTTCAACAGGGCGAGAAGCAGGATACTAGATTAGGGGTTGGTGGATGAGCAGTAATGGGAGCCAGGGCTGTGCCTGGAGAGCAGGCCTACAGTGATGATGGGGGGAAGGAGAAGCAAGAGAGAATCTGCAGCAATCCCATTAAGGGTTCAAAGAGCCCAGTAGGGCCCATCAGGTCCTCAGGCCCTCCTAGGTCCTCTAAAGGAAGCTTCTTTGCCCCACTCTCTGCAACTTAGGCAGATAAGCTTGAAGCTCATCCCTCAGCCCCCAGCTGACTGGCTGGCTAGTGACCAGTGATGTTATCTGAGACAGAACAATAAGATGAGCCTGAGCCAATGAGATTGTCTCTTAGGAATTTTAACTAAGAATACCAAGGAAAGAAGCCAATGGGAACTGAAGTTGAAAGGCTGAGGTATAGAAGGAATTCAAGACCCCCAGATGGGCCATCTGCAAGCTGAAGTTTTGACTAAGCAGAGACTGCTGTCTATAGGGCATGTCTCCTGGGACATGAGTAGCTCAGGTAGAAATGCAGAAGGAAGCAGAGACTCAGAGACTCTGAGGTAACAAATCCCCAGGGCTGCCTCTGCTTCTACAGCCTTTCCAATTCCAGGCCACTTATACCCTTAAAAATACCTATTCCTTTTTCCCCAAAGTAACTGAGACTTTTCTCAATGAAGAGAGCCCAGTTATAACTAATAATTTGTAATAGTTCTGTGTAGGTAAGCTGACAGGGAATTATCTGAAGATATTTGCTTTGGGGAGAATGAGCAAGCTGGTTCCTTTAGCAAACACAGCCACTGCCATTGCTTACTTGGAAGCATCCTGTATATTTGAGATCAGGTTTTAGGCAGGAAATAGTGTGTCCTAAATTCTTCCTTTGTTCTTATGATATCAGGGTAGGCCGAGGCTATGTTTGAATCCTGAAGAAAGGAGGTCTTGGCACCCACAAAAAGTGGACTGGTCTGAGAAAGCTAAGTCCTTTTTAACTTACTAAGATCCAGGTCTACAAATCTCTTAGAGGAAAGCTTTAAAAACCATGACTTTTTACCTAGTTAAAAGGAGCAAAGAGGTGTGGCAGCCATGTTGGTTCACCAGTGGGATCTTGTGAATCATTTCTCATCTCCAGTTTCAGGGCTTAGGAGGGCTAAACTGGAAGGAAAACTGAGAGCAGCTCTTGTCAATATGAGACCTCATCTATTATGTCCACAGCCTGTTGGAAATGTCCCCCGGCAAGGCTGCCATCAGCACTTGACTGAAAACACATGGAAACAGCCCACTCAGAGCAGGAATTCATTATTGGAAGAATAATAAGGGAAAGTTTTTTTTCCCCCTCCTCTCTCTCTCTCTCTCTCTCTCTCTCTCTCTCTTTCACTCTCTCTCTCTGCTGGGAGAGCTGCTTTCTGGAAAAGTCACAGAGCTTAGAGGGAATTTGAATCATGTCTGGTAATAAGGGGAGGAATGGAGGAGAAAGGGCATGTTTCCAGAAGCCCTTTCATACAAAGCATGATGGTTATGGGCAACTCAAAATTAGTTGTTCCATCTTAGATGTATTATTGAAATCAGGCCATGGCTCCCTTTAACCTCTTATCCTTTCCTAGGGTTATTAACGTCTGATAGCTCCAAGGGAAAAGTACCCAGCGTTAACCGGTTTTCCGTGGCTACACCTCTCTTTCAAAGTGGTTGCCTATAGACTAACAATGGGCTAAAAAACTATTTGGTCTTCTTTCCCCAACACTAGCCCATAAGTCTTCAGTATACACTGGGTGATCCAAAAGAAAGGTATGTGCAAGGGATGAGTATGAAAGGAGATATGTGCCAGCTCACAGGCTTCAGCGTTATGTGGCAGACGTAACAAGTGTTCGCTAACACCTAGTTCTTCTTCCCTTCCAAATACAGGGGAGGTTTGTGTTTCCCACCTCCTCAGAGTGGGGTATGGATGCAGGACTATTTGGCCATGAGAGCAGAAGTGGTGTTTGTCAATTCTTGGGGAAAGCACTTCATTGTCAAAGTACAGCCCTTCTTTCTCTTCTCCTACTGTGGCTAAATTGTAGAAGCACATGTCGATACTGAAATGGAATAGTGAGTTGTCATAAGGAGGACAGTGTCCCAGAAGAGTCTCTCAGACATACAGACTTTGTCACCAAGATTTTGAGGGTTGTTTGTTTAGGCAGCAAAACCAAGTCTGTCCTGGCTTATGCCTGCTATTGATTGGTCTACTCTCTTCCCAGATCTGTTTGGAGTTTCTCAAGAACTTGAGCTCCATCTGAACACTGTGCTCACTGAAATTCAGAGAGGTAGGCAGTGTGCTTTCTCTCACAATTCGGATACTCTTTTGAGATTGCGATGGGCTCCCTCATTCCGTCTGAGCAAAAGAGGCCTCTGATGAATTCTGTAGTAGAATAAAGAAAACCCTTTCATAGCCATAGGACAAAAGTGATGGTGACAATATTGAAACCAAAGCTCAGGAAAAAATGACACTCCCAAGGGGCTCTAAGACCACACTTTTAAGGTCAGAATCTGATATTTTGTACTTGCTCTTGCCTTCATTCCCCGCTTCCCCTTACCTAATCCTCATTCCCCATCTCCAGAGTTCCCATCTGGCTCTCCTGATTTTGCCAGATCATCTTTTAAATCCTGTCCCTGAGCAGTAACCTTGCTCACAACATGCAAGACCCAAAGTAAAGAAGTCGGCACTTCTGGGTTAGCCCTGAAATGTTTACTCTGTGGGCTGATAGGGACCACTTCTGAATCCTCACTAGGATTGCTGCACATCAACCAGAGTAGTTCGGAGGTTAGCTCCATTATGGAAACAAAGTTGGACTTTGATATATAAATGTATATGTCCACTTACACATAGAAAAAAAAATCAGTGAGTAGCATCCAATACAAGATACCTCACTGGCCTCTCATGGGAGGTACCAGTTTGGCAGCTTCTGAGCTCATGAAAACCACTTGTGTCTTCTTTCTTGCAAACGTTTCCAGGGGCAACCTCCCAAAGAACGTCTCCTAATCTTTCATCATGGTGGAAAGAGAAAGAGGTAGTCATGGGTCTCTACTAAACTCTCAGCACTGCTGCCCAGGCTCCTGCAGCCACTCCTCCCGGGGGATGATCAGACCACTAGTGTTTCTGCTGGTGATTCTTCGGAAAATATTTGTGGAGGTCCTATTCTGTGCATAGTATGGTGCTGAGTACTTTTGTGAACTGAGGAGGACCAGAAGTCGTCACAGATGTGAACAGAAATACTACATGGGTGAGCAGCGGGAGGGGAATAAGCACGACTGAGTGGGTTCGAATCCACCTTCCGTCACTTTCTAGCAAGAGACTGAACTTTTGCCTCATTGCACATCTGCACAGGAGGAATGATGCGAAGTCCTACTTTGTGAGACTGTTAGGATTAGGTAAGCTTATGCATATATAGTGCGTGTCAGACATGCAGCAACACTTAATAAATACTGGCAACATGCGAAAACAGCACGTAGGTCCTGCCCTGGCAGTGTGGTGTGTGGTGAAGAGCCCTGTTGGAACTTGGAGCAGGAGAGTGCGGGACTGATTTGCCAGTCCCTGGGTGTAGAGCACCGTCTTAGGGTTTCCTGGGGTCAAAAAACTAGGCTCAAGGAGGAAGACATCTAATCCTTGCCATTTGGGGTGGGGAGATGACTTCCTTGTACCTCTCTCAGACACTGCTGAGTGCCCCGTTTTAATGTGTGAACTCTTGAGCTTTTCTTTCCTGGTGGGCAGCGAAAGCCAAGAGATACTAAATTAAGAGTTACAGAGAATAAAACATCTTTCGCAACTTCTCAAATATTCCCTTGATGTTTGAAATTAGTCAATTCATGTAGTAAGAACTCATAGGAAATGTACATTTAACCGGCCGCAAAAACTCAGCTTGGTTTTCACAAATGCTCTATCGAAGACCACAAGTTCCCAAAATGCATCTCACTGTGAGGGAGACAAATGACCACAGTCCGGAAAGTCTGCCTCCCCGACCTCTTCCAGGTCTACCAAAACCCTCCCCGCCTTCCAGTGCCCAGCACACGGTTTGCTGTCCAGGAATACCCTCCCTGATTCACCCCAGCTGGATAAAATGGTCCTGCTTTTGCCCTTGTAGCATGCGGCTTGGATGAACATCTATCATATCATTCTATTTTATGCTGCTTTACGTTCCAGTTAGTGGTATAGGAGTCTTTTCCATTCCTCACAATATAGTTCTCGAGGATGGGACGCGCATCCCGTTTTTGTGAGCTGTACCACAGTGTCTGTGAGGGCTCAACAAATACCGAGTTGTTAAAAGACTGAGTCATTCACTCACTCTTCACTGATTCATACGTGCTCTGTGCACAGCATTCTGCTGAGCACTGACGGGAAACATGAGCTAGGATAAGACCGGACTGTAGCGTCCAAAGCATTGAAAAACCTCTGGAGGGGGAGCAGTTCCAAAGCGATTCTAGAGAGGACAGCTTGGGGGACACTAACGACTTGGGTTAGAGAGGTCCCCATACCAAAGACCGGGAAGAACTGATGTCTGCCTTTGAAGGAGCTGAAGCCCGCAGGCCTTGCACTGAACCCAGTCTTGAGGCTTTGGTTGGAAACTTCACGGCAGGAGGAGGATGTCGACTGGGTGTTCTGCTGGAAACAACTTAATTACCCTAGGGGTCACCAGTTGGTTTATTTGCTAATTGACTGGCCCAGCTTTGGGCTTTAAATCTAAAGAAATCATTTCATCCTTTATTAAATACTGCACGAATCTCACTCTTTGTTGTGCAGGGCCGTACACAATATACTAGTGAAACTTGAATTTACACCACAATGGTCGTGCCACTAATGACCTTCCAAATGCCACTAATGCCATACATATTCTGCTTCTCAGTTGGATCCGAACCTGTCAGTGAATTCTGAGCCCGTCGACCCCCCTCTGACACAAGAGCAGACCCCTGCACCCATGCCCGCCCCTAGCCTCCCCATCTTTCCATGACTTAATTTCTCAATCAATAACTCTTTGGAGACCCCAATTCCTTTACACCCACTCTTTTTATATAGTGGACAATACTTTATTCGGAAATGTTCCCTCCTGTAATTACAAATCCTGTTAGTCATCCTCCTCCTCTCCCCAGGGGGATTGTGGGCTTTAATTAATTAACGTGGCTAAACCGCTTTGAGGTGCTTGGTTGAAAGGTGCTATATAAGTGCAAATTATTATTATTATGGCTGTTGACATCCCATGGCGGCAAAGCCTTCAGCCCCACGCATCTACAGACCTGAACAAAAAAGCTTCTTCATCCTCACCTTCCCTGCTAGGTCTGAGATGCCTAGCTCAATGGTACAGAGGCAAATCTGTTACCATCTCAACATCAATCAACTAATTAATCCCCATTATGTTGGCTTCCGTTTCCTTCTTCCAAGCAGCACCATCCTGTTTCATTTCACAAATCATGCCCCCAGCAGCTATAGACAATGGTCATAGTGTCCCTATGGCCTCTGTTGGCCTAAAGGAGTTAAAAAAATGGGGGGGGGGGGCAGAAAATATGTTTGGATAAAAAAAGTATCATCATGAAATACACTAACTTCTCACTAATAGTCTAAATAAAACTTTCCTTCCAGCTGTAAACGCCTTACACGCACGCATACCTTTCTATTACTTAGGAAGCCAACAGCCTTGGAAACCAGAGACCCCCAGAAACACAGCACAGGTGTGGGGTAAGGTCCCGCAGCCCCGGCTTGACTGCCGAGAGCTGCAAACAAGAGCCCTTTCCGGGCTGGGTGGGAAGAGGTCATCAGAGAAGAGGGACCCCCTCTTTGGCTTCCTCCACTAGCTCCAGGTTTCCCCTAAGAAAGCCAGCTGCCATCTGTAGCCAGGAAGCCCTCACAAAGACAGGGGACCCTGATTTAGATGTTTTGTGCTGCACCTAGCAAACCTCGGCCCTTAACAAATGCCCAGTACTTCCACTGTGATGGTCGCCATTGAAAGCAGCCCTCTGGGGGAGACATGGCCTCTCGAGGGGACGCTGCTGACCAAAATGCTCCTTACAAGGTTGTGCCTCAGACGCTTTGTTAGCGTGGACGTGGGCGAGCCTCAGGGGGTCATGTCTTCATCTGCCTCCATTTATCCTCCCTATTGAAGGGCTCCTTCAGGACATCGGTCAGTCTCTGTGGGAAGTGATTTGGAGGGTAACAAAAGAACTTGGGCCCTTTGGGGGGCCTTCAGAATTCAGTACACATCTGGACACGGAAGGCCAGGTTCTCAAGCAGTCTGGCTGGGGACATGTCAAAAGAGAGAAAAAGCTGTGTGTGCAGTGCAAGCTCTTAGTTCTGGGTGACATTTGTTGGAGAAAAACACAGCTGCCCCAGTAGGTAGATAGGAAGATTTTTCAAAAGCTCCTCTATTTGTCAGTTTTTGGGAGGCAGAGTACTGTTCATCAGCTCTTGGGGCATGTGTGAGGAAGGAGAAGTTTCGCATGGCTGGGGAGCGGCACGTGATGGATGTTCGAATTCTCTGTGCACGATGAATAACCCGCGGTTGCACAAGCCTATCCTGGGAGTTGTCAGCATTTCTGTTATCCCTGAGGTTCGGAAAACACTTTCTAGTCAAGGTGACTTGTTAGAATCTCATCATGAGCACATTTTAATTGACCAAAAAATGAAGTACTGCGGCTAAGGGATTTACATTTCATCACATGGTGAAATTCAGGATCTGAACTCTTGACTCTCAACATTCCCTTTATTATTGAATCAATCCATTAGAACACATTAGTCAGCATGATTCAACATCAGTCACATGGCACTAATCAGCATTCCCCGGGGTTCTCAAATCTATCCTCAAACAGGGAAAGAAACTGGCCTCTATCGAGAGACCATGGAATGCCATTTTGATCAGTATTCAGGGGCTGACGTCCAATCCCCCTGCCCCCCCAACTCTCAGTCATCCATTTGGAATGATTTGATTTCCTTTATCCATATAACATTATTTGAACCTCAATAATAGGTGTCACAGTTTGCCTTTGATTAAACTTACTTTGTTTTTGAGCTAATTAGATTTTGAGCTACTAAAAGAGAGGGACCTTTTTCCGCCCCCAGGCTTATATCCTCTGAGCACTGTGGTTTACAAACAATAGATACCTCAACAAATACCTGTTGAACTGAACTCACTGAAATGGAGCTTAAGTCCTTTTCCAGAAAGAACACCAAGTCCTTTTGGAAGAAGTTTTCAAAGAAAATCAACAACCTGAATTGATTTAACATCTTTTAGTATTATTACCTGGGCATTTTCACAAATGCAAATTGTTAGCTCTTCAAAGATAGCCAAATGGCTTCCAGGTTCTACAAGAGTGTGGATCCAGTCTAACTATAGTCCAGGCCTTGGAATAAAGTTTTTTTCTATAACCTTATTCCAACTGACATTTTGTTCCATGTGTAAAAAAATGTGGAGACAGGAAAAAACATTTTGGGGGAAAAATGTGTTTAGTCTATGACTTTGGAACCAAATTCATACTGCTTTGTGCTATAAGCACAAGTAGCTCTTGTTCAAGTATCCTTCTTGTGTAGTGTATGACAACAAAACACATACTAAAGTTTTTGCTTGAGAGAGATTCTGTTATGGGTAGGGGACCAAAATTTTTGGTGCCGATCCTTAGTGGCATTACTGACTGTGATACCTTACTTCTCTGCTCTAGATTTTCCAAAGAGGGTCCTGATAGAATTTTTAACATCTAATATTTACAATACAATATTTATGTTGCATTTCAACATTACGCTATGAGCCCAAACCTAGGGTCTGTACTATTGCACCCTGGGGTCTAATCTCTGCACCTGGGCTCCTCTGAAAAGGATGTGTCCCTGAATGTTCATCTCTCCTTCTCTCTCATGGTAAAAGAACTCCCAAAATTTAGCTGAGAACATGGACAACCAGATAAACAACTGCATTTTCCAGTCTTTCTTCCCATCTATCTACAGATTGGCCAACATGATATAAGCAGAAATAGTGTGTGTAACTTCTGATTAATATCCTTAAAAGAAGGAGGATGCCCTTTCCTCCCACCACCAATCTCTACCCCATACAAATTCTGCTACAAATTCTGGATGGAGGTCATGATGCTGAGTCATTGTGGACCATGATAACAAAGGCAACATCCTAGGTGTGATGGGGCAACAAGCTAACAGCCTGGGTCCTTAGACGAACATGTGGGATAGAGCTGCCATACTAGCTCTGGACTGTATTCTTCTGCCATGCTATGTGAGAAAGCAGTAAACCTCTACTCTGTATGCCACTGTTAATTCAGATTGTGATTCCACCCAGCCAAACTTACGATCCAACTCAAGAATTTTCTTGAGGGATTGCTTACATTCCTGTGATTGATCCATCTTAGCTTAGGATTTCCAGATTCAAGATTCAGGACAGGATTGGAATATACCCAACAGAGGCTCATGAAGTCTGAGAGATAAGTTACCAGAGGGGCTTCTGTGATTGAAGAGGATGAGAGGATCCAAACCCATTTCTGATTTAATAAAATCTTAGGAGCCCTAAGTACCTGAAAAGGGTTACAAACATAATTTTGAGGCAGTAAACACCACTTTGCCTTTTTGGAATTCAGTTTGCTGACCTGAAAATAAGGGCAATGGACAAAACTAAAACGTCTCATTCTTGGAAGTGTATATAGCTTACTTTGGGAGGAATTAAGGTAATTTTTGTCAACTAGTCATCTAAGTATATGCATAAAGCACACGTGTTGTGAAGATCCCTCTAGAGACTATGGAAAGATTATACCCCAATGGCAGAGATAAAAGAGGCATCCATAAAGAATACAAAGAAACATGGAAACATGACAACAAACTTAGAATTACACACAGCTGCATAAAAATTGGTCCACTACCTCTAGAGGAGGTTTAAATTGGTAAACGTCCTTAGAGAGCAACTTGGGAATATATAGTAAAGATTAAAATGTGCATACCCTCTGACCAGTCGTTCTACTTTTTCTATATACCTACAGAAATCTTCACACCGGCATACCAAGCAGCACGTGCAACAGAATTCACTAAATTGACAAATGATTGAAATTTCCATCAACCAGGGAATGGATAATGTGGTACATTCATACAATGAATATGGATACTTCATCAAAGTGAGAGGATGGCGTCTATGTGTATCAGTGTGGATAAACTGCCAAAACACAACGTGAAGTGACAAAAGCGAGTTGTGGAATGATGTGTACAATACACCATTGATGCAAACTTGGAACGCACTCAAAACGAATCGTTATAATATGTGTGGATTTACATGCATGCAGAAAAGTTCTTCAGCATGAGGAGAAGGATGTATATCAAACCTGGGAGAGCTTTTACTTCTGTGGAAGAATACAAGGCAGGGAAGGGATGGATTGGGAGTTTTTTGTTTTGTCAAGTTTTAGTCCCATAATAAAAAAAAATATCTGAAGCAAATGTGACAAAATTTGAACAAATGCTAATTCTGGGTGTTCAAGTCATGGGTTTTATCAGTTTGTCCTGTTCTGTACTTAAAACATTTTTTTTACACACTGAAAACAAAATCTCTCTTTGAGGCTGACAGCCAGAGTAAAAGAAGTAAACAGAGCAGAGGGCTGGTGTGAGGAGACGTCGTGGAGGCAGGGAATGTGAAGTAAATGTCAAAAAAGGGGAGAGAACTGGCTGAGGGGCATCCTTCCTCATCTTCCCCGGGAAGCTCCTCCCTGAGGCCGGCAGGAGCCACAGAGGACAATGCCTTGACCTGCTCCAGCTCTCTGAGGCCGCAGGGGCACCTGGCAGCCGAGGGACAGTGTGACAGACCTGCTCTGCCCTCTTCTTGTGATCTCTGGGAGAGGAGTTCACTCTCTCTGCCCCACTGACTCCCAGGGCTCTCTGCCCAGGCTCCCACAAGAGTGCCAGGCTATGCCCGGTGTGTGGATTGGATTGACCACACAGACCTCCGTACCTGGATGGAGATGGATTGAGAATCATCTGGGTCACTTTGAGTCCACCAGGCAGAAAATACTTAGATGGGTTACTAATCCCAACTGAAATCTGATGAACTTAGATGGTGGTATTTGGGGGAAAAGAATTTTTCAATAAATCATCCAGTTGGCTCAGTGACTGAGAAAATGGGGCGGAAGAATCTAACCTGACTTTGTGACAAGGGGACAAATAGAGGAGATTAATGCCTTTCCCAATGAGCTTCAAAAGGCGATCAAACAACCATTCTTGATTTTACAGGAAAGAGAGGTGCATAGCTTTCCAGCTCTTAAGAAAAATCATTGTTCCTTTGTTTTCTGGTTTCTTCTGAGTCCCTATGTTAGGTGGTTGGAAAAACAGGAAACTAACTTCATTTGCAAGTCTTCTCTGGACCCACCTCAGGGTGCCCTGAGCTCCCCTAAGGTTCTCCGGCTCATCCCAAGGTTTACACTGCTCATTTAGCCTTAAACTAGCAGAGGACAGCACCAGAATCCAAATCCAACCTGTCATACTTAATTTTAATTAAAAAAACAAAAAACAAAAAATGACATAAAAACCACAATTCTGTCCTCCCAAGAAACTAAGCCATTATCTTCTGTTCTCAACAACCTGGCTTTTGTTTTTCAACTGCTGCCTAGATTTCCAAGGCAATGGAGAGAGGAGGGCAAAGGAAGAGTGAGTGAGGAGGAGGCCCTGCTGACCGGACCTCTTCACTCTCCCTGGCCAGCCCCGCTTCCTTCCCAAGCCTAAGGGCCTCCACTGCCGGGAGGCCAGGATGAAGCCCCGGCGGGCTCTGGGAGAGCGCGGCCTCCCGCAGCATCAGCGACACAGCCTGGCTGTTTTCAATTACAGAATCTTAACCTTTATTTCTGGCCCGACACAGAGGTCCAGAGGTCCCAGCTGGATTCTGCTGGGCACAACATTTGGGGCTTGTTGGGGAAACAAAGAACACGACCAGAGCAGATTGTGGGTCAGGCTGGAGTTCACTGTAAATGCTCCCTTCCCTTCTGCGGCCATGCGGTTTTGTGGGCCCACTCCACGAAGGCCAATTCCCAAAGCCAGCTCTGCTTTTCCCTCTCCCCTAGGTTCCCACACCCCTTAGCCTGAGCTAGCCAAAACTCTGAGCTTTTCTACCCAGTGGGCACTGGGGCTTTCATGGGGGAACTCTGGGGACAAAAGGAGAAAAGGATTCACGGGAGCCCCCCCACACCCTCCACATTTCCCACCTCAGTTGCACAAAAGGGCTGTTTCTCTCTCTGCCAGGACCTGGCCCCTCTCGGAGTCCCAACCATCGGGAAGCTGGTGGCTGTGAGCTTCCACTCCTTTGGGGCCAAGTATTTCCAGGGTGTTGAGCCCAACCACAAGGCCAGGATGGATCTCAACAAGTGCAGGAGAGACAAAGAAGACTCAAACAGTACATCATTACCATGGAAATGGCCTGAGTCGGGGGCTCCTGAAAATGCCAGGAGGGTGGGTTTTCTTTTACTTTTTCTTTCCTTTCTTTCTCTTTCTTTTCTTTTTTTCTTGTTGCAAAGGGAGAATAGTTCCGCTTTCTATTTTACGACAATAGCACGGACGGGCTCCTTCAAGTATTTAAAAAAGCAGCCTGAGAAATCTCTAACCAGGCCCCTCAGTCTCTCGGGCCTGCCGATGTATTGTTCCTCCCATCCCGGGGAACAAAGGGGCAGGAAGGGTCTAAGGCCCCCAGTTGCTGGCTCTTCTTAGCATCCTAATCCTTGAGAACTGGGGAGGGGAATGGCCTGTGGAGCTGGGAAATCGAATTTTGGCCTCACCTTTTATTCCCACCCTCTGCTTATGCACACAGAACACTTCAGGTATTATGAAACCCCCCAGTTAGCAGGCCGGTAGGAATCTTAGACTTGCTAAGGGGATAAAGGCACGGAGGGATCATTCCCACATTCACTAACCCCCTGAAGAAAAGGGGAGCCTGTAGGAATTGTTTCTTCCCACCACTCCAGGCTGGCTCCATTACAAAGACTGACTATCTGGCCCCAAGGGGCTGGGCTGGCAGTTTCTTTTTTAGTCAGTAAGGCAGGAACTGCCCTCGCCCTTCTAGCCCTTCCCCTCTCTGTCTCTCTGGCCTCAGACAAGGATTGCCTTGCCCCACCCGCCCCCCCAATTCCCCATGCCAACTTGGGGCTATCGCACCAGAGGAGCCCCTCACACAAGGAAAGCCTCTTCACCTTGGCTGTTTGTATCTTTCCCGGGTCACCACCCCAGGAATCAAAGGTTTCTTTGCCTTAAACTTGGGAATTCGTGCAGGTGGGTTTGTTTGTTTGTTTGCTCTTTGTTTTGTTTTGTTTTTATCTCAGCCATCTGGTAAGAGTGGGGAAAAAAATAAGCTTTTATGTCCTAATGTGTGGAGATCTCCAGGTACAACTCTACTGAGCTAAGTGATGAGAAAACGCCATCGCCTAGGAGAATCAGATAAGCCAAAGGGTTAAGGCCTTTAGAGGTCACCTACAGTCCGAGTGAGAACACTGTGCACTGCATATACACAAATGCATAATGCACACACACGGTCACACAAGAAACATTTTATGAAAGTACAATACGTCTGACGTCATCTGCTATTTTCTATTCTCCTCTATTTCATTTTTAAAAATTTTGGTTGTGACTCATGAATTTCATTTCATGACCCACCAGTGGGTTGCAACACAGTTTGCAAAGTGCTGAATCAAGGTCAACCTTGGCATTTTCATGCTGATAAAACTAGGGGGACAGAGATTTTTCTCAGGATCGCACCGGAGCTTGGAACAGAAATCCATGGGGTCTTTCCACTAAAGGAGGCATCTCCATTTTTCCCGGGTCCAGAGCTCCTTTTTGTTTCCTCAAAGTCTTGGGAGCACACAGCTCTCAGGAGGGGAGAGCCCAGAGGTCTGTATTCAGTGGCGTTCCTGCTAGGGGCCGAAGGGTTCTGCGGCCTCAAAACACCTTGCAGTGGGAGGGGTAGCTGGGGGAGTGGGAGGCACTGTGGTCTCAGACAGTTTTTTATTTCCTGGTGGGACTCGCGCATCATCACACACTCCTGAATTTTACTCTTTCCTGGACACACACCTCTAGGCCAGCCTCCTTTAGTAATCCACCTTCTCCTTTGCTTCTTGGTTTTTTCGGATAGTCTTTGCAGGTATTTAACCTCTACCAACTCATTTTATTTCTAGCCTCTACTTTCTCTCCACAATTCCTAGTTCCTGTCCAAATCATGATTTTAGTAATGAGTGTCAGAGAGACAACTCTGAAATTTGTGCTCACAAATACCATCCGAAAAGTTATCCAGATCAGCTCAGGCTTAGAAATGCTATTCACCAAAATGCCCAGTGATCAAGATAGAGGCATTGTTATCAAGGCTCTCAATACAAGCCATCTGGGCAGAACTGCCTCTTTGCCTCCTGAAATTGCCTTGTAATCTTCCATAGAATTTCTTAAAATCTCCATCTAAATTTGCTACTTAGTCGATTTCTAATCTTTTAGGAAAGCCTCTAAAAATGAAGAGCCAAAAGCCACACTGTGTCCTGGGTAAATAAAAGTTCAGCTTTCTGATTGCTTATTAGTTATACACCCTTAGAGAGTATGTAACAAAGGGGCCTGCTGTTTGCTTTGCTTAATCTGGTCTTAAAATCTCTGCTTCTTTGTCAGAAAACAATATTTGCAATTGTAAAAAAAATATTTACCAAGGAACTTGGATAGCATAAGTCAAAGGCTAAGAGCCAAAGGTCAGTAGTTCTTACCCCAAATTTCCCTGGACCTGAGTCCCTGCTGTGGGGCTCAGCTGCACCAAACAAACAAGCTGCTTTCCGGGTTCATTAAGAAGCAGAGGTTTTGGAAGGGAAAGGAAAGGAAAGACTGCAGCCTGCTACTCAGCGCAGAGCACGAACCCTCCGGCCTTCCCCACAAAATTCCTGCTACATCATTGCAATGCAGTGTGTCTCCATGGGAATATTTTAAGGACCCGCCCTGTTTCACAAACTCGGGAAAAGTACTCAACTTGCAAAATCCAAAAGGGCAGCTATTCCTCCCATCGACAGCAAATGCCAATATGCTCCCCTGGGGTTCGGGATAGATGTTCACATGTGCATTCCGTGGGGAGGGCTTCCTGCCTGACAGTGGGGGACAGATGTGCATCCGAGCCCGTTGGTGGGGACCGTTCTCAACCTACAAAGCAGTTTTGGACATCTGGCCCTGTGGGCTAAGTTCGGTGGTATCTGAGTTTACCTCTCATGTCATTATTTTCTGCAATCAGCAGAAGATCCAGCATCGGGAACCACCCCGTAGCTCAGTGAGTTCCAGGTTGTGGCCTGTGGGCACTCTCCATGAGTCAGATCTCCACTCCTTCTAAGACCCAGGCCCATGCCACCAGAACAAGTCAGCAGGGCCTGGTCCCCAGTTGGAACTTGGGTAAAGAGACCAGAAATGCAGTAACCAGAAAGAGGCCGAGAAAGTAGTACTCATGGAGCCCCGACTAAGTGCCCTGCAAGCGGCCAAACCCGATGGTTTTTCAGGTCCTCCACACTGGTGTTAGAGGCCTGCCACCCGTTTCCTCACTCCATAGGATCTGCGAAGAGGCCTTGGGGTTGGCAGCTCCTAGATGGTGCTTTAACTCTCATTCTTTGTCACACTCTTAGGAAATTGTTCAGTTCTCCCCGGGCCCTACCTCCACCTTCTATTAAGTTCCCGCCACAATTGCCAATCTCTTTTATCTCGTTAGGATAAATGTCATTGACAAATTCATCTTGGCCTCTGCTTCTGTCCCAAAGTAGCTTCTATCAGGAGCATAGCAGTAATTATCACCAGTGATAGGCAGTACATAATCAGCTTAAAGAAATGGCTTAATCCAAGGATCTTACCTTGAAGAACCAGGCCTTCCTTCTCGATGGTGTAGGTAAATGAGGTGAAGGGAGCCACAGGGGACTTGGCGATGAGAATCTGCACATAAAGTGTATTTTCCCAAGGTTAGTCAAAGGGGATATCAGAGGAGCACCTGGGTGGCTTAGTGGGTTAAAGCCTCTGCCTTCGGCTCAGGTCATGATCTCAGGGTCCTGGGATTGAGCCCCATATTGGGCTCTCTGCTCAGCGGGGAGCCTGCTTCCTCCTCTCTCTCTGCCTATTTGTGATGTCTCTTCTCTCTGTGTCAAATAAATAAATAAAATCTTAAAAAAAAAAAAGAGGGGACTATTAGAAATAAATCTCTATTCCCTCCCCTTCCCACTTTAAGACAAGGTGAGAACATGTGACTACAAGCCATAAAGTTTATTTTTTTTTAAAGATTTTATTTATTTATTTGACAGAGAGAGAGAGAGATCACAAGCAGGCAGAGAGGCAGGCAGAGAGAGAAGGGGAAGCAGGCTCCCTGCCAAGCAGAGAGCCCGATGCGGGGCTCGATCCCAGGACCCTGAGATCATGACCTGAGCAGGAGGCAGAGGCTTTAACCCACTGAGCCACCCAGGCGCCCCCATAAAGTTTACTTTTAAAAATTATTTTAGAACCAAATGAGTGTTATTCCTTCAATTAGCTGGTCATTTTGGAAAGCTATACATTTATCCCAACTATTCTGCCACTGAATGTCGTATTCTTGAGCTGGTTCTTCTAGAAATGTTTCATTATTTTATGTCACATGCTTAAACAGCTACCTTTCTGCCCAAAGATAAACCTAGGCTGATTCACTAATCTTATTTATAAATTTAGGTATTTTGCTAAAAAGAAATTCAAAGCTATGCTCAAAGACTGTCATTATAAATATTCAAAACAATTCCATAAAAGCAAAACTATGATAATTTGCTTTGTTGGTCCCAACTCTTCACCAAGTGTGTATTCATACCATTTACCACATGACTACATTTCCTCTTAAGGTGTAGCTGTTTCCCATGGACCATGGTTTTGGCCATATAACTGGCTTCCTTAATAGATTCTTTGCCTAGGCTTCAAGAAACCTCCCATAACTTCACTTGCTCATATGTTTCTGCTGCCAGAGGAAAATCTGTCCACACTAACCTGCTCTCTCAGAAGGAGGATGAGAGACACCTGAAGCAGTGCTGGCTAGCCAACCCCAGTCTAAAGAGCTGACCCCCCAGGAGACCCATGTACCCATTAGTTAAAAGCTTATTACTGTATGCCTCTGAGACTTTGGTGTGGTTGTCATGAAGCATCATTGCAGCGATAGCTGACTGATATACCAGCCAACACAAAATATCAAAAACTTTGAGCAGTGGCATTCTCCTAACAAAATACCTACTTTAAAAGGGAGAGTCATTTGGTCACTAAAAAAACGATTACCATTAACAACTATTACCGTACTTCATATGGTTCCACAGAACCCCTAAGGACTGGTGGATTATTTTATTATAACAATTCTCTTGAAGGAAGAGGAAAATCAGTTTCCTGCTTTGCAAAGTAACATCATCAAAGATAGTGACAGGTTAGCAGAGAGCCACTTAGGTAATCAGGGGGGCAAGAGAGAAGGAAGAAGTACTTTCAAATAACCAAAAGGCTTACACATAGTATTTCAATTTATCTCAGTTCAACAAACATTTACTGACTGTCAACTCTGAGAAATGGTGGTAGAATGTAGAGGAAAGATCACAGGCTGTAGTCATAAAGTTTGACTCCTGGCTCTTCCACTAATCAGCTTGGTGCCTATGGCAAGACCTGAAATTTTCCCCTCATAGCCACTCTCCCTTCTTTTTAGTTAATAACTCCCCAGGTTTCAATATTTATTTGCCTCTTTTGCAACTGGGTATGGCCATGTGATCAAGCTTTAACTAATAGACCATAAGTATAAGTAACAGGTAGCACTTCCAATATTTTGAAAACTTATGGCTTTCATTAAATAATTATGTGCTCTCCACTTTCCCTTTCCCTCTTCCCAAGGGCAGGGAGGGACCAGCTTCTACCCCATGGAGGCGGACATCCTGGGAGATGATGAACCACACAGGAGAATCACCTGTGCTTCCCACCTGGGGTCACCTGCCCATCTCAAGATAGAGCCACTTGTCCGAATCACTGAATTCCCAGTGTTTTGCTACTACGGTATACATAGCCTGAATTCTAACCAATACTGTGGCTCTGTACAACCTAATCTTTTGAATTTTCTGCTTCCTCACATGGAAAATGGGGATAACAACACCTACCCAAATGGGATTATCATGAGGATTAAATTAAATATATAAAACTCCTGTCATGGGGTCAAACTAACAAAAACATTTCCAAACAACTCATCACATATGCTTCCCAAGTGCTTGCTTTGATTTTCACTCATCAAAGACAAAAATACTTTACTTTTACCAGAAGGATTCAACTCAAGTTAAATCTCAGTAATTTTTACTACTGTTCCAAAGTTCTCTAGATAAATTTGTTCATCATTCGCAGAAGCAATGAGTAGATGGTTTAGGTGGGCATTTGCATCTTCATGTCAAAAACATCTTCCCAGAAAATATGACGGAACCTTTCCGACAGATAGTTTAGGGATGGTTCAATGTGAAGTTTACAGATGCCCCTTGGTAGGAGAACGGTATAACAGAAGAGAAGCTAGTGCTTCTTGAACTTTACTGTGAGTGTGAATCACCTACAGGTCCTGATGGCATGCAGTTTCTCATTCGGTAGGTTTTGAGTGGGGCCTGAGAATCTGCATTTCTAGCAAGCTCCTAGGAGATGCTGATCTTGTGCTCTGTAGACCACATTTTGAGCAGCTGGGCTCCAGGAAATTAGCCTGACTGAAGAATCTAAGATGCAGAAGCAAGAGACAGGAATCCTGGAGCCAATTAAAAAACTACTGTGATAACTCAGGGACGAGATGACAAGGGCCTCAACCACAGCTGTGTCACAAAAATGGGAAAAAAGGAAATGGAGAAAAGAAATATAAATCCTTTAGATCAAAGAGCAATAGAAATAAACTAAACATATCCAAAACCTCAGATCTTTACTGTCTGCATGAAGCAACCAGACATGAAGCCAAAAGGATATAAATATATCATAATCAATAAAGTAGCATACTATATTTTTGAAAATTATATTACAATTTTTATTTAATAGACTGCAAAATCCGAAATTCAGGAAAACAAAGGATGTGATAGGCCAGTGCAACACAACAAATGGGATCTAAGCCTAAGCCTCCAGCTCGGTGATGCTGCCTCCATCATTTGAATGCTTATCCTCCCAGCGAGCACATGCTCACCGTGAATAAAGCCAGGAGGGCCTCACCTGGAGGAACCTCACACATGGCAGGACCTCCCTTCCAGGGAATCACATGGTTTTGGCAGGTCATTGATTAATGTCCTGTTCTTTCTGTGCAGGTTTTAAAATGGGTAATCAAGAGGATGGTTTGTATCCAGTTAGAAAGAGGAAGTGATCAGTTATGTCAGATGAATCCCACTTCTTTTTTTTGGAAAGAACTTCCAGATTAATAGAGGAGAGAGCTACTACCAACACGAAATATCTAATTTTCAGCAAAAAATGTAACAAATTCTCAATATCCTTCTGGATAAAGTGAGACGAGTTGGGCGGGATGCTAATGTCATTAAATGGATTTATAAGTGACAAGAAGATTGATAGCAACCTCTAGTAGAATGTACTGGATTCTAGCCTTGGTCCTGTCAATGTTTAACATTCTTACTGACCCGGATAAGGACACTGATGTATTCAACCACGTCCATACAACAACAAATATGGGATCCACCAGGGAACAGAACTGACAAAAATTGCCACCCTAATGCAGCTTATAGCCTAGAGGAAGAAAAAGATAATAAACAAAATGAATAGGTAGAATATGTGGCATATTAGATGATTATACATGCTGTGGAGGGGGGAAAAGCAGAGAAAGAATATAGGAAGTATATTAGATCAGAGAAAAGGGTCAATTTTAAATAGAGTACTAAGAGAAGACTTTACTAAAAAAGATAGCATTTGGACTTGTAGATCATGTAATTAAACCCGTTGATGGGATGGTGAATATGGTAACAGAAGCCAGAAAATTTAGGGGTGCCTAGGTGGCCCAGTTGGTTATGCATCGTCTTTGGCTCAGGTGTTGATTCCAGGGTCTGGGATAGAGCCCCGCATATCAGCTGTTTCTCCCTCTCCCTCTGCCTACCTCCCCCCAACCCTCCCCACCCCCACTCATGCTTGTGCTCTCTCTCAAGTAAATTAAATTTTTAATAAAGTTGTTATATTGGATTAGATAATCATAATATCAAAACAAATATCAGTTTAGTGATTCATTCATTCATTCATTCATTCAATCAATCTATTCATCGGTAAACATTTATAGTCGGGCCAAGCAGATTCAACCTGCCTGTGTGAATTTGCATTTTTTAAAGGATTGCTACCTATTTTGACCTCAATTTATTTCTTAGGTATATGTCTTGAATTCTCGATGGAATTGCAAAGATCAGGAAGGTTGGGACAAATCCTACAAATACTTCTGAGTGAAATTTTATCGAAACATATGTAAGGCCTTGTCCTTGAGGACAGAAGACCAGCTACTGGTTACAGAATGGGGGACATGAGATTTAGCGTTCAGAAAATGGATTAGGAGTGCTAGTTAACTACAGTTCAGTGTGAGTTGGTTGTGGGATGTGGTTCACAAAAATCTCATGAGGTCTCAGGTTGTGTCATCTGGAACAAGAGAAGTGATGGTCTTTTCTTCTCATTCAGCAAACCATACTGGGTGCAATATGTTTGGATTGGAGCCTAAATTCCAAAGGGGAAACTGACAAATAAGAGAACAACTGGAGGAGAACGCTTAAGTGGTTAAACTCTTTCTTTCTTTTTTTATATGAGTTTTCTGATCTGAAGATTCTGTAGCGTTACATAGTAGAGAGGGGAAGTGTAAATTGCTTTCTAGCCCAACAGATTCCAGAGAAAAAAATGATGCTTGCCATGCATCTTTGTGAATACATTCAGAGTCTTCCCTTTTGAAGACCTGAATGAATAACCCATGCCCTTGTGCCTTTCTGCCTTTCAAACTACAAGTTATCCTTTTCTAAACCAAGCAGCCCTCCCTGGTAGATAATTTGGGCTGTTCTGTTTCAGATGCTCAGTCATCCCATAAATTTGGGGTGTTCTAATCATGTCTGATTTGTGCTGTTGTCAAGTTTCATCCCACCTTCTTCAATAATGACCTACAGGGAGGGTCTGGCTGCTTCATAAAACTCTAGGGCCCTAGTGAAAAATTTTTATCATACTCAACCCTGTATGGAATGTGTGAAGTTGGTCTTAGAATCCTCTGAGGGTTCACAGAAATATGTAGTTGGGCAAGAATGAGTGCAGACCCTGCGGCTCAGAATGCCCAGGGCCTCAAAAGGCAGGTGTGTGATACTGAGCTCTTGTCCCCCCTATAAATAACCAGGTTGTTTTTTTCTTGAATGTTTCCTTCATATTAGACTAGTTCAGCTTTATACTCTAATGAATATATTTTCTCCTCTCTTCACCTTTTCTTGCAAGGAAAGTGGTCATCAATATTTTAAAATTCTTTGGAGGAACATTTAAAGTATAGGTGGACTGGGTCCCAATCCCACTACTATCTGGACATAATTTCCATTACTCGCATCACCCACTCATCTATCCATGTACTTACTCAACCCACAAATATTTACTGGGCACTTTCCTTTGTGCTAGGCACTATTCTAGATGCAGGGGTGAGACAAGTCCTTGCTTTCATGGAGCTGACATTCTGGTGGCAGAACACAGACAATACAGGGAAGCCTTTAGGCCTTTGGGCCTTTCTTCCACATTGACATTCTACTATGAGTTCCTCATTCCTGAGCACTCATTCATTCATTCAATCAATCTATTCATCGGTAAACATTTATAGTCGGGCCAAGCAGATTCAACCTGCCTGTGTGAATTTGCATTTTTTAAAGGATTGCTACCTATTTTGACCTCAATTTATTTCTTAGGTATATGTCCTGAATTCTCGATGGAATTGCAAAGATCAGGGGCATGTTCTTTGATCCTACACCCATCCCTTTTATAGGGCCCAGTCCAGTGCTATGTACAAAGTGGACTCCTAAAATGATTGATTTTAGGAGTATTTTCTAAATTTTTCCTCACGGTTCTTTACTTTATCCCTGTGCTGTATGTGTGTGAAGGTCTCTCCCAATTTCCAAGTGAAAACACAGAGGCCTAGGTATTCCAAATAAAACATAAAGGGGAAGTCAGCCCTTGGAGTTCACTAGCTTCCCCTTATAGACCCTATGCTCCTTCTTTTATGTCCTGTCATTTGCCTATTTGGCTCTGAACAAATAAATTGTCAAATGATTCTCTTTAGCTCTAAGGTGACAGTTGATTTAAACCTTCCAGTGTTACCCCTTCCAGTGTTTGCACTTTAATATAAGACTCTTGAAGGATATGAAAGATCCATTATTCGATGGATCTAAAATGGTGGAAAATCCTACAGGATTGGGGTGGGAGAGGGAGCCTTCCAGGGTTCCCACAGTAATGATGTTGGCGATGATGGTGATGGTGATGATGATGAAGAAAAGAAAACAACAACCCTTTGAGGTAGTGGGCTTATAAGTGCTGAAGTTAAGATTCCAGCCCAAGCCAGCTGGTTCTATAGTCCATACTTCTAAGCACCATAATGGTAGGCCCCAATTTGTCATGCACACATCAATCTACTTCTCTGGGAATACATCAAATGAGGCAGAACATATAACACCAAATAAGGGCATTTTTTCCCTGTAGCATGGGTATTTCACAATTCAAGACAAAGAGGGAACTGGATAGGGCGTCCATGCAGGTTGCCTTGGATGTTCACAAGCTTCCACACTGGCAGTCTTCTTTCTGCTCTTCATTTCTGAATATCCAGATCCTACCTATTCCTTAAACCCCATACAAATGCCACCTCTCCCAGAAAGCTTATGCCAATTTCTCCAGCCTGATGTAATCTGTCTCTAATCCCATCACACTTCATCTATACCTCTCTAATAGTGCTTACTGTTTTCTCCATGGTTTCACAGTTAATGTTACCTGGACTCAATGCTAAGTATTTTAAGGTAGAGACCATCAATATCATTGTTGCTTCTCCTAGTCCCACCAACCTCCAGTATGGTGCCAAATACATAATAGAAGCTCAATTATAAAACCCAACAATGGAGGAGTGAATAAATGCACAAACTGGTGATCCTCAGAAGCCCTGATTCATACCTACTTTGAGGACATAGCTGGCACTTCTCCCCAGATTTGGGAGACTTAGAAGATGCCATAGAAAAGAGCAGTTTGCCCAATCACTGCCAAGATTCTCAGTTTGGGCAGGTCCAAAGTCTAGTCTTTGGTTTCAACTTGCTATAGCATCACATGTTTTTCCTGGCCTGATCCCACTTCTAAGAGGCTCAGAAAGTGGAAAAGGAGACATAAAACAGAGAGTGCTGGCCATAGGAACCGCAAGCCTCCTCCAGCATTGTGACACCTTCTAGGGCTAGTGCCTGTGTCCTTCTAAAGTGTAGGTGTGACCATCCCCTCGTCTGGAGCAACCGGGTCCTAGCCTTCTCCTTCATGAGTGGTCAGGAAGGCCAGGGTGGAGCAGATGGCACAAAGATGTCAGAAACCTTGGATATGGACCATCCTGAGGCTGGCTTTTATAGAGTTCTGGTCCTGGCAGTTTACCTGAGTTCCTGCAATACAGCTCCAACTTTAGGAAAAAGTGAGTTTTGCCTTTACGGCCCAGGAAGGTAGACATGAATAAGCAGACATGTGCTGAGGGTAATCTGGCACCAGTTCTTCCACTTTCTCTTCTCTAATTCTTGTGCCAGGCAGGCTTCCTTGAACACTGCTAATGAATCCTTCCTCACTTCTATTTCCTTCTCTTTCCCACCCACTACCCCAAATCTCACCCTGGTTGGAGGTGAAGGGCAGAGTAAAACTAGCTGGCAGAGAAAAAGAATAAGCAGGAGAAATTCTTCCTGTAGGGGCAGGTGGTAGGCCTGGTTTTCTTTCTATCCCTGCTCTCTGCTACAAAATTTAGAGCCCAAAGACAATGTAATACGTTGAGCCAAGACAACTGGGGTGGGAAGCAATTGGGATAGCTGAGAAATATGACTTTACATCCATCTGCAATTTCCTATTTTGGTACTTATTTAACCCTGCCTCAGTCTCCTCTGTGATCAGCAGGATTATGCGGTAATTGATGAATTCAGCAGTGATGTTCTTGTTGAATGCATCCAATACTTTCATCTGCATGCAAGGGTCCTTCTGAGATGCAAGGGAGGAAACCTAATGACTCTGAAATGTCCTTCAACAGGGACCCTATTATCTCACTTCAACTAGATGCCTGGGCTAATAAAACCCATTGCTAAGCTAAACAAACCTTTCCTCTAGCTGCGCCAAGTGTCTGCGACAGAAACCCTTCATGCCAGGGATTTTCCTCCTTGTCCAAGACTTAGAAAAAGGTTGTTTTCTCAGCTGCTTTGAAGCCCAGGAAGACAGCCAGGGAGGCAAATAAGCTAGTCAGTCTTGCATCAGATAATTCAACAGGCTTTTGATAACCTCAAGTCTTCTGTCTCTTCCCCAGGTTGAGCTGAACTCCCCAAGCCTAGGGACGGAAGGGCCGGAAATGCTCCAGACAGGAAGATCTCTGTGGCTGGAAGGAGGCCACGGGGCCAGGGGACTTGAAGTATACCCAGAGATCCTCAAAGGAATTCCCTACTCATTGTGTTAAGAGAGTTGAAGGGAAAGGTGGCAGAGGTCCAGCTCCCAGTCCGCATCTGGATCGTATACTGATTAGAATCTGCTTCATCACTTGGAAAATCACTCTCCATGAAACGCTGAAGTGTCAGTACCAACGGTTTTGCAAGATTATGAGGGTAGAGTAGAGAATGAGTTTCATGGCATCTAAACTGCCTTCTCAAAATAGGGGAGTAAGATCTGTAGAAGTAATATCATACTGGAAAATGACAGGGTGGAAAAATGAACCATATTTGAATAGGCGTGAACTTAGTAATTTATCTACATGTGGCCTGTTTCACAACTTTCCCTACAGAAATTAGGAGCAGAAATTAAGTTGATCTGAACTGCTAATGAAATATAATTCTAGACTCAGAAGATTATCCTAGAAAGTTTGGCCCTGAGGCTATAAGATCTTATTCCCCTATAGGGTATTACCATACTCTTTTATAACATCTCTCTGGTGATTATTTAAAAATGTTTATCTATAATACATCAGGTTCCCAAAGTATATAAACTAAAAGAGCTAGCTCCCTAAAGAAAACACTAATTTCCTCAGACCAATAGGCTATTAACTTAGTAAATTATGATAGTAATTCTTCAGGGTCAGAGTGGCATCTTGAGTTTATTATTTTTTTCCCAACATTTTATTATGAAAATTCTCAAACATACAGCAAAGTTGAAAGAATTATAGAATGGGTACCCATAAATCTATCAAGTAGATTCTACCATTAACGTTATATTAGACTTGTTTTGATCACTTATCTATCCATCCATCCATTCATCAGCCCATGCTATATTTTTGTTGTTGTTGCATTTCAAAGTAAATTGCGAACATCACTGCACTTTCCCTTAAATACTTTGGCATGCATATAGTTAACTATGAGCTTAATATTTGCTCATATATTTTTAAAGCCATGTTGGTGGTTTTTTTTTCTTTTTTGGTGAATTTTACATGAGATTTGAAAGAGTTAGTGATTTTTCCCAAAGTACACTAACATCAGAGAGAATTTAGTGACTACACATACATAGATAGTGTATAAATGTACACAGTCAAAGGATATGGGTCATTCTTTCTATATTAAATATCAATTTTATTGAGGTATTATTGATATGCAATATAATTCTTTTTAAATATAGACTCTCAAGCTATAAATTTCCCTTCAAGCACTGATTTAGCTGCATCACCTAAGTTTTGGTGTGTTGTATCTTTGTTCTTACTTTCTCAAAGTATTTTCTAATTTCCCTTGTTATGTTTTCTTTGACTTATTGCTTGCTTAGGAGTGTGTGTGAGTGTGCATTTAACTTGCACACATTTGACAATTCCTCACATTTTCTTCTATTATTAATTACTAATTTTATTCCACTGTGACTAAAGACATTTACATGGTTTCCTTTGGGTTCAGTTTGTGGTGTAATACATGGTCCATTGAGGAGAATGTTTCACGTACACTTGAAAAGAATGTGTATCTGCTATTGTTGAGTAGAATGTTCTACAAATGCCTATCAGGTCTAGTTGGTTTATAGTGTTGCTCAGGTCTTCTATTTCCTTATTGAACTTCTGTTGTTCTATCTGTTATTGAAAGTGGGTGTTAAATCTCCAAGTACTATTGTTGAATTGTCTATTACTCCCCTTCAATTCTGTCAGCTTTTATTTCATGTATTTTCGGGTTCAGTTGTTAAATGCATATATATTTATTACTGTTACGTCTTCCTGATGTATTCAATTTTTTATTCTTTTAAAATGTTCTTTTTTGTGGCACCTGGGTGGCACAGTTGGTTAAGCATCTGACTCTTCATTATGGCTCAGGTCATGATCTCAGGGTCATGGGGTTGAGCCCCGTGTCAGGCTCCACTCTCATGTGGAGACTGCTGGAGATTCTCTCTCTCCCTCAGCCTCTCTCCCCACTTGGACTCTCTAAATCAATCAACCAAAAAATCTTTTAAAAAAGAGAGTCCTTTTTTGCTTTGAGTAATAATTTTTTGAAAGATTTTATTTATTTATTTATTTGAGAGAAAGAGCATGAGCAGAGAGAGCAGCAGAGGGAGAGAAGCAGACTCCCCACCTAGCAGGGTGCCCAGATGTGGGGCTTGATCTCAAGACCCTGAGACCACAACCTGAGCTGAAGGCCGATGCTTAACTGACTGAGCCACCCAGGCGCCCCTCCAGTAATAATTTTTGTCTCAAAGTCTACTTTGTCTGATGCTGATAACCAGCTCTCTTTTGGTTACTGTTTGTAAAAGAGTTCCTGAAGACAGTTTCAATGTATGTGTATGTTCAGGCTTCCCCACACCAAGAAGCTATTTTCAGACAACAGCAGGATGTCCAAGAATTCAACTCTATGCTGACACTATCTACCTGGAGACAGAATCAGATTTCACAGGTAAAGGACTTAGTCCTAAAAGACCGCCCTCCACTTTAGATACCAGTTACAAGCTCAGGTTACCTGTGCGTCTGACAAACTGGCCATATTTCAGAGGTTCCAATGACCCCTCCAACTCTGGACGCTAATAACAAGTCCGGGTTATTACCCATACTCTGACTGACTGGGTATGAGTCAGAGGTTCCCATGACCTCCTCCTTGGGTTCAATTAATTTGCTAGAATGACTCACAGAAATCAGAAAAACCCATTTACTTACTAATTACTGATTATAAAGTTTATTAAAGGATACTAATTAACATCTAGATAAAGAGTTGTAAAGGGTAAGGTCCTGAACAAAGGACCTCTGTATTCATGGAACTTGGGGCCTGGTATGGTGGCATGTGAAAGCATTCTGGATCCTCAATGTGGGAGCTGTCTAAACCACCCCCTTTTGGGTTTTGTAGAAGCATCATTATGTAGGCATGATTAACTCATGGCCCACTGGTGATTGATTCAACCTCTAGCCCCTTTCCTCTCCCTGGAAATCAAGGTGTGAAAATGTAAGTTCAAACCCCCCATTTATGGTTGGTTTTCCTGGCAACCAGACTGCATCCTTAGGTGGTGCAAAAGTCACCTTCATTGACATAAACCCATTTGTGGTAGAAGGGCTTGTCATGAATAACAAGACAACTATTTCACCTTTATGGCTGTGAAGCATTTTTAGGAACTGAAGACAAAAGACTAAGTATACCATAAGGTGCTCCATTGCTCTTATCACTCAGGAAATGCCAAAAGTTTTGGGATCTGTGAGCAAAGAACTGTGGATGAAGACCAAATATATGAGAAATGTATTTGGGTCATCAAAATCACAATATTGCCCTTTGCATGGTATGTATTTGAATGTGAACCAATTTGAACACAACCAGTTTGTGTCTTTGACTCTAAAGTGTGCCTCTTGGAGACAGGATTTGGTTGGATCATAAACATATACATACATATATCATATATGTGTATGTATATATATATATATCTCATTGTCTGCTTTTCACTGGAATATTTAGTTCATTTACTTTTAATATAATTATTGATGAGGTAGGATATGTCCACCCTTTTGCTATTTTTCTGTTTATCTTATGGTTTTTCGTTCCTCAAATTTTTCCATTACTGACTTCTTTGTGTTAGATATTTTTCTAGTATACCATTTTAATTCTCTTATTTCTTTTACTATATACTTTTGAGTTATTTTCTTTCAGTTGCTCTGAGAATTGCTATTAAAATTTTAACTTTAAACAATTTAGTTCAGATTTGATAACCTTTTAATTTCATATTTACAAAAACTGCTCCAATATAGCTCTATTATCCGCCTTTCTTTTGTACTATTGTTATACAAATTATGTCTTTATGCATGTTATCAATATAGTTTTATATTTATTGCTTTATGCAGTTGTCTTTCAAATCAGATAGGGAAAGAAAAGAACTACAAATAATACATTCATGCTGTCTCTTATATTTACCTATGTATTTATTTTTACTGATGCTTTTTGTTTTTTCATGTGGATCTGACTTACCCTCTAGTGTCTATTCATTTCAGCCTGAAGAGCTCCTTTAAGTACTTCTTGTAGGTCAGGTATACAAGTGACAAATTCTCAGATTTTATACTTCTGAGAGTATCTTACTTTATCCTCATTTTTGAAGGATAGTTTTGCTAGATACACCATCCTTGGTTGACAGTCTTTCTTGCAGCAATTTAAATGTCATTCCACTGCCTCTGGCCTCTATGGTTTCTGATGAGCAGTCAGCCAACTAATTTTATTGAGGATCCTTTGTACATGAAATCACTTAGTGACTAATAATTAAATAGCTAATGATCAAAAAGATTCCCTAAATGCCTTGAACCAGTATGTCTCCCCACCTTTGCCAAGGGTCTCTCTGTGTGTTGAGGCATGCCTTCAACACTCCAGCAAGTAGTTTAAAATTCTATGTTAACCTTTCCTTCTTGCTTACACAGAGCCTTAAGGTCAGCAAGAAGTGAGAGCACAAGGTCTTCTTAGGTCCTTCCTGGGCATGAGCAAAGCCCTGTGCATTTGCATAGCCTTCCATGTTCCCTGATGTATGTAGGACATTTATAAAGCCTCCTGTGGACATCGCATTCCTCAATTATTTTCTTCAATTTTGTTTTGTTTTGTTTTGATCAGCCTCTCATTAGCCGTACCAGGTAATGGGACCTTAGCAGTCATCATGGTAACTAATTATCACTGATTATATTCAACAAATTCCCTGTGGGTAGGGTTGTTCACACAGACCAAGCTCTGAGGCAGGTCAAAAGGGACAAGCCCTGAGAATGGAGCTTTCAATGAGCTGTCAGGTCAAATGGTGACAATTCTCTCAGATGGGGATTTTGGGGAGCTAGAAACCTGTTCTGCCTCTTCCAGTGGCTGTTAGCTTGCTGGCTCACAAAGTTATTATAGTTGAAAGATGGTTGACTTTCAAGATTACTGCAGAGCTGGGGAGGAGGAGGGTGGGATTGGGGAAAGTTAAAATGACACAAATGTTGTTCTTACAAGAATTCTTCTGCTTTTCTTGAATAAACACTCCTCAAATTGTCGCAAGCTATAGTTAATTTCCAGGGTTCTAAAAAAGTTGATTTTGACAGTTTTGTCAATGTTCTTCTTGCTTTGTGGAAGTGCAGACATTTTGAGTGCCACACTCCGCCATTCCATATATTGATTCTCTCAAGGCAAAATTTTAAACATCCTAATTCCATATTCATCTGTTATCACCACCTATTCTTTTTCTGTTTTAAATATTTTCACAGTTTTAGATGATTGGTTGGGGTTTTTTAAATATATATATTTATTTGAGAGAGCATGTGAGTGGGGGGAGAGGTGGAGGAAGAGGGAGAGAGAGAATCCTCAAGTGGACTCTCTGCTGAGCATCGAGCTGGATTCGGGGCAGATCCCAGGACCCTGAGATCATGACCTAGGCTGAAATCTAGAGTCAGATGCTTAAACAACTGAGCCACCCAAGTACCTTTGTTTTATTTTTAATGAACTTAATGCTTATACATACTTTGAAATAGCAAATAATATCATATGGTATTATCTTCTACCCCTTTAACTAAATTTATGTTGACTATCATATTTTTAATTTCCAGGATCTCTTTCTTGTCCTGTATTTCTAATTCAGTGCACATTCTTGTCAATTCTTTAATTCTCTGAGATTAATTATGTAGTTTACGTTATTTTTTTTCTTCTAAATTTTGCATTAGCTCTAATTCTTCATGGAATTTTTTCTTTTGTTTGTTTTATTCTCTCTTTGATGTGGAAGGCATTTCCAAATGATCCTTGGTTGTTCAGTCATATTTAAATTATATATAAAATACATCTTATTCTAAAAATATAACTAGAAATACTATGTATATGGGCAACATTTGTAAACTGGCGGGAGCCACTAGAGAGTAATCAATGTCAATACACAGAGATGCCTTCTCAGTGGTGGATTTTATTTTAAAAAAAGAGTTCTCCAATCTCTGGTCTAGCTCCCACATTCTAGAAGCAGGGCAGAGAAAGACTCACCATTTGGCAGGTACAATCCCCTGTTTTAGCCATATGCCTCCTCAAACCCTCTGCTTTGTTTGGAGTCTCAAGCCTGAAATTTCTCAAATTCATTTTCCCCAAAGATCAATTTTGGCCTTCAACCTGGGTTGGAGAGATTTATCACCCGGCTGTCCAGGGTGACAAAGGGGGCCCAACTATTTTATATATAATTTTCAACCAATCAAACGTGCACATACACACACCATGTATAGAAGTACAATATACACGAAAAAGCTTGTCTCGAGGTTATGCAATATAATTTTTAACTATCCTAAAGTCATGCTCCTGGGAGGCTAAAAAATATGGTTTGGGGCCAAGTATGATCATCATTACAAAATGTAAAATGCTTTGAATTTAGTCAGTCAGGGCTTCACGTGCTGGCTGTATAACTTTGGGCACTCCAACCTCTCCAAGCCTCACTTCCCTCATCTCTAAAATGAGCACAGTAATATCACCCACATGGGCTTATTGCAGAGATGAACAAGATGAAGGAAAAGAGTAAAAAATGTGGTATTTCATAAGTACCTAAGAAATGTTAGCTTTTTTCCACCATGATAGGGGAGGGAGTAAAAAAAAAAATACAGGAAAGTTAGTGACTTCCCCTGTCTTGAAGGACAGTCAGCTCAAAGATCTATGTGTCTTTGCCCTCCACGTGGGAGTGTTTGTGTGTGTAAGGCTAATGTATCATTTCACCCACAGGCCGTAGCACCATACATTGAGGCTTCAAATGAAATGCCTAACCATTGCTCAAATTGTTAATATTACCATTGGGTGTTGCTAAAGGAAGAAGCAAGAACTGGTTGGATCCCTAGTAAGTTCATGGCCATCAAATATCATATTTAAACATTGTTTTCAACTTAAAAAAAATCAAAAGTTAACGGAAGTATCATTGATTTAGCTTTCAAATAAGTATGAGCTGGTTTCACTGTTACCTAACTTTGGAAATTTCAATCTAGCTCTGACCAAAGCAACCAAACACCGTTACATACAATTTCAAGTGACAAAGACCTAGTCCCTTTCTCTACCCTAAATCAGGAGTATAAATATGACCAGGAAAAAAAAAAAAAGATGCACAGGAAGTCTGTCCAGATATAAACGCGAAGCTCTCTGAACATGCAGTGAGGCAGGCCTGACTTCCCAGCACCATCCACAGGCCCATAGGAAGCAGGGAAGGATCTTCTTGTCCAGGCACTCAGAAAGACAGCCGAGGTAAGGCAGCTCTGGCCTGCAAAGGTCACAAAAGTAAGGCTGTGGCTGTGTGATTATTATGGTAAAAAGATGCCAGGAACTCCGAGGGTGTGTCTTGAATTCTGAAGCACACATTCCTGTTACATCATGCTTGAGCCACACGAGATTTTCTTTCGTCTCGAAGGAATTGATTCGAGGAAGGCAACATGTTTCTATGTAAAGAGGCTGAACTCTGGGTTTGACATATCCAAAAACAGCTGGTCAAGTGGGACTGGTTTGTGTAATGTACCACATCCCTGGCTCTGCTCTGATGGGTGGAGAAACTATGGCCAGTGGGAAATCAACACACTCTTTCTTCAGAGCATGGTCAAATTAATTCCCTCTGTTACTGCAGCATTCTTAACTATTTCCCTAAAGCCCTCCCCCAGTGAAAAAAAAAGGGCAGAGGACAAGGAGGAAATACAAGACAGGATTGCCAATGAGTTTAAGAGTGTGACAGGGAAACAGGAGGATATCATTCCTATCCTTTCCTTCAGGGCTTCAACTAAATCTAGTTTGATCTAATCTTTCCAATAAGCTTAGTAAGATGGAGGAGAGCTGGAATTTTATACAATAACTCTCTTTGGTGTTGTCAGCACATAACTGGGGACCTGTCAGTTTAATCATTGTATTTTTAATATTTTTACAGTGACTGTGTCTAAATTTTACACTAGATATAAATACACAGGAACTCATTTTTCAAGTATTGTTGAAGGATTAAGATATCTTGAGTCTATCGAAATAGGCTCATAGACTGAAATAATTTAAGAAATGAGCATCTGTAGAAGGACTTTAGAAAGAACTTGGTAAGAAGAGCTTGACAGAAACCAGATTGTCTGTTAAGTGGAGTAAAAAGCTGTCCTATTTCTTTGGGAACCCACCAGGTTTACATTTGGGGCTTACTTCAAACATTAGGACTCCTGGTGGACTTGGGGTAGTAATAGTGACAGGAGCCAACATGTATTAACTAAACTCTTGTTATGTGCCAGGCACTGTTGTAAGATGTAATCCTCATATCAACCTTAGGAGGTAAATACTATTATTATCCCCATTTAACCAATGAGGAAACTCAGGTACAGGTCAAGCAAGTTTACTGATCAATATAGGAGATCAGTATAGGAGAGAGTCTGGTTTCCCAGGCCTAGAACTTTTATTTATAGAAGCCCAAGAACAAGGGAGCCCATCAGGGAACCACTTATGGGGTCTGACTTGAGGAATGAGAGAAAGTCCTTGGTCACATACTTCCTCCTCTCATTGACTTATGGTCTGAAATTCTCAGCAGAACCATTATTTGGACCAAATCTGTATCTTCAGGCAGCCTCCGCAGTTAATACAAAATGTACCATCAAGCAGAGCATGTTCTCCACAAAGAATCAGTAGGTAATCTTACCTGAAAGGCCGTACCCTGAAGCTGGGACTACAGATGAATATTGACCATGAAAGAGGTCAGAAAACAGACCAATGTAAGATATTCCCTGGGATCAGAAGTCTGGACAGGGCTTCTGTGGGGTACAGCATGGCCTGGCACTGAGCCCCCAAAGGAAGGAGGTGGGGGGGGTATTAAAGTCTTCCCTTTTTGTTACCATGCTAAGGATTAGCCCTGCTAGGAATTTTTAGGGGCCTTTTAAAGTATCATAACCCCACTAGCACTTTTTATTCTTAAAGTTGACCTGAGCGCACTATGGGACCATTTGCCAGTCCCACTAAACAATTGGCTTTCTCTTTTTTACCCTTCCCCACACTATGAATGTAGTTTTATGTTCTTCTGATTATATAAATAACACATGTTCACTATAAATAATTCAAGCAATATAGAGTTATGTGGAATAAAGCAAACCAGCCCCTTCCCAGCAATTCTGGGTGAAGGAAACTCTTTATGTCAGGAACCACAGAGCAGAGTGTGGGGGTCTAAGCTCTTTTCTTTCCCCTGGGGCCCTCTGGAGGTGGGAGAGAAGGCAAGTCCAGAAGATCTGGCCTTAAAAAGTCCTGAACTCTGGTCCCACGCCTTCCAATGTCAGCTTCAATCTGTCACCCCTCTGCTCCTGTCCTCCCACCAGGCAGAGAACTGCTTTCTGGAATGACACACAGGAACCTTGGCTTGGCCCAATTAGGAGGCACAACAATGTGAAAAGCCTCTTCTTTGTTCCCTCAGGGTACCCATCTTAAATAACAACCCTCCACTTTTCCCCCTCCTTCCCAAGGATTTAATCATGTTTTAGAAGTAAACTAGAGCTCTGCCTAATGACTATGGGACAAAAGCTTTTTTCACGGAGACAAGAGCCCACACACTGAAGAGTTTTCTCAGTGCTGAGGCTGAGTTCTAACCCAGGAAGGAGGAACGAATTAGAGGTAACCGCCCTAATGACGCCACAGATCCCCGGCCACGCAGGCAGGTAGGTTCACCCCTCGGGTAACCAGCCACGGCTCTGTAAAAACTGAGATACCGAAGAGGAAGAATGGTGACAAAAGAGAATGGAAGTAAAAAACAAAAAAACAAAAGCCAGGTTTAGCAACTCAAGAGCCAAGCAGGGACATCACAGTCTTGGCAGTGTGCTAGAATCCCAGCCTCAGAAGTCACGTGATGAGGGAGGGTGATTGGGGGTGGGTGGGAAAGGGGGGGTGGGCCTAAAGGAATCTCATTGTTCTGAGCTTGGATTATTGAGACCTGAGCTGTTTTTTCAGCCATCTTTCCCTTTAAAATCAGAATCAAGAGAGAGAGACTAATTAAGGTGGGCCTTATTAAAAGACATTTAAAAACAACAACTATGTTTAAAGATCTACTAAGTCCAGACTGGTACAGAACAACTTTTACGGAGTATTTGTATCATATTTGCTATGCAATTTGGGGTTCCCAGGTAGAAGGTGTTAGACAAGGTTAACAATGAAGCAAAAGACTTAAGTCAGCTATTTCTGAAGTGAAACTATGGATTGCTACTTCTCTAGCTTGGCTCAAGGTTATTTGTTTCTTTAAATAATTAAAAACAAAAATACCTAAAGTATTTTGAGTTTAAGAAACACAATATTTCATTCATTTTAATGTCATCATCCTCTTGACCACATTTCTGTTATATCCATACCATAGAATACTATGCTGCTATGAACAAAGATTAATAACTATATTTACCCGGCAAGATTCTCCAAAATGTAAGGATGATTCAGAAAGCAGATTATAGAACATTAGATATTGTGAGCACACACATATTTTCATATACGCATAGAAAAAGTCTAGAAGATTATTTACCTCTAGAGGATTTTCCCTCCTACTCTATATTAGTCTATAGTGCTTGATTATTTCTCTACAAGAATGCTTTACTTTTATGTTTCCCATTGCAGAATAAATAAGCAGAAGCATCCTGTCTCTTGTACAGGTAGGAAAAGTCAAGTTAAAGAGAGGGTGGGTGCTCTGCCATACTCAGTCAGCAATCTACCCAGGATATGCAATTCACTGTTACCAGAAGTTTTCTCTTGAGCAGACAGAAGTTCTAGCTAAATGCTACTGAAAGCAGATCATGCCAGAGTGAAAATACAGGACCTAAAAAGGGCAGACACACTTTGTAATTATATAAGGCCATTATATTTACAATAAGTATAAGCAATGGTTACTTAGAGCTGAATGACTTATTTAATGTTATACTAATTCAACAAATATTTACTGAGAACCTCCTATGTCCCAGGTACTGGGCTAGACATTAGGGAAAACAAAGATGGATATGATGAGGTCCTTGCTCATAAGAAGCTAAATGGCCAGCTTTGAAGTAACCCAGAAGGCCTCAGGAATCCGGAAGATGACACATGCTGAAAAATACTCGCTTCCCATCTCCTTGCTTCAGGACGAACAACAATTCGAGGCTTTCAGGACTTCAATGCCTGTTCTTCTTGCTTTTCCAGATTAGAGGTCTCCTGGTAGAGCATATGGTTCATATAGCTACATAACCTTAATGTGAGTTTTCTCTTTCCATCAGACAAGCAAGACTTGCATATAACCCAACAGTCCTTACCCCCAGACTTCCACATTCCTAGCCTCTTAAAGCCACGCTTGGGTCCCTGGTGTCTACTTCTCTTTTGTGGGTCTTTCCCAACCTGGGTCAACTCATTGCTCCAGCCCTCCTGATCGCTCAACCTGATTCCACCAATTGAACGTGTCAGGCCCACCTTTACTTTACAGGGGCTGTTCTCTCTCCCTCGAATGAACAATGGTAGAGCTCCGCTTAAAAGTCATCTCCTCTATGTAAAGTCACCCCTCTCTTCACCTCCATTATGAGGCCTCGATTACCAAATGACTCCCAGGCTTACTTGGCCCATTCCAGTTGTCAAAATGCTGAAATAATATTGTGCCATTTGGCAGATAGTTACTGTTCCTATGGTCCTCGAGGACCCCATTACTTCACCAGCCCAGGACCCTCCTACATGACCCAGAAACCAAGGCACAGTGGGGGGGGGGGGGGCGGCTCCAGAATCCACTGCTCCCATAGCCTGGCATCCATTCTACCCGGTCCCTTCTTGTGCAGAACTAGTTGTGACTATGGAAAGCACCAAGATGTCCATGAACATATGAATGGATAAAGAAGATATATATTTGTATACACACACGCACGTGCACACACACACACACACACACACAATGGAATACTATGCAGCCATCAAGAGAAATGAAATCCTGCCATTTGCAACGACGTGGATGGAACTAGAGGGTATTATGCTAAGTGAAATCAGTCAGTCAGAGAAAGACAATTATCACATGATCTCTCTGATATGAAGAATTTGAGAGGCAGGGCGGGGGGGTGGTGTGGAGGGGGAAGGGAAATGAAACAAGATGAGATCAGGAAGGAGACAAACCATAAGAGACTCCTAAACTCACGAAACAAACTGAGGGTGGCTGAGGGGTAGAGGGGGTAGGGATAGGGTGGCTGGGTGATGGACATTGGGGAGGGTGTGTGCTATGGTAAGTGCTGTGAAATGTGTAAGCCTGATGACTCACAGACATGTACCCTGGGGCAAATAATACATTATAGATTAATAAAAAAAATAAATAAAATAAAATAACTAGTTGTGAATGTTTTTTACTATCATCCTGCTCATCACACTACATTATGGTCAGTGGTTCCTAGGCTTGCTGATCCAGCTAGATTTTGAAACTATGTTTTATTCGCCTGGGCTTTTTCCAGGGCCTAGTCCAGTACATGGGACATGTTTGGTAAATGTCAGCTTGCCAAATGACCACATTTCCCCAATTATTACTAATGTCATCTGAGTTACTTATTTGATGCCACTTTTGAACTGGAAAGAATATTTTACAGCCCATCATTAATGATTAAGTGAGACTAAACCAGAAAAGGTTGTATTTTTGCCATGGAAGAAATGACATCAAGGACTTTCATAAAACTTAATAGGTGGCAAAGAAGCCACAGCTAACTAAAACCCTGAAATGATTTTTAATTGCTTTTAAGTCATTTTTTTTAACTTACTCTTTATCTGAAACTTTTCAAAGAGCCTTATAAACCAGGAAAGCTGTTTAATAAAAGTTTCATGCTTTTTATCTCTATAGTAGGGGAGGTAAATAATGCAAAGGACAGAAAAAAACCAAGGAAGAAAAGATCAAACAGAAAAGGAGGAAGAGAAAAAGCAAAGAATGGAATCATCTAGAAAGGAGGAAGGTGAACCTGAGTAATTATAACTGGCCTCTACCTAATGGGAGGATATAAACACCAATTTAATAATAAGGTTTCTCATTAGTAGACTTTTTCTGCCCCCACATTTGTGCATAACTATGAGCAACCTGTGTGTATATTATTCAGTAGTCTTTCTGTTATAATCACAGAAATGCAACTGAGAATAAACGAGAAAGGAAACTTACTGGCTTATGTAATTGAAATGTTCAGTGGTAACTGACCAGAGGCACAGTTGGACCCAGGGCCTTAAATGATGACCTCAGAACTTCTCCTTCTTCCCCATGGGACACTCACTCAATCTCTTGGTTTTTTTCCTTTTGGACTGACTTCATTGCCATTCTCAAGTGCGTTCCCTCTGCACTATGGCCACCAGGAGCTCCAGGCTTACATTCTACCAATTTAGCAACTCCCAATTGTTCCAGTGCAGTCCTAGGTTTACTCTAATCGGCTTAGCTTGGGTTAACTGATTACTGCAAACCAATCTCTATAGAAATGGTACGTGATTCCTTCGGTCAGACCTCTAGACAGCAGGTACAATCAGCCCTACCTAGATAATCCAGGCTAAAACTTGAAGGGGGGTATTTCCTTATAAGAAAATCAGGGTTCAGGATTTACAAGAAGGGGAAAGAAATCAAGGGAGAGCAAAAATACCAGATGGGTACTATGCCCTTTATGAAGCAAAACAATCTAGTGGCTAAAATCACTTTAGGGTTAGTTAGACTGACCTGGGCTTGGCTCCTTTTTCTACTGTTTACTGAGAGTTACTAGCTTTAAAATATTTTTTAAACTCTCTGAGCCTATTTCCCTATCTGGAAGATCTGGACACTATTTCATGGTGTTGTTGTAAAAACCCACCTCATAGTATACTGTAAAGAAAACATCTGTGTAGCTCTTTTCATGCGCTGGTCACAAAATGGCAGCTGTTAATGTTATTATCAGCATTCCCAGGGGAGGGGGGCTGTAGAAAGCACAAAGGCTCTTTCCTACAGAAATGGGTAGGAAAGAAGGTGCATAGGCATAGCCTAGATGCAAGCCACGGTGCTCAGCCTCATCTTCAGGCCCTCTGGAGTCCATCGGTTTGATCTTGGTGGAATCCCTGCCCTCAACTTCTTACACTCTTCTCAGCCCAACACCATATTGCTTTCCCTCTCCTGTGCAGATTTAGTAGGATGGGCGATCTCACTTGTTCTCCAAATTGATCACTTTCTATATACCTGTTCACGACTTTAGAAAAGTCTTAATTATAGATTTACCAATATAAGAATAATATAACTTGAAAATGCCCAATGCCTAGTTACATATAAGCTGAGTTCACACTTAAGAATGCTAATTATACTACATCCAATAATTTTTTAAACTGTGATCCCATGAGATAGAGGCAGGGATTCAGGAAAGCAGTTGATTTTAAGATATATCTGAAGAGTTGTACCTTAATTTAGTGAACGATAATTAAGAACAACAACAATTAACATTGACTTAACCTCTTTGTGCCTTAGTTCCCTCACCTGTGAAATGGGCATATTAGTAGCTACCATACAAAGGTATGATAATTAAATGGCTAATTACATGCATGATAGTAAATGGTTAAGCCCTTGGTAGATGTGCTCAGAGCCATGTGAAGCTCAGAGCCCTGTGAGTCTGGGAAGAGAAGCCAGCGGTCTGTTTCCCTAGCTTGTCCCTTTGTTGTAAGCCTGTGGGCCAGCTCTTGAACCTACCAGCAGAGTGTGAATGTGGGAGGACATCCTGTAGTTCTAGTTTACTGTTGGCTTTGGGCTCCATAATGAGGGTCTCTGCCTACCTCTGGACCTCATAAACACAGACTTGAGAAGAAAAATTTGCCAAAGTTCAATTGCATATCAAAGGAAACCACAGAGCCAGAGAGCTCCCTGAGGACCCACACAGCCGCTTTGTCTACTGCCAAGCCATGGCCCCAATGCATGGATACGCCTGCAAGCCAAGAGCCAAAGCCACAAAGTTCCACCAGTTCATTTAGCCTTGGCATTCAACATACTAAGGGATCTGTTATTTGGGTTGTTGTCTCATTGTTAAGGGGTAAAAACAGAAACATCCCCGTCATCGGAAAACTGGTTTACTAAATTCACCACCACTACCCCAACCCCACCCCGAACCCTACCGTGAGAATAGCTCCACTGCCCTGTGTGACGAAATGGAGCAAATGCCAGCTTCTCCCCACTGGTGAACCTTGATCTCCTTGTGGTGATTCTTTCCCACGGGCTGGCTTGGATGGGCCAGTTTGCATTGCAGGGTAGGTGCAACCCTATAGCCAATGTCTGGGCTGGGGTCCACCCTGTCTCAATCCCAGCCCCTTTGAAATGAGGCACGCTTGATGGTTTAATTTCTATTCCAATACCTTTTCAAATCTTCCCTAACATCTCCCCTCAGCTAAAACATACAAATGAAAAAAAAAAATTATTAAGTCCTTCCACACTTGGGATTTGCTTATTTCTTCACATAGTGCCCCCAAATCCAGTGTCTACAACTCTCTCCCTGGACGCCATGATGCTTTGAGTTCCAAAAATGTCCCCAGAGGGAAAGCTACACAGAAGACTTACACTAGAGAATTCTGAAGTTACAAATAGTAGCTTGTCTTGGAGATGTTTATTTCCTTTAAGTCAACAAATACATGTGGGGCATGTGCTCTCTGCTGGGACTTTGAGGAGTGAGTCAACGCCACCTTCTAATTTAGCTGAATACCTAGTGTGGCAGGGAAATGGTAGCAGGTAATTGCACTTACAACCACGTGCACAGGAAACACAGAGACCACTTCTTCATGGTGGTTGAGAAGGATGTAAAACAAAAACAAAAACAAAAACAAAAAAAACCAATATCATCAAGGCCAGGCCATGAAGAAAAAGTAGGCTTTCTTCATGTGAAGGACATTCCAGGTGGGTACAGCACAAACAAAGGAAATCAGGCTGGAAAGTTCTAGGCATTACCATACACTGCAAAGTCTTACTGGAAACATGTCAGTTATGAGTAGATACTAAATTATGAGTAAAGGAAAGGTGCCTAGCGTTAGCAATACTCATCTGTGAATTCTGTTTGAATGCTCAAAATTCATCTTTTACAAGAAGAGCTTTTACTATTTGAAGCACACAGCTGTTTTGTTTTGTTTTAAACAAGTTTATGTTTTTAGACAGGAAAATGTCGTCCTTAAGAAGAGACTTATGCAAGGTCTGTGTCTTAACACTCTGCCAGTGGCCAGGCTGTAGGCCGATCTCAGAATTCCCGTTTCCTACATCACCCCCAGACCACCCCGCCATCTAATCAAACCAACCCCATGTCTTGGTTTTGAAAATTTAAAGATGGAAAGAAATGTGACAGGTCAAAATCTCAGATTCCTTGGCTTTCTGATTACTTGCAAATCCACGCAAGGCTCACATATCACTCTCTTCTCATTTTGTCAGCATCTGAATTTGTTTGGTTGTCATGTGAGTGATGAAAACTTAAAAGCTATGTTGATATGTACAGCATGTGGAAAACCACTCCCAGGTCCTCTGCTCTGAGAATGCCAGAGGTACATGTACACATTCTTATACACCCGGAATATCGGTCCACTTGTGCACACACTCAACATCGCTAGACACTCGCTTAAAAAAATGCAATGTACTGTGCACTGACTTGATGGGAGGCCACAGGCTAAGTTCTCAGACACTGGCCAAGAAGAGATGGGATCCAACCCATCTCCAGACCACAGGAAAAATACTTTCAACCACAGAGCTGGCTGCAAAATATTCTTTTTGTAGGAAACAAAATGTTTCCAGCCCTGGGATTTTTTTTTTTTTTTTTTGGGTCCTTTCACTGTTATTGAGTAGGAAAGACAAATGCTTGAGCAAGAGGCCAAGTAAACATCTAAGGAAACCAAAACCAGACTCCTCAGCTGGGAGAGTGGAACATAGGGTGAATGAGCTGCATGCTGGACAAGCTCTGGGCCTTTAGAAGCTTGGGAGACTGGTCAAAGGAACCCCAGGCAATTCTTCGTGTATTTATGACCCCAGCTTAATCCCACTGCACTGCAGCTCCACTTATTAACTAAGTAGTCTTGGACAAGTGACTTGACTTTTCCAAGCCTCAGTTCCTTAATTGTCAAGCATGAATGACTATATGGATATCATAGGTTACTGTAAAGAATAAATGAAGCACGTGTAGAAGTCAAACAAGGCCCAGCACAGAGCAGGCACTCAAAGAACAGTACTTGTTTAGGTAGGTGCAATGACTCTTACAGGTCACTACAGAGTTATTATCATGGACCGTTAGCACCTAAGAATTCTAGCCCTCACATTTTATAAGTAAGGAAATAATCCTAGAAAGATGACAAGGTGTGACCAAATCAGCCAGTAGTAGGCTCAGAGCTAAGACTCAGAATGCAAACTGGATGCAGAGGGCAAAGGGAGTTAGAGGACATCCCATTAGAGAGTACGCATGTGCTCTTGGTTGGCAGTGGAGCTCAGACTCTGGTGTGCCTAAGAATCACCTAGGGGAGTGTATAAAAATGTAGGTTTCTAGGCACACCCCTGGCACTACTGATTTAGCCTGGGAAGGCCCAGGAATCTGAATTTTTAACAAGCTCTGCAGGTGAACTCCAAGAGGTCTTCTTCTGACCTCTGGTCAAGAAGCAATACAAGAGGAAGTCATTGGCCAAATAAATAGTTGAGCTGAATGCTAGGGTTGTATCCTATGGTTTAGCACAAACAAATGATGTGGCAAGCCCTACCATGAATGTTGTACAAAATAATAAATGAGGTATAGCATGACATTGCTTCTTCTTCTGGATCATTAACTGTTTCCTAGAAGAGGAACCTACAACTCATAGTTGTTTGCCCAAGATCACATATCTAATTAGAGACAAAGCTAGAATTTAATTCTAAAATAGCATTATCTTTTTCACAGTGAAGACTCTCTTCTTTCTAGGTGCCTGGCGGTGAAGACTGGGCTTATGTTTGTATATGTCAGAATCCATGCATTAATTTTAATCTCTGACATAATAAAAAAAATCATCCTAGCTTTTTGAAGTATTCAGATGGAAAATCCTCTCATATTACTCCTGGGGCTATAACTCATTCCATTGGCTCCACCTTAGGCTAATGGAAGGAACTTAGGAGGAAGATTAACAATGCCATACAGTGCTGGACATTTCAGGAGTACCAGAACTACTTGCATTAGTGCACACCACCTGCTCCCTTTTCATTAAATTCCTTCTTCTTCTAATATAAAATATATACCTGACCCCAAGGTCTATAAATTTCTGTGCATCATCAAATAACCACCCAAGTATCCTAGTTAGTGGGTACTGTGCTACAAAAAAAAAAAAAATTGGGGGGAACTTCCTTCACAGACCAAATAAATCAATATGTGATTAGATTCAGAGTCATTCTTCGAAGGATGGAATTTCAGCTGTTCCATGTAGTGATACAGTGACATAAGAGGCTCTTAGCAATTTCTGGGGTTTTGCCCCCACAGACTAGCAATGATGGTTACTTTTTACTTTTTGGTCTAATACTGAAGGATCTGAGAAGGTACACAACTCTAGCCCCTTCACTTCTACTTTTCTCTGATGAATGCTTTAGGACAATAATAATCTTCATCCCCCAACAGACCTTTCTGAAAGTTGCTATGAAATGTGGGCGATATAGCAAAGTGAAAAAAGTGAAAGCAAAGTGAAAGCCATGGCCTGGTTGAGGAAACCAGTAATGGACTCTGCTGTTGGGTGATGCTTATCCTCACAAGAATCTCAGAATCCTCCAGTTCATTAGATTGGTAATAGTGACCTTAGAAAAGATTTATTATGATTTAGATCGATCTTAACAACGATTATTGGCCAAAGAAGGAGATTATGGAATTCTCCTGATAGAATCTGAAGCAGAATCCAAATACTAACCACTTAACCATCCTTTCCCTCCTGCAGAGAATTCTGGCCTTTGGAGCTACTCTGCTCCATGTCATCGTCACATTCAGAAGTTGCCAACTTCTCTTCCACAATATGAACCCATTAAAGGATGGGAGTCTACCATGCCTTCACCAAGGGAGGACCAGGGTCTTGATGTGTATATACAGACTCTAGAATGTTTCAACACACTCTATAGAGGAGGTTCTGTTGGTTTCAAACCCTATACCCCCTCCCCCCAAACACATATTTCCAGCCATTAAAATGTTCCCTGAGCTTAGATACAACTGGAAAGTTTTGGAAAATCCCACAGGAAGGAGAGTGGGCCAAGAGAGCTCCTTTTCTCATGTCATTCAGGAAGCACTGAACCAAATGTTTGCCCTTCAAGACAGCTCAGCCTAAGAACCTGACTCTTAGGGCTGGGGAATCACAGTAGGCAGAGGAGCTTTTGGGAGAACTGGGACAATGGAAAGTATTCAGGATCTTATATTAACCATGTGCCAATCAGAGAACTTATGTTGAGCATGTCCCTCAAGGTCCATCAGGAAAACAGGATTCATCCCACATAATTTAAGGGAAAGAATTTAATGTTGGGAACTAGTTACAAATGTGTTGGAAGACCTGGAAGGAAAACAGGGGCAGCAAGGCAATCCAGAGACTAGCAGTAGTAGGAAGCCACCACCATGCTTAGGGCTGGAGGAGCAGAGGAAGAGGTGCTGTTACTAGAACCCAGAAAATGGAGCTGCCCAACTCCAGCTCTTTGTGGAACTGAGACCACACAAAGGTCATGGAGGAGGACTATTTACCACCACCTGAGACACCACTGGAAGCAGAGAGAAGGAGGCAGAAATACACGACTTCTCCCATACTTTACTCTCCTTTCAGGACCCCAAACTAAGCAGAATCATGGAAAGGGAGCCTGGGAAATGCAGATTGTACGATCAATTCTGTGTGGTACCAAGCAGAGCAGGGACAAGGCAGCTGGGATCTGATTTGACTGGCATGACCCACCAAGGCATGGATTCCTGATTCCCAATTTGTAAACGGGGATCTTTTAGAAAACCTTGAAGCCTAAACTAGTATTTCTCCAAATTAGTTAATTATTCCACATCCCTGGACTTTAACTATGCCTGAATTCACTGGAGAGGAAGACACAGTTATCCATAAGGCCCTCTCCTCTCTGAGCTCAGGGGCTTGCATGCAAATAGTTTGCACCTTTCCTTTGCTCCTGTAAGTGTTTCCAAACTTCATTTTTCATACATTCTGATGACCATTGTCTTTTTATAGAAGTCAGGGTTCTAAAATAAAGAAAGTACTGAGGGTGGAGAGGAGAATGATGGGTAGCTAGAAGCAACAGTGTGGCGTATATACAGAAAGAGAAATTTTTGACTCAAGATTCTGCACAATGATAAGAAATCCTTTCTGATCAAGCTAATCACTGAGAGCAGTCATTGAGGTCTGGGAGGAAGAATGGAAGCAGCCACACCGTCATATAAAGCAGGGCCAGCTCTTCTTTCCCTCCCAGGCCTGCTCGTCCTCCTAAACTAGTCCATTCAGTGAGTGATGACCTCATCGACTCACTTCCATCATAAACAAACCGTCGTTCCAGATTCTTTCTCTGTGTGCTTAAGTGCTATTGCTCCTGCCTCCTGACCATCTCTTATCTCTTCCTTCTTTTCCATCTCAGGGGCCACAGCTTTGGTCCTGGCCCTCATTTCTTTCCATCCTATTTCAAACCCATATGGCAAATTCCTGCCTGAGAGAACCTTGTAAGTACAGATCTGATGTCATAGCCCAGCTGAGAGCTCTCAATGGGGCTTCTGAGAGCTTTCAGGGTCTAGTCTGATTTGCCCTACGTTTCTTTGCTTTGCCTTTAAATACAGACTCCATTTCCCTGGCCCACACCCATTGTACAGACACACACATACCCTCCCCCACAGCACTAAAGAAGTGCTAATTCTCTGCAGTTCCCACCCCAGAGCCTCTGTTCATATTGCTTCCTCAGCCTCCTTCCCCATCTACCTGGCAAATCCTGACATACCGTTCAAGTCTTCTCTCAAACATCATAACCTGTCCTGAATCTTTCCCTGACCAGGTCTTCCCTGCTAAGACTTCTGAGCATCCTAATATTGAAGCCACACTGTACTCTGTCACAGTTCTCTCAATACCTACTTGTATGTAGTTACATGGCAACTCTCAACTAAGTATCTCCCTTCCCTATGGTTCTTCAGGGCAGGAAATTAGGCTTTATTTGACTTCATATTCCCCAAATTTGACACGCATATCTACCCAGAAAAGATCTGAAGTTAGAAAAAGAGGAGGGAGAGATGGAAGGGAAAAGCAGTGTCCAATACAAAGAAAATTTAATGGTCTAGTCTAGATTAAAATACAAGAGTTATAAGAGGATCCATGTCTATTGTTAGAGCACATGCAAAGGACTATTACTACAATTGTAGTCTTTAGAAGATTCTTCGCTAACGATTTCAAGTTGTAACATATACTATTTCTTAATTAAGGAAAAATATTAAGATTTTTCAGAGATGGAAAAAAAAAACACTTCACAGATGGTGTGGCAGTCACTTAGTCAATTTGTTTCAGTGGGTTTTCTTTGAAAATATTTAGCCTTTGGACATTACACAACATGTCATGACACCGGGGTCCTTATACACCGGGGTCCTAGAGACACCGGGGTCCTAGAGACAAATGAAGCCCTTGGTAGAAATGTCTGCTCTTCAATTTGAACTGAAATTATAGGCTGGTTCTTAGACAGACTGGCCTTCTCAAGTCAAAGGGATGAAGTGCTAACAGACTCTTAGCAGAGCCAATCACAGGGATCTTGGAGTGAGGTCTAAGTGAGAAAAGGGAAGAGGGAGGCATAAAAAAGTAAGGCTAGTGCCAGAGTGGACTCACAGGTGGCAGATGGAGATCAGAAGAACCTAACATTTCTGTGCATGGGCAGAATAGGAGAGTTTATGTGTGGAGAGAATTAGAGCTATTTATAGCTGTATAAATAGCTACAAATCAGAGACAGCAGCCCGGTGTAAGGGAGGTTATTGAAAGGTTAGAAACTGCACTGGATCTCCTGAACCTCTGTACTCTAAGGAGGGACCTGTAAGAGATCACAGAATGCTAGAGTTTTCCCATTCCAGTGACATTCACTCAGTCTCCATTAGGGTGCTGGGATAAGACTTTCAAAGAGGAACAGACTATTCAGAAGAAATTTAAAGGTAAACCATGAAATTGATTACTATGTGGGGAAAGTGACTTCGCAAAGACAGAATATAATATCATTTATATGTCATTCTGTATCATCCATGAGGGAAGAGGTTCTCTCCACAGGGTGCACCACAGTACCTCCTTGGCCCTGCAGATTCTCACTTGAGGAGACCTGGAATGAGTAGGTACGGGTCTGCCCCACTGTGGGCAAGACTCCACAGAGCCTTTCTCTTTTTGCTTTGACATTGTAAATATCAGACATTGAAGCCAAACCCAGAACATGGAAATGATGCTGGTTGGAAAGGCCAGAACTTGGAATTTGGGGAGAGGAAGGGCCAGGACTTCCCGTGACTGAATGGGGAGATGTCCCGTGGAGCTCATTTTTCCTCAAGAGTGTTCTGTTGCCACCTAGAACTACACTGTTATAGGAAATAACTGATGATTATTTAACAGAGATAGAAAAAGCTCCCTCAAGGTAATGACTCATTCCACTCTTTGAGGGGAGCATTCCACCTAGTACAACCATTGAGGGTGGCCACACCACAGTGGCTGAATGGAGAAATTTCCTGCGAGCAATTCCAAGCAGAAGGCATGAATAATCTTACTTTAATAGGGGAGTCAGTAGAGGATAATGGTTAAGAATCCAGGAGTGTAGGGGAGGGACTGTATGTATGTGCGTGGGGGATGAGGGATCCTTAGAAGTCATAGGACTCAGAGCAATTTTTAAAAGTTCTATAAACTTCAATGTACTTATCTAGGAAGTGTACTCAGTAATATTTATCCCATAGGATAATTGTGAGGTTTGAACAAGAGAAGGCTCCCAGATCACTTACCAGAGTAACTGGCACAAAGGAAACTTAATAAATGGTTGGGTAGACAGAGCGAAGAAGTCCGAAAACCAGGGCTGGAGGGGCTTTGGGTGATTTGTTCTCAATCCCTACTGGATATACCAGGTGCCTCTGTTTGAACTTTTTAAGGTTTATAACAACGAACCTTGTTCCAAAGTTTTGACATTCAGGGAATTTTGTTACTTAGAGTCATGGATCATAATTCCAGCCTGATCTCTCATTGCCAATTCTGAGTCAAGGATTGAGAAAGAAGGCAGTGGGGTATAGCCACTATAGCTTGGCTCTCTAAAGGTGTTCTCAAAATCATAGTCCCTTTGGTAACAATAAAACAAGGGCCCAAGACTCAAGCACACATGCTCTTTGTCCTAGGTGCCAAAATTCTTAAGCTCTGCCAAACCAAGAAGGGAAACTTTCAGAAAGATACCCTCTGTGGAAAATCTCTGCTTCAAACATTTGAACTCTAAGGCAGTTGCCACGAGCCATTGATTTAAAAATCCAGGGAAGGTTATGGGGGTGGGAGGAGCAGAGAGAAAGTGTGCAGAGAGGGGCAACAGGGTAAAAGGAAGATTGAGGGAAGGAAAAAGTGCATATGTCAACTCTACGGTAACTGAAAATTCCAAATTATTTAGAGCAGCAGAAATTAGAAAAGCTCAATGACTTATAATGCAGTTGACAACCAATCATGCATTAGATAATGTTTAGCATATCATAAAATGTTATGGCAACATCATTAGATATTACCTAATTCAAACTGAATCCTAGAGACATATTTGATTTGTTTTTCCCTATTCCTCCATCGTGTAAATCCTCTGTCTGCTTTCCATCCCTCTACACTTAATTTCATAAGCTGTGAAGAGTTTAGAAGGGTCTGAAGCTCCAGTACACTCTGCCCCAATCAGGTTGAAATACTAACCAGCATCGTACCGTCCTGTGACCCTCTCCGCCACAGTGGATCCTGGGGAGAAGCAGAGACCACGGGCCCACGCAGTGCACGACTTGGGCAGACGTACTCCCCTGGCTACGGCAACCAGATGATGAATTCTCCAAGCTGGCTCTGCTTCAGCCACATGTGTGACAAGCTGTGCTATTCAAATCACACACACAGACAGGGCAAGGAGCATTTCTGAATCACAGTCACATGCCAGGAGTATTTCTCAGCCAAATAATGGCAAGAACAAGAGGAAAAAAGCAAGAGGCAGCTCATCATCTCCTTTCTAATGTCCCTGGGCCCAGAGTGGGAAGTGCTGTTCTAATATGTAATTCAGTAAGCTTTGGAGGTAAGCTAAATGACATTCTAGATCCAGTCAATCTTGGGGAAAAATCGGAGAGAAAGATAATAAGGACCATTCACTGTAAGCCAAAAGAATCATCACTCAGGCAAGGCCTCATTTTCCAGTACCTCATTTGATTCTTAAAGTAAAAAAAAAAAAAAAAAGACACCTACATCTCAGAGGACATGGTATAGCAAGAAGACTTAGGCTTGGAAGTTAAAAAAACTTGGTCTCAAATCTTGATCTACTACTGAATATAAGTCATTAGCTTGTTTCACTAGCTCAGTTTCTCTATTTGTAAAAAGGAGCCAATAAGATCTCTGTTGAAGGCTTCTTGCAGGGTCAGTGGAAATAATGCATGTGAAAGGATCAAACATGATGCCTGCAACCAAAAGTACTCAATAAAGACTAACCCCCTTCCCTCCGGAGACAATAAAGAGGACTTTAAATTAGTGTTGCCTGGAGCACCAGAGGCCAGCAAGGATTCTCCTCACTACCAAACTGTGGCATCCTGAGATGGCAGGAGATGAGTCTATGCAGCCTGCCTCCTTCCCCCTGTTCCACTCTGACTTTCTCAAATAAAGATGCAATGACTCCAACATATGGTAATCACAAAGCTTCTCTCATTCTGAGAAGATCAAGCAAACAAAACACCAGAAAACTCCAAGGTTCTCAAACCGTCACGTACCTTTAGCCTATGAAGCTAGGCTACCAGGAGCCCAGGATTAAGGGTGGCTCTCTATGAGCACCCGTGACCATTTGTGGAGGAGGGGAGAGAAGACAGCCTTGTTTGCCCGATGTTGTCTATAGTCATTTGGCTGGGAAGTCCATGCTCACTGTGAAGTTCAACTTAGAAAAAGTCATGTATTCACCAGGAATTTAAAATGCTGACTTTCTTTTTTTCTTTTTCTTTCTTTCTTTCTTTCTTTCTTTCTTTCTTTCTTTCTTTCTTTCTTTCTTTCTTTCTTTCTTTCTTTCTTTCTTTCTTTCTTTCTTTCTTTCTTTCTTTCCTCTCTCTCTCTCTCTCTCTCTCTCCCTCCTTCCTTTCCTTTCCTTTCCTTTCCTTTCCTTTCCTTTCCTTTCCTTTCCTTTCCTTTCCTAAGATATATCTATTTACTTGAAAGAGAGAGAGCATGAGTGGGAGGGGCAGAGACAGAGGGAGAGAGAAAATCTCAAGCAGATTCCCTGCAGAGCATGGAGCCCCATATGAGGCTCGATCTCATGACCCTGAGATCACAACTTAGGCCAAAACCAAGAGTTGGTCGCTTAACCGTCTGTGCTACCCATGTGCCCCTAAAATGCTGACTTTCATCTGGTGATTCATTGCAATGTGGGGTGGGATGGTGCTTTTAAAAAATATATACGTTTTGCAGAGTTCTGTAGAAACTTTTTATAAGCCGCTGAAACTCATAGAGGACATAAATACCATTCTGCCTGCAAACCCTGTAAATTGATTGGGCTAGGGCACTTTTTTGCCCAGAGTTTTCCTATTAAACATCAGCATAGTAGAGTGAAAATAGCAACAGATTAGAAATTAGCAGACTTTAACTCCACTTCCATTTCTGCTACTTATTAGTTATGTTACCCTGCATAAGTCACTGAACCTCAGTTGCTTACCCCATCCGTAAAATGAAATGGCTAGAATACAGCATGGTTCTGAGGACCACCCCGGTGAGACTCACCAGAAGGGCTTGCTCTCAAGGAATGGTCACTGAGGCAGGGCCGAGGAATCAGCATTAACAGACACCTGTGATTCTTAAGCACGCTGTAGTTGAGAATCCCTGGATAAGATCATCTCTAGGAGGCATCTCAGATGGGACACTCTCATCTCCTAAAGGCCTTTAAAGGTTCTAGTGAAAGCGCTGGTTCATTTGTAAATCAGTTCATAGTTTCTGTAGCTCTTGCTTTTCCTAACCAAAGATGTTGCCCCATTTTCTTCTCAGTCATAGCTAACCAAAGCCAAAATACAACATCCTGTCCAACCTTCATTCTCAAATGAGCCAAATACATTTCAGTGTCCTTGACTCTCAGGTCACTGCCTTGTCTAAGAGATCTCATAGCTGTTTCCTATGTTGTTTCCCAACTGAAAACACTTCTCTCTCCTAGCTGACAACAAGGTCTTCAGTTTGGTTCCAAAGCACTGTGTCTCTTCCACTTCCTGCAACAGCTGAGATTTCTCTGGAAATCTCTCATTCACATATTTGCCCTGCTTTACTTAGCAAGTTAGAGCTGGTAGGGTCACGGCATAAGGGGATTTGGTACCAGACAGTGTGTGAAAATAAAACTAGTCAGAACTGGAGGAGGATGACAGAGCTGATAAAATACTGGGAAGGTGAATGGCTCAGTAAAGGGGAAGTCACCTAAACACTGCGTGAGTAGTGACTCAGCCTCTCACGGTCAGAGATCATGATCCTCAAAGACAGAAATAAGGACAAGTACTAAGTCTTCCATAAAAACAAACGTATTTGATTTATAATAGTATTCTTTATTCACAGATAATGTCTTCTCTATTTTTTGGTGCTAAAGTACCTTTCCCTTTTTGAAATGTTGCTAAAGCTTAATTTTATAACTCGACTTAAGGACATTTAAAACTCTGTGATGGTTTCTATGCCCCCCCCACCCTTATTATGTTTTGATTTTGATTTGAACTTTTCTTGACTCCCTGTGGCTCAAAATCTTCTAGGAGAGACTGACTCTTCCCCGCAGCAAAGGTACAATGTCTATCACGGCCAAGGCATCTGAAAAGCAGACCCCCATCAGAGGCGTAGGGCAACTGTACCAATGAATTTTTAACCGGGAATTTCCAATGGAACCCCTTTAAGGGTAAGTTTTCTCTACCTGAGCCCATTAAGAAGTAGTGATTTTTTTATTCCAGAGGGACTCCAGTGGAGTTTGGGGGGTGGGGGAGGCTTGGTAGGCAGTGAGGAAGGCATTGCTGTCCCTATCTCAAATGCGGAGACAGAAACAGGGAGTGCCCATGGGGGTGTCTATGTTGTCCTTTCTCAGATGGAGTCTGTCTCTAAGCTCTGAGTCTTAGCTCACTGCATTCATTTGCTGTTACTGCACAACTTCAGGTAGGACTTCCTCAGATGTTAATACATTTGCCTGCTGACCTGAGAAAAAAAAGGATCCTTTTCAAAGTCACCATTCTGGGTTCCTCTTTTATACATTATACATACCCAATCTGCTCGATACGTGTTTGAGCACTTCTGAGGGAAGAGTGTGGGCAGGGGGTTAGATTTCACACTTGAGCAGCTCTGAAAAGGGATGGAACATTTATACCCAAGGCAATGTACTTGGCTGGGATTCTATGTTCCCTTTGCTATTTCTGCAGACATTTATGCTTAAAAAGAAATTTCTCCCACCCCTGCAGCCAAATTTTTCCTCTGGCTGGATACACACACATACACACCAGTCTTCTTGCCTAAAAACAGCAGACGGGCTGAGGTAGAAAGAAACAGAATAAACACGATGACCCGGAACCACTTTACAAAGGGAGAGGGGTTCATTTTTGAGTGAGGGCAACTAAGCCTGAAATCCTTTCTAGAGGATTCTGCAAATAGCAAGACATAAAACTATGATTTCCATGAAGTAAAACATCCTCTTCAATGTCTTTCTTTGGGTGAATATGATTGTATGCCTGACATGCTCGCGCTAAACCTACCGTTCAGCTTATCCGGGAGAACAGATTTCTCATCTTTCCTTTAGTTAGTCAGTGCTCCATTAAGCCTATCCAAGCACAGACAGCAGAACTCATGACTGGTTGGAAGATGGCAACAACGATTTCTTATCCTTCCCCCAGCCAAAGTCCGCAAGCTGCCCATTCCCTGTAGGTAGCCGAGGGACCCATCTCCCTCATTCTGCTTGGGTCTGCGTTTAGGGCTCTGGTTTGCTTACACAGAGGAATTCCAACTAGGATTTCAGGGGAATCTTGACTCTCAATCCCCCACAACCCCCAGCAGGCTAGTTCTGCAAAAAGATATTCCTATATTCGTTAGTCATACAGCACTTCTTTATAAGAATCTGCTTGTAACTGTCAAGGTCTGATGCCAACCTTTTTAACTGATAATTACTATTACTTTAAAGGAACTATTAAGCTGTGTAACTCAATTCCTATGGGGAAGAGTGATTCCAAATAAGCAGTATGACCTTCTTTTTCAAGACTGGGTTCATATATGGATATGAGGAGTTTCTCTCTCTCTCTCTCTCTCAAAATCTATGTATCGAATGTGTAAGTGTCAAGCATTGTTCTGCTTCTGAGGGTATACAAATGAGATTCAGTCACAGCCTTCAATGGGTTCACAATCCAGGTTTCACTCATGCAAGAACAGAGAAAAGTATTAGGTGCACCTGTGGACAAAACTGAGGGAAACGGGGCTGATTCTAAAGCTCAGTGTCAGGAAGTCTCTTCCTGATGTTATTTTAAGTTGCTTAAAGATTGAAGACACAGTGAGAGAGGGAACACAAGCAGGTGGCTGTGGGAGAGGGAGAAGCAGGCTTCCCACTGAGCAGGGAGCCCCATATGGGTCTCAATCCCAGGACCCTGGGATCATGACCTGAGCCGAAGGCAGACGCTTAACAACTGAGCCACCCAGGCACCCCTTAAGTCTTTTAAAACACAAAATGGATACTGAGAGAAGACTTGTATCACCAGAAAGGAGACACTAAATACTTCCCAGAACAACCTGGGACCTTGAGAAAAACCTAAGGATTCCAGTAAGGACCAGGAGTTTGAGAAACATTATGGGTCTTGTCAACAATTTACTGGGTACTTTAGGCTCTTCCCCTCAAGGGTTCTTTAACTTCCGGGTGACTTCTAAATAGAAGATGAAAATATTATTATAAAGTCCATTTAAATAAACCTACTATATGAAAAAGTTATCTCTTCCCAGTTTGTTGAAATGAGAGAGTCATAATATTTATTTCATCAAGGGGGTGTGAAGCTTAGTTGGGATTAATGTCCTTCATTACTCCTTCCAGGGTACTGAAAAATTTATATAATCCCGTATGTGGTTTGTAAAAACGGACTTCATGACGACTTGATGAGAAATAGTATGAATATTTCATCAAATTTTTCCATCATTCTTTCAAGTATAACCGCCCTGCTCCAGCTTTACCAGCCCCTCATGATGGCGCCCCGAGTCACGGCCAGCGCCTCCTGAAGGAAGGCTTCAGCCAATCTGTTACGAGTGCTGCTGCCTCACCAAATACCCCAGAACATTCCTTTGCGGTGGGGCCCACCCTCCCCTCCACGCTCACTAGACCCACCTCGCACGTGCGGCAGGTACCTTTCACACATTTACCTCTCTCCCCAGGTCGACTGTGAACATCTTCGGGGCATCGATTTACTCATATTTTGAATCCCTGGCATCTTACACGGTGACTAGCAGAGACAAGGTGAGCAAAGAAAGCCTTGTCAAATGACTGAGGGCACAAACCCTCTGCTCTGGTGACAAGGCCCAAACCAAGCTGTGTCTTCTGAACATGGGACCTGCCCTCCCGTTTGTCTTCTCTTCCTGTTTCTCCTCAGCACGAATTTTCCCTTTCCTCTCTCAGTAATATACATTTCTCTATTTAGGGAAGCAGTTTTCCGCCTTGGCTGCACCGTAGAATCACTTGGGGGAGCTTTACAAATAAATATGGGCGCCTGGTCCACCAACACAGATTTTGATTTAGTTGGGCGGGGTGGGGCTCTGGTGTTGGTATTTTATAAATGCCCCGGTGATGAGTCTAAAACACAGCCAGGCTTGAGAGACACTGATTTAAAGCGATAACTCAGGGGCACCTGGGTGGGCTCAGTGGGTTAAAGCCTCTGCCTTCAGCTAACGTCACGATCCCAGGATCCTGGGATGGAGCCCTGCATCGGGCTCCCTGCTCAGCGGGGAGCCTGCTTCCCCCTCCCGCACCCCCAATCTGCTTCTCTGCCTACTTGTGATCTCTCTCTCTCTCTGTCACATAAATGAATAAAATCTTTAAAAAAAAAAAATAAGGTGATAACTCAAGCCCTGTCTTTTAAAAAGGCTAATCGGCCTCTGGTGAGTTTACCTCGCTCTGGTTTCAAAGCAGGTACTGTCTCAATCAGTTATTTGGTAACAAATCAAACACTGCCTTATGACAGCACTTGACTAGTAGTTTGTTCTTTGACTCGTGCACTTCACTTTGATTATTTATGAGTGTATATACATATGTACCATCTCTCACACCAGACCAGAAGAACCTCAAAGGTAGAAACACTGTCTTCTACTTCTTTGTATCCACAAGCCATGCACAGGGTGGACCAAAAACATAATTTTGATGATTAAAAAAACCAAAAATCCAAAATACTGAAAGAGGGAAAAAAAACCCTAGTAGAGGCCATTTTAATTCCTCTTTAAGGACACGTCTTTGGTAAGAATAAAAATGTTGCACAAAGGGTGGGGCAGGATTGAAGCAGACTAGAAAAAGAGTAAATAAAAGTCGAATGGAAAAAAAACTAAATTAGTCCAAAAGAAAATGTTTCCCAGCTTCTTAAGAGGGTTTTTGCAAACACTGAAGCAGAATAAACAAGAGAATTAACTTGGCTTGTGCCCTGATAAGGAGATTTCTTTCCTGGTTATATAATTTTACAAAGTTTCCAGGGTGTAAAGAAAATAATCAGCCAGGGAGGACTCCTTCCCCTTGGACTATACAATTCAGCTCTTGGTTTAATCGGCTCGCAGAGCTGCTCAGCTTGACCTGACCTCCTTCCAGCCCTGTGATCTCAGACTAAGCCTCACATTCAAGAGCCCTGGTGTAGAGCTCAATGTCATAGAAACGGGATAAAACATAATCCTCATTCCATGGCCTTGATCTCTTACTATAGTGGTCTCTGTGCATTGGTGGGAGTGGGGAGAGCTATACCTGGTATCTTTTCCTGGTGGTTGGTGTTCCAAAGATCTGGCGATGCTAGAACGATCTAGGCACGTTCTCCTACTAAGTAGTGCTATAAGGAAGTATAGCTTGGAACGACTACTTAAAGACTACCTTAAAGTACTGTCTTGTGGGCATATCCCAGAAAAGTTTTATCTTCATATGGCTTCTCTACTTTGTCATGAAGTAAGACCACAGGAAAAGCTCAGAGAATCATGATGCATGTCCTCTGCCAAAGCGAGAGAAGTTCATCAGATAGAGACATGTTTTCTACATCAAATTTTATCCTAGTTATTGGGCCACAAATGGAAGGAATGGTCCCAAAAGGCACCCACGCTTCCATAGATAAATTAAGTGTAAGTTCTTCTGCCTGGCTTGGCCATTTTAACACAGTTCATATTTTACTTTGCTACAGCATTTTATTATACTTTACTACTTTATTTACATATTTTACTAATTAGTGTTTGAAAACATGATTCAAAAGCATTTAACTCTGCTCTTGATTGATTAGCAATGATAGTAACATGTTGTCCTTTGTAGATTGAAATAACACCACTGACTCATTTAATAGGATATGAGTTGGTAAACTGTCACTGATCTATCCATGCTGTGCTCCTCGTTCTACTTGTGACTAGTGGCCTGTGTTTGACCTGATGAGCCAAGAACCAAGAGCCACCAGAATCCTGCAGTTACCAAAGAGTCATAAAATAATAGCATTTGCCCTACCAGCTACTTCCCATTAACATCTAAAAAATGGAAATGACCGGTTAATTTATTAAAACAAAAGGAAAAGAAAAATATGGCACTAACTTCTTTCAATACTAGTAAATGCTAGCTGGAATTGGTAAACCAAGGATCTGGGAGTCTGGAGTCCATGCTACCATAGATAATGGACTGTATCACAAAATCAGTGTGCACCATCTAAAACCTAAAACAGAGATAAACTACACATTTTCAAGGAATGGGGTTAAAGATCCATGAAAATGGATGGGTCAGCACTGATTCACAAGGAATTTTGCTTCCTCAGATAACAGTTTAGGTAGTAGAGCCTGACAGCTGCAAACTGGGCTTACTTAGCATAATTTATAACCTCAGGTATAAACCGAAGGTCACTAGGTTCTCCAAGAAGATCTCTGGCTCCTTTCCACTGAAAAGAGAAGTAATGGATTCAGAACCCAGGATACTTGAATCATCGGGGAAAAGGTATCACTGAGGTAACGAGCACGCCAGGGCCTGAAAACTTAAGAATGTTCCCCTAAATGAAAACAAGCAGCTCCATCTCCTCTGAACATGGCTGACTCAATCATCGAGCTGGAATGTTATTTACACAGTTCCGAGCAAACCAAGAAGAATCCTCTGGTCTGTAACCAAGGGCACTCAGAAAGTTATGTCTGGAACAGGCAAAGGCTCCTGTCTGTTTCTGATGATTCCCGACTCCCTGAAAGACAGCCAATTTACCTAATGCAGGTGAAGGGCAACAGCTCCGCGCCACCTCCCCCAGAAAGGACCACCGGCATGATATTTCATGCCTCTTTAGTGAATAACCTGGATTGTAATACATTTAGCAAGATGAGCAAATTTGGATTCTGAATTCTGTCCCATCCAACAAATCAGAACAATCACCCTATCTTCTTCCTCCTCCTGCTTGTGGGAGAGGTTATGGTGGAACCTGGTCCACACAAGAGAATAAAGTTGAGGTTAGGCATTGGGAAAAATAAATCCCCTAATTATGAAACATTTTACCAAAGAAGTCAGACTATGGTGTCCCTTTCTTTAAATGAAAGAAAGGGTTGTAGAAAGTTAAACTTTCTGGGAGCAACTGGGTGGCTCAGTGGGTTAAAGCCTCTGCCTTCGGCTCAGGTCATGATCTCAGGGTCCTGGGATCGAGCTCCATATCGGGCTCTCTACTCAGCGGGGAGCCTGCATTCCCCTCTCCTTCTGCCTGCCTCTCTGCCTACTTATGATCTCTGTCAAATAAATAAATAAAATCTCTAAAAAAAAAAAGAAAGTTAAACTTTCTGGATGGAAGGTGGTGGTGTGGGGGGGAAGTTATCATTTGAGGCCAGGATAGAAACCATCAATAGGGAGCTCTGAAGGCACTATCATCTCTTAGGGGGTCTCTCTAGCACCTTTCCGTCCTTGAACTTACTGGCTTAGGAGTCAATGCACAAGTACCTGTGGTCTGGGGAATAGTTTAATCACATGGCAGGATCTGTCTGGCCTATGGTTTTCAAAGCATATTAACCTCAAGAAAAAGCACCATCATTATTTAATTTGTACATGAATTATCTAGTCCTCAACAAATACCAGCTAAGTGAAATGATCATTCACCTCTTAGAGATGGAGAGTTTGAGATCCCTAGAGGGTGGGCCTTGGTCACTTCCAAGCTGTTGGCAAATATCAGGAGGCATGCTAACCCTATGGGCTCTATTCTTACACATATTTTCCTGTGAGTGACTGATTTCCCACTCCATTATAACTGTTACTGGGTTGGGCAGGGAAGCTCATTTCTTTACCTTCCCCCAGTGGTGGTGGCCCAGGACAGACAACACGGCCAATGCTTTCAGAAGATGAACACTCAGACTGCTAAGTACATCTTGTTCTCTAAGTTCAACAATCAGAAAACATTGTTGAAGCACTCACCTGTCTTTTCTCTGAAGCAAGGTACTGGAAAATCAGCCGGGTGTTCACATTGTGACTCCAGGTGTTTCCTAGGGCAGCTGTCACACAGCTGGATCCAGAAGTGCCTGAAATGACACAGGGCAAAGCCATGACTGTGAATGCCCATTTCTTGTAGTGGTGTTTCACATAAACAAAAGGCCAGTCATTGCTCGTTGCTTAGAGACTCCTGGGGGACTCAGTTCATTACCACAAAAGTTGACAAATTAGAGAAGAAGGAAAGAGGTTAAGGAACATGAGACTAAAAATAAAAACCAGTGTGAGTTTCCTTCAGCCTCAGTGAAAGGGACCACCGCTGGGCTAAAAGATAACAGAGTTATATATCAATAAGAGCTTGCATGCAAGGCAGCTTGGAGCCATTGCTAATAATAAATTGAGCCACTCAACATCCATGGCCTCAAGACATAATGTTACTACATAGAATAAGAAACGGGCTTAGTTCAATAGAGCCGTAAGACTTGTTCAGCTTCATAAGAGTCTTGTCTCAATTTTCCTAATCAATATAGAAATGGTAGCATAGGCATATAAAACTCCTTTGCCCTTCCAACCCTTGCATACACACACTCAGAAAAGGAATACAGAAGATCTAACCATTTCATATCTAATCTGTATTAGACAGCTTTATCCCCAGAGAAACATTCTTTGACCTTCTAAGACTTTCCTGTAAGGGGAGGGATCTGAAGGATTCATCTGAGTTTCCAGTCTACTCCAAGTTGTGTTTCATCTACTACCTGCCATCTCCAGAGCCTCACTAATCCCTCTTGACATCACAGGAGAAAACTATTCCTGCTCTCCTCCTCTTCTTTCCCCTTAAAGGCAGGTTCACAAGTCCCACCACTTAGAAGCCTGCTCGCCCTCTTTCCCTCATATCTGGCCCATTCTGAGGACTCCTCTGAATTCCTGGGCCCACTTTGGGCCAGGGCCCTGAGAGGATCCTAGCCCTAGGGAGCATAGTGGGACATTCATTGTGCCTTGCAACCTCAAGATGCCATCTCTTCGAAATGAGGAAACTAAATATAGAGAGGCTGAAGTCCACCAAATTAGCTAAAACAACATGAGGCCTTGAGCTTCTCATTCATTGTCTGCTCACTGCATCATTTAATTTTCATCCCTCAGTCTGGAATGTTGGTCTTCTTTCCTTTTCTTTCTTTTCTGGACCTGTCATCTTTCAGGGTGGTCTACCAATGCTGCATGGCCTTGCATGGCCTTATACACCTTGGCTCAAATATTACAGTAGATGAATGTGGGTCAGTGGTTCTAGGCTGGAGGTGATTTCTTGGCGATGTCTAAGTCGGGGGGCTACTGGCATTTAGGAGGTAGAGGCTGGTGATGCTACTAAACACCCAAGCACAGGACAGGCCCCCATAACAAAGAATAATGTAGCCCCGGGGCGCCTGGGTGGCTCAGTGGATTAAAGCCTCTGCCTTCGGCTCAGGTCATGATCTCAGGGTCCTGGGATCGAGCTCCGCACGGGGCTCTCTGCTCAGCTGGGAGCCTGCTTCCTCCTCTCTCTCCACCTGCCTCTCTGCCTACTTGTGATCTCCCTCTCTCTGTGAAATAAATAAATAAAATCTTAAAAAAAAAAAATAATGTAGCCCCAAATAGGAGAGTGCTGAGGTTGAATGGCTCTGGGTTAGACAACATCAACCATACATTTTCTCTGGTTCAAGCAGGTACAGGAATGAATTAGATAGAAATCAACTACTGGCACCACAACAAGCCTGGGGGGAGTTCTGAATGAAGAAGAATTTGGCACAGGAAAGAATAAAATTTAGAGTGACCATAGTGTATCACGCACATCATTCAAAACATACACAAATTAATTCGAAAACAAATTATCCAGACCATGCTCACTGGATCACATCACTTCCTTGCTCAAACTCCTCCAGCAGCCCTCCGGGCTGAGGAAAAATACTAACTCCTGAACAATACATCTGGGGCACTTTGCCTTCTGCTCCCAAATCTCTCTCTGGCCCCACTGCTCTAAGCTTTCTCACTGGATGGTCTCCTGTAACCTCCTGACTTCTCTGTCCCCATCCTCCTTGACCTCTGCCAAGCTGATAAAGCTTCCCCCTCTTTTGGCATTCAAGATACTGCTTCTCTGCTTCTTCTGGATCTCGATGAGTATCGTTTTCCTTCTCTGCTTTCCTTCTCCCTCTCTTCCTAGTTATGGCCGGACCACAGGGGGCTGACCACAACTGATTTTTCTCCTATCACCCAAGTGCCTTCAGTGGCTAGGAAAGTAATGTACATTTAGTAAAGATGCCAGGTGTTTGCATCTTAAAATGCAGGAATCCTTTATTGCTCCAAAGAGGTGTACTTTCTTCCATTCTTAAAATATACATCCTTCTTGTCTTCCCTTTCCCCCTTTTTGATAGAAACATATTAATAAATATTTTCTGTTATAAGAAAACCAACCCTGGAAAGGCAATAGCAACTGATTTTTCTTTTCTTTCTTTTTTTTTTTTCATTTTTGCTTTTTTATAAAATAGCTTTTTTGAGAGAGTTCACACATCATATAATCCGCCCAAAGTGTACAGTCCAACGGTTTTTACTATATTCAGAGTTGTTCAAGCATCACCACAATCGGCTTTAGAACACTTCATCACCTCAAAAAAAAACCCCATGCCCCTTAGCCATATAAGCCTCAAGCCCCTCTTTCCGCCCCCTCCCAGCCCTAGGCAACCATTGCTCTGTGCTTAATATGAACTGTTAGGAGATGACGGGGAGTAGTGGAGACTGTGGAGAATGAGAGCATCCATCCGTGATCACAAGGGGCAGAACTTGGCTGCTCCAGCTAGTGCTGTCATGTGACAATATGAGTTCAGAGTCAGCCACATCCTTTGACTTTGAAAAGAGAAGCCAGAAGTCAATGTTTTAAGTACAATCTCCTTGGAATAATTTAACAGTTTCTAAAACCACACAAAGGAACTTACTTGAGAGCCATCTATCACTCACTCCCTCCAAACTTGCAACGTCTGCTCCATGTGGCAAGTTCTCACTGTTGACAAGGACGACACCCCCACGTGGATGATTTTGAAGACTTTGTCTCAACCTACAACTGGCCTTAGCACTTGTCTTCCATTTTCAACAAGAACAATAAGCCTGACCCAACGAATTTCAGTACCATAAATCGAATATCCTCAAATCAAGCTTATGTCTTCCCATGTAACTCACTTTTCCTTCTTTGTCCCTGTCTTTGGCTTTCTAGTTAACCTGGTTCAGAACCTCAGTTCCATTTTTAAATTTCTCCTTCTCCCATGCTTCTCAGTCCAATAAATTGTGACATTCTATTGACCAAACTATAAAATATCACCTGTATCCTTTCCCTACCGTCTGTTCCTCCTATCCCAACCTTAGATCAGACCCCCGTTAGCTTTCACCTGGGGATGGCTGCTAGAACTTTCTAACTGATGTCCATGTTGCTGTCAATTCCTAAAGCCCATTCTCCTGATTAACCTCCCCCAGCACACACCTGAGCACACTCCCCTGCCACTTCTGATCAAGCATGCTTGAAAACTTTCAATGGCTTCCAAATGCATCCAAAGTGTTCTAAATTCCTCAGATTGGCATTCGAAGCTCTTCTAGTCTGTGCCCAACCTGCCTTCCTGCACGGCTCCCTCCATTCTACTTCATATGGATTTTGCTCCAGCGTAATCACTTCTTTCCTATGTCCCTTCACCACCTGAAATGCCTCTAGGTCCACACGTCATCTTCGATACCACTTCCTGCATTCCACTTTCTTGGTCATCACTGACATACTGTCTGCCTCTTCTAAATTCCCATAATACTTTATTTCCCTCTCTCTCATGTTACACCGTTTTCTCTGCTGTGGTATATTCCTTGTGCGTGCTTTTCATATACCCCTAATACATATTTTAAGAGACTCAAATCCATGTCTGCTTTATGCTGGTCCAAATCACTTAACTTATGCCTCAATCATTCTGTGTCACTGACACAGAGAAGATAATAAATCCTGATTAAATAGTTACTAAGTTATTCCTACTAAACTTTGAACCATGTTATATGTATTTGTTTTAGCAGCAGATTTGCATTCTTAATTCGATCTTGCTTAAGCTAAAATTAATAGCATGTTCACATTTTTCAAACAAACTTGTTAGAAGCTTGTTGCTTAGGTGCCTGCTAAGTGATGGGATGAAGTAAGGCTGAGCTTTCCAGTTTGCCACAAAAAAGCTCCATGTAGACTAATTAGGAGTTAATTAGTTAAGCACTCAGAAAATATTTTTTTTGGTAATAAAATTATAGGTCCTTCCCAGCTGTGGAAGGTATTTTCAGGAGTCAAGGCCATATGGCCAGTGGTGACTATTTAAAGAATGCCATGTCCCTAAACCAATGAAAATAGTATAACGAAGTACCCACATACCTGGCTGCTTTCTGGGCAGGTAAGCTCAGGGCCTGACATAAGGCCGTCAGTGCAAATGACCATGGAAAAGTTTCTAATGGAAACCCTGAGCGAGCGGCTTGAGGAGATCTATTTTCAGGAGTGCTTTTAAACATGACGCCACCACAAGAGCAGTAACAGAGGACCTTGAAAGCCAATGATAAGAAAAGACAACATTTTTAAAGTACTACAAGGGAAGAATTAGGTGAGCCTTTTGTATGAGGAGGGCTTACATCTTGTTTGAGCTTCATCTGTTACATCTTTTTTGATCCTCACAGCCACTCTCGGAGGTAGGGAATATCGTCACCTGTATTGACAAACTAAAGTTGTGAGAGATTCAGTCACTCTCCCAAGGTCACATGGTTGGTTAATGACAGGGTCGGGACTCAAACTGGGCCGACCGTCTTCACCACTGCTCCAGTCGGCCTTCTCTAGGCTCATTATGTCAAACAGCCCACAGCTGTGTCAGCCCAGTTGACAGGGGGCCCCCCGAGAAGGGCCTGAAGAGCCTGGAGGCCCATCTCTGAGAAGACACTGATGGAGGCATATTGCGAGCATCTCATCACTCATCTGCATCTGTGTGTCACTCTGGCTCCACAACCAGCTTCCTCTGTTCTGATAGACGGCGATAACTCAGGGCAAGGGGTTTCCAGAAAGACAATGCATGCCCTGGCTTGGCAAGTTATTTAGCCTCGCTCAACTGGCCCAGCAGCTGATTCGTGTAAATCAGGTGGCCTGGAACTGACCCCCTCTGGTTGAAGGCCTAAAAATCTAGTCAGGATTGAAAAGTTATTTCACTTAATAGGATGCTGAAGAGTGGCTAACGGTGGTGGGATTACTTGAGAGAGAAGTGGGAAAAAGGAAGGATGGGAAACTCTCAGTTAATCTAAATTTATAGCCTTTTTAAAGATTTTATTTATTTATTTGAGAGAGAGCACGTGAGCACTGGGGGGGAGGTGCAGAGGGAAAGTGAGCAGCAGACTCCCTGCTGAGTAGGAAGCCCAACATGGGGCTTGATCCCTGAACCAAAGGGATCCCTGAGCCAAAGGCAGACACTTAACCCACTGAGCCACCCAGGTGCCCCCGTAACTTTATTTGCAACTAGAAAATATGTCTCATGTCTTTTAACTTTCAAACATTTCCGGCATAAATAATCGTTAATGCTGTTTATGGGAAATTAAAGGTAGAAGGAATCTGCTTGCTGGCCTTTCAGAAAAGGTGATTTCCTGCCCAATGACCTAACTGGTCAGGAAACAGATAAGTGAGTCTTCTCTACGCTCATTTTAAGTGGAAGTTCTAAAAATTAGGGCACTCTCTCCCTTTCTCCTCTTTGATGACTGATATTTAGACCTGCCAAGGCAGAATGACTTCATTGTACTGGAATTTGGTTCATTTCAATACAGATATAAAAATCAAATAAGTGAACTAGGTTTTGAAAATATTTTCATTATTGGGGATTTTTCATCACAGGATTGAGCTTGTGGAAGTATTCGAGTAAGCCACATGGAGAAAATCTAATTTGTTTACACTGAAGTCAAGTCTCTCTAAAACAGACTATGGGGACACGCATTTTCCACTCTCTGAGACTCTTTTAGGTAAGTCAGAGCATGTTTTCTTTCTGTGATTGCTTACCCATCTGTAAAATGTGAATAATAATTCCTGCCTCCAGGCAACCAAAGGTTCGTGGTGACTCACAGATGGAGATATTTGATATGTATAAATGACAGGAACAATGCTGATTTTTTTTTTTTTTAATTTGACAGAGAGAGATCACAAGTAGGCAGAGAGGCAGGCAGAGAGGGGGAAGCAGGTTCCCTGCTGAGCAGAGAGCCTGATGTGGGGCTCGATCCCAGGACCCTGAGATCATGACCTGAGCCGAAAGCAGAGACTTTAACCCACTGAGCCACCCAGGCACCCCAGGAACAATGCTGATTAAACACTGAAGATGAAGTTCTAGGGAGAAAGACAGTTGAATTATCATCTTCTACATTTTTTATTCTATTAACAATGAGGCAAGCTAGTAAAACTCAGTCATGAAGTGGTTAAAACAACAGAACTTGGATTCTCGAATAGCTTCCATGACCACTATCTTTTGGATCCAATTCCCTGTGTGGGAGTAGGAGTTGGTTATGAAGACACATTGCTCGCAAGGCAGGGGGCTCTCTCCCTGTTCTGCACACAGGGTGTGGTCCTTGTGTAATCAGGCTGGAGGAGGATAATCAGGTTGCTATGTAGCCTTGATTTCCAAAAAGGTAATGGGCTTCTGGTACCAACTCGTGTCAGTATCTAGAAGAGGCCTGTTGGGAGGCCTTCAATGAGGAAGCTCCTTCTCTGAAAACATTTCAATTTATGACTCCTGTGCTAAGCATTTCTGGGAGGTCAAACTGAATCTCCGGTACATAACATAAGTGTCTGCCCCATAGCACAAGGATCAACTTTAAAAGAATAGACTTTTCCATGTGAAAAATAAGGGAAGTATGAACAAAGCACTGCCTCCGAGGGTGGGGGGGTTGGGGGGAAGGAAAAATTCACAGCCTGGGAGAGCTGGATATCCTGGACATTGGTCCCTCCTGCCCCTTTAGAAAAGGAAAGGCAACTTATTGACATTAGAAAGAGGAAAGAAAGAGAGATAGAGGGAGGGAAGGAAGAAAGGGAGGAAGGAAGGAAGAGAGGGAGGGAGGAAGTAAGAAAATACGTATAAATCTTTTCAAGGCTGCAGTAAGTTCAGGAAGGACATGGCATGTTACCATTGGAATGAACAGTCTCTTTCTTATCTTTGCCCTCACATTCTAAAGCATGTTCTGTTAATGCATGACAGCATATGGTCAGCTGCTGGCCACACGGCAGGACCCTGGAGTTCTATTTCCAACTTAGCTGTGGGCTTTTAACGAGACCAGGTGGGAGGGGAGTGACATAACAAGGAACATCAGGGCAGGCCTTGCTAATGGCCAGTTACTTTGCCTCTCTGAGCCTCAGTTTCCTCATCCATGACAAGGGGTTGTTGAAAATGGTCTCAGAAGTTCCTGCCTCTACTAAGAACTTTGAATCTATGGCATTTGATGACAAGAAATTAGCTCTTTATTCTGGACCTCACTTTTTCCAGAGGTTTTGAGAATGTTCTACTCTGTGCTGTCTTTGAATGGCTGTACCCTATCTGTCACCCATGTAAGTCTGAAGAGAGTACAGGCATGTGGTCCTTTTTCTAAGAGTAGATTTCCCTCCAGACTAGGGATTTTCTTAGTCTCTCCTACCTACTAAAACGTTATGATAGGTAAACATGTGATGGCCAGTCGCCAAGTCCCAGCAAACACGACTTCATAACAACAGAGCTTAACGGTGGGAGTCGGAGTGAGAGAGTAGGAATCAGAAGGGGATTACTACCCATTAAATTCAGTTTCTCCTGTTTAAAACCAGGCCCATGGAAGTGGCTGAGCTTCAGCATAGATTTTTGTTGGATCATTCATTTGAACTGGGGATGTGACTGAGAATCTTGGTTAGCCCCAGGTGAAAGATAAAGTAGGGAAATATTTAGATCTGCTTTTTCCTAAGTTTCTCAGAGTAGCCTAAACTACCTCTGTTTGTAGACCATCAGGTCTTGTCTTATTTGACAAGGAAGCCAGAATTTCAGCAAGCAATGCTGAAGAGGATGAATGGGGTAAAAAAGGGAAGAAGACTACCTAGGATTGGCTATTTCTAGAATAAGGATTCGAGATGACCTACAAGCTCCATGAGGCCACAGTGCAAAGGTATCACATAAAAAGAGATTTGGACAGGCTCACACATCTATCCTCCAGCAAAATTAATTTCCTTGGGGGTTTGTGGTTCATTAACTGAACCTGTGAAGCAGCTGTATTCAGTGTGCACTCTACTTCCTCAGGCCTTTAAAATTGACAATGGTCTGTAGGTCAAGTTCCAACGGAAGTGATATTTCTGACCTAACTCTATAAATAGAGCACTGGAAAAAACCCATCAGCTGCAAATGGCCCAGGAAACACACGCTATCTATTAAGTAAGTAACCGCAGTATCTGTACTGCCATTTTAGATGAGAAAAAAATATCTTTTGTTATTTACAATCTTTGGAGCTTTGAGATTCTCAAAATACTTTAAAGCTATTAGTCTTCTTTCAGATTTACAAATAAAGGATCTGAGGCATAAAACCACACAATAACTGCCTCAATATCATCTGTGCCCCGAGGAAGGCATTTGGCCCAGTAAAGGTGAAGGCTGCTTTACTTTGGTAAAGCAGCAAATTTCATCGCAATGTCTCTCGGCTAGAGGTGAAAGATCTGAATGCAGTCCAGAGTCTTTACTTGCACAACACACCTAGGATCCATGTTCCAACAAAACTCGTTAGTGAGGAAGGTTGGAAATGTGAAGAAGACAAGACAAGGTGGGGCAATCAGAACTTTTGGAATGTAAGAGTTAGGGATGGGTTAATCCTCCACAGCAGAAGGAAGCAACAGAGTTAGCTAATCACTAGGATGAAGACTGGTATGCGCTAGCACAAACCACTCAAACAACTCCATTGGCTCTGTGTGGGGAGAACATACTTGGAGTTTTCCAGAGTCTTAGTATGGTTATGTAAGTCATCAGCCAAACAGGACACTTTTGAAAATGAAATGAGGACGTTTTAATAAGTATATTGGGACAACGGAGATGAATCAGGACTGTTCTGGGCAAACCAGGATGCCTGTGGGAAGTCCCCAGAACAGGAAGAGGATGCTCAACTACAACGCATCTAATTTACCAACCAAGAGTTCTACAGGGGACACCGCACAGAACTGCTCTGCTGTCTGCAGTGACAATCATGAACGTCCTCAAAAATAGCTATGAAAACAGTAACAGGCATGGGAAGAACAGAACTCCGTGTCTGAAGAGAAAGAATGAATCTTCTCCCACCCAGCTCCGCTTCCTACTTTCCCCAAGAGGCCTTACCCCTGAGACCTTTCTCCAATATAGCTTTCTCTAGCTACCTTCTATTTAAGGAGGGAAAAAATCCTGGCTGGTGACCTGTGGCCAGGTCTCCCGATCCTTTGAAAAGAACACTTTAATTAAAAATAAACTCACTCATTAGAGAAAACACACACTATTCTTAAGTAAATACTAGCAAAGAAAACAAAAGCCCTAAGATTTCAGGACATCTGAGGCATTTTCTTTCTGAATTTAGGCTTAATTCAAATCAGCCAGGAAGATGCTTATGTGAAATGGGTTTTATTCTGTGGCAATGTGTTCTAGATGCTCACAGTAAGAAAGTGAATTCCTCAAATCATGCCAATCAGCCATCTTGGTATGAGCTTTGCTTTTCTGCCCTCAGTGTAGAGTCAACAGGAGGATACCAGAGCTGGATTCTACTAAATCCTGGTATTACATGTGGCCATCTCATTTTTGACTGTCTGATATTTTTTTCAGGTGACTGTTTTTTTCTGGCTGAAGCAAGAGAAATACAGTCACCTAATCTTTTTTTTTTTTTTTTTAAAGACTTTATTTATTTATTTGACAGAGAGAGAGAGAACATGAGACGGGAGAAGGTCAGAGGGAGAGGCAGGCTCCCTGCAGAGCTGGGAGCCTGATATGGGACTCGATCCCGGGACTTCGGGATCATGACCAGAGTTGAAGGCAGTCGCTTAAGCAACTGAGCCACCCAGGTGCCCTACAGTCACCTAATCTTATTTCAGATTATTTTTCAGATTATTTTCCCCCCTGGCTGCTGGGGGGAAAAAAAGAAAATCCCTCTCAGAGGTATGCGTTCAGCCAACTGCCTCCAGAGAAAGCTCGGAAGGAGAAAACAGGGCATATCCTTTATCAGTTACTGCTCCTGGGGAGATTTAAACTAGAGTGAAGGCGTGTTTAGTAGCTTTATATGTCCAGGGAACTCCTCTGGACAATGATAGCCTACCTGACTGCAGAGCAAAGGGACACACTAATAGTGTGGGGAACCGGCTCACTGGGCAAACTCAGGACCAGGGGACAGGGTCCTTTCCCAAAGCCTTAGCTGAGGCCGAATTGGGCCCAGGTTAAGTCTGCTGTTGCTCAGGCTGGCACTGCATCCCTGGCTCTGCACAGGTAATGAAGACAGAGGGGTGAAAAATGCTGTTGTTTATCAGGAAATACGTTCTTGAAGAAAAATCATTAGCACAAAAAGACATTTCAACTAAACAGAATGTCTAATCCTGGACTGGATCTTGAATCAGAAAAAAAGAAAAGTTGCCATAAAGGACATAATTGGGACACCAAACAAAGTTTGACTTTGACTGGCATATTAGATAATAGTATTATATCAGTGCTAATTTCCTGGGTGAGATCATTGTATCGTGGTTATTATGTAAGAGAAGTTCTTGTTTTTCCGAGATAAATGCTGAAGTATTTGGAGATAAAGGGTCATGATAGCTACAGCTTATCCTCAGATGGACTCATAAAGATAACAAGAATAAATTCATATTATAAAAAATAAGTTAATAATAATATGAGGGAGATTTTTAAAATGTGGCAAAATGCTAGAAGTCTAGGTGAAGCATGTGTGGGAGTTCATTGGACTTCCCCTGGAAATTTTCTGTAGATTTGAACTCTTTTACTTAAAACAAACAAACAAAAAGAAACAACTGTGAAACTGTAGGTTGGACTACTCTAAGAGCTGACTTGGGTCACTGCCAGAAAATCAGGACCTAGGACTGGCTCTCTGGAGAAATCACTAGGGCATTGTTTCATTTGCATGTTTATGCATCAGAATCCTCTAAACCAGGCAAGCCACTTTTTACCACTTGTTCCCCATCCCAAACCTAATGAATCAGCATCTCTGAGGGGTGATGCCCAGGAGTCTACATTGTCAGAAGGCTCTCCCAGATGATCCCTATATGCATTAAAGTTGGAAAAAAATCACGTACCAGGCACTTGCAGTTATAAACTCCTCAGACCCCACGGACAGTCCATGTACTGTTGTGGAGGCACTCGCATTTGCAAAAATCTCCAGCTCCTAGGTTGTCATGTAGCTCTGCATTCTTTAAACCAGGCTGGTGAATGCCCTCTGGCCCAGTTTTTAAGACTCCTATCTGCTCACTTTATCCCCCCACCCTGCTTCCCAAGAGGAAGAGGCAAGCGATGTAAACTGTTTAGAAACGCCATAACTCATCTGCTTGGAGCTGTTGTCAGAGGAGCAACCCAAAACCCTAAGTCAGAGCGTGGAGGAGGGGTGGCTGACGGCCTGCGGCGTGAGACAAGATGGGGCTGGTGAGGAGGCCCAGGGCCCCCTCAGGCAGAGACCTTCATTAAGGGCCCTGGACAGTCAGGCTCCTGGACCTGCTTTTCCTCCGAACACCAAACACAGCTCAGCTTTCAGAATTCGGGCTTCCCTATGTCTCTTCAGTGAGAACGGGAACTGAGCGCCAGAGAGGGAGAGAGAGAATCAGGTGGGGCAGGAGGTAGGAGCCCTGAGGTGCTCTGAACACTCCAGAAAACACAAGCGCATCTGACCAATTCGACTTAAATAGCACTAATCAACTGCTCCTTTCGATCCCACCATATCAGTGTGATCATTATTCCTATGTCACAGACTAAGAAGCGACTTTACTGAAACCCACCTCATCTGAGGCAGAGCTGGGGCCTGGGCCCAGGCAGGCTAGCACTTTCTGCTGACCAGCTGTCTCCCTTTTGGCCTCAGAGAGCACATCGCTGTGGAGAATGCTTTTAATTATCACCTTGCTCCGAGTGCAAGGATTTATTGTTATGCTTTCTTCCCGCCCCGTCTCAAGCACCCCTTTGGGAAGTAGCATGACCGTGATAGGAATCAGGATATTTTCATGCATGGGAGGGAATGGAATGCGGGCATCACACGTGTTTGTTGCCCCTGAAGGCTATGAGAAGGAGGACGGGGGTTAAGAAACAGAACAGTGAATAGTCCAGTGAGGTGATCCCCAGGTCCTCAGCACCCTGAATTTTAGACAAGAACCCCAGGGTACTTGGGGTGTCTTTTCCCACACTGGTGAGTTCAGCTGGGCTGCCGGGTTTCTGCAGTTCAGCTTGTGTTTCCTTGACATCTGGAACTGGCCTTCCTGCGTCAAGGCAAGGAGAAGCTGCTGTACTTCTCCCTTTTTGGGGTGTGCACCCAGATACGCACACCCCATGATTGTCATGCCAACATAACGCTATAACCATAACCAACTGGGGCTACAGAAGAGGGGGAAACTCCATTTGTGACCAGAATTCACAGTGGCCCCTGGATCACAAGTTGCCTTGTGCGCGTTGCCCAGGTGTGAGGGATCTTGGGCAATGGAGATGACCTTCCTTTAACTTCCTCCAGTGTTCCCTCACAAGACTGCCCTGATCCCTGGTGGTACAGTCAAGTATTTTTAGGCAGGAGCCTCATGGCAGGAGAGGGAACTGGTGAACAAAATGTGCTGAGGCTCACAGGACTATTTTAATTGGGGGGAACTGGTTTTGGTGACAGCAGGCAGTCTGTACACATCTGTGAAATAGGAGTTCTTGAGCAAAGCAATTTCTTTCTTCCTTGAAGGCCACTGTTTATCTAGAAAGAGGACAGAACTATGGGTTTACTGAAAATGACCATATTCAACAAAGTGATCAAGACCACCCACTTGGTATAACTTGTCCCATAGCTCAGACATCACTTGGTATAAGACATTACAGTAAAGAATTATGAGGTAACATTTTGGGATAATTAGTATGTTCCGGACCCTAGGCTCAATACCTCATACACATTATCTCGATGAGGGAGAGGCCATTATCATACCAGTTTTCCTAGGGAAGGAGGTTAAGCTAGAGAGAGAGTAAGTTATTGCCCAAGGTCCCCCTGCAAATGCCACAGCAAGGCTTTGAACCCAGCAGTTTGATTTGTCACTTATTTCACTATTTCTTTCAGCTATTTCAAAAACTTAAAGAATGACCATTCATCTCTCTCTCTGGGAGAGAAGACTCACCCCATTTTCTAGATACTCCACTCACGTTCCTCTCCTCATTAAGTTGTAATATTCAATTTCTTATTCAGAGTCATCTGTGCCTGTCTAGAAAAGCATATTTTAATAACGTTCTTTCCCTATTGTTGGGAAACTCTTAGTCATATGATACGTTTCTAGAAACTGATACCAAAGAAAAATAAATCTCCAGGTTCTGTAGATATCCAACTAAAAATATGTAAAATAACCTCGGTTGCCAAAATCGTGATTGGCTTTCCTTCCATGAATATAATCTCCACATCTGGTTCACCTCCTTTGCCAGAAAGACATGATTATATATTTTTTTTATATGTTAGGATATTTCTATTTTATGACATTTCTAAGTGGAATTGCTATGTTAATCATCATTGCAATCCCATTGATAATTACATTACTTCTTTTATCAATGTTAACTCTACAATGAAAAATAAAGCAGCAGAAGGTAAATGTGAGAGAGTCAGAAAAGCCCCACAGGAAGCCAGTTAGCCCATTTCCTCATCTGTAATATGGTCGTGGGTTAAGAACGGGGTCCATAATCATGGTTAACATTCACACGCATCCACAATGGGCCAGAAAGCAGTTCCAAGTGATACAAATCTTTTAGTCATCCCAATAACAACGTGAAAGTTGGATACTATTATTATCCTTATTTTAGAGATGACAAATATTTACCAACATTTGTGTAGCTAGTGAGTGGTGGACAGAGGATTCACTGACAGTCGGACCCTTGAGCCTGTGTTTCAGGCTTGCTCATGACCCTGACAAGCAGCCAGGCCTCGGAGTCCTTGTTCACGCTCACTTCCCACAACAGCAGCTGAGTCTGACCCCAGCAGTGGATTATTACAGCATCCTTAGCCAAGGATGGCCCATAAAGTTTTCATGACATTATCATAGACTCATCTTGTTTATGAAACAGAGTAATGGTACCCACAGAAAAGTCACGTATTAACGTTTTTTTAGTAAAAGATTTTATCATCATTGTTTTAGGTAAAGTGACGTGCCTAAGGTCACACACCGAGTCACGGGGTCAGTCCTGGTACAAACACCCCTTCCTGGACACTCCTCGGACCTCAGGATGTGTTGCTTCACTTAGAAGACATCACGGTCTCCCCGCCTGATCGGGCACTTCCGTAACTGCGTACAGCTCTGCGCAGGACCAAACGGGCCATGTGCCCCCTTCCCAGCAGCCCCAGCTCCAAATTAAAAACAGCACAACAGCAACAACATCATAGCAAGAACAAAATTATAATAAAATACTCGGCGGAAAGATCTTTAGGGTGCATAAATGCCCTTAAACTGATTGGCTAGGGAAGGAAAGAGAGGGTTCCTTCTTTTAAGAGGCAAGTGCCCGCCAGCAGGAACCTAAATCTCATTATTATTCTGTATTTTCCTTTTTGCATGACCGAAAAGGTTTTCTATTGCCCTCCCTCCCTTATCAAAAGAATACCCCCAGGACGATCACAAACTTTAAAAGTAGCAACGGGTCACTTCAAAAAAATTGAAAAATCAAAAATCAAAAACCCACAGTGGTTGCAAAACAGCTTTGTGTGGAGGAAGGGCAAGTTTGCTCTTAAGAGAGGCTAATTTCACAGGTTTGGGAAAGAGAGAGATGAGGGAGGAAAGGGTGGGAGCGCAGAAGAGGGGGAGGCGGGAGAGGAGGGGATAAAGGAGGGAGAATCGCCGGCTTTAAAAAGCAACATTGTCCAGAGAGGTGAAAGGGAACAGATGGCCGTGGAGAATGTGGCCCTCAAAGCCCAGAAGAAAGGGGCAGTGCTGACAGATCTTGCTGTTTCCCATTGACGCCTGAATGTTCTAGTGTGGGGAGCCGAGGCCAGTGCAGGGGACGGACCTCTGTTCCCAGCGGCTCACTGGGGCACTGGCGTTGAGGCTCACTGAGAAAAAGAACAAGGGTGGGGTGGGGAGGGCAAGCAGCTGTGGCCGCAGAGGGAGGGACAGTGGGGGGCGTGCAGGCTTCCACAGCCTTCTCTTCTGGCCTGCCCGGGAAGGTCAGCCCAGCGCTGGGCTGTGCCCTGGCAGAGGTGAAGGAAAGGGCAGCAGCTGGGGCCCAAAGTCTCGGCGTCCTTCCCCGAAAACACACTGAGGGAGGCATGTCTGGGACAAAATAGATACCTTGAGAGAGGGAAATGAAGAAAATATTCCAAATGCTTTTGGAGGATTGAGACACTCGAACTACAATAAACAAGAAACTTGGGTCTTTGAAGGAGGTCAGAGAATCCTGCCAAGTAAATCCCGTATTATTTCATGGAGTCTCAGGGCAGAGAAGGGATTTGGAGAGGAAACACAAAAGTGAGTTGGTGGCTGACCCAGGAAGGAAGGAATCCAGGCGTCGGTTTAGAGGTCTGAGTTGGCCCCCAAAGAGGTGCAGGATTCATGGTGGAGCTTCACAGGACACAGCGGGGTGACAGGAGGGGCAGAGGGGCCCCTGCAGCCAAAGCGTGTTCACGTGTGTTCACGTGTGTGCGCAGGACAGGGGTCTGAGGGCCTGTTGCTTGTGGTCGCACCGCAGTGGGGGTGTTACTGGAAACCCCCAGGCCCCCACGAGTGACACGAGGCAGGCACCTCTCATCTCCAGTGAGGGGAAAGCCCGACAGTCCCTGCAGAAGGAGGCCTGGAGAATGGGTGTGGAGGGGGCAAGGGCTTTCGGAGGCGGCCATTACAGAGAGGCCCACAGACTTCAGGGGATAAAGACACAATTGGTGCAAGTTCCTTAATATAACTTGGACTGGGAAAATTATGGTTCCAAATGACCTCTTGACCTCTCCCTACACCCTCCACAGGACGATGGTCAAATTCGGCCCTGCTCCTGCCCACTGAGGAAGGCGCCACATTCTTCTTGGCTCCTTGTCCTGCCAGCCCACGAAAGCTGCACGGGCTCAAAGCAGGTCTCTGGTTTTGATTTTCTTTTCTCGTCTTCCCTGACCCTGAAAGTGAGAGAGACCTGAACTCGGGGCGGAGGGTCTTCAAACAGTGGGGTATGAATCCTTCCTCAAAATAACATTTGGAAACATTCCCACATGTCTCAGGCGCCCAGAAACATCACTCGCTCATCGAGCCTTTGGTGGGGGAGGGGACAGTAAAAGATGGCTCCGAATGTATTTAGTGACCTGGCAAGTTCACGTGCCCCTGGGCTACATCTCTGTTTTTACGTGCAAGAGGAGGCCACGATGGCCATCAGGCCTCGTGTTTCGCACTGTACACACATCTGAGTTCCTGAGAAAATCCCCACAGGGTGGAGTAGTGAAAAAAGATCAAGCATGATGAAGACCTTGCCTTTCATTTCTCTGCTTCATCGAAATTGCTCCCCGGGCACTTTTAGATTTAGAAGCTCCACTAATCAACCTTATAAACGGCAGCCCAGCCGCTGCATAGAAATTACTTTGTATAGCTTCTCAGTGAAATTACCCCAGGGGATAGAAGATGCCCAGGGCTTGAACAATCACAACATAACGCAGTCTCGGTTTGAGAATAGAAGACAAGTACACTTTGACATCCCAATTGAAACTCCAGGCTGAATCCGACACAGAAGAATGTCATTACCTTTCCCAGTCTGACCGCACACTAAAGAAATTGGAGAAGGGAAATACCTATTAGGTCCCCGCTAATCCTCCTCCTAAATTCAAAGCAGGGCCAGTCCCTGGAATTCATTTCTGAGTATTCTTACTCTCCGCTATTGTTAAACAGCTCAATTGATAAGTGCTTGCAGCTAATAATGCTTTCTACTGAACTCACCCCTCCTCTTTCCCAGCGGCTCAAAGCACTTTACAAATATCACCTCATTATTCTTTATAACACTCAAGTGAGCCCGATAGGTGGAAAGGTTCATTATCTTCTCTTTAGCAATCGGGGAAATAGACAAAGGAAGAAGTGACTCGTTTCAGCCAACAAAGCAGAGGCAGAACCGGAAAGGGAAACCCGTTGGTCCTCCTGACTCGGGGCGCGCACATGGCCTATGTCAGCTTGCAGAGCGGCTCTGCTGACAAGGCAGGATTCTCTGGCTGGGGGCTGTGTGGGAATCAACAGGACTGCAGAACTCGTGCCTGGAGTGGATGGGGCGGGAATTGAGATGGAGAAGCCCCCACGTGAATGTTCTTGGCTAGTTCAGGCAAGTCACTTCACCTCTGAGGTTCAGTGTCCTCCTTAGGAAAAGGAGGGGCTTTGATTAGAGGATCTTGAGGGTCCCTTTCAGCTCTCTGGTAACTAGTGAAGTGCGAGTTTCAAAAGAGGGGTTTGAGTTTTCACCAGCCCCTTGTGGTGTCTGGGCTTCCTTCGTCTTGTAAGCCTGAAATAGCATCCTAGTCTCTTTATAGAGTGCACTCTGCCATCCATTGTTCACGCAAATGATAGTGCGGATCAAATCGGCCAGTGCAAGGGGGGGGGGGGAATGAAAGAGGTAGTCCTGGGGTATCAAGGCCAAGGGCTAAAGAGAAGTGGAGACAGACAGGGAGCAGGATGACAGAAGACTAGAAGACTAACAAAAAGAAGAATTGGCGTATATTTTGAGTGGCGCCTGGGTCCTACCTAGGGGCACTCCCTACATTCCAGGGAACCTATGACAAGTCCTCCAAAGCTAAGAAGGACCCACAGAAACAAGGTTTGCATTGCTTTGCTTTTTCTAAGTACACAATTCATTCGCCAACCCCCAAACCCTGGTGAACAATGTCCCAATGTACCCTGTCTTGGTGGTTTTCCATTGAAATACAATTTCATTTTAATGAAAAACACCAATGTGCCTTCAAGTTAATTAAAACTGGATTTTAAAGGTGGCTTCATAGTTTATAATTCGTGTGGCTTGAGCCAGATATGCCAGAGCCTTTAGAAGACGTGCAGGATTTTCTCTGTCTGATCTTTTAAACTTTCTTTCCCTAAATGATGCTTTGAAACTCTTCACTTGCCATAAAGAAAGTTGGAGAGAGAGGACATTTAGTAAAACCAACATTTGTTTGCAGGAGAAGCAGCCCCCCACAACTGGGATAATGACCCTGGAAAGAGTTTGGGGGCCGATTATAGAGAGCTGATTATAGTGACTGGACATAAAGGACCGACTGCACAGCTGCCAGAAAGAAACACATTTTTGTAATATCTCAGTTGTTTCTATTGGCCTGGCCTTCCTTGCATTCACCATGGGAACTGAGTCAACACATTTTCTTGCTTTTCTTTCAGTGACTACAGTGCCTCCTCCCGATCCCCCCGCCCCCCGCACAGGGAAAAAGAAGTAGAGAACAGATAGCCCCTGAGAAGCAAAGACTTGATGATCCACAAAAATGGGTATGATTTTATTTATCTCCAGGTCCAGCTGCAGAAGTGAATAGTTGCAAGCTTTATTCCATCTGCTCTCTCTGAGGACCTCAGCCTGACCTTGTGGAACCTTCTTTCTGGGAAGTTAAGGAATTTCCAGGATTAGCTCAAGTCCCGAGGCTGCCAACTGTGACAATCTACAAAGCTCTCTTAGGTAATGATTCAGACCCCACTTCTGCTCAAGGCCAAGACAGTCCCCAAGGAGTTGGATATATTCTCATTGCCTGGACTCGGACAAATAAGGCCAGTTGACCCTGGAAGAATTTTAGAAGGGCAAGCTCAGCATCTCTGCATACTAACGACTCAACAACTGATACATCTATGACAACAGAAATGTAATTGAACTTGAAAAGTGAGGATTAAGAGGTTGGATCAGAAACAAATTTAAAAAAGAATACCGCAGGGACACCTGGGTGGCTCAGGGGGTTAAAGCCTCTGCCTTTGGCTCAGTCATGATCTCAGGGTCCTGGGATCAAGCCCCGCATCGGGCTCTCTGCTCAGCAGGGAGCCTCCTTCCCCTTCTCTCTCTGCCTACTTTTGATCCCTCACTCTCTTTCTCTCTGTCAAATAAATAAATAAAATCTTAAAAAAAAAAATACCACAGAAAAGGAAGGAAGGAAGGGAGGAAGGAAAGAAGGAAGGCAGGCAAGAGAAGGAAGGAAAGGAAGGAAGGAAGGAAGAAAGCCTCATAAATTTAGTAACAGTTGGCTTCCACCTGATTCTGGAGAAAGGCATCTTCTGAACATCTCCTGAACTAAACTGTTGAATTCTCCAGCAGAAGGCCAAGCTTCCAATGCCGATCAGGTAAAATGCTAAATTCTTGTCACCATCACATCTCAAGATGAGGAAAGAAACAAAATAAATCAATACTCTCTTCTGTGGGGTGAACTGGAGAAGAGGAAGGCTTTAGATGCTACCAGAGATTTTACCAGTTTGATGCAGTCTAGATCACCCTAATCCCTCCTCAGACATTGTCTTTCCCTGTGCCTCCTAAACAGTACAGACATCCAGCTGGGTGGTGGAACATCAAGCTTCTAAATCCATTCTGTGACTCCCTTAAGCCTCAGTTTCCCCCATCTGAAAAATGAGGGAGTAGGACTAGAGGCCTCTAACGCCTGTCCTGTCTCCGAGACCCCCTACTACTATTATATCTCTGCATACATTGGCTCCAGCATTTTCCCCACCATAGTACATTTTCTTTTAAGCTTCACCCAGTGCTGGTCCCAAGGGGTCTCTGACAGTGTCTGAAGAGTGTCAGGTGAAGAATTTGTACTGGCTAAAAGGGATATTTATTTCTCTTCACTCCTGCAGGGGAAAGTTAACGTCAGAATGCTAGTGTTCCAGCTGACCTCACTCGGGAAAACCCATTGGCATATGCCAATAGATACAATCCAAAATGGGTAAGGATAAAGACCCAAGTGGGAAGATTTAGTGTGGAAATCAAAATTACAACAGGCTAAGCTCTTAGTGTTAAAATCTAGGAAATAAATGGGTAGCTTTTTAAATAAATGATTGGAACCTCAAGGTTTACATGTTTCCACTACTCAAGATTTGCAGTCTAGTTATGACCCCGCTCAGCAACTATATCCATGACAATGGATTTCCACAATGTTAGTTGAGGAAATTTTAAGAACAGTCAGCAACTTAACAGAACTTTTCATTTAAGGACTCCAAAATGTTATATAAGTATTATTTCTTATGATCCCAAACAGATGTGGTGATGAGACTCTCCATTTAAGAAACAAGGAACATATTACAGACTTATCTCAAGTTAAAGAATAAGCTAGTACTTGAACAGAGACTCCAACAAGTCACTCAGAAAACTATCCACATTCCTAATGTGTTACATATTATCAGAATACCTGGATTTAAAACAGTAGAGAGAAATTCAGAAGATTCATTGAGAAACAAAAGGCGCGACTCAGTCTTGAGCATCTCAGTGGTCAACCTGGCAACTCGGTGGTCCATTTGCTTACCACTGTTATTCAGAAGTCTTCTGGAAACCCAGCCAAGATGGACCACATTTAGATCTAACAAAATGACTAATACAGACACGAATGTGTATTCCTAATTAAAAAAATACGTTTCCACTTTTTAAAAAATGCTTTTTTATTTTATTTTTAAAGATTTTATTTTTAAGTAATCTTTATACCCAATGTGGGGCTCGAACTTAAAGCCCCGAGATCAAGAGTTGCATGCTCTACCCACTGAGCCAGCCAGGCACCATAAGTTCCACTTTTTGTTATCTTTTGGCTGAATTCAGAATGCAACTTCTTTCTTTCTTTATTTTTTTAAAAGATTTTATTTATTTGACAGAAACACAGCGAGAGGGAACACAAGCAGAGGGAATGGTAGCGGGAGAAGCAGGCTTCCTGCCAAGCAGGGAGCCGATGCGGGGCTCGATCCCAGGACCCTGGGATCATGACCTGAGCCGAAGGCAGACGCTTAATGACTGAGCCACCCAGGCACCCCGAGAATGCAACTTCTTTAAGAGAGACCAACATTTAAGATACAGGCCTGATATATTAAACAAAAGAGCAAATCACGAAGTATTATGTGTACTATGGCCTAACTTTTGAAAAAAAATTTACAAAAGTATTTGTATTGCATAGAGAAGTACCTAGAATTATAAACACTGATATTTTACAGTATCTCACCATAGTAAGATTGTAATTTTTATTTTTTGGCCATCTATATTTTCTGCTGGTATGTGCAACACGGGTAAGTTTTATAAAAATAATGTTGAACAAAAGAAACTGTACCAAAGAAAATGTACTATACGATTCCATTTACATAAAGTTCAAAAACAGGCAAAGCTGATCTGTGTTTGTAGACATTCAGATGGTGGTTACCTTTGGGTTCAGGAGATATGGGTAGTGACAGGAAGAGGGATTTCCTGGGTACCATTAATGTTTTGTTTCTTAATCGGAGTGCTGGTTATGCATGCATGTTTACTGAGAAAGTTCCTGTTGTTGCACACTCGTGATGTATCTGGGTTTTTTGCTATATTATACTTAATTTTAAAAGCTACTTAAATGAAAACAAAAACAAAAGAAAACCCGAATCTGGAGGCTTCCATATGCATACTGTTGGGAAGTCAAGAGAAACAACTGTCTTTTGGGTGGGGAAAAATATCTCAAATTGAACTTCCCATTGCACAAGTATCTCTTTTTTGTGATGGTGATGGCAAAGAAAATATGACCATATCTCCATAGCTCCATCCCTGAGAAAGGGCCTCTGGAACCTGGCTCGACAAAAGCAGGACAAGAAACACAGATCTACGTCATGGAAAGATCCTGACTCATTACTGTCATCTCCCTTGACAACACTGAATTAATGGTGACTCTGCAAATCCAAGTTCTCTTCTCACTCAGGCTCACTCATAGGGTTGAATGGGCCGCATCAGATGCAGCCACACTGTGAGGTCCATTCCTGCACTGATCTTAAAGTCACAGGAGCAAACCCAAAATGGCTAAACCCGCTAGAAGAGATACGCAGGGAAGGCTGAGAACTCTTCTCCCCCAGTGCCTAATTAAGACCTAGCACAGAAGAGGGGCCCAATAAGTACTCTTCAGCTGAGTATATAAATCCACTTTCGAAAAGAAGAAACTGTTACAGCTCAAGTAGGAGTCACCAGGAATGGTAAAGGGAAGGGAAAAGGATGGAGTAAGGTGACACATATTTGATTGGTGTACAGGTTTCCCCCTGCTATTCAAAAGTAGATTGTGCTTCTGAAATCTTTTGTAAACTGAAATGGCATAAAGTGAAGAAGCAAACACCATGAATTTATATGGGAAAGTTCTGAGCGTTCCCAGACTCAAAAAAATCACCTCTTGCAGGCCTTTTGGATACCTTAGGACGCATCTTGCTGATGGATGCAAAAAGAAGTGGAGAGAAAGCACAAATGCTCACAGACACAGTTCAAAACTCTGGCGGCTTGAGGCTGAGATGCTGCAGCATGTGGTTCCTGGGGAAGGAGCCAGGTGAGGCCCCGTCCTGTTGGGGCGAAACTGCCTCCATGAGGTCTCACTGTAGAACCAATGCTACATGAAGCCTATTTTTGCTTTTTCCAGAAAAACGAAAATCCTTCGGATTTCTCTCATTAATGAGAACAGGTATTGATGTAGCTCTTTCCTAAAAGCAAAGTGGCATAAAATGAACTTTCGTATGTCTCTGATTGTCCTTTCGGTGACCCTCAAGCACACTAATTCAGGGTAAGGCACAGAGAGATTCGTGTGGCTCTAGATGTTTGGTAAAACCATTCAGAACAGCACGGTCCAATGGAAATATAATGCAACCCACAAATATAATTTAAAATTTTCTAGTAGCCACGTGAAACAAAAGAAAAAGAAAAAGGTGAAATGCATGTTAATTATATATTGCCTTCAGTGCAACATATCCAAAATATTATCCTTTGACATGTCGTCAGTATGAAAATTAAGATATTCTGCATTATTTTTCTGGATACTGTCTTTTTAGGGGGGGAGCGGGGGGTAGGGGCGGAGGGAGAGAGAGAGAGAGAATCTTAGGCAACCTCCACCCAGCATGGGCTCGATCTCACAAACCTGATACCACCACCTGAGCTGAAATCAAGAGTCTGACACTGAACCGACCACGAAACCCAGTCGCCACTCACTTACGGCACATTTCAGTGTTTAACTGTCATGTATGTCTAGTGGCTATTCACCAACAGGGCAGGTCCAGGACATTCATCTGGTGACAGTTCTTTCAGAAAAGATGAACGGGGTGTGTGTGTGTGTGTGTGTGTGTGTGTGTGATTGTGCACGCATGCGCATGTGCGCATAAGAGAGCTTAAGAGAGAGAATGAGCGAGACATTACCTTGATGGTATTTAACACCAGTGTCATCTGTTACTGAAGTCAGCTGCGTCCCAGCCCTTAGCTCCTGAAGATCTACCAGTATCCTTGTGATAATTTCCACTTTTGCTTACACTACTTTGAGGATGCTTTCTGTCGCACGCAATAAGAAGAGTCCTACCTAAAAGAAGTGACTGTAGAGAAACCATGCCCTCTAGGTGCATCCTGCTTTACAGGCATGATGCCTGTCCCGTAGTTGACACTAAATCCACGTTGTGGAATTTATAAATCAAGAAATAAGGTTCTTAACAGAAATTCTACTCTGACGGCTTTTCTGTCACTTGCTGGAGGTTGCACAATCAATTTGTACATCACTTTTGAGAACAAATGAACCAAAGTCTAGTTCCAACTTGAAATATTCCAGGTGCATTTTGGCTGTAAATTCTGAATCCAACAGGAGTTTAATAAGGTGCAGGCGCTACAAGTTACCTGGATGCTATCCATCCGAGGCCGCTGCCATGGAGCAAAAATGAAAATGACAGCCTTTCTATCAGCCAGCATACCTCCTGCTTCATCTCAGGACTTGTCTTCCTGCCAAAACGCATTTATTTCCATGCATCTTCAGTTAAACATGGAACTGGAGTTTGTGGGGAATGGGTCTGTGGTTTAATCGTGCTCAGGAAAAAAAGGAGCAAGAGACAGTTGCCGATACCATGGCCCAGACGGTTTTGTTACTAAAAGGCCATCGATAAGTTCAGCATTTCAGTATTGCTTTTCATTCTGCTCTGTTAGGTCCAGACCTGCATGGGAGAGGTGACTGGACACACAGCTTGATCTTGATTCAGATTTTCCCTTGTCACAAACAGCTTTCGGGTGACCCAAGTTGTATGTGCTTTCCCTGTTCCCCGGATATCATGGCAAGCAGTCTTCCAGTGAGCTGGAAAGGTAGCAGTAAATGAGAGGCAAAAAAATTCCTTCCCACTGCTCCATGAGAAACCTCTTGTGACAGACAAGAGAGGGGATTCTGTAAAGAGGAGTTCTGGATCGGCTTTCAAAACCAAAACGCTAAAGGCACAGGCCATCCAGGGAGACGGGAGGAAACAGGAAGAGTCAGTGGTGTACTAGGCAGCATCAGGGCAAAGACAGTCAGAAAGGACCAAAAAAAGCAAGCTCTCTGTCATCTCCTGCGGTTAAAATCCCTGGATGAGCCCTGCCTGCACTGAATGTGGGAGGAAATTTGCAGAATTAGCTGCGACTGACTCCTGCCATCCAGAGAGGTGTAAGATATTTAGTGGGTGCTTTACAGCAAGGAGAGGAATGGGAAACGGTATGTTATTGCTACATCTGTATGAGTCATAGGCTTGTAAATGCTTTTTTTCCCTACATAGATCATTCAACATTTGAGTTGAGAACTTAACCCAATTGTCCGTGGAGCTGTGCCTGATTTGCTCTGGTTGCAAGGGTTAAGCAGGTCAAAGAATATTTAACCTCCAATATTTGAATTTTCTGCCCATCATATTTATGAGTGGGAGAGACACTTAGCAGATGGAGCCCCCAGCAGGAATGCAGGATTCCTGGGTTCTGCCAATAGCTTGTGTGTGGCCTTACGTAAGTCCCTACTTTTTGCCTCAGAATTTCTATTTGTACAAAGGGGGCAACAATTACTTCCAAAGAAGAAGCTGGCCTAAATGTGGACGATCCCATTTAAATTGCATCTAAATAACCTGCAAACTTTGGAAGTTGTGCTGAGGGAATAGAGCAGATGGAGTGTTTGAGGGACCACCTTAAGTGACCACAGTAAGCGGCTAAAGGCACAAACTCTGGAACCAACCTCTGGATTTCAGTTCTGGTTTTGTAACTTATTGGCTGTTTCCTTGGGACACACTGCTTAACCTCTCAGTGCCTCAGTTTCCTCATCTATAAATCAGAGCTAATAATAGTACCTACTGCATATGAATTCAAATTATTTCATATATGTGAAATGCCTAGAGTCGTGTCTGGCATATATGTAAATATTAGCAAATTTTGCTATTAATAGGTACAGCATACTTCCTTTTTATAGCTGGAAAGATTTCACAAAATATCTAGCCTTTCTCAGAAAACACCTTTTCACAGATGAGAAAACCAAGGGTAAGAGAGGTCAAAATAAGTCAACAGAAATGATTTCCACATCTTAGCCAGCGCACCAGCAGAGACCATGACATTTCTGAACAATTCTCAAAAAGTGCCATAAGTGTCATCACTGAACGCTCTTAACGCTAGACTAGGGCCAGAAGGGAGACATGGCCTTTTGGATATAGTCCCAGGGGACAACTTGGGCCTTGCTTTCTTAGCTGCCCAATGGGCTCTCCTACGAGGCCCAGAAAGCAGAGAAGAGCATTTGGTGGTGGTATCGTGCCATCCAGCTTCCAAGATGGTCAGCCTGAGTTGCCAGTTGCCTTGACGGGGTGCTGGCGGGGGGTGCTAGGGATGAAAGGCCCAAACCTATCACACTGGCTAGAAGAGTCTTTGGAAGAGTGAGCTAAGTCTGGAGGCTTACTAAGTCTGGAGGCTTGCTATCGTAGGGGCCGGGAAGCCTCGGCTCCATGTGATGCAGCAGTGAGGGGTGGCGGACCTGGCAGGCTGCCCGATGCAGAGAGGCTGTGGCCCAGCTGACAGGAGAGTCAGGCCGAGCAGACCCACTGTTCCCTGGAGATCTGGAGCCAGCTCATAGCCACGGGAAGTGAGGATTAACACAATGTGGTGTCCGAGCTAATGAGTTAACAAAACAGAGACAGATGGCAATTGTAGTAACTTAAGTCGCCCATCTCTGTTTGCAGCGCACTCCCACAAGCTTCTCCTCTGTCCTCTCCATCCGTCCCGGAAAGCCATGGTGACAGGGAAATCAGCCCACCCGAAGAGGGGTTGTCACGCTACTCTCTACCTACAACTATCACCCACAGTTGGGGTGTAGTGGTAAGGAGGAGATCTTTCAGGCAGCTTTGGAGAGATACCGACCTCTGGGTCTAGAGGAAATGCAAAGTTATTTTTATTGAATTCCTCTTATTTGATACTTGTGATAGAATTCTTCATAACAATTCCTTAAAAGGGGACCAGTTGCATATCAGAATGCTAAAAAGGGGTATAATTTGCAACTCGAGGATGAAAACAAGAAAAGGAAACTTTTATTCTGACCCCAAAACAACTTTTAGTCAGACCAATAGACTGGGGAGTGGTTCCCTTCATTGGAATTTATCACAAATGATAAATGATGTTAGCGCACACTTAGACCCGACATGCCAACCTGACTATGCTGGGAGGCAAACAACTGCTTTACAAGTTATTTATCACCCTTCTCCTCTTTTAAGGTCCCCTACCCCAACTTCTTTCCCAGTGCTTATTATTTCCAGGTGTCATTAGCGTGTCAACTGTTTGGAGACTCATGTGGTACCAAGACCAGTCAGGAGAGAGCCATATTGGGCAATCCTCCCTCATTCTTCTGAGAATTGGTTCATTTTTACACTAACCTCTTTTTTTCTCAATATTTTATTTATTTATTTGACAGAGGGAGAGAGGGAGAGACCACAAGCAGGAGGGGTGGGAGAGGGAGAAGGAGTCTTCCCGCTGAGCAGGGAGCCCAGTGCAGGGCTTGATCCCAGGACCCCTGGGATCATGACCTGAGTTGAAGGCAGACACTCAACTGACTGAGCCACCCAGGTGCCCCTATTAATCTCTTTAATAATAAAATTCCACCATGTAAACAACAGAAGACTTACAGGATGAAAAATGATTTTAAAAATCCTTGATTTATGCATTTTGGTAAAAAATTTTTCCTCCCTATTCTTAGTTCCTCCATTCAATATGGTAAGAAACTTTAAAAAAAAAAATTAAGCTAAACTTCACTAATGCAAATGGGTTTTGCTTTTGCAAAGTGAAAAGCTGATTCATGAGAAGAAATTTAATTGATCACTGAATTATTCAACAGACCGTATACCTAAATAGGGATATTGAGAAAGAAACTTGTAAGCAGAAAGAACTCCTACCCACAACCCCAAACTTTCCACCCAGTGAACCTCGCAGGGGCTACGGGCTCATCTCTGTCTTCTTAGAACGGGCCTTGGGACTTACACAGAGTACAAGTGATCAGTTGCAAGAAGCTCTAGCTGGCAGGGTCAACTTTAGTCCAAATGATGTCTAGGGAAATATTCATATTCTGCCCCTCGTCATATGCCTGATAATGAGGGGCAGCAAAATATACTGGTGGAGACCTTGAACGGTGGGTTCAGAGAGTAGCACTCTGAGGAAACCAAATACAACCTTCTTGGAAGTGGAACTTCATTGTGGAACACACTTTCCAACCCTGAGGATCTGCTGTCTTCCATGGGAAGTAACTAGGCACAGCCTCCTGGTTGTGGAGGATATCCTGAAGAAGTGAAACTGATAAATGATCAGCATCTAGTTCAGTCACATTTATTCTGTGTATGCCCATGTCATACACTAGAGGGTTTTCTCAGCCTCAGCACTAGAGGGTTTTCTCAGCCTCAGCACTGTTGATATTTTGGGCTGGGTAAGTCTTGATTGTGGGAATTGTCTTGTGCATTGTAGGATGTTATGCAGTATCCCCGGGTAGACCCGGTAGGATTCCTCTCCAGTTGTGACAGCCAAAATGACTTCAGATGTCGCCAAATGTCCCCTGGAGGACAATATCACCCTGGGTTGTAAACAACTCGTATACTAGTATACGTGGTTGGGTTAAAAATTCTGAAAAATCTTGACTGAGGGCTGTTATAATCCTATGGTTGATACTTTGAAAAGTTAAATAATTAGCTTGTAAAACATATTTTTATTTTGTTTAATAGGACTCCAACTCACAAGTATCCAGAGAGATGAAAAATCCTAAAGGGGAATTAGTACCAAATGCCAAGAGGCATTGGTTGCTTCCAGTGAAGGGAAACTTAAGAACAAATAAAAAATTAATTGATTTTTTCCAGTTGTGGTTTCTTATCTAAGAAGAGGGATTAGAGTAAATTAAAAGAATAAAATAACTATAAACAAGGCCATCTGGTATCAGAAAGTATAGTGATGTGATCTAAAGACCAACAGAGCTGGGGCCAGTTGGGCCAAAAAGAGACATGTGACACTATGTTAGGGAGGGTTTCTTTTCTTTTTTTTTTTTCCACTTGTCCCTAGAGTCCTTTCAGCTTTGAGCATGCCACCTTCATATCCCAGGAAGCTATCAACAAACCATCAGTAGAACATGTCTTTGAAGTGTGTGTGCATGTTGTAATTAAGGTATGGCTGACACACAATGCTACATGAGTTTCAGGCATACAACACAGGGATTCAACAGCTATAGTGACCCTATGTATTATGCTTGGCTCACTACAAGTATGGCACCCACCTGTCACCATACTATGCATTATAATATCAATGATAATACCATAGTCCCTATGCCATACCTTTCATTCCCAAGACCTGTTCATTCCATAACTAGAAGCCTGTGCCTCTCACTCCTCTCCACCCATCTTGCCTATCCTGCCAACCCCCTCTCCTCTAGCAACTATCAGTTTGTTCCCTGTTTTTATAAGTCTGTGTCTGTTTTTTCTGGTCATTTAATTTTTGTTTGTTTAGATTTCACATATACATGAAATCATATGATATTTGCCTTTCTCTGTCTGACTTATTTCCCTTAACATAGTACCCTCTAGGTCCATGTTGTCACAGATGGCAAGCTCTCATTCTTTTATGTAATATTCCATCGTAAGTATATACCACTTCTTCTTTATCCATTCATCCACTAATGGATACTTAGGTTGCTTCCATATCTCGGCTATTGTAAATAAAGCTGCAATAAACACAGGGGTGCATGTATCTTTTTGAATTAGCATTTTCATTTTCTTTGGGTAAATGCCCAGAAGTGGAATCGCTGGATTGCATGGTATTTCTATTTTTAATTTTTTGAGGAAACCTAGTGGTTTCAGAGTAACCAGGATATATTTGTGCTGGTCCAATCAGTGAGATGGCTGGTCCAAGTTAAAGCCAGATAAGGGAATACTACCTCAAAATCTTAATTTCATGAGCATTTGGTGAGAAAATTGATTATACTGAGTAGAATTTGAAGAGTATTAAGTTCTGCATCTTTGGGGGAAGATCCTGTGTTGTTATCTAGAATTAGCAGGTGCCTGACATAGTGCCCTCTGCAAAAGCTATTCTTTCAATGAATGAATGAAGAAATGGTTTTGGAACCTGATTATAGGAAACTTCTACTGCATGGCTTTTAAACAGAAATGTATCAGATCAATTTAGGGGACTTTTTTGGAGACATTTCCCAAAGATGACCACCAGGTAAAGTGGAATCCTGGTGACCCAGATCCTAACTTGCTAACTAGCTGTGTGATTCTGAAAAGCCACTCCCTGTCAGTGAGACTTGGTTTCCTTAACCAAAATAAGAGATCGATGCCAGCAGCTAAATTTGGCAATTGACAGGACGAAGAAAACAGAATACATAGGGAAATTGGAAAAAGTGAGGAATTCAGAATAAACAAGATAATGATTTTCATGGTTTAGATTCCATGCTTTTAACTTAGGGGCCTATCAATGCATGCCAATTAAACGCACCCTACCGATCAGATCTAACTTAGAGGGACGGAGGTGCCCACCTCATTTATTTTTACGAGCCGGGAGCCACGGCTCTTTCAAATGGAAGGCTGCCTTCTGTGGGTCTACACAAAGCACAGCCTCAATGGAGGTAGAATCAGAACGGTTTTCTTCCTGCAATGTCCCAAAAAAAGTCCCCTTAATTTCTTCCTGCAATTTAAGTATTCTCACCTAATGTCGTGAACCCTGAGAGCGCAACAAAAGGTTTGGGATAACATTGTCACTGAAGTGACATGGAGGGGGTGCCGGGCCGACTACTGACTGAGTCATGGCACAGACACAGCCCAGAGACTTGGCTTTTCTCTGTGGCTTTTTCAACTGATGACTCTCACCGACACTGTAAAAGCCAATGATCCCTGCTCCACCCACCCCATGCCTCTGTGGGGAATTATAATATGATTAAATACTCTTAATTATACACACACACTGACATCCTGAGGAAACTGATGAAAACTACCTGGCAGAAAGCACAGGTGTATATTAGCTCCAACCATCTGGGGCCTGCGGGGGCACTAACCACAATCCTTGGCTTTTACTCCCCAAGTGAGATGTCATTCCGAGACCATGTGTGTGGTCAGTTAATCATGTGCGTTTCAGTTTGGCTGAGTGAATATGCTCTGCAATTTCCCTTTGGTCCTCTCACATTCTTAGCTTTTTGAGATGACCAAAAACCCCTGTCAGAGAGGAATCATTAGGAGGGAGAATAGTCTCCTCACTGGCCCGGTGGAGCCAGAAAAGGCTCCATGGTTTCCAGCAGCTGCTTAGAAGCCCACTTGATGTACAAGAACGTCTCCAGGACGCTGGGGCTTTGAAAAAGAGGCAATTTAAGAGAATGACAGTAAAATAAAAGCCTGGAATTTCAGGAAGTGGTTCCGGGGACAATGAGTATATACAAATGAAGTGGAATCACTTCTTCCAGACATCCCACTCCCACAGACAATGCAATCAGATGACAATAAGCAGCATTTATGAGTATGTGAGTGCACACTATATGTTTATAAACACCACAGCAGCGACCAACAGCGGAAGAGGGTGAGTGGGTCCCTTTGTGACCAGAAGCCTGTCTCTTCACTGTTGCAGCTTCACCACACCCATGGGAGCCTAGCTCACCAACCGGCCCAGCAAGAGCTGCCTCGGGTAAAATGTGATGTCCCTGGTCACTGATAGTTCTCTTGGGACATAAAGGGAAAGGAGCCAAACCACACTACAGGAGAAGCAGACGAAACATCTCTTCCCTTCCCATATCAGACAGATCCTCACTACAGAAATTGCTTTCCCACCAACTCTTCTGCTCTCCATTCTAACCTTCCGACTTGCGTCCATGTAGCTGCCTTGCTACTTCCACTTCACACACCTCCAGCGTTTCTCATCTCTCCCTATGGTGGGGGTGAGTATTTCAGTTAACTTGAGGCAGACCAAGTGACATCATCTCCCATATCCACTCTGAGGCCTAGGAAATGGATCAGAGACAGGAAGGGAGATGAAGCCAGAAAGGGGATTTTCTCTGCTGGTCTCCCAGTGCACTCTCTTCTCAGTAGTTCCCTGTTCTTTTCCCTTTAAAGCATTTAGCAGGTGTGGAGCAAATCCTGTCGACTTCAAGCTCGAAAAAACGTTGGCAAAAATGTGAACAGCAAAAAGTACCTCTGATGTATAAATTTTTATCAGAAGGATGATAGATTTTTTTTTTTAAGATGTATTCATTCAGCCAGTCATCATCCAGTAAATATTTACTGAGTAATTTCCATGTACCAGGAACTGGGCTGGGTGAGACCGGCTATGGGTCTTTGGTAAATAATGGCATGTGACTTCTGTCAGGCTGAATAAGTTGGCAATGTCAGTCTATCCTTGAGTGAGAAGCTCCACTTATGATTTCCTAGAGCAAATGACAGCGGAACAACACAATATGGCAGATAGCTACCCCAATATATCTTTGTTTCTGTTATTGGATGAAGATGCATTGTTGGCAAGAGCACATAAACTGAGTTCCCACAAGACACCTCTCTGAGTCTGAGCATCCTCATCTGTGAAATGGGCATCAAGCTACCAGCTTCACTGATCCCAGAAGACTGCAGTGAAAAGCAAAAGAGATAATGTCTGTAAGAGTGGAATGCAGACATAAACTACTGTCATGATTGTTCAGTCTTGAGGTCACTGACAAGAGTAGCTCAGCTCTTCGCTTCAACCAACACAGAAGCTCTTCTAGAGGGAGGTGGGCTCAATGAGATCAGTCACCAATAAACTAAATCAGTCCTAAAGGAAATGAGAAATAGCTATTGGCAGAAACATGCTCTGTATAAATTAATACACAGCGATTGAAAACAGGGAATATTTCAGTTATGAAAACAAAAAGAAGCCCATGTGCTAACAGACTTCAACATATTGGGGTGGTCCCCAACTAATTAGGTCGGGTAGGATGAGGATAAGAGAGTTAAAGCTAATATTTTGTCCCACCTCTGTATCCAGTTTATGAGCCTATGGAAACAGTCCAGTGCTTCTCAAATTGGAGTGATATATGGATTCCTTCAGAAGGGAAAAAATTATTCGAGCCATCCAAAACACATTTAAAAACCTCCAGGAGAACTTAGCACGCAGGCAACCTCAAACCAGGTTTCAGGAATCAACTTGAGAAACTTAAGATTTACTCTGAAAAATGTCTTTTAATTGCTAAGTATTGCCTTTATGATATCTTTCAGGTAAACACATAAAGAATGTAAAATCCCATGGGATACGCAGACCCCAAATACCTGCAGCCCCCAGTCTGAGAAGTATTGACTTCTGTCTCACCCTTTCTTTCTTAGGGATGAAGGAACTCGAAGCCTGTGAAGACAAAGTGACCCCCCGAAGCCACATACATGGCTCTTAGCAAAAGGGAGCCATAAGCCCAGCTCGCTTATTTCTACAGCAGGGCACTCTCCATCTTTCAACAAGGCCTCCTCTGTTTGCAGCCAAGCTCATGCTATCTGCTCCAGACAGATACTGGTATTGTGCTGGCCCACAGACAGGGAAGCAGATGGAGGCGAGGAGGTTTGAAGGGGAGGTGATGTGGGTGTGGCCGAGGCAGGACATCCCTGAGGCCCCCCCCAGGGAGCAAGTTTGTTAAGAGAGTATTTCCAAGGCCGGATTCTCTTGCTCACCATTGAAACAAAGAAACGCTGGGTGGAAAGCTCAAGCAGTTTGAATAGTGGTAGAATTTCTGCCTAACAAGTTTGGGCAGAAAAGTAGGAAGAATACCATGTCAGGCTAAAAACTGGACAGGAACTGCAAAAGGCATGAGGTTATAATTCAGGGTGGCCGATTTAATCAGCTCGTATTCATTAAACACCCACATCCACACGATGCTTTACAACAAACCCCTTTCCTCACTCTGAAGCATCCATGGGCCCCTTTGAAACGGGCCACCCTGTACATGTTGGGAATCTGGCCAAGGTGTTAAGGCAACTGCTTCCCTTCCTAAGAAAAATAGGGTAGATTTTTAGACAACCACAAGTAAAGGTTAAAGCTTCTAGTTTTACATTCTATCTGAAAGCTGGGAAAGACTTGGGGAATCTGTTTTCCAGGAATCTGTTTTTAGAGGTCAGTAACATATTAAACCCTTCCATTTTGGACCAGAAATATCTGTACTATCTACCTTCTCAGACTTTACCCTGCAATTTCCCTGGATGCGTTCTCCCTCCTAATTAGAGCTGAATTGAAGTGCTGTATTAATATTCCCACATAATGACTCTTATGAAGCTTTATGGCCCTTGAGTTATGTCTAATTAGCCAATCAGTGATTTTGGTCACTTCTGGCCTTTGGATAATGAACTCATTGAAACTACAGACAGCCTGGTCTTACCTCTGCCTACTGAAACTGCCAAGAATATCTTTAGCTTTACTGATTTATCAAGCAACTTTTGATTGCAATCTGATGAGAGGGCTGACTAGGCCCAATCCCTTGACATTCCCCTGGAGCCGGGCTTAGCAAGCTTCTGGTATCAGGTGGTCTCTGAACACCAGGGAGCAATGTAGCACAAGCGATCCCACTTGGGTCCCTGCCCAACTGTGTTGGCAGGTGCTGTGACTGTTCCAAGATATCTCTGATACTTCCAAAGATGGTGGATGGTGACCCATACAGGAAGGTAGCAGGTATGAGGAAAGACTAAAAATTTGCCCTGACATCAGACCATTCTCTGATAAATTTCTCCTTCCTACATGATGATATCCTCTAGCAGTCCCCAGGAAGCTCAAGACCTTCTAATTATAGCTTATAACACAAAGCGCATAGTAGGTATTCGACTAAGCATTGCTGAGTGATCGGTTGTTTTTGTTTATTTTTCATTTGGGTTAGTTTCAACAGGTGGTTTAGGAAAGTGAGATGGGTTCAAGAAGTATAGATACAAAAGGAGAAGCAGCATAGCTTATTGCGGTGGCTCTGCATGTCTTCAAAGACATGAACAGGGAAAAATAGGTATTTTTCAAGGCAGTTAGGCAAATAGCCATAAGAGCTTATAACATAATAAGGCTACTTTAATAACACCATCAGTTTTTATAAAACCCTTAGGTGGCCCTTTGGCCTTTTCCTTGGGTATGCATAGAATAAATAGCAAGTGCTGTATTTGGCAATGTCCCTCTAGTTCAGGAGTAAGTCTGGGGCCCCTGGATCCGTAGGAATCCTCTAGCTTAAGAAACAGAACATTACCAATATTCTGAAAGCCTCTTGTGTAATCCCTCCCCACTGGTATTATCTTTTCTCCCAACAAGAGTCAACCTTCATTCTAAACTTAGTGATTTTCATTCAAGCTCTTGTCAACAGTTCAAAAATCCTGTCAAATTTACATAGGATAAGCCTTTCCAAGCCAATACAGGGGAAAATCTTCTTTTATTTCTCACTGGAATCAAATCAGCTAATTCATTAATTTATTCAACAAAGGTTTCTCGAGTACCCACTGCATGTCAAGCAGAGACTTGGGCACTGGGGAAACAGCTGTGTAAAAGGCACGGTCTGAACAAGACAAGTGTGGTCCCTGTCCTCACAGAGCTCACAGCCTAGATAAGCAGACAGTTACACAAGTCATTAGTTGTAATTGTGCAAAGAGCTCTGTGGATGAGCTCAAGGGTCTTCTGGGAGGTGTGTCTGACACGGTCACCTGGTAGGGGAGGGCATCCCTGAGAAAACACCATGGGTGGAGATCAGAGGCAGAAGACCCAGCACCAGGGGTCAACAAAGAAATGGAATCCTTATTTCATCACCATAGCTTGTTTACTGGGCCCAAACCTTCAAAATGCAGGGTCTATAAAGAGAAATAGAGTAAACAGTGAAGAGTTTGGGAGCCATCGCTCTGGGTGACCCACTAGCCACAGAAGCTGGGATGGGAGAAAGAGTGCATTAAGCAAACTCAACTTTCCCTTCACACACAAGGAGATGAAGGAAAACCTTCGCACCCTGGCTCCTGAATGCCGTTGCCCGAGATAGGGCAGCAGAGCGGTCCCAGGTCTAAATAGGGTGGTGCCGCTGCGGTTGTGGAAGCAGTTCCTTCTCCACTAACTAACCTTTACAAACCATGACCGTGTCAATTTTTCCAGGCAGGAGAAATGGGTGGAAAGCCAGGCCACATCTTAATAGGGCCCGGGTGAGCTAATGGCTGTGATTATTTCATTGTCTCGGATTCACGCCAGCCCAGGCTCATCAGATACAGGCACGATCCAGAAGAAACATGACCTCACTTTCGACATGGGACTGCACACTCAGATGCCAATAGGAATTTAGCGATCCCTTAACGCAGGTAAAACTGAGCTCTTTACGGTTCCAGCTAATGAGAAGCATACCAAAGTTACCTAAAACAGTAAAGCTAATATTGACATTAACATACTAGATACTGTTAGGGTAGGGGAAGCCAGGAAAAACTTCTGAGACCATCTGCACTAAGTGTGTCACATCCATAATAAGGTACGTATTTAAGATAAATTGCCATCTCTTTAAATGATTAAGAACCAGATTTATAGAAAGCTGCAACCCCACCGGGACTGCAACCGGGTTGTTAAGTAGTTAGGGCTATAAAGGTGAGAATCTCAAGACTTCAGTTGTGTCACTAATTGTCCACTGACTTGCAAAAGTCTTTGCCAATGTAACTTTTGTGCTTTGGTTTTTCCTAACAAGAGAAAAGCAATTCCATCACTGAGATTGCACAGCTGTGAGAAGAGCAGGGGTTCTGCAATAAGAAACATGTATGCGTTCACAGATCCGTTTTCAGAACCTTCTACTGTATCAGGCCAACATCTATTAGAAGACCCTAGAAAGCGCAATACGAGGCTCGATGCATTTGAATTGCAGCGTACAGCATGTTCAATCATTAGTTATGCAATACATTTTTCTTGAGCCCCTACTATGTGCCCCAGTCAGACCCTATACCAGACAATAGGGACATAATAGTAATTAAAAACAGACTTTCTCTCTGCTCCAATAGAGCTTAGATTTTGCTAAGGGAAGCACCAGAATTGACTCTTAATTCCTTTGTGAGCTGTGGCACTGGGCAACTCAATCTCTCTGTTAAGTTTCATTTCCTCATGTGTAAAATGAAGACAATATAACATGTCTGGTATGTGAACATGCCTAAAATTATATCTGACACATACAAGGTGTGTCTAAGAAATGCTGCTTCTTTCCTTCCTTTCTCCAAATCACAAAGAAGATAATAATATTTACAGAGTTTCAATGAACGATGTTGCACAAATACAAATAACCAAGCCATTATTATTACTGACTACATGATAGGCATTGCAGTACAGTGGAAAGCTGTCTAGCTTTGGAAACAGAGACCAGAGTTAAACTCTTCACTCTCCCGCATTGGATATGTGGCTTTGAACAGGCTGTTTAAACCCCTCTGGGCCTCCAAGTCCTCATTTGTGAAATGGCAATGAGAGAGCAGTTCCAAGGACTGAATAAGATGATAAATACTACGTACCTAAGGTAATCAGTAAGCAGTGGCAAGTACTGAGGTGATTTGCCAGTAATGAGGAAACACACACACAGAGCCCATCTCAAAGAAATTAGTTTGATTTAATTAATTAATTAATTAATTGTACTATTTGTACATACTTTTTTCCCCTTACTTCATTTATTCACAGAGACAAAAATACATATCAAAAGAAAATATCATTGCCCTAAGAATGGCATACATCACAGCAGGGTTCCCGGGGAGAAGCCCTCAAAGGGGCCATGCATTACCTTCCCTTAAAGAGGGAAGCTGTTTGGTTCTCATGTTGCTATTCTCTCAGGGACCTCCAGAAGAGAAAGAGTTATCTCCTTTAATCTCATTATTTCTTCTTAATGATCTACAAGTCCAGCTTTTTTACTTTCTAGTTAGCAGAACACCAAGCAAGGATCTTAAATATCAGAAATCTAATTAACTGCGGTACAGACAGCAGTTGAGTAGAATTCAAATACCTTCCAGGAAGCATAATAGATAAATATCAGCTGTGGAGTCCTCTAGCCAATATTCTCCTTTCCTAAGCACCCACTGTTGGGTCTGTAGTACATGCAGATATGAGAGTCAAGAGCTCTTTCACAAATGTGAAAGAGGCATAATGTGGATGTAGAATGATGATTTAATTAGTTTGTTTGGTAAATGTCTCTAAGCACCTTAGTAAGAGACAAAATGAGTTGGGTCAGCCCTGGACAGCTGGGAAATAGGCCTCAAGTCCTATGACTTCAGCCAAGTGAGGCATCTTGGAAGGAGGCAAAGACTCTGAGAGCCTCCCCCTCCACACACCCTACTGGGGTAGAGGAGTCCTCAGAGGGGGTTCACTTGACACAGTCACCAACATTTTATCCCCTCTTTACAGAGATCATTTCCCCTAGCTCACAGAGTTGGCAGCTACTTAGGGAGTCCTATCTTTTTTCTGGACTCTCTCTCTCTGCTGAATAAATTACCAAGTCTAGACTTAGCATCTATTTTCTCTTGAAACCATGAAGGAATCAAAGGCAGCGGTAGCAAAGTATAAAAACTGTCTGACTATTCCATCAAATCTTCTCCAGTCTCCAATGTTTCTCTCTCCATTCTTCACTTTCCACTGAGCATCGCATGTTTTATTTCACTGAGAAAAGTGAGGCTATCAGAAGAATGCGACATCATCCTCGTATCACCAAATCCATTAGCCTGCTTTGGAATTATACTCATGCAGTCTTCCTTCTTCTCTGTTCCAATGGACAAGCAGTCCTGCTTCAACCTGCTTTAACCTAATCAGAGTGGACTTGTACCCCAACCCTTCCTACATCCTCCAGGTCCTTGCACTAGTGGTATCCTATTTTCTCTCCAATATTATCACATTTTCCCTTTCTACTAATTATGTTCATCACTACAAAAATACAAAATAAAAACATCTTTGACTACTTTGTTTCATTGTTTCTAGTCATAGCAAAACACATTTAAAAAGTTGTCCTTGCCCTATATTTTTATTTCCTTACCTCTGATTCTTTCTTCAACCTACTCTAGTCAGGCTTATATCCCCAACACTTCCCTAAAAACACTCTTTCAAGGTCACCATTGACTGTATCCTGCCAAATCCAAGGGTCAACTCTCAGTTCTCACCTCACTTGATCTCTCAGCAGCATTAGGTCTGGATCCTTTCTTCTTGAATGACTTTCTTCATTTGGCTTCCAGAAAAATCCCATGCTCATGAATTTCCTCCGACCTCACCAGCCCTTCCCTCCTAGTCTCCTTAAAGATCTCCCCTCTTCTCAGCTTCTAAGTGTTGTTGTACCCCCAAGATCAGTCCTTAGTCTTTTCCCTATCTTCAGTTCAGCCCACTCCCTGGACTCCAGACTCACAGTCAGCTATCTACCTGACATCTCCACTTACCTGTTTAACAGACATTTCAAACTCAACTTTTCTAGGACAGAAATCCCTCCCTGTTCTCCATCCAATCTGCTTTTCTCTTCAATGCTTAGACTTTTTTGGCCTAAATAATAACTCCATGGAACTTCATCGAAAAAAAATAAAACCATTTCCAGAGTCATCTAGTTTCCAAAATCTAGAGACAAGTCTTGATTTTTTTTTTTTTTAATATTCACACATCATATTCAATTGATCTGCCGGTCTTATAAGCAGTTTCTTCAAAATTTATTGTGACTCTAACCACTTCTCACCCCCTCCACCACAATCACTTAGCCTAAGCCACCATCATCTCTCACATGCATTAGTGTTGTGTTTCCTGACTAGTCCCTGACTTCCACTCTGCTCCCTATATAGTCCATATTCCATACAGCAAGCAGAATGATTTTTCTAAAATGTTCATCATGGCATGTCCGTTCCTGGCTTAAAATTTCATGTTGTGCTTAGAATAAAGTCTAAACTCCTTCCCTTGCTTTATATTCCCTAGTCCCTGCCTACTTCTCCATCCAACTCATCAGCTTCCTCAGGTCATTGTGAATATAAAACTAGACATACAAAGGAACTTTAAAATTATTAGGCACCATAAGTAGATGATGTTGTTGTTACGGTTGTATTGGATCAGTTACCCTTTGGGAAAGAATTTAAGTATGTCTTCTAAACATAAACTGTAATTCCTGCCAATAGCTGTATATTATTACAAACAGATTGTGTAACAGGCAAATTCTTTCATTCTCATTAATGGGTTCAGTCATTACCCTCCTGCTATATATTTAACTTTGTCTTTTCCCCTTCTGGATGTGGGATGTCCCTTGCAGGAAACAGCAGCTGTGTCACTAACCCTGGACATGGTCCAAGGCCATTTCCATATCCTGTGGGAGAAGCATCCCCTCAAAGTTTGTTTTTGCAGCACAAAGTAGAAGAAAGACCATTTTTAAAAATATACATTGTGTGTAGCAGTTTTTGTCCAGGAGTGACTTCTGTATGACCCGGAGAGATGACTAGGTCTCCAATTTTGCAACTTGTACTGAGCTAGTCATTACAACTCTTCTATCCATTACTTGGATGCAATCGGCTCTGGAAGGGAATGTATAAAGCCAGCCAGAAATAATGTATAAAGACTTGGGAGGGAAAATGAAGGATGTGGCACCCATACAAAGAACAGGAGTTTACAGAAGAGGAAAGTCATCAACTGAGTTGCCCCAGAATGCCAAAGCCAGGCAGCTAACATTTTTTTTCCCTTCAAAGGGGTAACATGCCAGTTTCACATTTTACCCAAGAAGGAACAACAGTGTGACCAGAAGAGAATCTTAGAAAACATAGCAATATGTTGTGGATCACCAATACTACTTCCTGACTTCTAATTTTCTTAGGGAGGTTTTCTGTAATTCAACTCAGTGGCCTCAATCTGTGCAAGAGCTGGTGTGCAGAGGTGCGACATACCAAAGCTGATCCAATGCCAAGAAAATCCCGATGGTGGTTTCCTAAATGAGTTTCTAACTTTCACAAATAGCCAAAACCATTGGCACTAAGCTATTTGCCTTAAGTGACTTTTATTTTTAGATGAAAAGTCAACAAACACACGAACAATCTGGGGATTCAAGCAATGAGCCCAATGGGTGATATCAATATGGAGTCATGTCTCAGGTCCCAAGAGGGGATGAATCACTGGCCTCCTTAGGACAAGCCAGAGCTGACTGCAGTGAGGAGAGCTGGCTAAATTGTACAGCCAAAGGATGCAGGAGGCTGTTGCTTTTTGTGGTCACCATCTCACTGAACACAGAGGGGAAAAAATATAATAAAACTAAAAAAAGAGAAGAAAAGAACAGATTCCACAGCTACCCTGAAAATGAGCCACAAAATCCCAACATGATTTTGCAGTCACCCTTCAGATGTTTGCAATCTATTTCATTTAGCCTCCTTCAGACTTTCCCTTCTAATTCTTAGATTGCACATCTCTTATAAATTCACTGCTCTTTTCTCCTTCTTTATGTAGCAGCATGATGTTCCCTACTTTGGGAAATAGGCATGGCTTTCTTGTCTTAGGACTTAAAATGATTTATCTCATTCATCACTTTGGGGGTGAAGTAAAGACACTAGAGCAGCAGCCTTGCTCACAGATAAGCAACACACATACTGCCACACACACACACACACACACACACACACACACACACACACACACCATGGAGCCCAAGGGAGCTGCTGCGACAGTTACAATACAGCAGCCCATGCCACCACTATTGACCATTTGGAGTAGAATGGAAGATGGAACCTATTTGCCATTTCTGGTGAGAAGCATCCAGGCAGGATGGTGAAGGAGGAAGGGGAGGAAGAAACACATTTTCTCTATAGAAAGAAACAATGACAAACCCCCCCAAAATATGAGAGAATTCAAATGTCTGCCTTTACTCTTGTAGGTGGACATAAGCCTGAAGATTTAGCTCTGCTGGGAAAGAGTATGCCTAAGAGGGAGGACATGGGCTTTGTCTCATACGGCCTGTCCTGGGATTCTGAGGAATTTATTTCTCTTCTTTGAGGGTGTTTACTCACTTGTGACTATGCAGGCAAAATAGCTGCTTTAGAGGTTTCTATAAAAATTACAAGAGAAAAATGAAAATAAATACTTGGGTCATGATTAAAGATAACTCCTATTCTGATTAGCCATCTATCTGGTGTTCTAGTTCTTAGAAGGAACTCTACCCAGCTTTAGTAATATTTCCTCAGTGAAAAAACACCACCTTTAAACTGAATAAGCGATAAACAAATAGTAGAATTCTGCAAACTCTTTTTGGCATCCAGCCAGATCAATAGCCATTAAGATAAGAATAAATTCTAGAATGTTCCCTCATGAACTCTTCTCTTCCATGTGATTGCCAGAGGTGTTGGAATTTCATATTCTTAAAGATACATTTCAAAACCATGCATTTTTCAGAAGTTTTCCTTTGCTTCTCCTTTTCTACCCAAGTTGTGACCCCAATAGTTGCCTCCATCCTAAAAATCCCATTTCTTCAGACCCAACAGAACCACCTCTTGATCCTTCTCCTCCCAAAGAAGATGACGATTTTGACCTGCATCTTTAATCTGAGTCATACGGATCACAAAATTAGCCTTTCTGAATAACCTTTTTCAGTCTTGAGTCTTCTGCCTAAAATACTCTTCTTCATTTTTCTGCTTCATGGATTCACCTTTTGTCACCTCCATTAGCCTTCTCTGGACTTTCCCATTCCTAAGAGGGAATGGCGCCCTTCTCATGCATTCCTTCAATCCTTACAAGCCTAAATTTCAAATATCTCTTCATGGGTCTTACTCTATTTTGTTTTCTTTATATTTTCAAGTCTGGTATATAGTTGCTATTAAATAAATATTGAGTAAGCAAATTAATGAACAAACTAATTCTTAAAAGTACTCAGTTTTTCAAATGGCTCCTTCAACTCACACATAAGGTTATAGGTCTGTGGTGAGTCTTGGAGTCCTCCAAATCAACTGTAAAAATAGGAAGGTGGTGACCTTCCCATTTCATAGATACCATATAATTTAGTCTAGATAATAAAATCATTACCAAGGAAATGAATATCAAGCACAATTTGAAAAATACTCCCGACATCATCTTTTAGTTCTAACAATACATCTCATGAATGGTTTTATTAAGTGACCATTTTGTAAAGGCTTTTAGGTTGCTCATCACACTGGACCAGACACAATTACAAGGATTCCACAGCAGTCTGCAGTCCCTTCCTGCATTTTATAAAGAGCACTTCAAAATGCTCTGGAAAAATCTGTTTTTACATCCTAAAACTCCTAAGAGCTAAATGTTACAGTTGGAAGTCGCCTGAAGCTCATTTATACACTGAAGTTATTAATCCCCTTCTTATATGTTTGATATAAGCCCTAGAGCACTTGGGAGAGTGATCCAATTACCCAATTCAGAGAATTGCCCTTTTCTTTCAACCAAGTTCAGAGCTCTGAAATTTTGTTCCACCAATGACTTTTTGTTTCAGTCAAACAAGGTCACGGTAGAGGCCAATATCTGCCAAGGCCAACAGGGGTTTCATTTACATGCCCACTAATGCGAGCAACATAAGAACCTCTTGAGAGCATTCAACTAGGGTGTGGGACGACAGCCTGCTATTTACTTACCAGCTCTCAAAGCTACCACAGGCAGTTTCTTGATATTCAACATTTTTGGCTACCATTTTGGACTTAATCAAACTCATCTTCCATGCACCTGGAAGATGCAGTGGAATTGCCAATAGGCAAGGAACCCTAGGGACACTGAGGGAAGGAACCTGAGGGAAGGTGGATCCACCAGACACAATTTGTGTTTCCTTAGAGTTGAACATTTCCAAAGGTGGCCCCTTCATGACAGTAGATCAGCAGGTTTTTTTTACTGTCCATTATCTGCCACAGACCTATATTAGTGATTTTTATTTGCTTATATTTGTTGTTTCCTTTATAATAAATATTAAAACATGAGTTGGTCTACTTTAGCTAAGACTGGAACACTTCCAACATGACCAGAGAGAAGATGGTCTGGCCAATGTCCTGTCACTGTCAGAGACACAGGGTATCTGTTGGGATGGACTGTGGTGTGTTTGTTGTTTGAGGCTAATGAACAATTGAGAATAAGCAATTAGTAGATGGTCCAGAGAAATAAGGCAAGACGTCAATCTGTTTACCAAAATGTCGAGGACTCTCACTTTAGAATTTGTGAACAATTCAAATGACACCAAGGTTGTTAAGAGAAAAGCTCATCTTAGGAATGTTTATTAAATTCAAGGATAACTAGTTATTTAAAAAAAAATATGTTTCTTCAATTTACCAAACAGTGATACCAATCTTTGAACTGTTCTGTATTTGCAATACAGCAATCAACAGAAACATCTGGAAAACTCTCCTTCCTGCCTGAGTATTTCACAAATGTATTAAAATTATCACTGGAAAAAAGTCAGGAAATGAAAAGGGAAGGGAAAAAATATTATATTCTTCCAGTGGCCCAATCATAAAGCCAATAGTTTTTACATCTGATACGTCAAAGAGGTGACAAAATTTTATAAACAGTTGGAGATAGGACTGATAAAAAGCAAAGGAAGAAAAGATAGCTTAAAAATAGAATTTAGACAGTCATACTGCTCAGATGAGAGAGTATTTCATTTTGGGAACAAGAGGAAAGAATTCATAGATCATACTTACTAGTTAATGATTTGGTCAACGAAAGGCCCTGGGTTTTAAACTCTAGCCTTGAAATTCATCATGTGGTTTGGGACAGGCTTACTCTGCCACCTAACCTCAGTTTCTCCGGATGAAATACGTACGTTGTCTGAGACAGCACGAGTCACCGGATAGAACGCCTTTGAAAAGAATACTGCTCATACATGCAAGCTCTGAGGTTCAACTCCCTTCAGCAGTCCGGAGACCTGAAACCCTGGACGGCCTAAGACAAGGAGGACAGTTATGTGCTTTCTAGCAGTGTGATCAAGGTGTGGGTAGACATCATCTCACATCTTTCCTCATTAACCAGCTAAACTGGGCACAGAACCTGACTCCGATAGTCCCTATTTCATACTCAGGCCTTTGCCTTCCTTCGTAGTCCCCTAAAGCTCTGGCATTAAAGTCGCTGGTCTGTTCTGAGGCAACCCACAAAGTACTCTTCCCTCCCACCTCACTTTCACTTGGCTGTGAATTCCAGCCCCGGGTATCCAGTCCCAAGCACGTTCTTCGGGCCCAGGATAGGACGAGAAATGTGCCGGCTTACTAAATCCCTGGTGCACACTCACCCCAGAGCGGCCTCCCCACAGCTGAGAGAAGTCAGATGCCAACGTGGAGACACAGGCATCTCTCTGCCCCAACACCTGCTGATTCCTGCCTGAAACTATCCAAAGAACGCCGGGGTCTAGGGGGCATGAGTGGGAAAGGGTAACTGGCAGCAGGGAAAACACGATCCTGGTCTCAAAACAGCAATAAAAATAAAATTAAACCCTCCCCCGCACACATAAGATTCTTTATGTCTTCAATTGAAGCTGCCTGAGTACTTCACACTGGAACTACGTGCAAAAGGATTTTCTGCACAAACAAACCACACACACAACAGACCTTACTGCTCCCTTGAAGGGGCTTATTTAAGGCCAAACAAGGCCTCCCATCATTCCTGGGAGAGATCATTGTCCCCCTTGTTGCCACAGCGCCCTGTGAGGCTGTGGGAAACAAATGACCTCAGAGGCACTGCAGTGTGTGTCACTGCAAAAGAAAAGAGAAGCGAGGGGGCTGGGGGGGAGAGGGGGGCTGCTGGCGAGCTGAGCCCTCCAGGCGCGGCCGCGCTCCAATGGTACCCCTCCAAGCACAGCAGGAAGGAGGCGCACGGCCCCAGGAGTCTCCAGCCGGCCAGTAACGGGATTAAGCTCCCATTCCCCAGAAGCAAAGCGTCTTTCTGGATGTCCCGCTGCTTGTCCTGATCAATCTGGCCTCTAATTGGCCCTGCTCACAAAGTGCCCACTGACTGCTAGTGTCTCACTTTGTTTAATGGGTGTCTTGAGTCAAGACGGGGCCCTCCTGAGGCCCATGCGGGGTGAGTGGTGGTACAGGGAGGGGAGAGCCAGTCGGGGGGGGGGGTGCAGGGGGGACAAGGGACAAACAAACGGGCAGCAGTCCAGAGAGAGGGCAGCCCAAGGGGTGGGGGGAGGAGAAGGAGTCAGGAGCGCGGGGTGGGGAAGCTGAGCTGGCCTCAGTACTGAGCACACCTCTCCCAGGCTGCAGACTTGGGCTTGGGCACTGGGGACACAAGCCCACGCAGTCTTGCTCTCGCTCGGCGCAGCAGTGCAGCCCAAGCTGGCTTTTCCGCAGCAGATCTCACCCTAACACATCATTCTTCCAAGTGTCAGTTCCAGCAATTTCCGTCTTATGTGTGGGCACGCAGAAGGATGACAGTGAAGGGCAGCCTCTGTGTCTTTCTAAGGTGGCACCTTTACCTTTAGCACACACAGACATCACACACACACAGACACACACACACACACACACACACACACACACACACCCCACACACATACCCCACACACACTAGTCTCCATTTCTGGGGCTCCCTGGTAGGTTACAAGGCTGCTGGAAACATTGAGATTGAGCATCACGTTTACCATTCCGAGAGGACACCCGCTCTGGCCCTCTGCTCCTAGCCTTCCTACCTGAATCACAGAGCTACGTGGAGCTCAGGATGCCCAGCAAAACTTCGGGAGGAGGCCAAGAGCAGGAGCAGGGGAGTAGAGTGTGGCCCGCAGGAGTGAGGAGGCCTGCCTGAGTCGAGCTGGCACCCCTGAAGGTGAAGGTGGTCCATCTCCACATCGGGGAGCATGTAGAAAACTCAGGGAAGCAGAAAGAATTAAAATAAAATATTATAACTACATCATAAAGTTTATGTACAGAATTCCTTCTATAGATGCATGTGTTGCCCATGCAAACATGGAATGCATGGTTGTATACATTTCTTTTTACTGACTGTTTAATCACCTATGTTCAGTTGCCAAATATTTACTCAGGGCATAGCACCCATTTTTGAAAAAGAGCAGCAAATATTGAGTTTATCTCTAGGCTTTGTTTTGGCCTCTATAAAGAGGGAGTGCTGGTGTTTTGCGTCTCAAGGGTAACAAGACCGGTAAGGGTAGCTGAATATGGAAAGCAATTTTTTTTTTTTTTTTTTTTTAAAGATTTTATTTATTTATTTGACAGAGAGAGACACAGAGAGAGAGATCACAAGTAGGCAGAGAGGCAGGCAGAGAGAGAGGGGGAAGCAGGCTCCCCGCCGAGCAGAGAGCCCGATGCGGGGCTCGATCCCAGGACCCTGAGATCATGACCTGAGTTGAAGGCAGAGGCTTCAACCCACTGAGCCACCCAGGCACCCTGGAAAGCAATTTTGAACCAAAACCCTTTTCTCACAAAACAGCCTCAACTGTGCTAATATGGGTTTCGGCAGCAGCCTGGAAACTGGGAAATACTGGATCGGAGAAGCTGGGTTTGGTGCACAGAGGTCCTGCCCATTTTGAGTGGTTTCCCAGGAATGCGGACGTCTCTGGGTTGCCCTCCCATCTTCTGGAGGTGCCTGGGGACGTGCGAGAGCACCAGAGGCCTCCACAGATATACTCAGTCCCCTGAAAATACAAATGACAGACAAGAATGAGAAGGATTTGGTATAGTGCTTTCTATGAGGTTTCTGTTGGGCCCTAGGCTTAATATTTTTCAGAGTGGGATGATTATGAAAGAGCATAGGCTCCAGGACCAGAAGCTGGGACCCAAGCTCCCCAAATTAACCTCTCTCTTGTCTCCACCACCCTTCCCGGGAAACGAGGCTAGTGATGGTATCCACATCATCAGGCTATTGTAAGAATGATAATTATGCTATAAGAATTTGAGTCAAGGGGCACCTGGGTGGCTCAGTCAGTTAAGTATGTGACTTTCGATTTCAGTTGTGAGATCGAGTCCTGTGTAGGGCTCTATGCTGGGTGTGGAGCCTGCTTAAGATTCTCTCTCTCTCTCCCTCTGCTCTTCCCTCCTTCCCTCTAAAAAAACACAATATGAGTCAATATTGAAAATATTCTTATAACAGTGCCTGGCACATAGTTATTAAAAATTAGTTGTAGCAATTATTAATCTTAATTAATGTATTTCCCTACTCTCACCCCCTTTTAGGAATTTTAGTACCCCAGTCAAGGATTAATAAACCTGATAAGATCTAACATTTATATTTTTCAGGCACTCACTATATGACAGGCACTAGAGATCATTTATATGTATGATATGTATGTAATTCTTATTCCGTGAGGGAGGTCTGCAGGTATCGTCTTAAGACCTCTGACAGGCTCTGTATTAGCTTGACCCATACGATATGGCTCATCTTCAACTGTTCTAGTTCTATGAAAACAATGACTTCATTTAATTTAGCCTAATTTCTTTCAGGGGACTGAAAAGAGATCAGGGAAATAAAGGCTGGTTCAAGGAAAGTAGATATCTGAGACAGGGAGGCTACCCTTTGTTCCATCCCCAGCCCTGGAGCTAAAACTTGATGAGAGGGTATGGTTCCTAGGGGGAAACCAGGAGACAGGATGGTATCAGGTCCAGAAGGAGAGCAACTAAGGGTCCAGGGAACCCAGTGAAAGGACCAAGCGTAAAAGCCATCAGAGCTATTTCCCCAGGCTCAGAAAATAATTTCAGGGCCATTCAATCAATCAACAGATACTTCCTAAGCATCTAATGAGGGGGCCATGACCTAGAGAGGAAATGAGTTAAGATCTGCCTTCCAACTTTGGTCCAGTCATTGGCTAGTTATGACACAGGCTGAGTTTCTTAACTCCAAAGCCTCAGTGGCCTCATTTTCGAGCTGGAGAGGATAGCCCCCATGGTGTAGGGGTAGGTGGGAGGATTAGGGATAACACAGGAGAGAAACACATGGGACAGCACCTAGCACATGGCATGTGCCCAGTAGAGCGTATTCCCATTGCTACTGTTACTACTGCCACCGTTCTTGCCACTGCCACCATAGGCGTTGTGTTACAGACCCAAGGCTGCTCCCTGCTCTCACGGATGGCAGCCATGGAAGGAAGGCTCAGGGCATTTAGGGCAGCCTTATATGGCCAGAGAACCTCAGCAGGGTAGAAGTGGAGAGAAAGCATTCCAGGAGAGGGAGCGGCATCTGCAAAATGGAGAAGCCCAAGAAGCCGGCCCTGAGCTGAGAGCTGGGAAGCCGCTGAAGTTAAGAGTGTGTTTGCGGGGGGAGGAGGGACAAGAAAGGAGACAAGAACCCCAAAAGGTGGCTGGGCCACTGGATGGAGAAGAACGAGTAAGAGCATATTCTCCTTTACCTTCCCAAGGAATTCAAGGCTGAGGGAGATTAGACAAATTTTAGGAGATTCTTCTTTTAACTGCTGCGGAATTTGGGGGGGATTGAGTGTTTGTTGTTTGAGACCAAGGAGCCTCACCCAGGCTGCCCAGGGTTCCCCTCAGCCTGCAAACACAGAGAAAGGTCAAAAGTAAACAAGTAAAAAGTACCCAGGCCAAAGGCAAACTGGGGTGTTTTTTTTTTTCTTTCTTTCTCCTTCTTCCAGTCTCTGAAATGACCCGTCTCTAAAGTCTCTATTTCAAACAAAAAGAACAGACAGTTCCAGCTTCTAAATATTGGCAGAGATGAACTACCACTCTTTTTAGAGAAATAAAAAACACACCACCCACCACCCACAACTTTCAGCAACATTTTTGCCAGCAGCATTCAAAATGATTCCCTTGAGTTAGCCAAGAGGAGCCCTCAAAAGGTGAAAAACCGCGCAGATATGTATGGCTTCTGTGGGAGGTCATTGCCAGGGCCTGCTGCAAGGCTCCTGCCCAGCCCCCTGGTGCTTCCTGGCAGCAGCGATCGGTGTTCGCACCACCGAGAAGCAAGGAGAGAGGGGATTTCGGCTTCATTCTCCCCATTGATGGCCAACCACCCCGCCCCCACCAGCAGAGCCCTCTCCCAAAACAACAAAACACGCTGCCTTCGCGCAAGCTAAAAGGAATCCAATCACCCAGAAAGGGAGACTTTATGAGCTTTCTGGGGGCTCTAGGCGGATGGAAGGGATTAAAGTGAGGTGTGCTTTATGTCTTTTGTAGCTGACTCTCCCGCTGCCCCATGGAGTAGCCAAATCCCCGCCCTCAGACAGGTCTGCTCATTCCCGTGGGTGAGTTCTCTTTTTCCTTTCTGCCCCCATGGTTTTTCGTGAATTGGAGAGAGGACGCAGTAAAACTTCCATTTCAGATGCATCATAAAACTCAGAGGGGCTGGCTGATAGCAGCTTCAAGCAGGTGGGGCACTCTTGGCTGACCTAGCAGCTCCCCTGTGGAGAGGTTGCCAAGAATTCGGTCACTACTTGCAGGGACTACAGCAGAGGGGCACAGACCGGACTCTAGCATTGGCCTCTCCGATCAGCACTGTGAATGTCTTCTTTTGTTAAGGATACTCAAATGTCACAGTATAGTAAGTCATAGAATATTCTTAAAATCCTTTCTAATGGCTTTACAATTTTTTCCTTAGGATAGGCTTTCATATCTTGCCATCTACCTGACAAATAATTTATAGTCCAGACCTTGCATTCCATGGACCAACCAGACCATAACACTCTCAGAGTTTTCAGACTGCGTTGAGCAAGTAAGTCACAATAGGAAAAATACAAACAGGCAATAAACACACAAAAGATGCTCAATCTCTCTAGCAATCAAAGGAAAGCAAATGTAATCAACTAGAAGATATCATTTTCATATAAGAGGTTCACTACGATTGAAAACAAATGTAACCCCCAGTGTCGGTATGCAAATTGATACCTTCCCGACAGGTAGCTGCCAGTACATATAAAAATAGAAATATGCCCAAAAATATTATTTCAGGAATGTATTTTAAGGAGATAGACAAGTCTGGAAATCTGTATATAAAAGGATGGCCATTACAATGTTTTATGATAGTAAAAAATAGAAAAAAAACCTTCAATAACCAACAATTGGGAAATGCAGAGCTATTTAATGGACTATTATATGTAGCCATTCTAATTAATAATGTCATTGTTTATATGGATGTTCAGCTGACTCTGAGGATATCATTCAATAAGATTTGTATTAATGTTTTCTTTACACAATACAAAGGGTTAAAAAAAATCGTGTCTGCAAAAACCAGGCCAAATAAGAAGTGGAATGTAAAACCATATTTGCATTAGGATCACCAAAACAGGAATGCCAGCTCTACTATTCCTGAGCAGGGTCCCTTGGGCAGCAGCCTACACCCCTCCAGTGACGAGACAGAGTCCTCTTCCTCGTGCATCATGGTCCCCCTGCCACACCCCAGCAGCCAGAGAGCTCACAGCCTTCACTGGAATTTTTCCTAAATGTTGAAAGGTATTCAGATACTACTCTCATACTGGGATTACCTTCTCGTTTTACAGAAAGGGAAACTGAGTCACTCGGCAACCAAAAGTCTGACACAAAGGCATTTTGGACCTCAGAACCTGAAATGGGACTCTCAAGTTCACCAGTGAGTTGTCGTTTTCTCACTTGAATCCTAGGTGATTCCAGAGGCTAGACTGCTAGTTCTCAAGGGTTGACCTGACTTACCTTCCCCACCAGACAGCAGAAGGTTTTGGGGCTTTTAAGCTTCCGAGGGCCCAGTTAAAACCATTATTAGAATATGCAAAAATTCGTACAATAACTGTTAGTGGGAATGCAAGCTGGTACAGCCAGTCTGGAAAACAGTATGGAGGTTCCTCAAAAAGTTGAAAATAGAGCTACTCTACAACACAACAATCGCACTACTGGGTATTTATCCTAAAGACACCAATGTAGTGATCTGAAGGGGCACATGCACCCCAAGGTTTATAGCAGCAGTGTCCACATAGCCAAACTATGGAAAGAACCTAGACGTCCATCAATAGATGAATGGATAAAGAAGATGTGATATATGTGTATACACACACACACACACACACACATGCACACACACACACACAATGGAATACTACGCAGCCATCAAGAGAAACGAAATCTTGCCATTTGCAACAACATGGATGGAACTGGAGGGTATTACGCTAAGCGAAATAAGTCAGTCAGAGAGACAATTATCACATGATCTCTCTGATATGAAGAACTTGAGAGGCAGGGCAGGGGGTTGTGGGGGAGCGGGGGAGAGAAATGAAACAGGATGGGATGGAGAAGGAGACAAACCATAAGAGACTCCTAAACTCACAAAACAAACTGAGGGTGGCTGGGAGGTGGGGGGTAGGGATAGGGTGGCTGGGTGATGGACATTGGGGAGGGTATGTGCTATGGTAAGTGCTGTGAAATGTGTAAGCCTGATGATTCACAGGCATGTACCCTGAGGCAAATAGTACATTATATGTTAATAAAAACAAACAAACAAATAAATAAAATTTTTAAAAAGTTCGTACAATAGGCACACTATATCTATTGCACCACAAATAGTAGTGACTAGGGCTCCTTTTTCTATGTTCTTCACTACTATACAAGTCATCTCTTTGTCAAGAAAACATTACCATTACAATTAACACTTGTAAATAGTTTCTTGTTTCATAGAAGCGGTGATGAGAAAGGATCACATACTTGGTTTTTTGTTTAACATAACAGGTGGTTCTTATATTGTGTACACGTGATTTGAGTACATCTCCTAGAGCCCTATGGGCTTGGGTTACCCCACATGGGTTATACCAGTTGGGTGGCCTGAGCTTCCCAAAAACCTATTATTAGTAGCATCAATGTGTGGACACAGGGAAAGTCTTCCTGAACCATTCCCCCAAAGTGGCAGCTTTTCAGAAAAATTTTAAGTGAAATGTTGGGCAGTTCTGTGCTCTGTTCCTCCTGCTCCAAACAGACAACAGTGGCCCAGGACCCTGACCCTCAACACCACGCTCTCTGTTCTGCTATAGCCTAGCTCCACCTCTGCTTCCAAATTTTTATCCTTTCTGCTGTTGACCCCATGGCTGCCTGGAAACCCACCTTTCTCAACCCTGGTCTTTGCTCTCATCTTGCCCAAGGGCCAAGGAAGCTACTCAGGTTCATATGATTTCACTAGAATACAGTGATTTCAATCCTTTACGAACCAACCACTATCATCAATGCATCACTTAATCTTCCTCTATGGGGTTCAATAGGGTGACTATAATTTATCTCCTATGATTTTTAGAGGTAAAGGAGGTGCTACTGGCAATTATGCCAAAGACACGAGGCATAGACCAGAAAAGGCCTCAGAAATTGGGATACGTGTTCATCTTAGGTCTCAGGAGAACAACACAAAATAAGGAGAGGTTAGGGAAGTTGTTTTGTTCTCAATCTGCTTTCTGACATTGCTAGTAATAAAACCCCTTAGAAGCTTCCAAAGAGTAGTGAGCTTGCTTTAGGAACCAGAAAGATGAGCAAAGTTTTATGACCATACTTTGTAGGCTAAGCATGGGGAAAGAAAGAGCACCATCCCCACTCTCCCCATCATATCCCTGCTGATCTCATCAGATTCCTATCTGCTGATAGTTAAAGCAAAAGACACAGGCAGGCCAATCCATGGGGTCATCAGAAAGGATAAAAAGGAGTGAATGGGTTCAGGTGCAGACCTAGAAGAGCCACAGAGAGCTTGTACTGCTAGGGGTCCTAGAAACCCCGGAACACCCCCCCCCCCGGAAACCAGTAAGCCCCTCCCAATTGCAACAGGGTAGGAAGTCCTATGTTTCAGTGCCTGGTGAGGGGTTAGGAATAGAGTAGAGAGGAATCCCCAGGCCCACACCCAAGTGAGAGTGAGAGAAAGCTGTGAGAGAAAGTTGTTCTGGTAACCCAATGTCCTTTTGAATTTAATGTCCCTCAGAAAGGGGTCAATTAGGATCAGCTGGGGTCTCTGGTGGCATCAGCCTAGGAACCTAGGTGCTTCTTTGGAGAGGAGTGTTCTACAATCTAAACCACCGTCTTCTATGTGAACTCTGAGAGCCCACCCATCTACAAGTGGGAAGGTTTTAGGAGAGGCATCTCCATGTGGGGAAGGGGGTGGCCTGGTCACTTCCTAGATATTCATTGCTTTCAGAAGTGTCTATATGAGGCAGGAGGAATAGCCAAAGGATGAATAATTTGCTTTGGCATCCTTCCAAGTGATAACCAATAGTTACAGAAATACAGCATCACGCAGCTGTTTAGGCCCTCTTTTTATTCTCTGGTCTCTCCCCACCTAATCTCCTCCCGACTCATTCCGTTGCTCATTCCTTCAGCTAACATTTATTCATGCACTCAGGGTTCAATTACCATCTACAGGGAGATGACTCTCAAATGTGTATCTCCAGCCCAGACCCCTATATTTTTCTGGTATATCTTCTCAGTGTCTTTGATGGCACCTCAAACTCGACGTCTCCAAGGCCAAGCTCATATTCAGCCCTTGAATTCATTCCATTCACTTCTTCTCCGCCACCATTACCAGTGCAAACAACCAGAATATGCCACCTGGAAAATTTCATTTGCCTCCCACTGGGACTTTCTGCCCAGCCCCCCTCCAATGCCTCCAATTCTTTACCCTGCAGCCAGAGTGACCTTTCCAAAACGCAAATCTCACACTTCAACCCACTCTTTTCTTGAAACGAGTCAATGGTTTCCCTTTACTCATAGAATAAGAACCAATTCCCTATCCTGGTGTGTTCTCTAACTCTCCAGGCAGCTGCACCTAGGAGGGCACCTATCCTCACTTTCAGGATGTCTCACATGGCCAGTGTGCACTCTGACCTGTTTTCAAGCAATGTTGTCCCTTAACCAACGCCTACTCACCCTTCTAGCTGCAGGACATCTCCCCAGCAAAGTCCTGAAAAGTATGTAAGATTCGCCTGTAATGCTCTCTCTTAGCCAATGCACACTTTCCTTTGAGGTAAAGATCACAGCTGTAATCTGTCATTTACTTTGAGCTTCCGTGATTCATGGCTGTCTCCCCCGTCAGACTGGAAGCTTTGTGTGGACAGTGGCCGTGTCTGTGTGGTTTACCACAGGTGTTCATTAAATAATTATTGAATAAAGAAAAGAAGGGAGGAAGAAGGCAGGGGGAGGGTGTATTTCCATGCTCCCTGAACACAATCTGAACTTTCTTACGTTTGGAATTTTGTTTATGCTGCTCTCTCAGTCTAACAGATTCTTCTTCCTCCTGCTAGTCAAATCCCTCATTCCCACCCAAAGCCCAGTTTCAGTGTCTCCCTTCTGATCTGCCCTTCCTTTTCCAGCATTCTTTAAATCTGGACTTGATTAGGGTGATTCATATACACAGTCACCTTTTGAGAGGGTCCACATTTCCCTTGTCTCTCTCTCCCACCCCCACCCTACCCCACCACAATCAACCTCTAGACTTAGGACAGTGCCTTCCACAGGACAGAAAAGAATTGAATTCAGCTAAGGCACTGTTAGTAAGGCTGGAGCCACGAAGAGAAGATTTCTTTATTCCAGAGTTAGGAAGTGTCATGGGGTATGGTCACACTACTGCTCAGTACCATCCTACCTAAGACTTCACGGAAGCTATGCTCCCAGTTCTGCTAGAGTTAGAAAAAAGGGGAAAAAAAATTTTTTTTTAACTAGGCTTCCTATCCAGGATGGAGCCCAACGCGGGACTTGAACTCATGACCCTGAGATCAAGACTTGAGCTGAGATCAAGAGCTGGACATTTGACCAACTGAGCTACCCAGGCCCCACCTCTGCTAGATTTTGTTTTCAAAAAAGAAGCCAAACGGATGCGATTTCTATCTTCTAATATCTCACTATCGAAAATAGAGGATGAGAATAAGCCAAATACTTAAATGTCAGCATTTGGGTAAGTGTGCTCAGTGGATTTGATGAATGGAGGCGGAGGGAGTTAGCTACCCTGGGGCAACCATCACCTCCCCTTAGCTCCATCAGGGAAACTGTCTATCTTCACTTAATTCTATTTACTTAACATGAGCCTAAAGAAAACTTGTTTTACTTTATCCATCTGTCTCATGGTTGCCACAATATAATTTTCAAATGAAATTTCTAAATGTGGACCACACACACTATTTCAGGGGACATAACCCTGATTTATGCTAAGACTGGGGGAGGGGGGGTACTCTGCAGAAAGATGCTTAGCCAGCAGTTTTCGGACAGCCAGCCGTTCCTTGCCCTGCATGCAGATGTCGTGTAGTGTCTCAACTACTTCTGGATTTGGCCCATTCAAGAGTTATATCATCTATGCTCTACCAAGTAGGCATGAAAGTCAAAACTGTGATTCCTAAGACAACCATGGTGATAGAATATAAATTAAAAGGCCCTTGCTTGCCTAGCCTTCATCTGAAAACATCAGAATGCAATTTGTTGGACAGATTCTATAATCTGCAGATGAAGGCAGTTATAGGGCTCAAGTTTATCCAGCGTTAACAAGCCCTAATAGTCTAGTTCAGCTCAGACATAACAAACGGAAATGGCTTTAAATTATCCTTCCCTAGAGACATGATTTCATAAGAGAACAAACTCTATATGCGCACAGAGAGATTTCCAATGTAAACATGTGGTGGAAGCTAAAAGCTGCAGCAGGGTTTCAAGCCTGGATATGCCAATGGGAGAGTATTTGATTTCAAAGACACCGATTTCCTCCCAGTGCAATAGCATGCATGCTTTTTTTGCTGACTACACTTTGAACTGCAGAATACACACAAGCTTGCATATATGTGTAATTTTATAGTTTTCTTTCTAGCTAGGATATTAATAGATTTTAGCCTCTTCCATGCACAAGTATGGCTGGGATACAGATGCTTAGGGATAGAGTTCCTCATGGAAAACACAGAGCTCACTCATCACCTGGGCTGCTGAAACGTAGACTGGTCTGAGACTTAAGGAAACCCAAGGTGAGCAACTTGGCACTTCCACATTCAAGCAGGACATCAGCCCAGCCCCCTCTGAATATGAAAAAGTGAGGAAAGGAGAACTCCCTTGCCCTACACAGAGGGGAGAACACCCTAGCTTGTTCCTTTTGGGCTAGTCAGGTCTAAACAGCCTAAGACCAAGACTTGACAATGACAATCATCTCATGTCCATTTGGCATAGAGGCCTCCTATGTTTTGAATGGTCCATCAGCTAAGAAGTTTTTGCATTTTTAAATAATAGAGGAAAAGGCAAAAAAAAAAAAAGACCCAAAAAACATTTGTGACATGAAAATTATATGAAATTCAAATTTCAGTGTTCATAAAGTTTTATTAGCACACAGCCACGCCCCTTTGTTCAGGTATTGTCTGTGGTTGCTTTCATACTACAGGGACAGAGCAGCTGCAACAAACACCATGTGACCTGCAATGCAAAACTGAAAATGTTTATTATCTGGCCCTTTACAGAAAATGTTTGTGGATCCCAGATCTAAACATCTAAACTATGAAACAAAGGCAATATGGATCATCCATTTTTTTGGTTTGTTTTTAAATAAACCTATGCATTATGCCTAGGAACTCGCAAGTGAGTTAAATATTCTTTGTGTTTATATGAGAATCCGCTTCTCCAAAGTTGAAAGCCTTTGTACAGTTTTCCCGAAACCACTAAGTCATGTGTGAATCATTTAGACTGAGATCACAAAGTTAAATAGATTTAGGAGCCAGGCAGAAACCACAAGCAAGAAATCTTTAATTTTTATTAAAAATTTCCTGAATTTGAAAAAGTTGTATGATTCTGACCCAGTGGGCATCAACCTGCAATCTCTGATTCAGACCATGAGTATACCCTGGACTCTTCATTTTTCAGCCGCTATAAACTGTAAGAAAATTGTGCTTTGCAGAGTATTTTCTATTTCTATATAATCAAAAAATAAAAGTAGTCTACATTTATCATCAGAATGCATCACGTAAGGTCTATTCCTTTTAGTGATGTTAATCACTTTGGACTATAAACTCTTGGGAGGACCATCCTTCTCGCTTAACTCGTCAGTGCCTTCCACTGGGCCACGGGCCACGCAATGGCCACTTGGTAAATACCGGCTGACTCGGCCAGCAGTCTTCGCTTCTTAACTTCTCTCTTGCCCTGTTGGTTTTCAAAGCCTGGGTGGAATGCTGAGCAAATTCATTTATTTCATCTCTGCCCTGGGGAGGTGAGTACTTAAACTACTCCAGAAAGAAGAGACTCTCTAAAGCTTCAAAGTCCTCTCTCAGTCCACACAGATATCCTCTACTTGGGCTCCCATGCGATTCTCCTGTGTGGATGTTTATAAGATCAAGGCCCAGAGTGACACTGGAACAGAGTGACCTGTTCCAACCCTGCCAGGAACAGAGGCTGCTAACATCAGTAGCTGACCTTACTGTAGAGCAGAGATTGCTCCTGTTCATAAGCCTGCTTCCTAAGGCCAAATCTTTGCAATACAAAGCCTCCTACCCATTTGGTGGGGGTAGCTAATTCTACATCCTCAAAGTTGTAAGAAGTAGAGGAATACTGCTAACAACAATGCCGACCCCACTGTCTGTTCACATGTATAAACACGCATTTACTCAACAAACATCTCTGGGATGGTCCTCCAGTGTCACATACCATGTTATGTGTCAGAGACAACGGAAGGAGTAGGACTTGGCCCTGGGGCCCAGGACCTTGCAGTCTACTAGAGGCAAACAGTGTTGCAAACAATTCATGGAAAGAAAAAAAAAGAAAAAAAAAATGTGTTGAGAACTACAAGGCACAGAAGGGGATACAAAGAAAAGACAGCTTGCTTCTTCTTAAAGGTGAGTTGTCAAAAAGACTTTGGAGAGGCACTCTGGTTGAGTCTTGACAGCTGAGTCAGTTTTGGGGGAGGCTAGAAGGCCCAAATTCTAGGCAGAAGACCAGCAACACCACCCCAAAATGTGAAAGAGACTAGCCCCTAAGAGGTACTCGGAGTACTTCACAATGGCTCCAGTGTATGCGCCTTGCGGGGGGGGGGGGGGGGGGGGGGGGGGGGGGGGGGGGGGGGGGGGGGGGGGAAGGGCTGCCGAGAGAGAAGCCATTCAAGGAGATATGGCTGGAGCACTCGGCAGCTGCCAGACCCTTGAGGTCCCTATATGTATGCTAAGGAGCTTGGACTTAATCCTAGAGGCAGTAAAAAGACCCTGAGGGATTTCAAATACAACAGTAACACAATCACGCTGTTGCATTAGAAAGAACACTCTGGCCATGGTACAGAAGAAGGAATAAGAACTACAGAGTGGGGGGTGCCTGACCAGGCCAAGCAAGAGAAAATTCAAGGCATGAACTTAAGACATTGAATGTATGGCTGGATATGAGAGGTACTGAGGAGAGAAATCTTGATCATGGAATAGATGTTAGGGGAAGGGGCAGCAGAGAAGAAAGGAAATCTACATTGATTCTGAGGTGACGGGGTAACTGGCGAAGCTAGTCGTCATGAGAAAGGATAGAGGATGAGGAATAAGATCTTTTTGCTTAAAAACAACAATAAAAGGAGTCAGTGACTTTCCGATTATAATCTAGGCTAGAAAACCGTATCAAATGAAGTTCTGCTTCAGGGTGTCTCGGAAAATTCTTTTTCTGTCCTTGTGGCTTTTGAATGTCATGGATTAGATTACCATGCTGAAGATGAAGCCATCTTAAATCTGTTTTGGAAAAAGATAGGATATAAATAAATAACACATAACATGCCAAGATATTTAGTTTTTAAGTCCATTCTCTACATATATTCAAAGACAAATATAGGATCTTTCTAAACATTTTTGTGAGGATTGAGGGGACCATTAAATTATGTACCTTTCCCACCTGAATTCTGAACCCACCAAAAAAACAGAGGAAGTAGTAGATACAGCTTGGGAGCACAGCAACAGTGGGCTTCCCTTCACTCCCCAAACTGAATTAGGCCTCAAAGGCTCTGTGGCTGGTGGAGCACCATACCTTCCTTAAGTTCCTTCCTAATCCCAGACTCAGCAGTCAGATGAGCCATTCCACTTCCCCGAGGAGTGATGAGGAAGCAGAGAAGTCAAGAGCTGCTTAGGGAAAACCCTTCCTTACAGAGAATAAGGACTTTCCCCTAATGCCCTTGCCTAGTAAACTTTTAAAAATTATTCTTTTCCTAACGTAAGCAGCGCATACGTTCAATAAGCATCAAGAGGCTTCTGTGTCCCAGGCACCGGATGAGGCGCTGGAGATAAAGAAAGACAAAGTTCTGTCTTCAAATGTTCACACCCTACTTCAGGAACCTAGATCTGTAGAAGGAAGATAACCAAGTGACAAAGTAGAGAGGCAAGCAAAATATTTGGAAGCAAGGAGGAAGTAACAGGTGGTTGTATCTCTGGGGACTCGAGAGAATATTAAAAAGCACTTTGAATTTTTTTCTTTCACTACTTACAATATTTGAAGCTGTCATTTCATTTTCATCAGTGAAGGCTTTTCTTTCTCTCTCTCTTTTTTTTTTTTTTTGCCAAGGATGTGAAAGTGTCTGACATGCAATTGTGTAATGTATGGGTGGACAGCTGTTCTTTCTGCCTACTCAACACCCAATCCCCCTTTTCTGGGAACAAAAGCCTTCCTTTCCTTTGTAGAACTGCCCCAGCCCCACCTTTGGGGCCCCTGTCTTTCTGCCACAGGGGTAGGCAAGTAATCCAGTGGGTCAGATGGACTCTTTGGGGGTAATGACTTGAAGGCAAAAAGAAAATGGACCCCATGTCTTTTGAGATCCTAAGAGATAAGGACCAGGGAAGGCGCTTGGTCACCATGTGGCAGAATTTGCTGAGATTAAAACCAACAGGAGGACAGCAGAGCAGAGAGATGGAAACAGCACTAGAAACAATACTACACTGTTGGAAACCCAGTTAGATCTACCCCTTTGACTTCTCAATTACTCTAAACAATAAATTCCATTGGATTGGTTACCTGCACCGAAGACACTAGATAATACAATATTAACATAAGCTTACAAATTATTTGAAAACATTACTTACAGACTGCTTCTATTACACCTTTGTCATAAAGTATTCAAGTTGAGACTTCCACAATACTTTGTGAAGACCCTTAATGCTTTAAGATATGTCCTAGGAATTGACGATTAATTCTATAAATGCTAATGTCATTTAATGATGAAACTACTCTGATATGGTATTACTTATCAACTATCGCTTTTAGTTTTTATTTTTCCAATTGTATCATACTTATAGCTCAACCTTCACTAATACATGTTTCTAAGATTTATTTTAATCCACACATTTTTTTTTGCATTAGACTTTACTGAAATACAGTCACCTTGGTTCTTGTTGTCCTTTTAAAGAGACAGAATTCATTTTCAATTCTACCTTAGTCATTAACAGTGGGCTTTATCTTAACATTCTGTCTGCCCAATCCATCTTAGCGGCATCTGCAAGGTTAAGAAATCATCCATAAGTGGAAATTGTTCCTTTTCACCTTCTTTGAAGGTGAAAATACCAGTAAAATTAGAATTTTAAATAGCAGGAATGACTGACCCTCTGTTTACAGAGCTGTAAAATAAAGATAGTGAATCCTATTTTCCTCTTCTTGCCCTATAAAAATGAAATGGGACAAGTTAGAACATGTAGAGATTTCTGAACACCAAAGGTGGCAGTGTTACTCATCGCTTTTGTATTTTGTTTCCTACCATATTCTAGTCTCTTAGAGAGACTACATGAATGTCTTTGCCCATCCCAGATAATGTAAGACGGTGGCAAGATGGTGGAAGAAAGAATGAAAGCTTTTCCACTCTCCTTGGTAACTCATTCCAATATTTCAAAACACCTGGAAGTTTTTTCTAATAAATACTTCTAAGTAAAAACTATTGGTAAAATACTACTGAATACTAGCATTGTGCCAATCACTGCTATATTCCTCCTAAAGCATTTACTCCTTTTTTTTTTAACCCTTTTGTAGACAAAGATAAGACAGAAGATTTTTCTATAACAGATCATTATAGGGGTGCCTAGGTGGCTCAGTGGGTTAAAGCCTCTGCCTTCAGCTCAGGTCATGATCTCAGGGTCCTTGGATTGAGCCCCGCATTGGGTTCTCTGCTCAGCAGGGAGCCTGCTTCCCTCTCTCCCTCTGCCTGTCTCTCTGCCTACTTGTGATCTCTCTCCTCTCTGTCAAATAAATAAATAAATCTTTAAAAAATTTTCTTAAAAATTAAAAAAAAAATCATTATAAAGTCACATCTCAGCATTGTCTGTGATAAACCACCTCAATTTCTTTACACATTATTTTGGTGATTAAAATTATATGCATCATAGAAAATGACTATGTGATTAGACTGTTATCTTATTCAACTACTTTTCAACTTTTACTACTTGGGGAATCAGATTTGCCAAAGCTCTACCTTTCTCAACATTTAAACTGATGCATATTTTGATAAGAGGGAGAACTAAACACAGAGGAGAATATATTCAGTGTTTGGCTTAGTGACATCTATAAAGTTAAATCATCCTAATATATGGAAATTATTGCTTTTCACTCTCCCTAAATGTGAAAATTTTGGCAATGAGGCTGAAATCAGAAATAAAGTTATTTGATATAGATGCCAGAGTAGGATGGAGAATAAGAATACAGAAAGTATAGAGAAATACTTTGAGACATCTGAACAGCCTCCGGTCTGAACTCACACTGGGGGTCCTTGGAAGCCATGTTTGAACAATGCTATCTGATTAGAGTAAGGGCAGACACATCAACTATGCTAGGCCAATCAGATCTTTTTGCAGAAATTTAGACTGAGAGATGCTAGTCAGCCTGGACTGGTCCACTGAACTGAGGATCCGTAAACTTGGGTCCTGAGAAGGTACCACGTTTGGCCAAGTGCTCACTAAGCAGTGAGAGTGGTTGGCAGAGAAAGAGAAAAAGAAGGAAGCCGATATATGGAGAGAAGCAGAGCTCTGAGTCTACAAGGTTCTGAAAGGAGCTAGGCAGACAGAGGGATATACGTGGGGAAGTGGGGACTAACTGCCTGGGCCCTGCTTCATTTCCAGGCTTGGATCTCTTATGAAGCCCAGATGGATCTCATGCTCTTGGGTTTTGCAAAAGTCTCCGGCTTCCTCCTGGTAAATTTCTCTTTTTTGTTATGACAATTTAAGTGGGTTTCAATTATTCACAAATAAAAGATTTCTAACCCAGGCAATAAGACAGTGGTTCTCAATTGTGGTTGAATGCAAGAGGTTTTCAAAAGCACAAATACCCCTGTCTTGCCTCTAGGGATTCTGACTCAACAGGTCTGAGACAGAGCCCGGACAGGTTAAATTCTTAAAAACTCAACCTGAGATCTCATGGAATGAAAACCATGGAATAGCTGCCGAAAGGTAGGCATCAAAGGAAAAAGAACATTTTTGGACTAAGATAACAATGGCCAAAGGGGAAAAAGTAACCATAGGATGGAAGAGTGCACACCGCTTCCATAAAGCCAAATACTGTAAATGACTAATCTTAGCATTTACTTCCACACTGAACAAACTGTGGTCAATTTTAGTCATTTGTCATGAAAAAGGCTTCACAGTATTTAAGATATGATTTACATATCAACAAACTATCCCCTGCAACTTTAAATCTAAGTCATTTTGGTACCAGGTCATTTTGGTACCTGGAAGCATCAAATCTTAAAAAAAAAAACCAAAAAACAAAAAAACAAAACAAATCTCACTGAGCTGGACAATTATAGGTTGCAATGAGCTCGGGTAGGCACAAATGAAAATAAGATGTGGGTGTGTACAAAAGAGGCAATTAAGTGGGAATTTGCTATAGAAATTCTTCCCTGAACAGGAAGAAATTGAGTCCAAAAGTTGATTGTATTCATCTGACAGCAAGATTAACACCCAAATTATGGAATAAATTAGTAAGTGAGACTGCAAATGAAATCACCCTCTTATTACTTTGACAAAGGAATTTATCTCGGGTTTAGAGAGTAGATCTTTTCTAGGGTAGATGAGAAATTTACTGTAATATTTGTAAAAAAAAAAATCTTTTCTACAACCATGTAAAGGAAATTTATAACATCCTATTCTATAGAAATCCATCTTTTAGAACTGCATTATTGGGCAAGGAGGCACTGGGAACAAATAAAGATTTAGTTACCTCTCTTGCAAAGCCTGGGAATGAATTCTCTACCAGTGAATGGGTTGATATCTGGAAGTCAGATCAGGATTAATATACAACAGCAGAAGTTTCAATAAGCTGATACAGGAAAAGAGAATCTAATTTATGAGTTACAAATCTCCTCCACACAATAGGTACAAATTTGGAAGCAAGTGGAACTTTGTGTTCACCTTATGTTAAGGTTCAAGACATCTCTGTCAAAATGACTACAGGAGTATGGGGGTATTTCCTTCTTGAAAAATTTCAAGAACTTGCTGGTAATTGATTGGAGAGCATCACGATAGCAATCTGGATATTAGATAGTAAGACCTCCAACAGGAAGAGCTGTCTACTATGGTCAATGTCATTGCTTAGTGGCCCCACATGTACCAAAAGGGCAAAATAAGTGTCAGATGAAATATAATGAAAGGAAAAATACAACCAGCATCATACATCTACAACATCGTTCTGGACAAACAAATATTTTACTTTTTAAAATTCTGCTTTCTTAACTGCAAAACTGAGACTCACCCAAGCCAAATATGAAGGAAGATACTAATGACAGCTTTGAGAGATAGGTATGTGGTTTATGGCAAAAGATGGCAGAATCATAATTAAAGATTCAGTTTCCTCAATAGTTTGTTCTGCGAATGATGTAATAATAATAGCTAGCATTTGTCGAGCAGGAATACCAGACACCATTCTTACACAACACGTCACTAACCCTTTAACTCTCATCAGGGCCCCTGAAATACGTGATCTTATTATTCTCACTTTTACAGTGGCACTGAGAGGTTAAACACCCATTAAGGTGAAACAGCTGGAAGTGGAAGAGCCAGGATACACACCCAGGAAAGCGTGACTTCTGACACACCTCTTCACCTCTGTTACACTGCTTCCCGGAATGCGGTGGCTACACAGACTTCTCACTTCTCTCCTCATCTCTTCAAGTATGGCTGGCCTCATGGCTATTTCCACAAGACAAACTTGTGGTGGGGACCTGGTTGTCCACAGCGAAGGCTCAGTAAGTAGACTTTCCATTCATCCTCACATGAAGGCTCAGTAAGTAGAATTTCTATTCATCCTCACATGCCAGAGCTTTTGATACTGGAAAATCAGGAATCACGGATTCCAGTACCTACTCTAGTTAGCAGGTGAATTTGAACAAGCTAACTCTAGTTAGCATTGAACAAGCCTCTTCAGACAGTTTCCTCATTTAAATAAAATAATGACATTAGATGATTCCGGAGGCAATTTTCCGACTCTCTGAAATGCTAGAGGAAAAAGGGAAAGATTCCAGGCCTGTCCCACAATTCTCCACATTGTTGGGTCTTATCGGCACCGCCCTCCCCGTGTTTATCAGCAGCTGCAGGCAGGTAAATCAGTCGTGGTGAAACCCATAGGTGGCAGAAAGGAAAGCCCCTGTGCCTGGGGGCTTGGAAAGATGCAAGTCATAAAATGGCGGCCAGACTAATGTGTGCTGAATGCACAGTCAGATGTGTGCAGGATGATCTTTCCTAATTCTGCAAACATTTTAAATTCAGAAGGTATAGAGAAAATGATAACAAACCCTGTTTTTATAATTTCTTCAGTCTTTAAATAATCCTTGGTCTTGTACTTTAAAAAATATATCAAGCCAAACTACTGCCATTGCATTTCCTTTTCCTGGTGACAACCATGATCAAGAATTCGGTATTCATTCTTCCAGTCTTTTTTTATAATACAAATATGGTGGTGTAGGTACATAATCTTATCTGTGGAGCACAGAGTACCTCTGAGGCACACATCTAGAACTGTAGTTATTGGATTGCAGTATGTGTGCACTTTCCTGTCTAACGAGATGCTACCAGATTATTCTTCAGAGTGACTGTGCCAACTTACTCTTTCATTAGCAATATGAGTTCTTATTTCCTCACATGCTCACCCACATTTAAGAATTTTTTTATTTGGTTCTGGTTTTGGTTTTGGTAGAGTGTTTGTTTCTTTTGGCCAAAATGATGGGTAAAAATGGTATCTCATTTTGTATTTGTTATTATTTCCATAATGACTTGTAAAGTCGAAGACTCAAGTTTCTTCTTCTACAATCTACCAGTTTATAGCCTTTGCCAAATTTTCTATTGGGTTGTCATTTTCTTATTTACTCATAGAATATGAGTATGCCAAATTTCCTAAGGCTAGAGGGTCAGAGGTTACAGACTAGTTTGGGAACCCCTAGTTGGCCCCAAATGGGTCAAGGAGCTACCTGCTTGGCTGGCAGGCTTGTAACAGAACCAGCATTCAACAGGAGAAAGAGTGAGGTCATTCTAGTCAGGAAACAGCTAGCTAACTGGTTACTCACTGGGCAGACAGGTTGTGGACAGGGCTCCTGGGGTCTTTTTCATTTGCCCAGCCATTATTCTGATCACTCCGTTATGCTATACCTCTGTGTCCTACTCATTAGGAAGGAGAAATACATGCAAGCCTTGCCATCATCTCTCACGGGATGACGATCTCTCGAGCTTTCCAAAGAAAGACATCACATAGATGAGATGAACTGAAAATGTTTCTTCTCAGCTTACAAAACATTTCAGAAAAGAGCAGATGAAACGAACTGCAGGGGAATCGGAGAAAGGTTTATAGCTGTATTTCCCTGCACCTGAGTTTCTTCTTCTGAGAAGTGGGGGGAAATCATTTTTGTTTTCTTTGCCCTGGGGCTAACTACAGACAGCCTAGAGTTGGGAATGCAACCGCTGTAAAATCTTCTCTTTCTGTGAGCTGAGGGAATGTGTGGGATGAACTATTCTCCCGAGAGCTTGGGTCTGTTAACATGTAGGCCACGAGGCTGCTCCATGGCACTGTCCCTAACTTTCTCAGTGGAGAAGAGCCATGCACCCTACAGAGGTTTAGAAAGAAAACAATACTATGAAAGGGATCTTAGTCTCTCTGGGTTTTCTTGAAATAATGATCCCGTGTCAAGCTCTGACCGTTAAAATGAATTGTATTTTGATTAATGACCTTTATTCTGCTAAAAAAATAAATGACCAAAGTGTGTGTTTATATATGCAGAGATGTATATTATACATATGTGTGTGTGTATCTCCTGTGTGTGTGTGTGTGTGTGTGTGTGTGTGCCAGGAGTGAAAGAGCCAGCTGTTCTAGCCATTTACGTTTGGGGGATGGGTGGGTAATACAGTAAGTCCTGTTGAAAGGAAATTATGGGCGAGAATCTGATACTCTGAATCTTTCAACGAGACAGAGGTCAGGGGGCAAATGTAGACATAAACCTAGAAACTAGCTTCTTGTTTCTAAATCAGTTTTTAAAAAGCAAACATAATGGGCACTCTTTTTTGGAGGTTAGATTCTTGTTGTTTAGAGGTGTTTGGTGTGTTTGCTTGTTCGGCTGTGTTTCTCAGTTGATTTTTCTTGCAGAATTCAACTAGGACATGAGTTTGGGTGGGGTATTGCCAGGTCCCTTTGTACAAAACCACCACGTCCAGCAAACTCTTCCCCCAATGTGGACAACGACTGGTCTGCAGACCTGCTCTTCTCTCTCCCCAGTTACTCCCTGTAACTTGAAACTACATATCTAGAAATTATCAGTTGAATTGATTTAGAATAACTGATTGAGAAGTCAGTCAACCGCTGCTTATTAGCAGATTCACTTAAAAGTTGGAAAGCTTCCTGGATAAATTACTTTTAAGGGACCATGTGGGCTCCGTGAAGGAAATGACTGCTGGTGTGTAACATATGGAAACGGCAGCGTCTAAGCAATGTGCCCAAGGAAACTGCAGAACCCAGTCGTGGAGCTAATTAGTAGATGCGTGGGTGCATGAAAACTACAGCCCGGGGAGCTCGTGCTTATACAAAGCATCCTGTGTTGCCACATAGAACTTGAGATAATGGCCCAAGTAGCAGAGAAGAAAGCGGAGCAACCCGTGGCCCTGACTTTTTTTTTTTTAACCTTAACTTTTCAATAGGTCTGGGTCCATCAGAGCAGTAATAATGTCAAGGCTATTGCTCTTTAGAAGAGCCTTTCTGTGTATAAAACTAGAATTGTTTCCCTAGGTGAAATCCATTTTCCGAGCCTTGGTTTGAAGTCTCTGGATGTCAGATGAGTCTGGTCAAGTTATAGTAGGCAGTAAGCCAGATACTCTGCCAGCGTCAACACTAAATGCTCCAGACTCGGGGGGACCCCTACACGTAATTCTACCCCCACAAAGCTACTGATACCAATGCTGAACGATCACGTTATTTGTCTCATCTCTATATTTAATGCAGAAACTAATTATGATGTTCTGCCCATCAAGGGCAAATGAAGGAACAGAAAATAGAAATCCTAGGTTTTATTGTTATTTTCTCACTACATTTTTCTGTTTCTGTTTTTTGTTTTTCTTATACTGTTTATCCACACATGATAATCGCTTCTCTACAGGCACGTTATGGGTGTTGGAAGTGACTTCTGGACAGAAACCCCACCTAAACCAAACCAGCCAGTTTTTGTTCATCTTACAGTTTAAGATACGCAGCAGGTGGTTTCAAAATTCTTTTGAAAAGCAAATCCACAATCTGGTAATCACAATCTCAGTGAAGAGGAATCTGAAAGGTTGTCTTGTCCAACCTTCACCCACTACAAGAATCCTATGCGCTTGAAAAAAAAAATCCTTCTTCTGTACAAATGAAACGTCTAAGGCCATTTTTTCTTAGTGTACTCAGTGGAGGAGGACAGCATCTGCCACCTTTTTCTCTATAAGAACTCTTCCTATACTTAAGTACCATTTATTTTCTCCCTTCAATCTTCTTTTCTTTAGGTTAAATAGCCCGCTTTCATCGTTCTTCAGAGATCTGATTTTCCATGCTTTTAATCATTTCAATTGCTTTCCACATCCTCTCAAAATGCACCAGCCCAAGCCGGGCACGAGGGCTGAATGAGAGCTTTGCTACTGATGTTTCATTAATGTTGAATATGGTGACACAGTTTTTTATGCCAGGCTCCTGTTAACCATCATGTTAGATTTTAAAGTGTGCTTAAAACACATACAGACACACACTTGATTCTCTGACCTCTGTCACTATGTTATCAAACAAAATATATTTTTAACATTAACTTGCTTAAACGTGAAAACTCCTAAATCATTTAGGACGCTTTTTCCCCCCTAAGGTAAAACCCAGACCTCACGGGGCTTTAGCATTTAATCACAGATGTCACATGCAGCTGGTGACACACCGTATTATCAGTCCCAAGTCTCCTCCTGGAATTCCCAAATCCATATGTGTGTCATCCTGCTTTCTAGAGCCAAAGAAAAGGAAAAAACACTCTGGAGTTCTCTGGGACTTTGCAGCTCAAGACGATTGTACTATCTTTTAGTAGCTTGTGGCCTCCATGGGGCTGCAGGTGCCTGAAAGGGTTGAATTCTCAGATATGTGGATATTTCATTCAAGAGTCCAGGTTACAAGTGACAGAGTGCCAACTTAAGTTGGCATAATGGGCAAAACAAAAGGTAGGGCCTACTAATGGGCCACATTTCCAAGGTGGACGGACCAAGTGCTCTAGTGATGACGTCACCTCTTCCCCCACAGTCCAGCTCTGCTTTCAGAGAGCTGGCGGTCTTCAGCAGGCTCCCCCTAAGTGCTGGCTACGGGCTTACATTCTAGCAGTTTAGTGACCCTAGCAGGCAGAGGAGGCCCCTCTTTCCTCTTAGTTCTGGCCAAACTCTTGCGGTGGAGTTGCCTACCCTTAGCTTGACTCACATATTTATTCCTAAACCAATCACTGAAACTTGGTCTGATCCAGGTTCAGAGCCAACCTCTAGAGCTGGAGGGTGACATCAGCCTTATATGAACCACACAGAGGGAGATCCGGATGGGAAAACGGAGGTGCTGTTTCCCCCAGAAAAAAAGGGTGGGGGGGAGGAAAGCTTGTCGGGGGAGGCACAGCACGACATCACTGCGAGGCCTTCGGTCTCATGCCTTTCGGGAAGTCCACAATGGCCTGGTCTGTGACACACAGTATGGCGTCCGTGAAGGCTGAATGAATGAATCCACTGCCTAGCGGCCTAGCCCATCACCAGCGCAAGACCTCAAACACTTAAGGACAACAGTAGCATTGCCTTGCAATGCACAGAAAAAACTGCTGGGTTGGGATGGGAGTGCGGGGTGAAGGAAAAAGAGCTGAGAAGATTCAGTTCTTGCTGTAGAATTTCAGAAAAGGCAACCCACGAATTAGAGAAACCTCTCCCATGGATCTAAGAAAAAGCATATACTTAAAGCCTGTAATGAGAATTCCCCTAGCATTTCTTTGATCCTCGATTCAGCGAAGTTCTGATCAGAATTTTGCAATGACTTGAGGGCAGTAAAATAGGATGGCCGCAGATATAAGGCTGGATAAAGGTGTATAAGGTATATGAAGAGGAGGAGGGGCCACAGGGCTCCATAGAGAAGTGGGGCACTTCTATGGGGCACTGAGTAGAGGTAGGAGAGCTGTTCCAGGGAATCACCTACCTTCTGAAAGTGATTTAAGGGGCTTTATGCTGACTGTCACAGTAAGATGAATGAACATTGGTGAATAACTCAAAGAGTCCATACTGTGACTTCCAGACACTGTGCTGAAATGGGCCATAATCATGTTTCCTATGGCACAGTGATTAACTTTTAAGTTCCAGTTTATTTGGCCTTCTTGTAGTCACAGATATTCCTTTGCAATGATGACTCGATATTTAATTTGACTACCTTATACTGGGTATTAATAATGCCTTCTCAAAGATTACTATGCACTCATAGTGGTTAGAACTTGAAATAATTAGAGTCTGTTTACCTTTGGTTCCTTGTTGAGTCTTAAGCTAATTATAAAAATATTTGTGAGTAATAAAAATAGCCTTGTTGGGTAATACAGGCCTTGGTATTAAAAGCAAAGGGAACCAGGAAGTTTAGTTGGGTTCCCAAAGGAGTTTTTGGCTAAGAAAGGTTTGGGAAGCACCATGCTAGACGTCTCCAAATGTAATACACTCCTGGCCTAAGCACAGTAGGAGAAAGCAGTGAGAGGGAAAGAGGAGGGGGAAATGATTTGTAAAAAGAAGAATCTCTGAAGAATAGCATTTTTATTCTCTGTGCACGCTGGAAGAAAACAAGGTAATTTATACACAATTCTCCCCAACCTCCCAATGGCCTAAACTAATAAGACACTGAGAAAAATAACTGAGATCATCAAATTGATGAGATACTAACTATGGCAGAAATACTTTATAACCTATTAAAAATTTAGCTTGCCAAAACGGATAAAATTGAAATACACACTCCCACTTCTAAACTCAGACATGAAAACATGTGTCCCAGGTATATGCCTGTGGGTCACTCCTTCTCCACCCTGCTGTCTGCTTTGGAACCTGACCTGGGTGAACCAAGTCCACAGGACTCTTTTGGCTTTGGCCACCGGGGGGTGCTAGCAGGGGACTGGAGTGGGTACAACCGCCTTGGGCTGTGGGTTGCCCAAGGTCTTGATGGAAGGTCTCAGATGCTGCCCTTGGGCCTTGTGTCTCCTGTTTCCAAAGTCCAGCCCATCCTCTTGCCCTTTCAGTCTGAGGGTACTGATGGAGCCAATGGTTACTGGCCCCAGAATACTGCACAAGTTCCATGTCTCACTGCACCCCTGTCCACTTCATGACAAGGACTCCTCTTATTATTCAAGTTTTCTGAATGATCCTAATTAAAGTGCCATCTCTTTCCTGATGGGATCCTGGCTGATACAATATGTAATATACTCCGTTGAAGAAAAAGTCGTAGAAAAAGTTCTAGTAAGTAACCTGTGCCTCTTTTTATTTCTAGTCCTGACATTTACTGTTATTTTTATTAGAGTTGAATGCAGGCCAACCCTAGACATAGGGAGGTTTATGACGAAAACTGCCTGTAGTCCTCTCCTAACGATCTAGACACAGATACAGAGTGGACTGGAACGAGGGCTGCTTGGCTTTCATCACATTGACACAAAACTGCTGCTTCCTCCCCCCATCTTCAAAAATCCCGACCTCATCCTTATGACCTGGCACCCTTTGCTAATACTGGGTTGTGCTGGGACACACACTTGTGAGAGTGTCCAGGATGGAACTAACACAAAGTACGCACAATTGGGGAGATAAGTCTTACTTATTAAAGAGTAATAAAATTATTCAGTTAGTGTTTCATAAAAGATGAAAAGAAATTGCTCTAACCCCAAGCACCTAGGGGAACCATGGCAGAAACCACATCTCAAGTCACGGTTCCGGTCCCAGACCTAGCTCAGTGCCTGGCACTTAGTAGGCCCGTGAAAGCACTAAGACGTGCCAGTGTTACGTCCTAAGGGGCAGTGAGATGGGAAGTGTGTGGGGAGCCCCCTTGTGTGTCCTGGGTGTACATTTGTACCATGAACACAGTTCCTCTCACTCTTCTTCACAGAAGTATCATCAATGGCTCCCTCAGGGATGCTTAACCAACTTGGGTCATGGACATCCCCCTTTGAGGATCTAACACCAACAGATAGAGGTCAAAGACAAAAAGTAAAACAAAGCAAAACAAAACAAAACGCCCTCTTAGTTCAGATGCTCTCCACAGCCCAGCCCCAGACATGTTCCCTGTGTAGAAAAAGGGCGGAGCACAAGCTATGCCATGAGGAATCTGAGACGGTACATTCCAGTCCAGACCTCACAAGACTACAACCCACAGGAACTTACCTTCTTTATCCAGACTCCAACTTCTGATACAGAATACCTACAGCTGCTGGCGGTGGTGGTGATGACCCCTGTCCCTATGGGCCCAGGTGCTGTGCTAAGTGTTGCGAATACCTTAACTCATTCAGCCTCACAGCATCTTTATTATATAGGTACTACCACTATCCTCATTGTACAGATGAAGTAGTTGAGACACAGAGAGGTTTAGTGGTTGGTTCTAGGTCAAAAAAGTCCCTCGTGAGGATCCCAGGCTTAGAATCCAGGTAGTCCGGGGGTGCCTGGGTGGCTCAGTCCATTAAGCGTCTACCTCTCAGTGCAGGTCATCATCCTGGGGTCCTGGGATCATGCCCCGCATTGGGGTCCCTGCTCCACAGGGAGTCTGCTTCCCCCTCTCCCTCTGCTGTTCCCCCGCCCCTGCTCATGCTCTCTCTCTCTTGCCCACTCTCTCTCTCAAGTAAATAAATAAAATCTAACAAACAAAAAAAAGAGTCCAGATAGTCCCACAAAATGCTTGAGCATTTGCTCACATCTGCTATTGCTCCCTAATGAGCTAATACCTGTTACTACTTACTTCAACTCAGTAATGGGACCTCATGAGTGCAAGTTCATTGAGCATCTACTGGAGTGTAAGGCACGTGCTAATGGTGATGGGAGAGGCAGAGGTGTGGGAACCAGTTTCACCCGAAGAAGGGAGAAACGCTAGTAGAGGAGGCAGGTTCAGTGCCTCATTTGCAATAAGAACATGGTACGGCAGAGGTGAGGAATCACTGGGGCGGGGCATAAGGATGAGAGAGGTAAAGCACTGAGTGGATGGATCTAAAGTAGCCAGAAAGGTGACATAAACTTCAAGGGAAAAGGAAACCTGACAACCTGAAAAAATTATTGGTAGGAATGAAAATGTGAAGTAACTGGTAAAAAAGACAGTCATACTCTAGGAGGAAAAAGTACATTCGACACTAATCTATACCATGAAACACAAAAGTCTGTATCTAAAATATATTATTTACATGATATACAAGGAAAATAAGTTACGAAGAGCCTTTTCTAACGTTAGAAGATGCTTCTTGAAAGCAGGGAAGTGCAGGAGGGAGCATGTGCCAAGTGAGCCCAGGGTCAGCCTGGGCATGTGGGAGACCCACAGCTCCAAAATGGACAGTCCTGCTTCTGGGGCTCACCGTGTGCCAGGCCCTGTGCCAGGCGCTGGAGATGACCAGGATAGGACACATAAGCACATAATATATTGGGAAAGACAAACTGCTTTGCAATTTACTATAAAGACATCGATGCCCACAATTACAGGGGATGAACAGAGTCTAGAAGATGAGGCCTGGAAATTTCGTCAAGAGTATTCCCTGCCTACAAATGTCGATTGGGTGCAGATAGTTTGTTCAATCTACCTGGGTTCGGATGGTCCATTCTAACACTGTCTGCATAGACTTTAGAACATAAAACATGGGTGCCTGGGTGGCTGAGTTGGTTAAGCGTCCAACTCTTGATCTCGGCTCAGGTCATGATCTCGGCTCAGGTCATGATCTCGGCTCAGGTCATGATCTCAGGGTTGTGAGATCAAGCCCCATGTTGGACTCTGCACTCAAGTGCAGAATCTGCTTGTTCCTTTCCCTCCCCCTCACTCATGCTCGCTCTCTCTCTCTCAATCTCTCTCTCTCTCAAAAATAAATAAAACTTTTTTAAAAAGAGAGAACATAAAAATAAGAGATTATTTGAGATCAACCAACACAGCACTGTAGGTAAACTACATATGATTTGCTGACATCTTGGGCACTTGTAAAATGAGTGATAGTGTGTACAACTATGGGTGTGGTTTTATTTCTGATAGTCAAGGAGGTGAGTAAACTCTTATGGCCGCTGGTGACTGCAGGTGCCCGTGCGAGCTCCTTCTCTTGGCTTCTTTTCCTGCCGCTTCCCGCTGGCTTCGTAGCTTCTGAGGACTCACAATGACACATCCCAGTCAGCGGGGTCTCTGAACTCCTGCATGTTCTCTTAGTAACGGAATATCATGGTCAAAGGTCAAGCTCAGCCTCTCAGAAGACTGTCTCTGCTCCCACTTCCGCTCTCTGGAGGCAGAGCTTTGGGACATCACTTCCTCTGCCTTGGGGCTTGGTTTCTCCAGGGGTTTTTTGTTTGCACTGCACCTCCTCTCTGGCAGGCCTCCCAGTTCACTGAGGAATGCCACCCTTCATGGCCAAGGCCTTGGATTCATGGCCCAGCGAGGTCTCAAGTTGGGACTCAGCCTAGGATCTGGCACATAATAAGTGCTCAGTAAAGGTCTGCTGTAGAATGAAGACATAGGTGAACGAATGCCCACATCTCTGGGCCTCTCAGGGGTCCTGTCCTTAGCTGCACAGGAATCCAGGCTCAGCTGCCACAGGCCGACGGGCTGGCCAACCCATTAGCAAGTGCCGGTTTCACCGAACATTTCACCCTCTCATCTGCTCCCGCTCTCAGAGCCCACGGTCTCCCTGGGTATTCCTGTCTTCGGGCCAGGAAAGCCTATTCATCTTATCCCTGGGCTCTCCTGGGAGGAGGAACAGCTTCTGGGCAGAGGGCTGCTGGGAAGACGAGCCCGAGAAACAATAGATGTTCTTCCTCTCTGTATTCTTGCTTCCCGTTTTGAAATTCTCACAATTGCCACATCTACTGGTCAAGGCTACTAAAACCATACATCTCCCAACATCAAACACTACCCACAAATGGGGGAAAATATGTAGTATTTTTTTATTCTTCCTCTGTCTTTGCCAATTGTATCTCAGACATGTGAGAGCGCCATGGTCATGGGGGTCCATGTAAATAGATTTATAAAAGTGTGGACATACATACCACTGTGCTGGAGAGCCAGAATTTACTTGTAGAAAACAGTTTTTCCCATGTAATGTTATAGTTCCACCCACCAAAACTGGCCCAGGATATGCTTGACAACACACCGCTCCCTCATTTTAGAGAGTGCCCCCAAGGGATGTGCCAATTTCTCCATCTTGCTTCTTGTGCACCTTTCAGTCACGTGGCTGTGTTTTTCTCAGCTCTGTGTTTAGACCTTTACACACTAGGCCTGCAAAGCTGGGACATTTTCAGAGGCAGCACTTTGCATAATAAAAAGGTGTATTTTAACTGTCCCTTTTTAACCTTTTCTCAAGGTGCTAATTAAAAATGTTCCTGGTAGTCATGCCAAGCCAATGCCTGCAGCCTTCTGCTTACAGGCACACCTCCTCTCAGCCCCGGTTGGAATCCCAGCACAGGACCAAGCCCCCTCTGCCCCTGCACCCCCACTCCCAGAATTTCACAATGGCTTTGTCCGCCCTATGGGGGCTCGCATCAACCTAACACAAAGCAGGGAGACCTTGGGCTTTCAACAGAACACATCCATGAGGCCTAGAGGCAAGATTCTACTAGGTGTTACTTGGCTCTAGGCCAACAACTTCCTAGTCTGCAAAAGCTCAAATGAACCAATCAAAACACACTGAGAGAGTGCCGTTTATGCACAGGGCATGAAGAATGATACATAACATCAGAAATGTGGCCCTCATCCCCCCTACCCAAAGAAGCTTACAATCTAGAAGAGGAAAAAGGCTTTGCCCTTAAATCGATGTCCAGTAACACTTGGGCCACACACAGGCTGACAGTCAGTATGAGGTAAGGGCAGCGAGGGCAGGTGGATACAGAGGAGGGGAGGGGAAGGGAATCTGAATGAGTTGGAAGGGGAGATAATCAGTCTGGCCAAAATACAGGTGAGATGAGGTATACTAAGGCCAGATTGTGAAAGTCCTTGAGGGAAATATGGAACATGTTATCGTGCAGTCCTTGCAAAATGCCACTCGGATTTATTTTGGACCTTGAAGGTGTCAGACAGAAGCTGAATATAGTTATTCAGGCATAGATCAAAAGAAGGACATTATGGGTTGTTGTTTTGTTCTGTTTTGTTTTTGGCTTCCTTATATTTACTTTTCTAATATCATGCTTGCTATACACTAAGCGCTGTTCTAAATGATTTATAAATACTAACTCACTGAGTCCTCACAACAAATGCTACAAAGTCAGGATGATTTTTTTTTTTTGCCCTTCTTACAGATGGAGAAACAAAAATACAGGATTTACTCTCTTGCTCCCAGGAAGAGCAGATTATGGACCAAATGCTTCTGTTTTCTGAGCCTCTCAGAGGCAATGAAATACCAAGGGCAGAGACTAATGTCTTTCCAGAGCTTCTTCTGAAATCTTCTAAGACTATCACTTACCGAATTGTTCTGGAAAGCCCCGTTGGCAGCAGCATTCCATCACCCAAAAGGAGGGAGATAAAAAATGTAAAAGTTTACCAGTGTATGAATTGACGAGGTTAGACCTACAGCGAGGAGAGGGCTTCCAAAAGGGCAGAGGAATGTGAGGAGCGGGGAGTGGTTGTGGCTGCCCTCCTCTCAGAGAAGAGAACAAGATTATTTTTCTCAGACTTGTAGGGCTGAAGAAGACTGTAAAAGTATACCCCTTTCAGTTTGATCTGCTGTTTTCCTAGTTTACCATTTTTTGTATTAAATTTCCTTTTAGAATTAGAATGATTTGATTTTGGAAACTTTGAGGAGTGGGTGGTGAAAGGAAACAGGAAGTAGGAGAAGTGTAGCGCGGTGGGGATGTGGAGCCAGATAAAGAGAGAGCGGAGGAGAAGAAAGGAGACCCAGACACGATGACCAGGGGGTAGGAAGAGGACAGGCGTGTTGGAAGTCAGAGGAGAGACGGTGGGATAACTTTTCACAGAGGCAGTCTTCCAGTGTGACCCTAGGAAAGACATTCTTCCAGATCCTTGGGTCCATCACACACAGTTTGAGAAATGCCACTGGGATGTTTGGTAGACCACACCCATAGAGATATTTTATACTTAACAACTGTGGCCATAGCAGATGATGGGAATGGAATGGCTAACTTCATGAACTTTCCCAGCTGGAACAAGTAAAGCTCTACTTGACGAGCTCAAAATGCTGACAAATCATTTTGTATAAGAAGTGAACCAGGAGGAGCAAGCGTTGGTTCAAAAAGAAAATGGTGAGGGGCTGTATATCTTTGCCACTTCTTTACCAAGTGGAAAGCTGTGAGTGGGGAGCCAGTGGGGAAGAGAGGTCTCTGCCTTTGTCACGACAGTTGGCTGAGCACTACGGCAGCCCTGCAGAATGTAGACAAATGGCCATTCCGGAGCAATCATGTGATTCCTATGTAAGCCCATCTTGGAGCTGTTAGCTATTTACAGTCTAATGCTTAAAAGTCTCTTCAGGCTCTTTAAAGATATTAAAATGATGACATATTTTAAAATGTGGTAATAAAGTTCCTGGGCTCTTTTCCTCCATTGGTTTAATCATTTTCATATAAAATAGGAAACATCCAAAGCTAACATCTTCCCGTGCCCAAATTTCTGTGTCTATTGCAACGCTGCACGACATGAACAAAGATTACTTAGGGCCAACTTCAGATGGAAAAGTGCTCTATCAACTCCAGCTAGTAAGGAACAAGGTGAGAAAGGGATGATTCCAGTATCAAGTCAAACTGGGGGGCCCAGGAGGGAGTAGAAGAGTGGGGATCTAAGGGTACCACGTGTGGTAGCACAGAGATTAAGCAAAGGGGTTTTGGAGTCAGAGGGAACTGAATGTAATCCCAAGTCTGCCTTTCCTTGGCTCTGGGAACTGCAGCACGTCACTCAATCTCTCTGGGCCTTCATCTCTTCATCCATGACTAAGCGACAACATACCTGTCCCACAGTGTTGCTGGGCAGCATGAACTCATGCAGGTAATGAAGGTAAAGTGGTGGCGCATTTAGGCACTCACTACATGATGGCTATTCTTATCTTCAGACACATGACTAGGCAGAGCCCACCCCACTAGGCCAGATAGGAATTCTATAGAAGCAAGAATTCAAGAGGGTCCAAAGCTACCCTATGGAGGCCAGGGACTTTGGGTTTAAAAGGAGCCCCAGTTCTGACCTCATCATCTGAATTAGAGCCAGAACAAAGAAGTCATCCAGGTGGTTTACAAAGTATGACTTTGAGCTCCGCTAGAGCTAGGAGGGTCACTCCCAATAGAAAGGGACCCTAGCGCTAGCCACACAAAGATAAAGAAATGGGAAAGGACGGACCCCTTTCACCTTTGTATGACTAATCTGATTCTATTTTCAGTTTGATCTCCTAGATTGTTCTGTCTGGGTTCAAAACTGATAGTGACCTTCAATAATCATAAAAACTCCCAGGCTTCTTGGGCAGCCTTTTTTATTATAGAAGCAAGTTAGGGTCACCAGATTTAGCAACTAAAACTACAAGATGCCCAATTAAGTTTAAATTTCTGATAAAGAATAAATCTTTTTTAGTATAAATGTGTCCCAGTGCAATCTGTGCAATGAACTCATACTAAAAAATTATTTGTCCTTTATTCAAAATGCAAATTTAACTGAGCATGCTGCTACCTTTTCTAACCCAGAGAGTAGCAAAGCAAAGTCACCTCCCATCCATAATTAGTAATGTACTGGAAAATACCAAAAGAGAAAAAAAAAGTCCCACAGTTTCTAAATTTACAGACTTTAAAAAAAATAATAATATCATTTCCCCACTCAGGGATTTTTTTTTAAATATCTCAGTCTAGAGCAAAAAAATAACAATGGGAGGGGACTTCCCCTCAGATGGCATGTAAGTGATTGGTAGACAGACGTTTGAGACGTGATGCTTATAAGAGCACTGACCTCTTGCTGTTTTAGCTTGTCTAGCAAGGCCAGTAAGCTAAGTTATGTTCTTCCAAAAATTTCTCTTTATTCCTCATAAAAAAATACACATACAGAAATTATATTTCCCTAAATGAAGCAGCATTTTCTTTGGGAAGTTCAATGCCACTAAAGACCATGAAATTAACCTTTGGGGACTACAGGGCAAGGCCCAGCAGTGCTGGCCATTGTCTCTAGCTACGGTTACAGCCTGGCTATTCACATTGACCTCAGAGAGCGAGGTCGGCCATGTTGCAAACACGGCCACACAGTAGGTGGACCGCCCATGCGAACAAACAAATGCAAAACCCCCTCTTCCTTCATTATATCAAAACCAACTGAGTTCTTTCCTTCCTGATTGAATGCCAACAATATTCCTTACTTTTCAAAATATCCCCAAGCAACCCCAGGTTCAAGGTCCTCGGCAACCTAAATTTAGAGATAGGTTTACCCTGTGGAATCCTGGGAATTTTAAGCAAATGCTACCACTCTTTTTCTTCTGTTTCTTCTCAAACCTCTAATCCACTTCCTGAGTCTAGTCAGGTACAACAATTACCCCTTCAAAGGTTAGCAGCCAAAGTTTCAAGGAGCTGTTTTTTTAATCATCTTGCAAGTATTACATTAAACTTCTGGGCCAGGGTACAAAAGGGCGATGGTCAGGTTGAACTGGACAAACAAATGGAATAGGTTCCAGCTCACCAACCTGGCCCCAGAATGTGCTGGTCCAAGAAGTGCTTTTAAATCGTGGGGAACCACTAGTGAAAATCCATTGGTGCTTTGATGGTGGCCCAGTAGGTGGTGGCTTCATGGTGAATCATAAAAGAAGAAACTGAAGAAGGAAATTAATCATCATATCATCTTGGCATAAAGGCTACATAAGGGGTAGAATGGGACGAACTGCCTCTCTAGGAAGCCTTCCTTGATACAGCCAAGGGAAGTGACAGTGTGTGATTTACTTAATTTCCCCATTTCTGACACAGATATATAGAAATAGTGGAGACTGTAGGACCATCTGGTATCAACCCATCTTGGATGACTCAATGTTTTCAGAACATAGCTCTCCCACCCTTGAGCCTCTGCTCACAGCTTTCTTCTGAACCACTTCCCAAAGCGTGCCCCTGCCTGCTGAAATCCTACTTTTTGTCAAATTTCCATTTTTGAGCTTTTTGAGCTTTTGAAATAGCCTGTGGGCTACTTCTCCTAAAAAAGACTTTTTGAGATGGTTTCTCTTTTGCCTCTAAATTCCTGGTGTATTTTGCTTTCTCCACCCATACGTAGTTACCACATATAATTGGAAGTAACAGTAGACTTGTTTCCCCCACCCATTACAAAAGCCCCTTGTGGGCAGGGACCAGATATCACAGGGCCTCGTTCAAATGGAGCAAAGGACAGGTGTTCAATTCATGTCAGCAGGATTGATGCAATTATTAACCATGTCTTTGATTTCTTAGTAACATCTTCTCTAGGAAATCTTTGCTTTGGTGACCTTTCTGATACAACACAGCACTTGTCTCTTATCACAGAACTTATTACATCATATTGAAACTATCATATTACCTATGAACCAGACTCTAAACTTTCAAGGTAGAGATCTTGTTTCACTTATCTGTTTGTCTGCAGTGCCTAACATAATATCTGAAAATGAGACGGCATGTAAATAAATCTTTGAGGAGATGTTAAAGTGGGCTATGAGTTTTTTGAGGGAAGGATCCACACATTCTCATCTTCTGCACCTTCTCTTTCTAATCGAGAAACACTTACTGACGTTGATATCTGAGGTAGGTTCTAGAGCAAATAGTTTCTCAGTTCTTTCAAGTAGATCATACCATCTAATGAGTAAAAATATGGGAAAGTCTTCTGAAATACAAATGCTAATTTCAAGGCTTCACGTACTTTGAGAAACTCAAGATTTAGTTGCTTCCAGTGACTTGCTGGGTAGCCTTCTTCAAGACCCAGGATAGCCTCAAAAATTTACTTTACACTTCAGCAGGACCTGCATTCCAATTATGATTATTTGGTATTTTCTTTTTTTTAATTAATTTATTTTATTTTTTCAGTGTTCCAAGATTCACTGTTCATGTACCACACCCAGTACTCCATGCAATACGTGCCCTCCTCAATACCCACCAGGCTCAGCCACCCCCTCTTCTCCCTCCCCTCCAAAATCCTCAGTTTGTTGCTCAGAGTCCACAGTCTCTCTTGGTTCATCTCCCACTCTGATTTCCCCCAATTCACCCTTTCTTTCCTTCTCCCTATGTCCTCCATGTTTTTCCTTATGTTCCACATGTAAGTGAAACCATATGATAACTGACTCTCTGCTTGACTTATTTCACTCGATTATTTGGTATTTTCAAAATAACTTCAACTAAAGTCGTAGAACTGGATTGTGGTGATGGTGATGTAATTCTCTAATTTTACTAAAAATCATTGAATTATATATTTAGAACAAGTGAATTTATATCATATAAATTATACCTCAATAAATCTGTAAAAAAATTAATTTAGACTATTCAACAGCAGAGACGACATCTTATTTTTCATTTTGCCGTCCACAGTCTACCATCCTAACATCCAAACATGGCTGTTTGGCTGTTCCTTGTTAGCCAGGAGGTGCGTCCGGGCGGCAAAAGTGCTCAGTCAGGTCACCAAATGTAAACAGCTCTGCAGAGGTCACCACAAAGGCACTGTTGTTCTATCTCATAGCCGAGAAGGAAAGGAGAGTCGCCATAGAATATCTACTCTCTCTTGCATCCCTAATTAGAAACATGTGGAAGAGGGCCCACCCACGGGTCAAATCAGCCAGAAAGGCCTCCTTTCTTCTGCCTAATGATGCATGTTGGCTGAAGAAAGACCTCTCCCTGGGCCTGCCATAGGAATGGTTTCAAATTATAAAAGTATCTACGAAGGCCACCGTCAAAGCACCAGTGGATTTTCACCAGTGGCTTCCCATGTTTTAAAAAATACTTCCTTGACTCATACATAATTAGTGCCAGGTTGGTACATATAACATATGGTAATTTGTTCAGTTCAACCTGGCCATGGGCCTTTTGCACCCTGGCCCAAATCATACACTGCTCAGACACCCACGGATAGGTGAAATGCAGAAGTCACAAATGTATAAGCTGAGGCAGCACCTTGGCAATTCTCATCACATGGATGTCCACATTCTTTCTTGTGATTCATTTATATTGAACTTAATACTTTGGTTCTTTTTAGTTTACAACTGCACCAGTATCTAAACTGTCTCAGTGAGATACAAAGAAAGTGAATGAGAGATTATATAAACTCTGTTTGTAATGTCCTAAAGAAAATGCCATATTAGTCGAAGATGCTATTTATTGTAATGCTCCCCAAAGAGCAATACTCTGTTCTCATTCAGAAAAGCCCCAGTAAATATTCACTTTTCTTCAAACTCTAGGAGACAGTGACTTACTTTTGTAGTAGAAAACTAAAGTTTTACTTTGGGTCTAAAGAGCTACAAAAGCTGGCAGACCAAATTATTTAAACACACTGAAATGGTCTTTTAAAAAAAAAACAAAAATCCAACAACACAAGGAGTAATCCACGCTAAGACTGTTGTGCTGGCCCAACATGGGGCCTTTCGCAAAGATCAGATAGTCCAAGAGGCTCGCTTTGATCTGACCAAAGATGGGTATTTAATCTTCTATGTAGAAGTAAGCTATAGTTTTTAGATTAATTGCCCAACCACAGATCTGTTGCCAAGCTGCTCCAAGTTTCTTCTTCTAATGTGAAATAAAATGGCCATTTACTTTAAACCATGTCGTAGAGCCAGCTCATGCCAGAGAATATGCATTCCTTCTGCACTCATTTACCAATTAGGTAAAAGGTCAGTGCATCATTCACGTGCCCTGGGAGCAAACAGTCAGTCTGTACCCTACTGTCTCTTCTAAGTTTACCAGACAGAAGACTAGAGACTGACAGTGGGTGATTCATGGAAAGAAACTGAAAAACAGAGAGAGTTCATTTAGCTTAGGAAGACTTACCTTCTTGATTGAGATGTACATGTACAATGAGACAAAGATTGAAAGGCCTTCTGGGGGAACCCACACAAAGTGTCATTAGCTAGTGTCCTATAGAAAACCGAGTGGGTTTTCAGCTAGATGGTGGTATGGTGGTGTTAGTAGGTGGGGAGAGGGGGTCGTACTTAGAATCTCCGGTTCCACTGACAGTGGTTGTATGCGCCATAGGAAAGTGACCACCATTGGCTGTCATGAAGACCAAAGGATCAAAACTTGGACTCACTGGTTCATCCTGAATGAATTTCCAACCCTGCCTGTGTCTCTGCTGCCTCAACCATTAAAACATAAATAAATATACCCACCCACTTTGGTGTGAAATGAGGTTGCATCACATTTTTGGCTCCATAATCAAGATGTGTCTCGTTAATATTACACTGCTCTGTAGAATCAAGCATGGGGAAGCTTTGGGCTTCCAATATATGAATGAATGCCAGTAACCATGCGGTCAACAGCCAAATATGAAATCAGATTCTCTGAAAAGAGGCAAGCATTTTAGGTCTGCCTTTCAAGAAGCTGCAGCCCCACCCAACTGCTAAGTCTAAACGGAAGTGACTTAACACCATTTGGCTGCATTTTCTTTGGCAGGCCAGTACCTCAATGACCACCTCCAAGAGAGATCCGCATAGGGCGAGCAACCTGAATGAGTACACAGGAGTCAGAAGGCTGGGGGTAGGGACAAGAGGGGACATGGAGGAGGAGGAGTAAACTGGGCAGTTTAAGAATTGTCCTTTGAGCAAATGCTTCTTTGTTTCCAGGCAGAATGATTATAGGGAACTTGTTGTCAGCACTCTTGGACTAATCTTTCCAGACACTTCTCTGAAGAGTGAATGACTCTGATCAAACCCAAATCAGCAGTTGAGGAGGTAGAGGAGGAATTTTAGAAGCTGGTGATTCACTTCTCTGGCACACAGCCCTTGATAGCCCCTCAGCTTAGACTGCCAGGCCTCGAGAGGCCACAGCAATCAAAGGCCACAGGGGTCTTTATGCTCCTTGCTCCCTGACTTCAAAATAGCCAACAGAAAAAGGAGGAAACCAGTAGCTAGGAAACCTGGTCCTGAACACCGCTAGGTATTGTCACACCATTCTGTAGGCCTTCTATCAGCAAAACCATTGATATCTCCCCAGACCTATCCCCACCCCACAACCTCCTCGACTGTCACTCGACCTATGATGCTTCCAGGGGAACTACAGGCCCAAAGTGAAGGACTCCTTTGTTCCCATCTCTGTGATAGGACGACATGTGGTCCTGAGTGCCAAGGTACTAAGATAAGAGGGGTGCTCAAAATGCCCAGATGGCTGGAGAATAAAAACCCTGAGAACAGAGCCAAATTTGCACAGCAGACAAGGGCCACTGTGGCCAGGGCTGGAAGCACAGTGCTTGTGGTCCACAGGCAGCAGCGGAACTAAAGGGAAGCCATCCCCCAACTCAGCTGGTGGGAGTTGGGCAACATCCCAGCTGGACGGAGCTCTCAAACACATCCCTGTGAGCTACCCACGAAAGACAGAGATGCCGTTAAAAACAACAAACAAAAGGAGCCGCTAATCAAGAGGAACTTTAGACTTAAGAATGAGATTCAGTCATCCTTCCAGAAAGATGCATGTCTGGACCAAGGCCCAAGAGCACCACATTCAGCTGCCGTACCCCTCTCTGGGGCCCAAGTTTGGAGGCTCTGAAAGAAGAAGAGCTTCACAAAGGAGGCAGATGGGAAGGCCCCCATCCACATGCAGTGTGGTTCCCATGCAGAAGATTAGAATTCACCAGGTATAAGCAATCACACTTGTAATTGGCTGCTTGGAACTGAAGTCATGTTTTGAATGAGAAACCAGCGAAGACCTCAAAACTCCTATCATTCCCTTTCCCTCTGCACTTTGAAACAGTTCTAGACGTTTGGCGGGTGACGCACAGTGCTGGAAAGCACTGACCACTAAGCTTGGAATCGCCCCAGGTTCTGACTCCTCGAGACACCCCAAGCAAGGGCTTGTTCTATGGTTAGTAAAACAAAGGCATTTTGCATAGATAACCCCAATGACTTAATTTTTCTCCTCCAAGCTTAATATTTGTAACTAGGCTATTTTGTTAATAATGGCCCCTCTTTCTGTTTCTTTCCTCATATTTTCAAGCACTATCCAAATTGCTCCTAGCGGTATTTTATCTTCCATTAATTCTTCAGCTAGAAAGGCTATGACATCGCCAAGTGAATCAAACAGAACAAGTCAGTGAAAAAGAAAAACCATAACGGCTTCACAACGCTGCTGGCAAAATCCATATGCTGTGGAAGGAACAGCTAACCAGACATTCTAGTTTAATTGGGCTTTGAGAACTATTTAAGTGATTTCTAGGGTTTTTTTTTTTTCCTGAATGTTCACCCAACTGCCTTAGTTCAAGGGGAAAGAGAGGTATACCTGTTGGCCCAGCCGCTGTCAGATGACAGCAGGTTTAAGACTGAAGGGTCTTGACTTTCTTACCAACTCTGCCTGGACAGCTGGATGGGACAAAGGCAAAGCAACCGAGTCTTCTTCCCTTAGGCTTAGTTTATGACATGTTTTCAGCGGGAAGACAACAGGAAAGCAGAATGGTGGATGGCTTCTACCTTGGCTACGAAGCAACTGAGAGGCCCCAAGGAACCCAATTTTGCTCTTCCCACTTGTCTGAGTAGTGTCAGTGCCGACTAAGTGACTCAGTCTTCCTCATCGGAAGCAGCTGTTCCGTGTCTAACTTACCCGTGGGTGCAACGCCTTTTGTCAGCATTTGTTTTCTTAAAATGCATTTCTCCTTCACGGCATTGCTATTCTATATGGACTGGGGTCTTTGTGGATGAACAGGACTCAGTTAACCCCACAAATGACAAAGTATGAGTCATTTGTGTTAAAATCACAGAGCTGAGTTTCAATGGGTCGCTTTGCTGAATTATAATATGTTTGGGGCCAAAATCCACTTACTTTGTTTTTTTCACTCAGCTCGGGCCACCCCCCCCCCGGCCCCACCATGACATCAACATCTATGTGTAGAGTCTCCTAAACAGCACTGGTGCTATTTTAAGTATGATAACAGAGGGGGGAAAGATGATCTTGAGCTGAGATAGCACAAGGATTGCAATAGAACAGGATACCCTTTGAAAAGAGAATGCAAGCTCTTCATAAGAGCAAGAATTCAGGATGTCCTAGGTCACTGTTGGTGGCATTGTCATTTATCACTGGCTGCAGAACACGGTGGCCAGATTTCCTGGGAATAAAAAAAGGCTTTTTTCCCCTGAATTTGCTCTTGACGTAAACCATTATCTGTTTGCAAGAGATGAGGGAAAAAAGACATAGACATGTGTTAGAACTTCAAGCCTTTAAAATAGTCATCGCCTGCTTCCCAAATGGCCTACTTAAGTCTCATTTAAAAAAAATAATTGTTTCCTCTTCAGACAAAGCTGCCTCGGGGTAGTCTGTTAAAATCAGTTTTGTTGGTCATGTCTTGTCTTTTTTTTTTCCTACTAGATTACATATTGGGCTGCAGTTAACAAAGCAGATATGGCACCAACACCCTAGTCTGCTTTCCTCCGTGCACAGGACCTTTCTGGAAGGAATGAGTTTCATGTACACAAAGATGAGGTGTCTAGGGCCGGACAGATGGGAGGCGAGGAGGTACAAGGGAATGGAAGAAAGGCCACTCCATCTAAAGGGGTACATCTCCAACACACTGACGATAGAAAGGAGCTCCCAGGTGGGGGAACAACACGGCCTGAACCTTCTCCACAGAAGAGGCTGGGCCATGACTGTGATGTCTTGAAAGAGTCTGTGAGAGAGGAAGTAAAATGGCTCAGCAAGGAGTTGAGAGGGAAAAAGCAAAAGGCTAGAACCTGGTTTGAATAAGCAAGGCTGCTCACCACTCTATAGAGTTTCTTTTGTTTTAGACATACTAGCTTTCCTTAGAGAGAAAGGCCATCTGTTTTTTAAAAAGACTGCCCTCTTATCCCTCACCTTCAGCCTGACTGGTCCTACCTCAGGCACTCAGACCTGCAATAGTCCCAACAATAGCGGGGAGGTATCCAATATGTTGTGTCCAGATATTTTGGGTGGCTCACCGGCTCCGTGGCACAAGGAAGGATGAAAATGGATGAAAACGAAAAGGATGAAAGGCACAGGGAGGATGAAAATGTAGAACATTGAAGAATTCATTGGGTGATGAAGAAGAAATCAGGCTTGGGTGGCTGAGGGGCAAACAGCCCAGAGTTTTGATGGGATCCTTTCCATCCTGGAGTGAACACGGTGTCTGATCTTACTCGTGCCCAGCTTCTGCCAGAGGACGAAGAGATTCACACAGGACAGACAAGCCAACCTCGGGAGGGTTACAAGTCTCCCCAAGAGCCTCTACAGGGTGGGGCAAGTGGCCAATTGAAAAATTACTAATTTTTAAAGCCTTGAATAATAGAAAATTGGAATCTAAATGAAAGATATCCACGCCTGACAATGGTATCAAACTAAAACAAAATATAGAAGAAAATAAAATTACAAAAAAAAATTCATATTAATCAAATTACATTTCCCACGATAGACAGTCAAATTGATTTACATATAAAGTCTTGGTGTGTCTAAGAATATTCCTTATATAATGTCATCACACTCTGTTGAATTTCCTGAAGCATCACAGCTCCAAGTATTCATTTCTTTTGGTTAGAGGAACTAGTTAGTGGCCAACACCAGAGGTGCTGTGTCCGTTCTCTTACAAACTCCCAGGCAGAGAGCTTGACTCTCTTAGAAGTTGCAATGTTTTATAACAAATGACACTGCATTTAAAAAATGCTTCTTTAGGGGCACCTGGGTGGCTCAGTCATTAAGTGTCTAGCTTCGGCTCAGGTCATGATCCCAGGGTCCTGGGATCGAGCCCCACATCAAGCCCCACATCGGGCTCCCTGCTCGACGGAAAGCCTGCTTCTCCCTTTCCCACTCCCCCTGCTTGTGTTTCTTCTCTCACTGCATCTCTCTCTGTCAAATAAACAAATTCTTTCAAAAAAAATTTTTTTAAGAATTGCTTCTTTAGGGAGATGTAATAAAAGCAACAAATTTTAAGCAAAATTAAAAATAAGATTAAAAATAAAAGCAAACAAATTTTATTATTATTGTTTAATGAAATTGCTGCGGAAGTTTCTAAGCGCAGAGACCTCCACGCCCCTCATGTGGAGCGGCCTACAATAACCACTCTGCAGCACCTTCATCCCCCCTCTGATTTTCATCTCCAGATATAATGAAAGCTAAACCTAGCGGGAACCGTTTGGCTCTCTGCTCTTGGAGAGATGCAGTGCTGTTTCATGTCCAGCTAGATTCGTCTTTGCCTTTTACATCTCTCTGCCTTTCTGTGATTCTCCTTTCTCCCTACCTGAAAATAAATGCCCTTTACCCTTGAGCCTACTGTTTTCTGATGCACTGCCCTCTGAATCATGAGGCTGGTGAGGAGTGATGAGTTCCCTCGGTTCCTTTCACAGCCAGTGCTGGTGGCACTGACTTGGCTTCTACTTTGGTAACTGGGAAGTGGGCTGTAGAAATCCACATGCGACGGGGCTGCTCTGTCTCAGATGCGCCCCATCAGACAGATGACACAGAGCTGCCTTCCTTGGTGAGGCACACGCACTATCTTGTGTGCTCTCTTAGTTAATGAAGGGTCTCGCTGTAAGAATAGCTTTCCCAGTCCATTAGCAAGATAATTCTCTAAAGGATCTGTGAACATTTCTAAGAACTAAATATGGAGCACCCATCTTCAAGTGGCAGGAACAAAATAATATAGAGCTGCTGTCAGAGGTCTGTTCAGAGGGCTGGCAGTGAGATCGCTGGTGTGCCACACGACAGCAAGGATGTCGTCCCCTCTGTTTTATGAGCACCCTCCCGCTCAGTACTGTCCATGAGCTCAGATCAATGGCAGCCTTTCCAATAGAAAGTGCATTTGGTTTCAATTCACTTTCATAACAACAGAGACTCATGCTCAGCAAGATGGAGAACATTAAACGCTATTGTTCCGGCCCGGGAATGACTGGCTTGGGTGGCAGGAAGCAGAACAGTCTCTTCTCTGGAGAAGAAAATGCCTGTGGGTAACAACCCTCATTCCCAAACAGCTTTCTTCTTCTCTTTTTTTAAGGGACAGTGAAAGAAAATCAAAGAATCATCATCTCAAATCATAGAAGTGGAAGGGATCTCAAAAAAAAAAAAAATTATCATGTGACTCAGCCTCCTCTAGAAGCTTTTTGTTTCTTAAACAATTATATAAACCCCAAGGTATTGTGATTTAATAAGGTCTAAGGGCACAGCAAAGCATTTTATAAATTATTTTCCTAAGCCCCTTGTGGAGCTTTTTATTATCTTAAATAATGAGAAAATGAATGAGATTCTTTAAGATTTGCAGCTTTCAGATTTTAGAGGTCATTAAGTGGAAAAGGTAGGCTTAGGATTCAAGTTGTGTTCTTTTGGCAAAAGAAAATGCCCATGCCATTGGTTCATGTCTCAAACAACCAGAAGCTCACTCTCCATCGCTGTAATTATTCAGAAATACTCTGCCAGTTACATTCCCTTTTCTCTCACCAATGAAAAGAAAGGCGCATTGGACAAGCTAATACAATGGAAGAACTCTGACGTATAAGATGTCCTAATGAAGGGTCCTTCAGTGAAACCCGCCCCCCAAAAAAACAAAACACACACACAAAAAAACCCCAACAACCACCCAAATTGAGAATTATGTAATTCTATCTTTGTATCATTTAGAACATGGCAAGGGGAAAAAGACCATCCACTGTACGTTCCTTGAGAACCTCCAATCAAGGGCTCTAGCCATTTAAAAACATGTTTCCTGGCTTCAGACTGGCTATAAATACATTTAATAAGGATGAAAAAAAAAAATCACTGCATCATTTACAGTTCTGTCTCAACTCCAGCTGACAAAAATCTAGTCCAGATGTTTGTTTTGCAAGAATAACAACAAGAGGGTGAGCTTCAATTGTAAGCATGAAAGCCCCAGGAGAAGGGGGTATGTTTGCAGAGAAAGGGACAGCGAGGTTGGCAGAGAGGTTGTGGACAGACCTGGTTTGATACTGATTTAACAGAAACACAGTAATTAATTTATTTTGTGTGTAAGAAATCCAGTTTACTAGCCTTGCCCCTGTCTCATCACCCCTTTCAAAGCCACAGGGCCTTGGATGGTGAAGCCTGAAATGGTTGTTTCATAACCTTTGCTTTTAAATTAAACAAATGACCTCAAATTTTTGGAGCAGTTGTTGACTCAGGGAAAAGTATGCCATTAAAAGTGTGCCAGAAACAGATTTAATTGGTACAAGTCCCAAAAAGTGCTCGAAAGAGAACAGGCTTCCCGCATATAGATTTCAGGGAAATTACTCAAAGGCCGCACAGCTTTGTCAGAATTCGAGATGTGAAACAAGGCAGCTGAAAGACTCCATATCAAAAGGGTAAATTCAATTCAGGAGATATTAATCTGATTACCTAAGTGAGGCCGCGAATCGGATATGCTCCATTGTGCGCCCTGTTCAACCTGGACAGCTGGAGGAGCCAATGGCTTCCTTTTCCCCGACATATAATTAAGTTTTAAGAGATGATCAAGTTACGGATACAAAGTTTTAAGAAATATTTCATTCAGGAGTGGCATTTACAGTGCTCGCCTGTTGCAAGAGACATTGTTCATTTTATTTCCTTGAGCCCCGCTGGAGAGTGTGTGGATCGGGGCCTAGGGGCTCGGTGTTTGTGTTTCAAGCTACAATAAACGCCCTCTGTGCACCTGCCTGGAGGAAAAACCAGTCCAGCCGCCTCCCTAGACAAAAGGGCCCTGTATTAAGTGCTGAAAACCCAGACGTGAACTGACCCTGTCAAATTCCAGATAGAAAAAACAAAAAAGAATCAATATTTTTGTCCAATCCAAAAAGAAGCTGTCATGTAGGTTTCTGGCTTTCCTTTCTCATCCTGAGTCCGAACAACAGTGACCTGTCAACAGAAGTCACCTTCTTTCTCACGAGTCTCCTCACCTTTCTAGATTCCTTTCCTGATGGCGCAATCCGTGGCCTGGTGCTCCGTGAGCTGTCCTCCAGTCATCAACATACACTTCTAGCTTGTTCTCCACCAGGCCCTTGCCCTGGAATCTCCTTTCAGTCTCTAAGGTCGTATATCTTCCCAAAGAGATTGCATTACCAACGTACATGTTTTCAAAGATTTCACCAATACACACTTATCACAAATTCCACCTGCACTTAGAATTGCAAGAATGTTTATCTGCAGGGCAAAATATCAAGATCCTAGCTCCTCCATGCCCGCCTTGGTTCCCGATGCTATTTGGGCCGAGGGAGGCTGAGTCATGCGTCGGTCCCCATTTCAGATGACTCCTTCAGAGATCTGTTCAGCTTGGGCTTCTTCTAGAATCAGTCATGCTAGTCTCAGCTGATCTGCGCATTCTCATGAAGGAAAGTGATTTCTCACCAAATTTGAAACCCAACTAAATGAGGTTTTCTTTGTGAATTTCACCGAGGCATGGGCAACCTTACCCCAGTTCACCGATGAATAAACGAAGAAGGGCAAGGTGACTACCTCGCCCTGAGAGTGCAGCTTGGTTATGAAACCAGAAAAGGATCCACCAGTTGCAATCCCCGGCTTCTCTAAGCCAGCCCAGAATAGAGGGTAAAATTAATGAAATCATGATTTTGATAATACCTGAAAACCGTCATACACGGTAATGGCTGCAAACCATTTTCAAATAGATTTGGTGAACAGCTAAACCCCTTTTAAGGATTAACAGCTCAACTAGGTTCTCAAGGTTGCCTCAACAGCTTCTCCAAACTCTGACCCTGAGGGGCAGGAAAACCAGATGATCAGCACAGGGAAGCCCAGTTCCCCAACACGATTGTTCCAGCAGGATATGCTTAATTGTTTGTGTCTGGAGTGAGCCTAGGAACCAAGCGCAGTTTATCTGATTTGGTGCTCGTGAAACAGCTGGCCAAGAGAAACAGTCACCCACCACAGGTGCTAAGCTACACAGAGCTACCTTGGCCAGCCCGACGAGCTCTCAGTGAAACATATGGCTGCTTTACTGCCTGTACCTTTATGAGTGATGGGGGCTGTCCACTGGCTGGTACCTAGGCCCTACACACACTGTGATTCAGGACAGACTGGTCAGGGAGTCGTCTTCACTGCGTCCTACTCTCCTAAGATGGTGTCCCACGCCACCGAGTGATCGTGATGGTCTCTCCTTTCCACGAGTGACCCAGACATTTAAAATCTGCCATGAGGGTGGCAGTGTGTCCTGGCAACTCACTAAGTGCCGTGCTCAGTGGGACTTTCACTGTCTAGTGTGTGTGGACCTCATATTCTGGCCTTTCCTTCCTCTCTTATCTTTTCCCGTCCTACCCATTGTGGTGCAACACATACAACCCATTTAGATGTAAGGTCTGGCTTCATTACAGTATGCAGGAATTCTAGGATTCCAAGATAAGGCTGACAAAAATTAGAATTAGCCTTTATGTTCTGGAGGGCAGAGGCCACGCCTGATATTGTTCTTGTTGCCCCTGAACACCCAGCAAGCTTTTTACATGATAGATGCTTCATACATGTTTGAATGAACAACTGAAAGAATGGAGACGATGACAAAGTTTGGGGCTCAGTCTCATTCTTTTGGGGACGGTAAAGAGCTTTGCAATGAGAACAAGGAAGGGAGAAATCTGAACTGTCCCCATGACATCAGTGACAGGCATCATATGATGACTCACTGGGATGTGGGAAGAAAGTATTAGCATCTATTTCGTTTTTTAAAAACCTCTATTTCTGGTGTGTTTTATATAACCTAATGGCACAGTAGCTCTATATTTTACAGACAGCAGTTTTACATATTTTGGGCAGTGTGCTCAAAGATGATTGGGTTGCGGATTCAAAAAAATGTGAAGATTGCTGCTCTACATAACCAATGTAACAGTAACAGTGACGAAGGGATGTGCCAAAAATGCTCACAGAGGGTTTGGGCCAGCCAGGGGTTTGCTTTGTTCATCTTTAAAGGAGGAACAGAGAAGCTTGTCTGAAAATTGAAAAAGAAAGTATCAGTTTGTCCCTGGAAGAAGCCAACTGCACAAGACATCACCCAATGCTACATCCTACCTATGTGGCTGAGAGGGCCGAGGCCCAGAGAAGTTAAGTGACTTGCTCAAAGTAACACAGATGGTTTGTGGCAGGGCTGGCCCTCGAATACAGGTCTTGTCATTCCGAAGGCAGTGCCTTGTCTACTGTTTAAAAACACCTCTTCTCTAATGTCTGTCTGTAAAGAGACTCCAGGGTGCCTACAAAGAAATGGCCACAATTATCATATCACTTAGCACAGGACCCTCTCAACTCTGGCAATTGCAGGCAGAAATATGTGATCAGAAGCTCACGAGGCAGTGGTATGATCATTTCTTGTAGAACTGAGTATAAAGTAAAAAAAAAAAAAAAAACAAAACTGAGTATAACATGAGACACCAGGGTGGCTCGGTTGCTTAAGTGTCTGCCTTCGGCTCAGGTCATGATCCCAGGGTTCTAGGTTTGAGTCCTGCATTGGGCTCCCTGCTCAGCAGAAGCCTGCTTCTCCTTCTGCCTGCCGCTCCCCCTGCTTTACTCTCTCTCTGTCCCTGACAAATAAATCAATAAAATCTTTAGGAAAAAAAGATTAAAAAAAAGAACTGAGTATAAGGTACTGGTCAAGAGCACAGACCCCCAGCCAGACTCTCTGGATTTGAATCCCAGCTAATCTCTAGTTAGCTGACCATCAGCAGCTTATGTAAATGCTCCATGCTTCCGTTGCTTTGTTTCTGAAGTGGAGGTAACAACTGAACCCCACAAAACTGTTGGGAATTTTCATGCTCAGTACAATGTCTGACACATAATGGACACTCCTTACTCTTGCTAGCAAAAAGGAACACAAAACAGATACTAACTTCCATGGGGCCATTTAAACTATTGGCTATTTTCTCTCACCACCTAGCAAAGAAGTACAGATAAGCCATGTCTACCTAGAAGGCGCCTCAATAAAGGGAGGTTCTCCTGATGCTGCTCAGGTGCCTGATGCAGCCAAGAAATCGCTCCCAGGCTGATGAGTGGGAAACCAAAGCCACACCTGGCCACCCAGACTTCAGAATGGTTAAAGCTTATTATAAAGTTCCCATTACCCTGAGAAATGTAAAGCTATTCCCACCCAAAAGTGATTCCCCTCAAAGAGATCAGAATCCTAATTCTCTGGTTTCATCCCCATTCCCTCTAACCTGTACAGCACTCCCTGAGAAATCTCTTGGAACCACAAAATCATCCCATCTCGCAGTGGCTCCCCCCTCACCCTCAGGGAAGAATTCAAAGTGACCAGTATGATGAGGAGCACCTCTCACAAGCGGCCCCTGACGGACCTCCTCCATGCCAGCCATAGCACCCGCCGGCGGGGCGCCTGTGGCACCCTAGAGTGTGGCACACTCCAGCCCATTACATGGGCCCTTCTCGAGGCCAGGAGCACCTTCCCGTCCTTTCTCTTCTTGGGAACCGCTATGGACCCTTCAAGATACAGCTCAAGGGTCTCCTCACTGGAAAGCCTTCCTAGAGAACTCCCACTCCCAAACCAGCACTCCTGTGGGCTTCCCAGCATCCTCCTCCACCCACGGCCATGACAGCACACTTTGCTCGCTTCCTCCCACCTGACTGTAAGCTCCGGGAAGAGCAGGGGCTGTAGCTTCTGCCTCTGTACGCTTAGCATCTGCTGAGCGCAGGACCTTGTAGATAGTAGGCCGCTAAGAAAGGGCCATACTGTATATCAGACTCGACGGCTTCCCTTACCACACTCGTATAAATGGGGGGGAGTTCCCCTTCAAAGGCAGAGTTACTAGGATCCTGTTCTTTCCCTTCTGACACTTTCCCTGCACTGCCCAATGTTATTTACCACACACAGTCAGTGCAGGTACATAGTTAGAGCTGACTGCACCTTGGAGGAATTTTAAAGCATATATGATTATGTCCAGTGAGAAAAATCACAATAGTCGTTTCATGCTTCTTTAAGGTAAGTACAGATCTAAAGCCTTAAATAATTCTTTGATTGCCCTCACTTTGCAGCTGTAGGTGCCTCAGTCAGTCAATAAGTATTTACTGAGTAACTACTATACCAGGCACTATTGTAGACTCTGATGATCCAGTAGTGAGCAAAAGAGACAAAGGTTCCTATCCTCAAATTTACCTTCTAATGACCACTTTTTTTTTTTCTTTGCTAATTTACTTGAATTTCTATCATCATGTCAAAGCACAAGCTATTTTTCTTGGTTCCAGTCCCAGAAGGAGCCAGGAGGATGTTTCTGGTTGGGCCTTGGATCTACCCTTAAGCTCTGGCAGCCATTTATTCACCTTTGTTTCCCGGGCTCTACCTTTAAAGATTTCAATGACTGATTCAATCTCTGGTCTCCAGCTTTCTTGAGGGCATGTTCTCTTTGTCATTTAACTTAGAAGCAACTTATTTTGCTTCTGGCCTCATTTATCTATATATATTGTATTTAAAACAGAGAGAAGTGTGTCTCCTTATTCCTCAGCCTGCTGGGGTATCATCCATCCTCTCTGACTGGAAATGTATACTTGCATTTAACCCATAAAACTCAGACCCTCTCCAGAGTGTAGGGAGTCATTTTGTCCCAGCATATCATAAATTGTGTAAAAGATGGAACTTACAGATATAGAGTTCCCAACTGCACATTTTTCTGTTACCTAGCTGCCATCTTGGCTTTTCTGGCTTATCTTGTCTTAAGCAGTGGTAAATGATGGCCAAGCAAAGGATATAGTCTGCACTAATGTGCTAGTCCCATGTCCCTGAATAGAAGGTGACTCATACACCCGAAAGCTTAGGCCTCGTGTCTCATCAAATAATAATGATTTAGAATAGGCAGTGGATTCCAGATAAATAGAAGAGAGCTCTCTCATCCCTCAATAAAAATTCTAGGGTTGACTGTAGATATAAAGAAAATTAAAGAGGCATCAGATGGTTATCTGGCCTGGAAAAAATATTTTTAAATGTTATTGGTGTTTTGTTTTGTTTTGAAGCAGTGTATAGGCTCAAAGGCATGGACGAGCAATAGGTAAGTAATATCAAAAAGCTGATCAAGAAGGAGAGGATTCTGAGAATGGATGTGACTGATGGGATTGACAGAGGTACACACACCTCTGGGTTTATAAGTAAACTTATAATGATATCTGCTCAGTTGGACAAAGTTCTTTAACTAGATGTTATGTTGGGGTGAGGGAATCTGCCCTTCATCCATAACTGTTGTAAGGGAAAAGTTCCCCTTTTCCATTCACCTCACTGAGAAGACTCGCCATGTTCATATGACTTCTCAGCCATGGGTGACAGGACCAAAGGACCACTCAATTACCAAGCGTGAAAAGGTAAACTGGACCAATCAGATCATAAGGCCAAGGGTCAGTGCCATAGAAAGCTGAGGTAGGGATGAGAAAAATGAAGAGAATGACCTGTTTCCAACTCTTATGTAATCAGGCCATATTTTAGTTCCTATTTGCACATAGCCATGTATCCTTACAGTAGAACCTGGTGGAGAAAAATGTAAGTTCTTGAGCCAGACTTCTAGGTTAGAATCCTGGCTCTGTCAGTAATTGTGTTGCTTTGTAAGCCTCACTTTATCTATAAAATAGGATAATTATTACCATCCACTTCAGAGGGTTGTTGTAAGGGTAAAATGCAACAATGGATGTACAAGCCAGACATACACTACGTGGTCCATACTGTTAGTATGGACCACTACTGTTATTAATAGTCCAATTTTTTGTAAGCAAACTAGACTGGCGTCCTGTTTCTTGCTATCAAAAGGGCCCTGAACAGTCTGGTAACTACACTATCACAGACCTGAGACAAAGCCTCGTGACCCAATAAAGACATATGGCTACTGTGAGTCCTTCCAACATGCTTATCTCTTCTCTTAAGATTGTCTCCTTGAGGGCTCAGATGGAGACACATTAATCTTGGTATTCTTGGTGCCTTACACAGATAAGAGATTCACTGAATATAGAGTGGTTCTTCAAGTGTGGTCCCTAGACCAGCAGTAACAACTCCTGAGAATCTGTTAGAAATGCAAATTATTTGGCCCCTCCCACAACTGAATGAAACTCTTGGAGTAGGAGCCCAGCAATGTGTACATTAATACCTGCCCCTCTCACCCCCCACCCCAGCCCGGTGATTCTGATGCATGCTGAACTTTGAGAACCACTGTAGTAAAGGTTCTGGTGTAGAAACACAACCACTCCATAACCTTGACTAAAGAACAGCCCTATTCTATCTGGGGAGATCATCCATCTTCTTTGACTGAGCATGTGGCTTTGGAAGGGATGCACATGGAACCATAAGGGAGGAAAGAAACATTCCTAGCCAGTCAAATAAGCCTCATCAATCATGTTGATCAAGGAAATGACGTGTTGCCAATGGATTATCCTCACATTCTTCTCACAGGGGCTTCAGGAAAAATCATAAACTCCCTAATGTGGCGATGCCAGATGTCCACAATCCACACTGCCTACTTCTCAAGTCTCATCCCTTGCATTTCTCAAACATCAGCCCTGCTCTCCCAGCCATAGGAATTATTGCGGTTCTTCAGATGACCACGCTCTTCCCATCATATCTTTGATAATGATATATCCTCTAGATATATCTAGAGATGGAAGAATGACATCTAGAGATTCTTCCATCTCTGTATTCTTAACACTAAGTACAGTTCCTGGTACATACTGGGTGCCCCACTTCCCTAAATATTTGATGAGTTCATTGTCTCCCTACTTCCAATCTCCCTATCCCTAAACCATCCTACACTTCTCATCTAGATAGTCTTGAGAGGGTATAGTTATGATCATTTTAACATAAAATCTAAATTCAGTCTGGCATTCAAAGTGTGGTCCCAATCTATTTCTAGATTTATTGTAATGACCATCCCAGGCAAATGAGGCTCCTTTGCCCTCTTCCCAGGATATCCTGTATTTCCCTACAACACAGATCCCATATTTATTGGGTACTCTCCAGGAACTACAGAATACAGGAGTGATCAAGACAAAGTCCCTGCCCTTGAGGAGATTATATGAAAGTAAAGGAGGCAGACAGTGACCCCATAGACAAATTTATAATATGAGGTCAGGTAGCGATAAGGGCAATGAAGAAAAATAAAGCAGACTTGGGGGATAGAAGAGGATGGGATGGGGATAGGGACCCCATCTTACAGAGGTGAAGGAAGATGTCTCTGAGATGACACTTGAGCCAGACTGAATGTAGTGAGGGAGAAGGCCAAGGGGAGATCTGGACAAGTGCTCTAGTCAGCAGGAATAACCAATACAAAAGCCCAGAGGCAGAAACACTTTGGTGAATTTGAGAAACAAAAGGGTAGGCTATGCAGCAAGAACAGATAGAGGGAGAGGGATAGAAGTTAAGGGCAGGACATGGCCATTTTGAACTTAATGCCTGAGTTCATAGCATTTCCTGATCTCTACTCTTCTTTGCCTGTTGAATTCCTACCTATCCCTTAAGGGCTGTCTCTTACATCTTCCTCCCTGGACCCTTCAGATTCCCTTCTGCTGAAAGAGAGGTGCTCTTCTTCCTAAACCCTGGAGGCTCTGGTGCATACCTTCTTGTCTGAAAGACACCCACATCTGCCCACTTCCTACCTGACAATGTTTTCCTTTAGAACTATTCTCAATCTGCACTGTAAATATCTTGTGGGCAAGGACCATATCTTGCTCATTTCTGGATTTCCTGTAACATTAACATAATGCATATAGTAGGGGCTCCACAACTCATAAAATCATCGGCTGGAAGGCACTTGAAAGTCTTTTCATCTAGCCAAAAAGTTTTTTTTTTTGGAGGGGCCATAGCTCTAAAACTATGCTAATATATGCAGGAATGCAGCTATTGCATAGGAAATGTCAGTATGACTGAATGAAATGCAGCTTAATCCAAGTAGAATTTATTTAGTGGCTTATCAGAAAAATGAGGAAAAGCAAAGCCCTCAGAGAGATCTGAGCCTAGGTCAGAGCTCAGCGGGACTGTCCTTGGGCTAGACCACCTTGCCAGACCTTGCTATAATCCTCCCCAAGTCCTAGGAAACATCACAAATGCATTCTGAAAGGTTTTCATGCCACATTACAATGCAAACCAAGTTATTCTTTGGGCACCACTCCTAGAAACCAGCCATTCATCCCTTCTCTATGATCTCTGACCTTGAGGCCTCTCATATTTGGTATTGAATTCTCTTTGATGATGGTAAACAGAGATCTTGTCTCAGAAAATCCTTCCAACTTGAAGCCCTCTGGGATCACACCCCCTCTTGGCATCCCATTCTTGGTCTTTTGGCCCCATCATCTCTATAGTTGAGACAATTGACAAAACTGGCTTTGGTGTTCTCGTCCCTTCTGCTTTCATGACACTGAGATGTTAACAGGAACATGTGCAGATCTGGGATATTAGCCAGTAAATCCTAAGTAGTGAAGAAGTCTGAGGGTAAGAGGAAAATACTTTCAAAACAGCTAGCCTAGCCCTCCCACGAACCACCTCAAAGACTGCCCCCCAAGAAAGCTCTCTCTCATCTCATTTGATCGTAATGTACCTCATGCTTCAAATGCGTCTCTCTTTGGCAAACTATTGCTAGCAAAACAGAACTCCTGACCAAGAAATACTTCCTGGTGGCTGACTTCAATGTTCCCTTTCTCCTGTTGGTCCCTCTGTCTTGATCCTATTACCCCAGGTCTCTCCACCGGACATGTTCAACAAGTTCCTCTCCCTTTTGAGATTTACAGCTTGTTAGACCTTTGTAGGCTCTGCCCACCCTCTCTCAATTCTAGCTGCCCCTACCTCACATAATAATAAGTAGGCTTTCTTTAGCTAAACAACACAAGGTTGGGCCCCTTTAATCTCTTTCTATAAATTAGGCCTTTCACGGCATCTGAACAGTTGTTGGAACTAAAATACACCCAGCTAAGTGCCATGGATTCTTAAATAGTAAGGAGGGTGGAGTATGGGTAGGTGTGCGCCCCTTGCGAATGGAAGCATGTGAGGTTGTGTGTTTGTATATGTCTCTGACTTTGGAATCAGAAATTGAAAAGTCACCAGGACATATAAACAGTTTTATCCCAAACTCCCAAGAGGCAGCCGTAGCCAAATCTAGAAATTCATAGGAAGGGCTCTAGCTTCTGTTCCTGGCACCACCACTTCTCACTTACTGTGTGGCCTTCGAGCAAGTCCCTTCCCTCCTTCATGCTTCGGTCGCTTGAGGTGGTTTCAGTGATTCATCATTTTAGGACATTTTAAAATACTATAGAAACGTTAAGGTCAACCATGCTGATCACAGTCATTAGCACCAACCTCTCTGTCACGTGGTGACACTTTATGTTTTCAAAGCAGTAAGTAGAGCCAACCTGCGCCATACCCATGAGAGATGGATTTTTAAAGCTGCCCCACCCACACTCATTTATACATGGTCCTACCCAAACGGAGGCACATTTTTTAGGTTGGGATTGGGCTGTGGAGGGCCTCGGAGCTATAGTGTGGAAAGAGCTCTGCTAACTTGACCAACCTACCCCAAAGTCTGTGGTTAATGGATTACAAATTTGGGTAATGCTGGACAATAAATTACAACTATAATAATAAAGCTGAGAGTACACACAATTTAAGCAGAAACACCAGTGTTTTTTATCGGAAATGAAAGAAACCATTGATCATAGCAACTGTCTGAGATTAGCAGGGAGCCACATTTTCAAACATCCTGCAGTAAATCCAGAGCACATCCAGCTGGAAAGCAAGAGTGGAAATAAAACTTGAAAATTCATACCACGCTTTGAAGTCTGCTTCTTTCACAACCATGAGTCCCTGATTCGCCCCAACCATTCCGAGCTGCTCTTGCTTGTTGAATTTATTTTAAAAGAGACACAAGCCATGCACTTGCATATAATCTTTCAAATAGACTCCAGCTTTTTGCAGGCATGGTTTGTTCAGGAGTATGAATCCCAAAATACTTTCTCTTGCACATGAAATCAGCCATCAGTTCAACTGGAACAGAAAGGCTTCTACTACTAAAACTAGAAAGCACTCTTGGTTCTAGCGAGTACTGCTTTTTCTCTTGTGTTCTTTCCTTTACCCATCCATGCACTTTCAAGTTTTACTTTTTGAGTGCTATTATCTATCAAAAGCTATTAATGCAGATAAAAGGATACTAACATGCCAGATGCTAGAAAGGCTAGGACGGCAGTCTAATAATGTCTTCTTTTCCATGAAGCCATCTGGGCCTCCTGAAATGGGCCATGTCACCACATTTCAGTGGCACATAGAAGTGACTGCTATCCCATTTAATCATCAGAGGAGAGAAAGCCAACGGTGTGGGTTGAGCAGAGCTTCAGTCTTGCACAGGGCCCACTGTCACCATACGTCAACCTCACCTACCAACTGTGCTTGTGTGGATAGGAGCCCAGCCGGTCCTTCTGCCCAAATCCCAGGTGACTTCAGAAGAGGGTACGGAGTCGTAGGCCAGCTGGACTGTTAGATCCTTTCTCTACTGATCATCATGGGGAAAGAGATACTCCCTAGGAAAGAGATCCAGTCATCCTTAGCATTTTCGATGACCGCCGGGAAGAATTGGCAAGGGCATCTAAGAAACATGTCCTTGGCCACAGAACAGTCGCAGTAACCTAGTCAATAATCAGTCACTCAACTTTGTAATAATCTAGTTGCCTGAGTTTCTGTCAACGATACAAAAAACTAAAGAAGAAAATACTTAGATTCACAATGCCTGGTCAAGAACAATGTAGATTCTAAAACCAGAAATCTGGATTTCTGCCCTTAGGTTCACCGGGAGTGAATTTTGGTCAGTTTGCATAAGTCTTGAAGGTTCCAGTCTCCCCACTGAATGAAATCATGTTTGTGAGAGGCAGGCTGAAAACTGACAAGCACACTGCACCTATGGGAAGGTATTTCAATGAAATAGGGAAAATTCAATTTGCCCTCTCATTCCTTCTCAAGGCACAAAACTATGGGGCAGGAACGGTGTGGAGAAAGTCCTTGACCTCTGGGGTCCACTCCTCTCTTCTTTGGCTCTCCTACCTGGGAGCTGGATAATCCTTGGAATGAAACTTCAAGGAAGAGAATCATACCATGGACCCAAGCAGCGAACATGGTCTACATCATCCAAGCAACAACTCAGCTATAAGCTTAAGAGGAGAAAAAAAAAAAAAAAAAAAAAAACAACTAGCAACACAAAAACAAAGAACTCTCAACTTTACAAACACTGGGAGGGCAACAGCTGGTCAGCCGAGATTAAAGGAGCGTGAGAGAGCACCTCCCCATCTCCTGACTTCTCCTCCCCCATAGAGGTTCCTGCAGCCAGCAGAGGCTCTCTTTTACAGCTCTATGAAGATGACCTTGTTCCAGCTAAGATAGGAGCTCTTTTGATCTCAGCAGGGGGATGCTCTGGGCCTGCAGCTGGCAGATATTAATAGTACAGGATCCGCTGGGGTGGAAGAGATCTCTCCGTCGGGCCAGGTCACTTGTATTCCTTGGTCTGCATCAGAGCAGAAGGGACTTCATTTCCCTGAATTGGCCCCTGCTGGGCATTTCCCTTAGGTCAACTCAGATCATTTTATTGCTGGCTGCTCTTGGCTGCTTGTTCTCACCCACAACTGTTTTCAGAGGAGCACTGTTTAAGCTGTGCCCTCTGCTCTGCAGCTGAAATCTATTACACGACAGGGTGGACCTGGAGCTCACCCCACCAGTGTGTTTCTCACTCTCACTGGTTTGCACACGCATCTCACGGACACGTCCGTGTGCGGAAAGGCAGAAAGCGCGAGAGACAGACGGACGAGGCAGAATGTTTTACGGAGTGAGGAGATGGCGATGTGGGGCGAGGAGGCTCTTCCAGGTACACTGAAGTATCAGGGCTAGAATTCCTGCAGATCCTTTCATCATGCTTAATCTAGGAAAATACAAGGCCATTCTGCCCACTCCATAAGTCAGAATTTTAAAACCCCATCAACAAGTGAATGCTCCTCATTTTCAGACCCAGGTCCTGATCTCACAATGGGACAGCTAGAAAAGCTTTCAGCAATTTTATATTTCCAACCCTGAGGCCCGAAGTCATTGAAAGTCCTGCCCAAGGTCACAGGGCTAATAACACAAAAGCAAAGTTGATACAATGGATCCTGGAAACAACAAAGTAACTTGTACATATTAACCACAGTGGCATCAATGACCATTGCAATGTATTTGAAAAGGTATAAATGCTTTAAGAAAATTGTCCATTTTAGTTCGCTGGTAAGGAACTTCCTTATAGACTTCAGGAAAAATATTTCTATAGCCTCTTTAATTGCTCAACTATGCAAAGGAAAGATCTAGAAAAATCTATTGTTTCCATTCTTCCTAGGATTTCATAATTTTAAGAAGTTGTCTAAGGATGAGCTGGTAAGTCTCTCCTTGTCACGAGAACAATTTTACCATTTTCTGGAAGCGATTACACTGGAGCCCCAAAACAATTTTCTCTCTATCTGTCCTGTTCCTCTTTGTTTAAGATAAACCAGGAAGCCAAGACAAAGCAAAATGTTATTACTTATTGGTTTTTAAATAAGGAAATAAGATATTTTTTTCTCCTCAAAGCTGAAAAAATGTGTGTGTGTGTGTGTGTGTGTGTGTGTGTGTGTGTGTGTGAAATAATTACAACAATTTTTAATGAGGTGCTTTATGTGAATCTCATGGCTCCTGTTTACAAAGTATTTACTATGGTATCCATTTAGCATTTATTTCCTGCCTATTATGTGCCTAGAACTTTGCTAGTCACTCAGGATACAAAAAGAATCCAAGATAGCCCATGCCCTGAAAAAATCTGCCTATCTAGTCAAGAAACCATGAAAACTTAAGTTAATTTTCCTGGACCTTTTCTTTATAAAGCAGAGCAGGTAGAAGGGCCACAGAAGAGGAAGAGGGAGCGAGACCCGTGCAGACTGGAACAAACAAGGAGGTTTTGTGGGAAGAGGTGGTCTTTAAATAAACCTTGACTGAGTTGGAGGATTTGGGAAGAGAGGAAGCGGTAGAAGTAAAAAAGGGAAATGCTATTCTAGATAGGAAGAGCTGTCTCTGCAGCGGCATGGGGTGGGAGTGGGGCGTGGCAGGCAGAAAGTCAGCGTGCTTGACGTGGGAGCTTCCCGCATGGCATTGGCAAGAACGGAGGGGAATGGGAAGGACAGGGCAGACTGTGAGGAGTGAGGAAACACAGTCTCTAGTGGTGTTTTGGAAACTATTCCACACATAAAAAAAGAAAAACAAAAAACAAAAAACAAAAAATCCTGATTTTTAGCATGTGCAGATTCCCATAGTGTAAATACTTCTACCCTCGCTGATTTCAGGCTGACAGACCATGAATCCCTGAATATTTTAAAAGCAGCTTATTGATTTTAGCCCATTCTCAGAAAATGGGCTGATACAGTTCCCAGACTTCTGAGAAGCAGAGTGACACAGTAAAAAGAAGCCAGATTAGGGGAGTTTCATTTGGCAGTGGCAGAACGGAAATGGTAGAGAGGCTGGAGTTGGGAGGGCCATCTTGGGATTTATAAAAATAATCCCACTGTGAGTTTAATAAGTCAGCTGATCACAATACAAATCACAAAGAAGAGGTACCTGGCTGGCTCCGCTGGTGGGGCAGGCCACTCTTGATCTCAGAGTCATGAGGTCAAGCCCCACACTGGGCCCGGAGCCTACTTTAAGAAAATGTGTAATATTCATAGACATTTTTTTTTTTAATTATAAAGGAGAGGGGGCAGAGGAAGAATATATTTGGAAAGAAGAACCGAGAAGACTGGATGAGAGGAATTCAGGGAGGGAGGAAGAGTAAATGATTTGGGTTTTCAGTCCAGGTGATGATGGGGAGGGAGGACACAACACTAAATGTGGAAACAGGGGACACAGAGCATTCTACAGTGTTTATAAATAGGTAGTTTTTCACCCTGGAAAGCACCACCAAGAAGCAGGGCGGTGGTCCTTCCAATTTTTGAGTCCTTAAACCGTGGCCAACCCACGGAAGACTACCTGAGCAGTCAAGAGCTTCACGAGCCTACAAATCCCATCTGCTCCCTCATGAACACGTCTCAAAAAATGGAAGTGCAGACGGGTCTGTCACAGCTATGCCCATGTATCCAGCCCACAGATAGCAGAACTCAGAAATGTCACATAAGAACTTTCAATGAAGCTAGAAACCACCCACTGGCTCGGCGGTGTGATTCCCCAGCTACGTAAACCATCACCAGCCTGACCTTTGCTAGCATGGGAGGGTGGAGAAAATTGTGCAGATTTACCGACGTAGAGAGTTTCTCTGGACCCTTCTGTAAAGCTGGTCGGGGATGCCACATGTCGAGCATGTGACAATGGATACCTTTAGCCAGGCCAAAAGCACCCAGCACAAGGCAGAAGTGCTATGCGACCACCAGTACAGCCAACCTGTGAGCACCAGTCTCAAAAATCAGCAGTTGGCCTTATACTAAGGATCCAAAACCAACGTATGGAGGTGCGACAGGCTCCAAGGCAGAGGTGATGGATGTCTGTGATGGTGACTCACTCGGATGAAAAAGGAAGCTGGCCCGTAGAGACAGGGCAAGAGCCTCTCCAAAGACAAAGGATCAGATGCCAGGGAAGCCGCTTAAGCCTAAGTCACTGGGCTCCGGCTGGGTTCCCTGGCCTCTCAGCCCAGTCTCCCAGCGCAACAGGGGGCAGAGAGGCAGAGAGGAGAGTGGGGCTATACGTCAGTGTCAAGTTTCAGCCCCTCTAGGACAGATCCCTTACCTTCAGACAGGGACAAATCATCAGCTGGAGACACCAGGTCTGCCTGAGAAGCTAGGGCTCTGCTTAGATGCGTAGTAATTTGATTCGTCAAGATAACCTGTGAACAGACAAGGAGAAGGTGGGGGAAGGGAGAAGAAAGAGACCAAATTAATTATCAGAGCTCTCAAAGGAGCAGACTGTGGTTCAGGGGAGGACTGATAAGCACAGGTAGGAAAACCCCAGTTCTGACTTTCATCAGTTTTATTTGCGGGCCAGAGTATCTGGCAAAACCTCCAGGTCATTCGAAACACAGAAAAGAGGAAACAGGCTTCTTTTGGAGCTTAAACCACCAATGGGTTCCTTCTAAATGTTGAGTAAATTGAGACTGAGAAGTGTTAGCTAAATAATGGAAGGCTAACCAGAGAATTAAGATGCATATGAACACATCTGATCAAGCTTCAATTTTTAGGATTATATCCACAGCCCAAGATATTGCTAGTGCTAAATAAAAGCAGTAATTTAAAACTGGGATGCCTCTGGCTTCTTCATATTAACTCCAAGTCAGAGTTTTAGTTCCAAATTTGTGAAACTGTAATGAGACTCATCTGAAAAGGAACAACACTCTTCTTATAGATTCATTGAACTCCAACAAAAACATTCCAGTCTCACTATGCATTTAAAACACAAATTAATATAATCCTATCTATTCAAAATACAGTTCATAACACTTAGAATTCCTATGATTCACTGCCACACCATGACATTTGATTCAGTCAAGAAACTATTCTTCCCCTTAAAAATCTTCATTTATAAAATTTACTATATTGTTTAGAAGACTGAAGGACGAATAAAATACAGATTCTCTCCTGGAACATCACACTGACTAACACTACAATCTTTTCCCAAGGTTTGGGTGTTCCCATCATGCGGAAAAACTGTGAGCATCTCGGTCACCCGGAGGAAACGTCCCTTCTGAAAACGGTACTAGGCACTTAGTATCTGGAATAAGCATCTGGTTGGACTGTCTTGGTCTGTCCCAAGGGTCAGCTACAGTTTTCTCGCCCCCCAAATTTGAACAGAAATGGAAACGATCTCTATTCTTCATTGTCCAGCTTTTCAGCCACACCTCTGTCACCGCCTCTTGAACGAACCAGGGACACGTTATAAATCCTCTACCAATGGCAGCTTCATTAGGGGCTGAGAGGGAAGCATGACGGCAAGGTCGGGGAAAGAAATGAAGTCCTCTATTGCAAAGACAACCTCTGCAAGGTCTCTGTGTGAGACCGAGGCTTATGAGTCTCCAGCTACTCTGAGGTGACGGTCAGATCCTGCAGCGCTCTGCTAAGTACCTGCTCATCTCCTCCTCATTCTTCTGCACCGCAACTTTTCCTCTGGACTAGTTAGAATCACACGAGTCTGCAATTACAATGGCTTTACAGAGTCGGATAACAGCCTGCTCTTTCAAGAACAAATGCGCATTTGTAGGAATATGAATAAAAATCATGTTCATTTCTCTCTTGATAATACAGGGCGTGGGCTTTGGAGTCGAATTATACTGGGCTCAAATTCTGACTCTGACACCCCACCCCCTGGGAAAGTCACTTCAACGTTTGAGTTAAGTGGCTTCATTTGTTCCTAGGTAAAATCATACCCATCTTACAGAACTGTTACAAGAATTAAGTGAGATAATCAATGTGAGGCACCTAACATGTCCGGCACATAGTAAATAGTCAATAAATGGAAGACATTATTATTGGTGTTGTTTTCTTCAGAAACGATGCTATCTAGGTTAAATATATATATAATATATGGTAAATGCCACATGCTTCAGACAATTAGATCTAACAGGAGAACCCTAAACCATAATTTTCTGCATTAGGATACACTTTAGGATCTGATCATTTCTACCAATCTTAGTCCTTCTTAAGTTTTATTCAATGATCTCAGTAAGAAAAAGATAGCAATCATTTAAAGGCAGGCCAACAAGGTAATGGTATTGCTCTGAAAATACTATGTGCTTTATTTACCAAAGGACAAAATGTCGTATCTGTCCGTCCTAGTTTTTAAGAATGTGAAGCTTCTGAGAGATTAAAATAGGAAAGCTCTACTTTTTTAGAGGATTCTTCTAAAAGGTGGCTTGGTAAAAAATGAAAGAACTTTAATGATATGGTAATGATAATACAAAAAAAATGTACTCAATACCTCCCATGCAAGGCCTGTCACCATATACACAGGGGGAAATAAAGAATAAGGGCTCTGTATGTCTTCTCTAGAAACTTGTAAGTTAAGAGATGAGCCATCTACTAAAATATTCAGATCATTTTTCCCCCTCAATTTTTTTTTTTTAAGATTTTATTCATTTATTTGACACAGAGAGAGACTGCGAGAGAGGGAACACGAGGAGGGGAAGCTGGAGAGGGAGAAGCAGGCTTCCCAATGAGCGGGGAGCCCGATGTGGGGCTCGATCCCAGGACCCTGGGATCATGACCTGAGCCGAAGGCAGACGCTCAACGACTGAGCCACCCAGGCCCCCCCCCCTCAATTTTATTTATTATTTCACTGGTCCTTCATGGAAACTTGTCCTGAGATGATGGTTTTATTATACAGAACTAATAAAGTTATGTCCTCCAGAACCTCAAACCACACTCAGATGTCCCTTAGAAGGTACTCAGCCCCATTTCCACTTCCAACGGAAGACGAGGTGGAGAAGACATTTCACTCTCCAAGGGCAAAAGTGGTTTTGCTAATAATCCTCTCCTTTTGTATTATGCACCCGAAAGCCAAATCACTGAAGGACACATAGGAACCAAACTCGGGGCTTTGCTAATCACACCATCTTACTAAATCGTTGTGGTTTTCTAAACCCATGTTCAGCAAAATGATGGAATGGAAACATTTTCAAATAGCATCGCTGACAAATAACCATGGCTTGGGTAGAAGCCTATAGATGGGTTGCCCTCTGGAGACCTGAAAACTACACCCTTAAAATAATCTATAAAATACTATTATATGTTATAAACAGAGTCTTAACACTACCTGTGTCTGAAAATTTGTTCTGACTGACACTTCAGAAGGGCTTTCTTGCCACTTTATTCCATTGGAAAGATCGGGGCTTCTGATGCTTGGCACTCTATCTGTGGGAGAGCAGTTTGTACAGTAGTTAGGGGGAGGGCTTGGGAGTTAGACAGACCAGAGTTAAGATCCTGGTCTCCACCACTTTCCAGCTGTATGACATTGGGCAAGTCCCAGACCTCTCTGGCATGATAATACTGAACTCACAGGGTTTCATGCAACTGGATAATGCATATAAGATCCCTAGCATTAGTGCCTGACCAGTGCTAAATGCTAAAATGTTAGTACTCGTCACTGTCTTTAGTTATCCTTTGCTGACTAGTATCTTTCTTTTTAGATAGAAAACACACCTGATTCCCTTTTGTATGACATATAGCCCACTACTGACAAAGAACAAACGTTGATATGTTCAAAAAGCCATGACAATTTAAATGAAATTACATCAACTATTTTTGCCATTTCTCTGAAAGTATGGTTCATTTAAAACATACCACCCCCACCACCCCTGCCCCCATGAACCACAAATCCAAAGGCCAGAATGGGACTCTTGGGCTAAAGGGAAGCTATGTTGGTTTTCTATTTGTTTGTTTGTTTGTTTGTTCGTTTTAACGGTCATGATTACATCCGAAGCCAGGAGGAGATGGAGTCTAGCTTAAAGATTATTCTTCAGGAAGGAGACCACCATCCATCTACTGGGAAGAGGAGGCTTTGTAAGACAGATAAAATAACTATTGTCTCCACTCAACTCTCTACACAGAGAGTCCACCCACTCCTAGGGCCTCTCCGTACAGCCCTCTGGGTTGGAGGAAGCTTCGGGTCCACTTGGCTTGCAAATGGCCCTCTCATCATGCCACAGAGACCTTGAGTCTTGTTTTTAGGGCTCCTCTCCCGAGGCAACACTGGGGCGAGACTTCTCCCTCTAAAGACCATGTCCCTGGGTTCTAAGTTTTCTCTTGCCTCTTCTGGCTTTCTCTAAGTGCATCCTACTCAACCTTCTATGTTCAACATCTATGCTCCGTTTGAGAGCACAATAAAGCTCTTTAAAAAAGAAGACACTTTAGGGTACATATTCACAAATAACCCAGTAAGTCCTGCTTCCACAGCGAACAGGACTTAGAGAGAAAAGGTGGGGAGACAGGACCAATTAAAGGCCCGGTGAACTACTAAGGCAGATGAGTAGGAAGGAACACCAGTCTGGTCGGAAGACAGGGTCCTGTGGATGAAAAAGCCTAACTAACACACAAACAGAAATATGACTCGTTTCCATTAAGTATAAAAAATAGCTTAAGAGAGCAAATAACTGGAGATAAGAAGGTAGGAGCAGAATAAACTGATCAGAGCCATCAGCCCCAAGGGTCAGGGGGTTGGGGAGCTAGAATCCACTGGGCAACTGAGTCTCTCTGTCCAGTGCAGACCACTTGCCTCCAGCTGACCCATCCTTCCTTGACTATGCTATGAGCAGACTTTATCTATCTTTATCTATGCTGTTCCCACGCCCCGATATCCTACTCACACTTCCTGGTCCAGAATACATTCTACCTTAGGGGCCACTGTATATCTAGTCTGATCCACCCTGCAGTGAGGTATTAGAAGTATTTCTGCCAGGGCCTCCAGGAGCACCCCTTAGTATATTCCAGCCCATGGTGAGTACTGGAAAAAGGGGGACAGGAGAGAAAGTGGGACGGCTCTGATGAAATCAGGGTGGAGAACTGTTAGGTCTAAAGGCACAGCCTTTGGCAGAAGAAGCTCCTTTTATTTGACTGTTGGAAGGTGACAGAGAAGGACTTTATGGTAAGCCAGGGATAGAATAGGTCGGAATGGAGTATCTGACCCTCTTTGGTCAGCAGAAGAAATATTCATGGTCAGCAAAACAATAAACTCAATATTTACAAGTCAGATTTTTTTAAGGACCTAAATATATGGCACATGCCCTCAGTCAGCTTTCTGTGAGGGCAAGTGAGAGGTAAGATCTGTAAGCCTCACCTTCCACCAGGTGGACTGGAGTCACCTGCCTGAGGCCAGCAGTTCAGATAAGAAGAGGGACGCGTAGGCTTCCCTGCCTCCCTCTTCCTCCTAAGGCAGCAGTAGGCAGAGAAGAGGGGGGAGGAGCTCTCGGCTCAGACCCCAGGATGGGTGACTTCTCCAGGCCTACATGTCCTGGTCTAGAGAATCTGATCTATAGATTTCTTCGTTCATTATTTTTAATGTCCAGAAATGAGAAGATTGTCGAAGTGCTACATTGTAACAAACCCGCTCTTGTGACAAGAGTCCTCCTGGACTCTGATGCCACGAAATAACCGTAAGTCAAGTCGGTAAGAAGCTGCAGCTTCTCCAAGAGCCAAGCGTTTGAGGCGGTCTGAGTCAAACTCTGCCTAGCTTTTTGGCGGTGTTCAGTAGCCCTGGATGCACGTGGCGCGTCACTTCCAAGGCCCATAGAAGGCCTGGGATCTAAAGCTCCTCATGGAACTCATGTCTGTGTACAAGAGTTTAGGGGGGAGGATGGGCTAGAGGGATCGTGAGGTCCTCCGGGCCATGTCTATGCCCATAAAAACACCCACTTCCTCCTCTCACCCCCTCCCTGTCAGAAACCTGCTACAGTCTAACACAAAGAATCAGACAAGCTTCCAAATCGCTTTCCTTGGGCCTGTAGCGCTAGGTGCCACAGTGGTCGTAATACTCCCTGTAATTCAAGAAAACAGGTAGAGAAAGGGCATCACCCGCGAGACAGGGAGAAGAGCTGGGGGCTGACTCCGCTCAAACTGGCTGCCCGAAGCCCAATCGAGCACTCTCAAAATGACGGCGCTCTGCTTTTCAGAGGTTCTGAAGTCACAGTTCATTTTTTCTTCTTTTTGTATTAAAAATGGTCTATCTGCCAAGGTACGCTTTTGTAAACTGTCATTTTTGGTATCTCAAATGATCCTAATTGCCAGATAGGTGGATGATCGAGCTTTTCTATCTAAACACAGGTCTTGGGGAAGTCAGAAATTCTGGGTTTTAATCCTGGCTCTGTGAAGGGTTGCTGAATGCCCTGCTTTTAAGAAGACAGAGGCCGGAATTTTCCTGTGAGAAATTGTTAAGGTTCATTGAGTCCTTTCATCACCGAGGCTTGAGAGAAAGGCCCTGGAGTGGTTTTCACCATACTCTCCTCTTGATTCCCAACCATGACGGTGTCTGCCCCAACCCATTCTGCTGTACAGGAGCTGGGAGTGAGACGGAAAGGAGGGGGCCCCCCTCCCCCTCAAGAAAGTGGGGGAGGGCAGCTCCGGGTGCAGGGCCGGAACAGAGGGAGTGCCCCCAAGAGAGGCCTAGAGGCCCACCCTCGCAGACACAGGCCTCTTCCCCGACTCTCCCCATCCCAACCCCTTCCTGTCACATCCAGCTCTGAAAAGAGATACCCAGTATTTGTTGTGAAGAAAAGTCAGAACAAATATTTTGGCATTTGAGCGTCACAGTTCTGGTTTTACTATTCACTGGCTTAATTTTGCCAAGGCCTGGAAAATTATAAATCATTCCGTTATGAAAAAATAATCATTTTTCTTTAGCATCAGCCCAGAGAATATCAACTATCAGTTCTAAAAGAAAGAACTGATAAGGTTTTAGTATTCCAGCCTGAAGGTCTGTAGGACAATTGTTTTCTGGGAAAATGTGAAAGGCTGTGGGGGATTTTCCTTTCAAAATATTTGTGGTAAAAGGACCAAACTTCAACTTGGCCTGAAGAAAACACTGTTGTGGGAGTTAGGCAGCCTGCCTCGTATTTCTGGCTCTGTCTGGAGCCTGCTGTGCAATTCTGGAAAATGCTCCCAACTTCTCTGAACCTAAAAAGTGTTGAGTCCATAAAAGACATAAAGGAAATGAATCTATTATGGCTACAAATGTAGCAGGCTGCTATGAAAAACATTACACATTTCAAATCGCATCAGGATGAGGGTTATATTTAAAACTCCACCTCATCATTGATTCTCATCACCTCCACCCTCAGGAAATCCATTTTATACAGAACCAATTGGCAGTAGCAGAGGAAGAGAGAAGGAAAAGAAAAGAATGAAGGACACGATTTCAAATAATTTGGTATTTATCGTGAGAATACTTTTGAAGCTTGATAAAAATTCCCATCTCTTATTGTGAACCTAGAGGAAAAAAAAAATCTCTTTTGGAGGTCTCACTGTGGAAACTCACAGGCGACGCTCAAGGACACTGGCTAGGAGGACAGTCCTTAGAGTAGGAAAGTCCTGAACAAAGACACTGGCGAGGCCACAGAGATGGAGGAAGAGAAATGCATCTCCGCAGCTTCTCACGAACATACACTCGATCACACAGAGACCGCTAACACTACCACTGAGTTCAGTGACCACTGAGTTCAGAGGTAACGGATGCAAGTAAAACTTACGCCCGCCATTTGGTCAAAATAAAGATGCACGAAAACTGCAACACAGTAGGGTGGCTTTCTCTTCGGCCTACTTCTGCAGGGGTGCGCATGCAAGGGGGTGCAGTGGAAACCCTGGTGGGGGGGGACAGCTACTGCGTGGGCGCAAACTGCTCCACTGCTCCAATGGGGCTGAGGTTAACACAAGCAGGTTCCGGGTCTCAAATGGGGTGACAGTTGTCATGAGGCCACAAATAGCAGCCTGGTGTGCCGTTTCCACCTGCAGCCCGACCCGGGCGACATCCTGTCAGTGATCTCCGGCTTGTTGCAGGAAATAACACGCAGTGTTGGTGAGCTGCGACGGTGTGCCCACGGCAGCTTCAAACGGTGCCTTCCCCCACTGTGGGTGATGCTGCCCTTAGCCTGGGATCCAAGAGGTCTCTGGCCAGCCGGGGCTTGGAAGCGAACAAGGCCGATTGCGGGATGACTCGGAGGTTCGCAGATGTGGAAGGAACCTTCCCACCAGCCTTCACTGTGCTGTACATTTCTTGCGGCCGAGTCACTTTTGGTGGTTTGTTTGGTTGTCCTCGCCCACTCCCTTACTGCCCACTGAGCCCCACAGAAAGGCAGGGGAGGTGAATTTCCAACAGCCCCCTGAGTTTCTGCTGACCTTTTTGGGTGTTTTTGTTACTTGATGGTGCTTTCTATTCACGTGTTCTCCTGGGTTCTGGGGATTCCCCTACTTTTGATTTGCAAGGAGGGTTAGAAAGACACAGCTTGGTGATCAGTCCATCACAGGCAGCTACTATTGACTGATTTCCCCTTCTTAGACTCATTTGAGACCAAGAAAATAGTTCTGTTGAGTCACTTGCTCCCCAGGGGTCTGAAAATATGGCTCTTGGGGGAGTCCAGCCTGATAAACACCGACTATGCTATTCCCCAGCCCCCGCCCAAGTTATTGCGGCCTATCGTGGGGAGGAGCCGAAGCCCAGGGCGGCCTCTGATCTCACCCTGCCTCTGAAAAACCTCTAAAGGAGAACAAGCCAACACTAATCTGACTTCTGTATCTCTATGCCACTCAGGCAAATGGCATTCCAAGGGCTCTCTGAACTCAGAAACTGGGCGCGTGCATTCAATTCTATCTCCAAAGTCAATCTGTAGCAGAAAATGAGAGCAAAGATCGTTCACAACCTGTTCAAAAGGAGGTCAAAACATCTGCCTAGAAACAAATTTCCAAGACAGCAGCCTAATCAGAGAAGCCTTTGAACAAAAACCATGTATTTGATATCCTCAAAGAAGGGATACGATGTAAAGCATTTGGGTTTTTTTTTTAATTATTTTTTAACAAGGTGCAGGAAAGTTGGGGAGCTAAAGCTATCTGTCTATATCCATATTAAATAAATGACATCAACATCCACAAACAATAATAACCTATAATTAAACAGAGTCAACATAAGAGAGACAGAAGAAGAATAGGCCCAAAACAAATACATTAAAATGGCTAAATATTTACACGGCGAGTGAGGATGGGCAATGCCCTTCCATGCCAATGCCCTTGGACTGGAGATCTTTGATCGTGGCCGCTAACGAGCCAATCCCACCATGTGCCACAGGCCCATAAAACGATGTCCCAGCCGAGGGCAGATCACACGCAAGACACGAGCCCTGGAGCCAGATGACAGGCTTTCAGTCTCCAGTATCCACTCTGGTGGCCCGGGAATGGCCACTGGGAGCTCTGTCCGAAGAGGACGTGTGAGGCTGTGTCGGGCCCTGAGTTGCTGGAGGGGACAGAGAGGGACACGGGCGGCTAACCGGGGCTGCACGAGAGCACTATCCTGTCATTTTTTCCTCCCTCATCTTCATTTGCCTGTCTGGGTCACCTCTCAGCTGACGTCATTACCAAGAGCAGTGACAACACTCGATGTGTGCGTGGTGCTCTATACTTTTCAGAGGATGCTCACAGAGGGGGCTTAGCCGATCCTCACTGCCTCACGAGGGAACGGCTCTCGTGTGTTAGGAGGGTGGGCTCTGGGCCCGGACCTCCTGGGTTTCTGCCTCAGCTCCACCACCACCCAGCTGTAGAATTCCGGGTAGATGACAATCATTCCGTGCCTCACTTTCTTCAACTGCGTAATGAGAGAACGATTATGCCGGTTGTGAGGATAAATGAGTTGACACAGAAAAGCACTCAAGACAGGGCCTAATACTAGCAGATGCCCAACAGCTATCCGCTTTTTATCTATTATTCTACCCACTTCCATTTTTTTCCAGTGGGAACACTGAAGCTGGTGACACTCCCCTGGTTCGCTCACTCGCTCTCATCCCCATGCCAAAGCTGAAATGTCATCCTTCGCTCTTCCTCCACCTTCCATCTTGCAGGACCACTTCAAATCCCACCTCCTCCATGAAGCCTTTCCTCACCATGCCAGCTGCAACTGACTCACCTCTCAGTTCCTAATGCTCCCACTTGACAACCGGTCCCAAGGAATTTAGTGCGAGGATTTTTTTCTCTGTGTCATGGATGTGCTGGCTCTACCACGTAAAAGCTCCTTGACGTGAACACTCACGGCCTCCTGGATATTTGTGGATTAGTTTCCGCAGAGCACGGCATTTGCTGAGATCGGACGGACCAAGGGCCGTGTGATGCAGTGCAAAATCACATGTAAAGGAAAACCGTGCAAGATGTTTAAGACTTAGACAAACTTTCAGTAGCAAGAAGAAACCAGTCCACTGTCAGAATGCTGTTTGGTGGTGCTGGAAACACTGAGTCTTCCATGCGGGCAGGAACCACGCTCCGGCAGGTATGGCCAAAGAAAAGACACAGACTCCTGCATTCTATTTCTGTCTTGGCCGCTAACCTCTGTGCTAAGATTTTCACTTCTGCTAACATGTTTCAGAAGAAAGGCTGCCACATGAGAGCAGAATGAGGATGGGCAGTTAGCTGGTTAGATGTGGCGGGGCCGCAAACGGCACTAGGATTTTGAGGAGGAGCTCGCAGCCGAGACGAATCCCACGTGGGCCTTTATCTGTCCCGCTCCACTTCAACTCCCAGGGGATGGCCCCGGGTAGCTGCCCTCCTTAAATATAAATACCCTAAAGGGACTGTCTTCACTTTACTTAGGATCCGCATGAGCGATTCAAAAAGTTTGTTCTTGTTTTCTGACTTGAAATGACGTTTGTGAGCATTTTCTGACTGGTTACACCATACGCTGGTGGTGCTAAATAAGAAAAAAAAAAAAATCAATCGATTCTTCGTGTGTTTGGTAATTGATTCATGAGGTGTATCCATGCCGGTGTTTGTGGCGGAGGCCCTGGTCTGTCTATGGTGGACACAGGGCTGGGACGCAGCAGGTAGGGGCGGAGCTTTGTTCTTGGTCCTTGATGTCACCCAGCCGAGAGGCCGGGCCTGGAAGGCCTGGTAGCCCAGGCAGGTTTGTGGCCATGCTGGCAATGATTTAAGGGGCATGATGAGCCTTATTGAAAACAAGAAACATGGGAGCCGTGGGTGGTGCATTTCCATTTCCACATATCTGAAGTCCCAGTGAATTCAGAATCCTGGAGCTGTGGGCCAGTCTTGTGGAAGATTTTCTGCTCAGATCGAGGCCTAGAAAGGGATCCCAGCTGAAAGTGAACAGCCAGCTGCTTTGGAATGGGAGGACAAGGAAGCTCTTCTTTGGTTATTTACAACACAGTATTCGGGCTCATGGACTCCTCCTGCCCTCCCCAGGACCACACTGAAATGACTAAATCTGCCTGTTACTCCAGTGAATCCAGTCAAATAAATAAGTCAATTCTCTTTAAGTTTGTGGTCTCAACTCCTTGTTGGTTTATTGCAAAATTAAAGGGCACACAGAGTAGAACCATCAATCAGTAACCAGCAGAGGAATAAGCTCTTTGTGGAATGTACTGAGAAGCAGGAAAGAAGAAGGGGAAAAAAATGAAAAGAAACCTCATGAAATGGTCATTTGTTAGGAGAACAGAGGGGGGAAATCCACATTTCACATGCAGCATCATTTAGGAAAAGTCTTATTAAAGGTTTCCTATCTCGCCAGGACAGCAAGCACAGGAATGCAAACAAAAATCCCTCAAAATGATCTGCCATTTATTAGTGTTGGTTTCTTGTGGCCTTTGCTGTGTTCTGTAGACACAGCCAGAGATCATGGGGCAAGGGGCCGGGACAGTGACTCAGCAGGCTCAGGACTAGGGCGAGGAGATGAGATGCCACTTCTGTTTATACAAGGCAAACATAACTGGCCCCCTCCATTCTTCATCCCAACTCGATGGTCCCTTAGCACCCTGCTATTAAAGCACCTCCTTGAGGTGCCTGGGTGGCTCAGTTGGTTAGGCAGCTGCCTTTGGCTCAGGTCATAATCCTGGGGTCCTAGGGATTGAGCCCCATGTCGGGCTCCCTGCTCAGTGGGGAGTCTGCTTCTCCCTTTCTCTGCCCCTGTGCCTGCTTGTGCTCTCTCTTTCTCTCTCTCAAATACATAAATAAAATCTTAAAAAAAAAAAAAAAAGCACCTTCTTAGTACTGTGCCTTATTTGGAGTGTATAATAAATGTGATTCGATGAGGGTAAAAACTGAAGAGTAAAATATAGTCTAGAGGAAAAAAACTCATTGAGTGCCCTCTGGGTGCTAAACAGTATGCTTAATGCCTTCTTTACATAACTTGTTTTAATCCTCACTGCAGCCCTACGTGGTAGGTAACATTACTCCTCCACCCTGAGGATAAATGTATTCTGTAACTGCCATAGCTTGCAGCAAGGAGCCACATCTATGTGACTCCAAAATCGCTTCTTTCTGCCGGATTCACCATGCTCAGGCACGGCACCAGGAAAACTACTGTGGATTTTCAATCCTTCTGGAAGAAATGAAATAGGTAGAATTGGAAATAGCAGAATGGAAACTCACCAGTCCTATGTCTACCTTGCACATTTTCTACTTCAAATAACTTCCTTCTCTGGACAACTGATATTCTTTTTGTCCCCCACTTTTTTTTTTCTTATTAACATTATAATGTATCATTTGCTTCAGGGGTACAGGTCTGTGAATCATCAGTCTTGCACAGTTCACAGCGCTCCCCATAGCACATGCCCTCCCCGACGTCCATCACCCGGCCACCCCATCCTTCCCACCCCCCTCCACTCCAGCAACCCTCAGTTTGTTTCCTGAGATTGAGAGTCTCTTATGGTTTGTCTCCCTCTCTGTTGTCATCTTCTTTCATGTTTTCCTCTCTTCCTCTATGATCCTCTGCCTTATAGACAACTGATATTCTTGACCACTTCACAAGAGTGGAAAGCAAGGCTCCAAGAGGTGGAGGGAATTCCTCACACTGGTAAGCAGACAAGCCTTTAGACCACAACGTGGTTCTGATTCTCACCCATGGCAAGATGTATCTTTTGAAATAACTTGGTAATAGGGAAGAATTCTTTATGTTGCTTTAGAAAAAAAGGAGGAGTTATATACACACACACACACAAATACAGTATCTCATCTAAACCTCCTTATCATCTAGTGATAAGGTAGGTATTACAGCTCTTTCCACAGCAGAGAGGAAAAGTGAGTAGCCTAACGTTTACAGCATATATATGGATCCAAACCCAGGTCTACTGACTCCTATGCTCTTTACGCTCCTTGATCCTGAAGAGGAGTGAACCTCCCAGAGAGAGGGTTTCCTATCTTTCCTATCCAGAGTATTTAGAGGAGGACCCTAAACTCTGGGTTAGTGATAAAGGAATAGCTTTCAAGAGAAAGCTGGGTCTCAATGTCTTTCTGAAACAAGGAGCTGCCTGTGAACTTGGGAGGCCCAATGCAATGGGATCTTGGTTTTATTCCCTCCTCCTACAGCAGTGACTATCCATAGTGCTAGAGCCTTTATGCTCTTTTCGAAGGTGGTCCTCTGTTACTAATGTGAGGCTCATTTAAGTGCTGGTTACAGTTTATTAGAAGTGGCCCAATTCATTAATTCAGCAAGGGAGTTCCTAAGAGAGGACAGTGGAAGCAAGAAGTGAAAGAAAGCTACATCTGGGACTAGGTAGCTTTGGGGCAAGATTGCAAGGAGTTAAAGAGAAAAGTGTATTTTTATGCCTTCCCTCCCCAACCCCACCATCTTCTTTCTACTGTGAACCACGTGGGCTTTGTACACTCATCCTTCACAACACAGCTAGACTGGAACCCTTTCCCATATGTCCCTTCCCCAGCCAGCACCACCTTGCAGGGCTTTGAAAGCCCAAGACCCCATCCCTGTACTATGCGCTACTCCTCCCAAGTCCACACAGTCTTTTCTCCTCTTCTCTCTTTCTAATGAGCTAAATCTTAAATTAAGTCTTAAGTGACGTTTGCTATAGCTCTTTACCCTAGCGGGGAGGGCGCCCAGTGACATACCAGTTGCTCTAAAGCAGTGACTCTGAAGTAACTGAGGGGAGTGTTGAATCTAGTCCTCTGACTCCAAATTCCATGTTAATTCCTCTACACATTCTTTTCCTCCTTTTTCTGAGATAGAATATCTATCTAGCTCTACATCTGACCGGCGGAGTCCCCTATAGATATTGAAGCAAAGCTCAAGTATCAACTGAATATCTGACAAAGTAAAGCCACTCAAGTAATTTTATTTAATTACTACAATGTGAAGTGATAAAATATTTGTTAAATACTAAGTAGGTCAAAACGAAACAAAGATAAGACTGCTATTTTTCTGTTAGAAGGGAGGGGTAGTATGAGCGTTACTATAGAAACTATAATGAAAGGGAGCAAATGATCCTTGCCAAGCGAGGGTGAAGAGAGAGAGCCCCTGGAGTCCAGAAGATGGGAAGAGATGGCTTCTCACTAGGGGACTCAGAGAAAGTGTCATTTGATCTGGGCTTTCAAAGAAGGGTACAATTTTGTCATTGAGAAGGTTTTTATAAATGGCGGAAGAAGCCCCAGTATTGTAAGAATTTGAACTACAGAGTATTTTAGAGAAGGACCCTAAACTCTGGAATACTGGCAGGCACTAAAAAGGTAACCAATCTGTATCAGAAAAGACCAGGCATTTATACCAGGAATTCATTTGAATCCAAAGAGATCTTTGAAAAGCATGGAAAAAGCCTCCCCCAGCCAAGAGACATTAGAGGAACCAATCTTGCAGGAAGGAGATGTAAGGTGCCTTCATAGTTTCATTCTGCCACTGAAGTTGGCTCCTACAGGGCAAGTTCTCACAGTAAAATAACAATACTGATAATATGGCAATTGAGAACATCTCAAGTGTTGTGTGCATGGGTGTGTGTTTCAAATTGTATGTAGAAGTTAAATTCTGCTAAAACACATCAAGGGTACCAGTCCCCATGCAGAGGAAAGGAAAAGCCTTAATCGTATGCAACAGGGTTTAGGAAAAATCTTTATGAAAGACCTCTCAGAAACTAGGGGAGTAAAAACTAAAATACAATGGCAACCAAAAAGTTCTCAAATGACTGTGTGTCCTGTGTGTGTTCAGGTAACTTCCCTCCAATCCCCTCACAAGCAGAAGAGATTCCAACAGACTGCAGAGCTTCCCTGCCCTGGAGAAAGGAGGCATTAGAAACTAAAGCAGAGGGCGCCTGGGTGGCTCAGTGGGTTAAAGCGTCTGCCTTCGGCTCAGGTCATGATCTCAGGGTCCTGGGATCGAGCCCTGAATCGGGCTCTCTGCTCAGCAGGGAGCCTGCTTCACTCTCTCTCTCTCTCTCTGCTGCCTCTCTGCCTACTTGTGGTCTCTCTCTCTCTCTCTGTCAAATAAATAAATAAATAAAATCTTAAAAAAAAAAAAAGAAACTAAAGCAGAGTCTTCTTAAAAATCTATTTTTTTCCTGCCAGTTACTTTTCAACATGACTGACAAGAAAGCTTTCCACTCTTCTGTTTATGTTTTCTAAGCCAACAGCAAAGACCAACTAGAGATTCAAATAAAAACATTAATCAACACAACATAGCAAATTCAGGTAAATTTCTTCCAGGTAAATTCAGTCAGTTATCTGGTAGGACTTGGAGTTGAACTACAGTCAAACTAGGGAATCAGCACTTACTGGTTCAGAACTGAATGACACAATGAAAGGACAGAATATGTGCCCCATTACATGATGGATCTAGGTAATGTTCGTCAATGGATTAAGTGAAAAGTCAATAGGGAACTTGGCAATGGAATGATTGGCTGCCATCATCTGAACCCACTGTTCAATTTAATCACCCTTAAAGGTGGCACTACAAGACATTATTGTCTTATGGCATGATAAAATAGGAAGTAAACAGCACCACCTATAGAATATTTTTGCTTAAGAAGATATGAACAGACATTTCTGCAAAGAGGA
>CM053609.1:93591802-93688811 GCA_028646535.1 Procyon lotor | reverse complement strand
AGCCAGTCTGGAAAACAGTATGGAGTTTCCTCAAAAAGTTGAAAATTGAGCTACCCTATGACCCAGCAATCGCACTACTGGGTATTTACCCTAAAGATACAAATGTAGTGATCCGAAGGGGCACATGCACCCAAATGTTTATAGCAGTAATGCCCACAATAGCCAAACTATGGAAAGAACCTAGATGTCCATCAATAGATGAATGGATAAAGACGTTGTGGTATGTATATACAATGGAATACTATGCAGCCATTAAGAGAAACAAAATATGGTCATTTGCAGTGACATGGATGGAACTGGAGGGTATTATGCTAAGCGAAATAAGTCAGTTAGAGAAAGATAATTATATGATTTCTCTGTTATGAAGAATCTGAGAGGCAAGGCAGGGGGTTGTGGGGGTGTAGGGGAAAGAAATGAAACAAGATGGGATAGGGAAGGAGACAAACCATAAGAGACTCCTAAACTCACCAAATGAACTAAGGGTGGCTGGGAGGTGGGGGGTAGGGATAGGGTGGCTGGCTTATGGGCACTGGGGAGGGTATGTGCTATGGTAAGTGCTGTGAAATGTGTAAGTCTGATGATTCACAGACATGTACCCTGGGGTAAGTAATACAGTATATGTTAATAAAAAAATTAATTAATTTTTTAAAAAAGAATATTTGCTTAAAAAATCTAAATCCTAATCTAATAGGATATAGAAGAACAAATTAAACAACACTGTGAGGAAACCATTCACCAAATCTAGAATGTGAAGTATTCTACATCCAATTTTTCCAACAAATCAAGAGGGGTGGGGATGTGCTATTACAGAATAAAAAAAAAAGGAATATAATAACCAAATACAATTTGTGGACCTTAGGTCCTTATTTAAATTAACCAACTATAAAAGGACATCTTTAAAACAATTAGAGAAATTTGAATGAAGGCTAGGTGTTGGATGATATCAATGACCTGTTACTTCTGCTGGGTGTAGTGAAGGTATAGCAGTTATGGCTTCAAATGCCCTTATTAATTTCAAGATGGAGAACAGCTGGAGAAATATGTTCCAAAGAGAAATTTAAAAATACAAGGAAGGAAAAAAAGGAGGAGAGAGAGGGAGGGAAGGATGAAAGAAAGAGGAAGGAAGGAAGGAAGGAAGGAAGGAAGGAAGGAAGGAAGGAAGGAAGGAAGGAAGGGAGGGAGGGAGGGAGGGAGAGCGGAAGGAAAGGAAGGGCGGAAGGGAGGGAGGGAGAGGGAAAAAGAAAGAGAAAGAGAGGGAGAGAGAAAGGAACAAAGAAGGAAGGAAGGAAGGAAGGAAGGAAGGAAGGAAGGAAGGAAGGAAGGAAGGGCGGAAAGAAAGGAAGGGCGGAAGGGAGGGAGGGAGGGAGAGGGAAAAAGAAAGAGAAAGAGAGGGAGAGAGAAAGGAACAAAGAAGGAAGGAAGGAAGGAAGGAAATATAATCATAGTAAATTTAGTAGCTCTCTGTGAGTACTTACATTGGCACAATAACATAAGTGCTAAATACGGTTTTAACTAAATGTCTAGACCACACTGGAAAGAAGCGAAGAGTGAAACTGACAGGGGAATGGTGACTCGGTGGTCATCTTTCATAGATTCATCTTCAATGGAAACATCAAGAAATAGCAATTCAAGCATATCATTTAGAAATAGGGAGCTAACTAGCAGAATCAACAACTCAATGGTTTGAAAGTGGCTCCTCCAAGCGGGTAAGAATCAAAGGGGAGAAGCAGACTTGGGGCTGGGAAAAGCTGCTTTTCGATTTAAGTATTATATGATTACTAGATTTATAAAACAATATCCATGTTTTACTTTGATGAAAAATAAAACTTAAAGAAAATGCACCAGAAGTACGTGAGGAGGAAGTCAGTCAGCCAAAAAAATTAATGGAAAGGATAGCCAGAGAGGCAAATGATGGCAATGCAGATCTGAACCCCAGCTAGGGCTGTCAGGGGCCCTGTGGGACGCAGGTGAGTGCGCGGATCGCCTGGCAGGTAGATCTGGGCTGTGGAGACAGATGCAGCAGGCCACCCACCAGGAACATCTGAATCATGGAGCTCCCTTCTTGTCAACTTCCTACTTAAACAAGTAACCTTCCAATAACTCGATCTCACATTTAACTTGCTTTGAAGGAGAAATGTGCTAGTTAGACCAGCGTGCCTGTCCAATGCAAAGAACAGCTGTCTTTTTCACTGTAAAATTAACAATCTGGCATTCTGCTTTTATAGCTCAGTCTGACCTGAGAGCTTTGGGACCATAAACAGGGCCAGGTCCACCTGCGTGTGATGAGCTCTGGGTCAAAATTTGGGCCGAGGCCAGATAACCAGGTAAAACCCATCTTGTGAGACCTACCTGATTGGGCTAGCAGCTTCCTCTCTGAGGGTTGCCCTGACTTCAGGGTCTTCCCCCACATTGCCCTGAGCACCATCATAACAACCCCGTTGATGCCTATCATTTCCCTACGTTACACTGAATAACTGAGAGGCAACTACATTTGATCACTTCTCGGAAGACACTGTGGACATCTGTGGCTCTTTTCAAGCAAAGATATGCTTTGCCACGTGCTTTCAGGACCCCACGGGACACTACGGGCAGAAGCTGAAGTTTCTGGGCTTTCAAAATATAGAAAGTATTGATAAACTTAAAATATAGTACCAGATTACTTCAATTTTTTAGTAAATGACATAATAATGAATATTACTGAGTGCTTTTAAAGTACTCTTTACATGTAATGGCTCATTCAATCACAAAACCCTATCGTGTAGGACCATTCCATTTTTTCTGTCTGTCATCTGTCTGTCTGTCTGTCTATGAAGAAAGCACAGTGAAGTTGTCTAATTTGGCCAGGGTCACACAGCAAGACAGAAAACGGATGCACGCCTGGGCTGTACAGTGAGGGGGTCTGGTTGAGGTGAATGAAGTATCTTGCTGAGACTCACACAGCGAATGAGCAGAGATGGGAAGAGGCATCTCTTCTTACAGAAAGAAGTGGAAGCCAATCGAACCCCCGAGATATCACCATCTCCCCGAACCTATATCATTGTCTCTGAACAAGTAGCCAACACCCAAGTTATATAAAGTCTCCCCAATGATCACTTGGTGGGGCAGAGCCCCTGTGGCCACTCAGTCCTCCAAAACTCAAAAATAATCCCTGAAATCATAATGGAACTGTCTCATTAAAGAACAAAGAAAGGAATATGGCACATAAAAATTGTTCACCATTCCATTTTCAATTTGAAACAAAAAAAACTCACAGAGATGGCAGCTATTCGTTTTACTTCCCCTGGAGAAGACAGAATTGGAGGAAAACAGTGACATTAATTTAGGAGGCTCCCAGAGTCCTAGTATTATTCTCTTCTCAAACCTACCCTTTATTGAGCAGTTACTCTGTATGAGCAACGAGGCTAACTTCAAACATTATCATCACTGTTCTCACAAGAGCTCAAGGTAATGGATCCCTTACTGTGAGTTGGTCGGTCTGGTAAACTCTGCACGTGGATCTCTTTAATCCTGACCACTGTCCCAATCGTCAGGCCATAGTATTATATCCATTTTACAGGTAAAGAAAGTGAGCTCACAGAGTTTATAAACATTGCAAAAGGTCATGGGAGAGCCAGAACTTGAAGCTAAAACCCAGATCCCAAATCCACTGGAATGCAAAGCCTTGCTTCTTAGCCACCATGCCATACTCTCTCTCTCTCTCTCTCTTTTTTTTTTTTTAAAGATTTTTATTTATTTGACAGAGAGAGAGATCACACGTAGGCAGAGAGGCAGGCAGAGAGAGAGGAGGAAGCAGGCTCCCTGCCGAGCAGAGAGCCCGATATGGGCTTCGATCCCAGGACCCTGAGATCATGACATGAGCCGAAGGCAGAGGCTTTAACCCACTGAGCCACCCAGGCGCCCCCATACTATCTCTTTTGATTTTTACAACACACCTTCAAGGCCAGTGCTATAATCTCTATTTTACAAATGAGAAAACTGAGGCTCAGAGAGGTTAGATCACTTTCTGAAGACACATAGCTGCTAAGTGGCAAAGCTGGGATTCAAATCCGGGATCCTGTGACTCCAGAGCCCAAGCTCTTTATCACTACACGGTATCAGCTCCCCTTTCTCTGAGACAGTGGCTCATTCATCCCAGGCATATTTACCAAGGGCTTAACTACACCAGGCATTATTCTAGGCACTTGGGCATCCTATGTGGACAAAAGAGTAGGAAATCCTTGCCCCGTGGAGTCTGTATTCCACCAATGGGAGGCAGACAATGAATACGAGAAGTGCTTAGCTACACAGTGTGTCAAAAAGTGACTATTTCTAGGGGAAACAAATTAGAGTAAAAGGATTTGGTATAATGTGCGAGAACAGGTTGCAATTTTCAACAGAGTGGGCAAGAGGGACCTTATGGAAAGGAGAAATATGAATACACACTTGAAGCTAAGGGCAGCAGGGGCACCAGGGTGGCTCAGTCGTTAAGTGTCTGCCTTCAGCCCAGGTCATGATCCCAGAGTCCTGGGATCGAGCCCCGCGTCGGGCTCTCTGCTCAGCGGGGAGCCTGCTTCTCCCGCTACCATTCCCTCTGCTTGTGTTCCCTCTCTCACTGTGTTTCTCTCTGTCAAATAAATAAAATCTTTAAAAAAAAAAAAAATGAAGCTAAGGGCAGCAGGCATGTGGCTGTCAGTCTAGATCTCCTCCCAAGAAATCTTTAAAGAGAAATCCTCTAACCTCTTAATATCCTATCCCATGTGGAAATACCAAGGAAGCAGGAAAGCTAAAAAGCCAAAGGCCTTTGCTTGCCCAAACTGCATACTGCAAGGTGATAAGAAAATATGCACATGGCCCACCTACCATTACAGATGGAAACAGTTAAGGGTGGGTGGCTGGCCTAGGCAAGGGCGAGAAAAGTGCTACATATTTTACTTATCAAGAATTGGGTCCCAAGGTACACAGTCTTTTCCAGCAGTCCAGCTCTCGATCCACAGATGTTAACATTATACAACTATCCCCATAAAATGGCTCCGCGTGACAGAGACTGGCTGAACCCCTGTAACCCAAAACATGCTATCTCTAGAAAAACCAACAAGGCGAGCTATGTTACACTCTCCATGAGCACAGAAGGCCCAGGCCATTCCCCTGCGAGAGCTCGTCACGCTGCAAGGGTCATTCAAGAGTTCAGCCTGTGACTGTGGGAAGTTACAGAGATAATCTCTCAAAATCCAAATAAAAATAGAATTCCTCTCTTAGGAAAATCCTGAGAACTCATCCTTCTAGTCCAGACTTTCTGATAAGAAAGAGCTAAAGCTAGGCACTCAACTTTGGTACTTGGCCTCCTCTATAAATGGTCCCTGGGTGAACCATCTTCCTCTTCCTCTTTCCAGGCACATTTCTCTGGCCATATCAGAAGATTCAGCAATCTATATATCTTACAGGGCCTCTCTCATATTGGGCTAGGTCACAGGGCATCTCAGAAATAAAGGAACTAAAGCAGCAGTTCAGTAATGGAAATTAGGGTTGAAAAGTGTTATCAGAGTTAATGTTAGTAAAGTATTAAAAGATTATTTGAAATTTCTTTGTGGTTTCGATTTACTTAATGACCAATAGAGAGTGGTTCTGTGATAGCTGTTTCCAATTGTGCGAGGCCAGAAGCTTCAGATCAAGTGAATAGGGATGCCCGAGGCTCTTGGGCAAGGCCTGTGGTCCAGCATTAGACCCCCCTGCTTTCCCTGATGCAGGTTCTGCACAATAAACAAAGAGAAACAGAGAGAGAAAGAGAGAGAAGGAAAAGCCCGGAGAGGTAAATAATGAGAGATTCCATCCCTCACCTGGTCTACAAGTTATATATTTGTTGAGCAGACACTGGGTGAGAGGCACTGTTCTAAGTTCTGGAATAACAAAGAACAGGACTAGTAGCACCCGGGTGCCTTAAGAACGGAGTGTACACACTAGCCAGAGTCCAGCAATATACAAGGAGACCAGGAGATGGGCCAATTTCAGATATGGTGAGTGACATGAAGAAATAAAGTAGCATGCGGGGGGCTACCGATAGGACCGTCAGGGAAGTCCTGTCTGAGAGACGACCTCTGGGCTGAGATCTGAGCCACAGCTCTGGGGTGCCACAGAGTTCAGGGCACAGACTGAGGCAGACGAGTCAAGCATTAAGGTTCTGAGGCAGAAACAAGCTTTCGGTGCTCTAAGGACCCAAAGAAGACCAGCCAGGCCGGAGGCTAGTGAGTGAGGAGAGGGGCCAGGGAGGTGGGCCAGGCTGAGTCAGGCAGCGACTGGGAGGCCCCGCACAGAGGCTTCAGGTTTGGCTCTAAGCGTAGTGGGAGGACCCTGGCAGGTTTCAAACAGGAGACTGATGTGATCTGGTTTGTTTCCAAATCTGCTTATTCTGAGGAATTAAAACTCCAATACTTAATCCTCCTTGTGAAGGTACAGATTTTGTGTTCTGTGAAACCCACTTAAAATACTCATGAGGATTCAATTCCTCTTGGCCAAAGAAAGGGATGAAGAAAGAAGGGGAGAAAAACAGAGGGAAGGGGAGAGAGAGAAAGAGAGAGAAAGGGAAGGAGAGACAGAGAAAGAGAGAGAAATAGGAAGGAAGAGAGGGAAAAGAGAGCGAGCGAGGAAGGAAGGGAGGGAAGGAAGGAATGTCCACTGAGGCTCTACTTCTTCAGGCTGCTGAGAGCTGGGAGCAGGGTTGACACTGAAACATAAGGCCCCAGAAAGACAGCACAGTAGAGACGACCCACTAAGGGCTTAGGCTGGAGCCAGGGAGTGTGTTCACTGCCACATTTTCTGGGTGACCTGAGACTTAAAGGAAGAAGGTATATGATCACAACACACCAGCTGAATCTTAACAGTGGCAACGGTGCAGAAGAAAAGTATTTCTAGCTGGAAACACTTTCAAATAGAATTCCAGTTCACCCGAGGCAGGATGTGGTCCCACTGTGTCCGTCAGCAAGTACTTATTACATCTCTACCAAATGCAGTGTAGGAACAGAAAAAGATGACAAAGCGAATATCGGGTAAATTACAGATGCAGTGTGCCTTTGAGGACTTGAGAGTCTCAGAGGGAAGCTGGGAGAGAAGGGGAAATTCTCGGCAGTGGTAGTCAGAGCTGTCTTCACATAGATGTGCGTATTCAGAGGTAAAGTTCAAACCCAGGTCTTTGGATTCCGGGTTCATCGCTGTCTCAGGTGAAGGGACTCACAAAGCCCGTGCTTTATGATTCGAACTGTAATGGGATGTGATCAGACATTCCGCCAGCTACTAACCCCAAGAAGACAAAGCTTATCCATAAACAGCCACTTGGCTGAATCCACCTCAGCAAATTGTATCTCTTCCAACCCACCATCAGTTTCGCTTCCCCATGGGGAAGCTACAAAATGTACACGGGAGGAAGTGAGAGTAACCAGCTGGTGATCGTTTGTCTTTTTTGAAAATGCGCAATCTACACATGACTTGTATGCATACACCGAGACAAATGGCAGCTTGGATGTGTGTGTGTGCACATGTGTATGTACATCTATACGTTCTATAGCTCATCCAGGAAAAATAAGCATGACCTGAATATGGCAGGTGTGTCTACCGAGTATCTAAAGTGGTCCCTCCTAGAGGGAAGATAAAATTGGCCTGTTTTTTCTGACTATCAGGAACGCCATTCTCTTCTTGCTGCCCGGGAGAGAAATGCTAGCTCCATCAGAGGATTTGTTTTATACATTAGTCTCCAGCCACCACTCAAACAACTTTCAATAAACACGGTATTTAGTTCACTTGTTTAAGACAACAGTGATTTATAACAGTAGCTGGTATACCGCGTGAAAGTCTCTGGCATATCCTATGACATCTGAAAAGTTCAGTTTTTATCTGTGTAAAATGGGAACCGTAAGACTCAAGTGGCTCTGAGTCAAGGCGGAAGGAGCTTCAGCACGGAATCGACTGTGCGAGGTATTACGGTAAAGCCCTGTGCACGTCTTTTCATTATATTCATGCCCAAAGTGATACACATGATTAACCTGATGTTAACTCAGCACTATCAGCTGGAGAGACATGAGGCTTACTGGTAGGCCCATGAGCCAACCATGCCAACAAGAACTTCCTCTACAACCATGGGAGAACTTTCCTTCAGGAGCTCTCTGGGCACCAAGGAAGCTCTGGCACAAAACTCTCTCCTCGAAATGGCTCACATCTATAAGTGCTTTCTTTTGATCAACATTAATATTTGCTAAATGACCCATCAAGTCCTAAACACCTACTTTTCAGCTATTATCTCTTTGGACTTTTATAGCAACCTTCTGAGGTACATAGAAAAGTCACTATTGTCCTCATCAATATGATAAAACCGAGGCTCAGAGAAGTTACTGGAATTGCACTTTATAAAGGACGTAGGATTCTAATCCCAAATTTTGATGATGTCCAAGTATCATTATTTCTGTTAATCAGTAAGTTAAAATTAAACTTTAGCAAAACCATAGCAAATCAGAAAGCAAATCAGTGTTCGCCTGGGGCTGGGGAAAGGGAAGGGATTGATTGTAAGAGAACACTCAGGAAATTTGGGGGGTGATGGAAATATGGTTATTAGGTACACCTATTTGCCAAAACTCATCAAACTATATACTTGATGTAAATTAAAATTTTTAAAATTTGATGTTAATGTGGCCTCCCAATTTCGTTTCACATAAACAAGAGAAATGATTGATTATTATAACTCCTTCTACTGCCTTTGTCCAGAAGATCCATCATTTCACTTGAAATCTTCTTGTGGTAAATATGTCCTCTGTCATCATCTCTTTGATGTTAAATGCAACGACATTAAGCTTTTTTTCATATAATACCATATGTATTTGCCTTATCTTGGTTGCTTGCATTGAGATATGTTTTTAATATTTGTGGTTGTCACAGTGTTTCTATTGTTAGGGTTACAGGTAGATTGTTCACATGGAGAGCTCAAAACTAAAAGAGTTAACATTTCTAAAGAGGAAAAAAATGTAATGTACTTCCTGAAAGCACAATATTCTCTCCCTTTTCCAATTTCCCTTTTGCCCAGCAGAAGAGCATACCAGGTCCATAGAGCAGTGAGGTAGACCAGCAAGTCTACTTTTCAGGGTGAGTCCCTAGTGAGGACTCAAGGCTTTGTTTTCCCACTTTGGAGCTGATACAGAATCCTGATTCTGTTTTCCTAGAAGATGAGACCTATATCTCTGTGGCTCTGCATAGTACAGAGAACTACATAAAAAATGGTTTGCTGATGCTTTTGATAAAATAACATTCACATCTTTTCACAACCCTTCACATAGTGCTTTCACATTTGTTACTGCACTTACGGTGACAATCTTGGACGTTGGTACTATTATTAATCCTCTTTCATAGAGGTATCAAAGTCACCATAAATATATGCACCTTGTCAAAGGACACTCAGCTTTTGGGTGGTAGAATCACAATTTTGTCTTATAGCCCGTCCTCTACTCATTCATACCACATTCCCTCTAATAATTCCACGTAGATCAAAACTCCATCCTCCTTCCAGAGAAGGAAGTATCTAGAGTCTATTTTCAAGAGTGCAAACACTGATCACTTTGCTTGGCAAGGACTTCCTTATAAGTAAGGAAAGAAAGAACAAACATGATGAGATCATCCATCTACCACCTATAAGCCCAAAATGTATACTTTATCCAATCTGATGGTCCTACATCTTACTAACTGTACATAACCAACTATATTTAAAATTCATATTTTCCCAGGGTGCTTGGGTGGCTCAGTCGGTTAAGTGTCTACCTTCAACTCAGGTCATGATCCCAGGGTCCTGGAATCGAGTCCCACATCAGTGGGGAGTTTGCTTCTCCCTCTGCCCCTCACCCTCCTCTTGTGTGCACGCTCTCTGTCTCTCACTCAAATAAATAAATAAATAAAATTTCAAAAAATAAATTAATTAAATAAAATTCGTATTTTCTCGAGCATAATATTTGTTCCTTAAAACCCCAGCCACCCACTCCCTCCTCTATGAGATCTTGTGTGATCTTTCAGAGCAAACTGTTTTCTTCCTTTGTGCTACTTGATTCACACCAATAAAATAGCATTTACTATCTTATATAACATAATCATTTTCATACCAGTATGTCCCACTGGTCTGGGAGTATCTTATAAACAAGGCCATTTGGGGCATGTGGCTGGGTAGAGCATGCGTAGAGCATGTGACTCTTGATCTTGGGTTGTGAATCCAAGCCCCATGATGGGTGCAGAGCTTAAATAAACAAACAAACAAATAAAATATTTCTAAAAATAAAACAAAACAAAAAACAAGGTCCATGTGTCATTCACCTTATTGCCATTGGCACAGCACCTGATACATAGCAGATCCCAAGGAAATTATGGCTGAAAACTCACTATGGAACCTAACAATTACATGTGACATTCCTAGCCATAAATAGTGATCAATTTTAAGAGACCAAGCTTTACTAAGGCCTAACCACTGTCCCAAAGACATAGAAATTCTGCTATTATAATCCTACCTCCAAATCTAGTTTAAGAATTCTATTTTAACCACTGAAGAAAATTATCACAGACCTCTAGATCATAAGGGCCCATTCACTCCAGACATCAGGGTAATAGGAAATCCTACCAGTTAAGTGAACCGGATATAGGAAAGATGCTGAAATCCAAGACTATCCCATTCATTCCAAGACATCTGGTCACTTGGCCAGTATTCCACCTAATCCACTTGACCTAGACTATCCCATTTATTTCCCACCAAACTTTGTGGTAAGCATTATATGCTAATGCAGAGGTACAGTTCAGAGAGATAAAGGTCTTCAGACACTATATTCCATGTTTTTCCCACTATACTATGCAGCCTCCATACACATACTTTCTATCTGAGATTAGTAATATCCAGACATGGCAGATGAGAAGTGGTAAAGGAGGTTAAAACACAATTTGAACCCCTCTCTCTCACTTCCTGCCATCCATTTTCCTCAGATCCTGAAAGCTTCTGGCATCTCATTCAGCACTCTGTAATCCCCCCAAACTAGATTCTACTAAACTCTTTTCTGATTGAACTAATTCCCAGCCTCAATCTCTTGCCTCATAACTATGTCAAGGCTCCATGAAAGTTCCAAAAATCAACTTGAATCCACTCTTCCTTTCTTCTCCTTTCTAGCCTCTAAAAGGTAAATATCCTATAATATCCTAAATATCCTCCTGCATCTCTGGCATTTCCTACAAATTGGTAAGTTTTCTGTTACCCCACAGTACTACTTACTGGCTCATCTAAAATGGTCTCAGGAATCCTTGACCATCCAAAATACTATCTACTCAGAAAACTTTCTCTTTTTTTCCACTCTGGTAAATTCTACAACTAAGCTTATAAACCTCTGATAATAGGACAGAAATCTGGTTCCATCCTGCCTATAAGTTATTCCCAGTCACAGAACTCCTAGAAAACTAAGAACTTTTAAGGCTTTCAGACTTCCCTGAAGATAGTCCCAAATGGACTAGGCATGTTGACCAATATGACAACCCTATCCCTACCAGAAGACAAAATAGTCAAAACAGTCCTACTAATTTAGAAGCCATACTCCTAGAGACAGACACGAGCCCTACCCTAAGCTACATACCCTAAGCTCTACCCATTGTTTTTAGTGAATTCAGTGAAGGGCAGGAGAGGTCATGAAATAGAGGGTACCTCTGCAGAGCCATCTCAAAGGTTTGCAAAATGGGACAAGCACTCACTCCTGTGTTTTGGAGGCTTTGGCTGTTGCCAGAAGAGAAGTATAAGTCAGTTAGAAGACAAGCACCCAGAAGGTGAAATTTACACACGAAGCAAATTCGCTGCTGATTTCTCTTTGCACATTGCTTTTTGGCAACCCTTTTCCCTACTATACCTTGTTTATGATTTTTGCGTTCTCCCTTCTGATGATCAAGCCTGCCATTAGTGCTCATTGAAACCAGATGTTTTCCACAAGAAAATGTCAGATGAGGGGAAGGGCTAGACCTGTTATGAAAGAACGTGGGCCTTACAACTTTCCTCCTCCAGAAGACTCTGCAGATTTGACTCAGGTTTCCGAATTGAAAGCCTGACACATTCTGTTTTGCTTACAGTAAAATGTAGTTTCGTGTGTTCAAATAAGAACTAGTGTCAGAAGAAAAAAAGCACTGTGAAATATACTAGTCTTTACTGTATATGTAACCGATACTAAATAAATCTACAAGGTAAAATTAGCATTAAGTATTCATAATGAATGTTAATATAAAATAAGATTGAAGTTCAAAACCCATACTTAAATTTGGCAGAAAATATGTCATTAACACCGCTGGGACTATCCGCCCTGTGAGTCCCCATTCAGTCCCAGCCCATCTACGTGGCTGTTTGTATCCTTGCTCCCTTTTCACTTCTTAGGTCTTCCCTGGCTTCTGTGAAACCAGAAATTCTTTTTGTAGAAGCTGGTTAGGTCTGGGTTTTTATCATTTGCAACAAAGAATCTTGACTGAAATGTCATGCTATGCATTAGAATTTTGTGTTCAAACTCCTGGGTTTGAAACGATCTGCAAACATCGGGGAAAGTGCCTGCAGATATCCTGTTCCCTTCTATCCTCACAGCACACCAGGGAGGTAGGAACCAGCTTCTCAGTGCTGATGAGAAAACCGAGGCTCAGCCACGAGCTCAAAAAACGAACAGCTGGCGGACTGGGGAGGATTCCACTCTGGCGGAGGAGCCTCAGAATTCCATCCGACTTGGTGATGGGGCAGGTGAATATAAATTGATATTTAAATACCAATTTAAATATAAATTTCAACTGTGCTTAGTAAAAAGCCTGAATGGTGTGCTTGGGTAGGTTGTTCCCTTTCTCCCTTACCAGATCTATAAGTTTTTTGCATCGGATTACACGGTCCCTGCGCTGGGGGTGGGACTGCGGTGGGAAGGGGGTAGGAGTGCTGCCCAGGGGCAGCTGGAGAGGGGGGCTGGCAGGTGCCTGCCAGTTTGACCTTAACTCTGCTCCACCCCTCAGTGTCTCAGGTCCCACTTCGGCCATCTCTGGCCCATCTAATACGGCCACAGCCACAGAATAAAAGGCAGAACTGGCTCCTACAACTGCTGACCGTTAATCCTCAAGCTTCCCTGGCTCTTTCCTGAGCTGCTGCTTTTCCCTCCTGCTCTGGCTACAATGTCCCAAACACATACCCACACAGGCAGCAGCGGCATTCACATGAACAAGGCACAAGCAAGCATTATTACACTGTGAGGGGACCCTAGGGAAAAGAGCAGGGGTTACTCCCCTTGGCTAGGATGGCCAGAGGCCTGCACTCACTAGAGGAAAACTTCTCACCCAGAAACTATCCATCAGCCCCCTTTCCTGCCTGACTTCGGAACCCCCCGGCCTTGGATTCCCTTGTTCCTCTCTCTTTTCTGTCAAATCTCACAAGTCCCTTCAGCCTCATCCTTTTTCCACACATAAAGCCCAATACCAACCCTATCCCTGTTACTGGTGCTGGGGGTGCGAGTGAGTTTGGCTCTCAGTGATGCCCACTCCTGTGCTCTAGGATCATCCATGATTTAAAAAATATTTAATATAGAGGGTCACATCTTACATCAGGATTGCATTTTAAAGTTGGCGTGTAAGGCAAATTTACGTAGTCAAAATTACCCCGGAAAATCCCTTAAGCCTCCCAGTAAAAAATGTACGGTTCTGTAGTTACAAACTGCACAGTAATATGTGTACACAGTAATATGCATACATATAACTAAAATTACGAGGGCAAAATACAATTCTGCAGTATTTCTAATTATCAGCAAGAAAGTGCGTAGCTGAACTTGAATAAATTCGGCGGGATGCGGAGGCTACTCCTCCGCGTCTTTCCCCAACCCCCACAGGCTCTCCGCACACGTCTAAGTAGGCTTAAGGGCTCCATTTACATGAAAAGACAGACAGCTCCGGGAACCTTTGAGGCCTTCTCTTAAGATACACAATCACCACAAAGGAAAAGGGAGAGCATTCTTTCACACAGATCTCTTTTCCTGTTTTTGCCTTGTGGCAGGAACAAAAGATTTCTGAAAGAGAAAGCGCGCAAGAAGTGCAAGCAATCACTGCTGTCCTGGGCTGTGAACGATGCCCAGTTTCAGGCTTTCTTTAGCTGTGACATCCTGGGGAAGCAGGAGTCCGCCCAACCGATTGGCCTAAGGTCTCTGAAGGATGCACCTGCCTTCTTAAGGTAATCAATTCTAAGGAACCAAGCAGAATTGAATTAGAAAGGCTCATCCTAGCTGAAGTCTGGGGTAAAACAAAGCTTATGTTTAAGCGCTTAAGGATTAATGGAAGATTAATAATTTTTGCAAATATGCTTATAGTCCCTTAAGAACTCATTCTCCAAGTTTATCTTGAAACATGGTATCAGTGATCATTTATGTTAGTGGTAGAATGTTCTCATAAATGTGAGAAAACCAGCTTCTGTCACTAGCCCCGCTGTCTTCCTCTCCTGTTCATTTCCCCCCTCCCCACATATAAACACACAAAAATGTCTCAGTCACACTGGCCACCTTTTTGTTGAATTCTCCAAGCTTGCTCCTACCCCAGGACCTTGGCATCAACTATTTCCATCTATCTTGAATGTTTTCCTCAGTTCTCCCCCTGACCGAATCCTTCTCATCATTTAAGTCTCAGCTCAATTGTCTGCTCAGAGAGGCCTTCTCTAACTACCCATTTTATGGCAGCCTGTCTTTCCACCACTGCTCACCATCTCCCTGTTGTCACCTGCCTTGGTTTTATTTCCCTCATCATGTCTATCACTATCTAAAAACACTTCAAATATTGGGTTTGTTTGTTTGTTTGTTTGTTTTGTTTGCTTTTGTCTGAGTCCCTCCACTAGAATGTGAGCTCCTTGAGGACAGGATCTCTGTCTTGTTCACCACTTTCTCCTCAGTGTCTGGTTTGTGCCTGGCTCAGAGTAGGTGCGCAATAAATATCCAACAAGAGAATAAATCATTCTCAAGCTAAATAGCCATAAAGCTGTGGGCCATATAGCCTTAGCCCTCCTGCTTGGATCACAGTATCAGGCCCAGGCGCCACGCCTAACTCGTCCCTGCTACCTTATGCATGAGAGAGAAGTCAAGAAAGAAAATGAAGCTTTAAGAGGTCAACTTGCAAGCCTAAAGTTATAGAGAGCCAAAAATTATCACAGAATTGATGGTCTGAGGTTTCTCCATATACCATTTTCCCTCTCTGACTACTGAAAAAAGGAGAGAGATGTCAGAGATGCAGAACCATCACCCGTCAGGAATATTGGGTACATCACTGTCTGAGATCTCCAAGAGAACCAAGTTCCCAAGCCATTAATGAAAACATAGGCTCCTACTAACTGGCCCAAACAGATTCAGTAAGAACAGAGGGTTCTAATCTAGGATATTATGGGGAAGTCAAGCATGGTTATGACATAACCAGTAGACCCATGATGCTTTCTCACTTCACTAAAAGAGTATACCCACCTCCTTTTACAGTATCTGTTGAAATCAATTCAACAGAACTTACTGAGTGCATTGCCGACTAGACACTATGCAGAGTGCTACAGAGGACACTGAGATGAGAAAAAGTCAGTGGGCTCAGTATCAACAACTTGATTGTGGGAGGCATAAGACAAACATAAATACCCAAGGCTAACAGAAGTACCAGAAGAGGCCCAGAGAGTGCTCACTTACTACTATAGTGAATAATCTACTCAGAAGGTAATATACAGAAGGCTGATGGATCCAATAATAAATTTATGTGTCCCTATAATCCGAGCTATGGAAGGCATTGGAAGAGCCAGCGAGAGAATCAAGGATGATGCATGATAGTAACAAACCATGATGAATAGGGGAACAAACAAATATTTCCCGAAGTATCTTCCAATGTGACAGACATCATCCTTTTTACCTCTACAAGGATTATTTAATTTTTATAATAACCATGTAAGGTAGAAATTCTATTTTTGTCCTTACGTTTACACATGAGAAGTGTGGAGCTCAGAGAGCTGTCATAAAGGATATGAAGGGGACACATCAGCATTGGGTCCAATCTTGATTCAGCATCCAGTGCTGAATTCCCCGTGACCATTTCTTTGATCAAGATGTCATATAACCCACTTGTGTGAGATAGAAAACCCACACATGAAATGATTTTCCAAATCCAACTTTTTTTGGTGATAATTACATAAGCTTCCAAAAATGATTCTCCAAGTCCAGCTTTTTTTGGTGATAATTACATAAGCTTCCAAATTAAAGACAAACAAACAAAAACATGGAAGTCAGGAAAGCTACAGATCCCAGAAGGCAATTTCTTCTCCAGATGGCACAGAAGTAATGGTACCAATTTTGAGCTATATGTTCTATTTTTCAGAAATTTTTGATACAAATATCCACTGGAAAATATCCAACTAGAAATTAAAAAAAAAAGACTAAAATAAATATAATCACTGGCTGCTTACTAAAATTTTCTAGGATGACTAAGAGAATTTAATTTTATAAAATGTGTTAGTTGCCAGCTTCTTTGAATTGACCTAAGCGCTAATGTAAAAAATACACTGGTGCCCTATGCACATATCTCCCACAGACCTTTGCTCATCCTCGGGTCTGCACTCCATCGTACTTGGAATCATATGAAAATAGGGTCATTTATAACCATATTGTCAGATAACAATTGGCATTGCATTCTGACCTTGTCCAATTCTCTAGTCCCTAAAATAAGGCAAGTGCCTTCTTGCTAAATCACATGTGATGAACCCAGCAAAGGTCTTTTAAACATTCTATCTGTGCTCTGAGTTTTTAAATCATCCTCCTTTTCTTTGCATTTTGTTCAGTGTTTTCAAATGAGAAAGAAAGCAGATAGGCTGGATGGAAGAAAGATTGAGTGAGGAGGGGCGCCTGGACGGCTCAGTGGATTAAAGCCTCTGCCTTCAGCTCAGGTCATGATCTCAGGGTCCTGGGATTGAGCCCCTCGTGGGGAAAAAAAAAATCTCTGCTCAGCAGGGAGCCTGCTTCCCCCCTCCACTTGCCTCTCTGCCTACTTATGATCTCTGTCAAATAAATAAATAAAATCTTTAAAAAAAAATTGAAGACCTACATCCACAACTTCCCTGCTTCCTCTAAATGTGATTTCCAACATTGAAAAATTCATTCACATGCATCTAAAAGTAACATTTAGGGGTGCTTGAGTGGCTCAATTGCTTAAGAATCTGCCTTTGGCTCAAGTCATGATCTCAGTCAAGGTCATGGGATTGAGCCTGGCCTCAGGCTCCCTGCTCAGTGGGGAGTTTACTTTTCCCTCTCCCTCTGCCCCCTCAAAATAAATTAAAAAAAAACTTTTAAAATAAATAAATAAAAGCAACATTTAGATTTCCTGGAGAAAATCAAGAATTTTAGTAGGGCATCATAATCATACAATTTCCAGGAGTAGCAGATATGAAAGAGAAGGAAAAATCCCAAACTGTGAAAGAATAACTTGTCTTCATTGATGACTTCTCAAGAAGATGCCCATTTTAGCACTCCCTCCCCCACTTTTTTTTTTTTGAAAAGAGATTCTTGTATAATTCAATTCATCTCATTCAACAAATATGTATAAGGCACCTTCTACGTAAGAGGCTCTGTTTTGGGAGTTGAGACTATAACAATGGCCTAAACAGAGTCCCTGTCCTTGTAGAGTTCACACTGCAGTAGGGGACCTTGTGCTGCTGTGTTGGCTGGAGGAAAGACAGAAGGCAGATGCAGTTGTAATCAAGAAGGAAATCCTAAAAAAAAAAAAAAAAAAAAAGAAGAAGAAGAAGAAGAAGGAAATCCTATCAGAAAGTGAGAGATCATGTAAACTCTTGGAGGCCATGGAGAGGATTTTGGATTATATTCTGAGAGAGATGGGAAGCCACTAGAGGGTTTCCAGCAGAGGAATGATAGGACATGATCAATAATTTAGAAAGATCACCCTTGCTGCTACACAGGGAATAGATTTAAGATGGCAAGCATAGAAACAGGAAAGCCATGGCTATTATAATTCCTTAGATCACTAATGATGGTGACTTGGGATAGAATGGTGGAGGGGATGAAACTATGGTATAAAAATTGACATTTCATTGGTCTGATTTCTTCCAGTTAGGTTTTGTATATTTTTTTCCATCTCTAATTGGAACCTCTTACCTCTGAGTGAACTCAGAGTCTAAATATGGGTCTAGGTATCAGTACTTTATTAAAAACAAATCCAAAATGCCTGAATAAGTAACAATAATGTTTTGTGTCCCTATATTAGACACTTTGATCTTGACCTGCCACAAGTATGTCTCCTATGGGGGACCACACCTATCTGTAGTCTCTTCTGCCAGGGTTGGTTCACCAGTGTTTCTCATTCTTTGGTATAGACAAATAAAATTTACTGCAAATGTTTCTGCAAATGCCACAGCACCAAGTGGCATCCTTCCTCTCCCTAACCATGTTGCTGCCCCTATGCTTCACTATGTAAAATTCTAGAGCCTCTAGTGCCAGTGGCCTTAGGTGGTCATTTTTCAGACCAGGGTTACCCATTCCCAGTCAAAGTTGACTAGACCAATGTTAAGCAGGTGAGTAAGGGCAAGAAGTGAAGGGAAAATTTCACAGTAGGTGGGGTCCAAGAAAAGCTGCTCAGACTACAGTGGAGACATGTCAGTGAATGAGGCTCCCCAAATTCCTGCTGCTGAAGTCCATCTTCCAGTATGAACCTTCATGAAGCTCCACACTATCATGGCTTCTGTTCTTGAATTTCCAGGAGATTCTTCCTCCTTTGCAATAAACCTTTTTAATTTGAGCTAGTTTGAGTGGGCCTTTATTCCTCACAACCACAAAAGTCTAATTCAAACAGTTACCAGTGTGTGAAAAAGAGAGAATAATACTATCCAGTAAGGAAACTATCTCACGGGATGGTTATAACTGCCCACAAATAGGCAACATGTGGGAAAGCCTTGAGTGGGAATATGGGAGAAAGGTACATTCATTGTTTGACACCACACACACATGCGTGCACACACATATACACACACAAACAGCCTGACATTATGGTGTACCATGTGTATGCTATCCTTGAGATGACATAGTTTTATAAAATAAGTTATATTTTGAAGGAACTATAGAAATCATTAGTAACACACACACATACACCCACCCACACCCACACATACTTTTATTAGTCAGTGAACCCACAGACTAAGTTTTATTAAGACATAAAGTCCATGGGAAATTTCCAGGGTCACAATAATTTTATTACTGACTAAAGAAATATGTTTCTGGAATAAGGAAAAAAAAAAAAAGAATCAAAACCAACAACTGGTTTCAAGTCTTATAGAACCACGTGTTCTCATATAACTCCTGTTTCTGAATCTCAGGTACCTCATTATTAAAAGGTGAGGAGTAATAACTTTCAGGATTTTATAAATATTTAATTCAAACAACTATATTAAATATTTACATCATGTCTGGCATACAGAAGTATTAAAAAATATCAGTTTTCATCCTTTAGTTTGAATTTATTTTTCTCATTATTTAATATATCTAGCCATGAATCGAAAGCATTAACTATCTACTGTGTGATTCTCTGCCATTTTATTTGTGTTTATCTTTGTATTTTTTTAAAAGATTTTATTTATTTATTTGACAGCGAGAGATCACAAGTAGGCAGAGGCAGACAGAGAGAGAGGGGGAAGCAGGCTCCCCGCTGAGCAAAGAGCCCGATGCAGGGCTCGATCCCAGGACCCTGAGATCATGACCTGAGCCGAAGGCAGAGGCTTTAACCCACTGAGCCACCCAGGTGCCCTGTATTTTTTTGTAGACTGATTATAAATCTCCAGATTTCAGGTGAGAACTCCTGATGCATCTTAAGTGCTCGACTTACAAGTTAGGAGATAATTTATTTTATTGCTTTTTGATATTCTGCTTTTCCATCAAAAATAATGTTTTCTTAATATATGCACACCTAAAATCATGCATATATTCCTAAAGAAGAACATTAGATCTTTCTTTCTCACAAAGTTAAACTGTATTACATTTGTTGGTAATTCTTGATTACTAAATAATTCTTTGGAGAGAGATTTGTTCTGTTTTACTATTTATTACTTTTTAATTTTTATTTTAATTTATTTAATTTATTTTTTATTTTATTTGACAGAGAAAGAGCACAAGCAGGGGAAGCTACAGAGAGAGGGAGAGGGAGAAGCAGGTTCCCCACTGAGCAGAGAGCCTGATGTGGGGCTCAAGGGGGATCGAGGGATCCCCTCGATCCCTGGGATCCGTGGGATCATGACCTGAGCCAAAAGCAGATGCTCAACCGACTGAGCCACCCAGGTGCACCCTATTACTTTTTTTAAAGGAGTTTTTCTTTTTTCTTTTTTGACCCCATCACCCATTTCTCTTCCCTTCTCATTGCCCTCCCCCAACCCCAACCTCTAGCAACCACCAAACCTGTTCTCTGGCTCTATGAGTTTGTTGTATTTCTTGTTATTATTGTTTAATTCTACATATAAGAGAGATCATATGGTATTTGTCTTTCTCTGTCTGGTTTATTTCACATAGCATAATGCCCTCAAGGTCCATCCATGTTGTTCCAAATAGCAAGATTTCACTCTTTTTTTGAAACAATAATATTCCATCACATAAATATATACCACATTTTCTTCATCTGTTTATCCATCGGTGGAGACTTGGGTTGTTTCTATGTCTTGCCTATTGTAAATAGTGCTGCAATGAATGTGGGGGTGCAGGTGTCTCTTTGAGACTGTGATTTTGTTTCCTTTGGATAAATATCCAGAAGTGGATTTGTTAGATTATGCAGTAGTTCTATTTTTAATTTTTTGAGGAACCTCCATACTGTTTTCCATAGTGGCTGCAGCAATTTACTTTTTCAAAAACATGAAATATAGAAGAAATAAAAGACAAAGACTCTACTTCTACAGTGCTTATAATTAAGTTAGGAGACCAAAAATCATCACAGAGAACATGTTAAAATCTTAATATATCTATATACAGAAAATTTAGGGGTTTATAATGTCTAAAATGAAAATCTTTCCCAAAAAGCCCATAACCTTAACAAATATGTTTTCATTTATCGATGTTCCATTCTCATCTTGATTCACATATATACAATTGTATAATTTTGTATTCTGCTTTTATTGCTTACCATTCTACAAAAATTCTTATCAATGCATAATCTTTAAAAAGCATTTAATTTAAAATTGTTACCAATAAATGTGCAGTGTATTAAGTGTGTATATTATAGTTGAACTAGTTGTTTTTCCATTGTTAGACAATGAGGACATTTTTCCCTTGGTAATTAATGCTGATTGGTGCATTGATCATTTTGTAATTTTTTTCAGTTTCAGATTTTATTACTTTTTCCTTAGATCCTATGTCCCTAGCAATAAAATGTTACACATGAACTTCGTTCTTAGAATTATCAATTACTTATAATCTCTTTAATGAATAAAACCAGATTTTACATTGATAACTTTAGTACTTATGGAACTCTATTAGGCTGCTTCCTGGGCCGAAGTTTATCTTTTTGTATGAACTGTCAGATCTGTAGAAGTGTGGTGACAAGAGAGATTGGTGAAGGATTGAGACAAAAGGAAAGCCTCATGAAGGGAGTGAGATTTGACCCAGGCCTTGGAAATACATTAGGATGGTGAACTGACCACAGAAAAAAGGGACACTACAGAGAAGGAAAAGAGCTTGGGAGGAAAACCAAGTCATTATAACCAAAGTATAATGACTGAGCAGTGCGCTTTCCAGGCCCAATTCCCTGAGAGCGGAAGAAGTATCACGGGGGAACAGCGGCAGCGAGCCGGACTAGGGGAGAAGGGACACACCACGGGGGGGGGGGGGACTAACAGCCAGACACAAGCACTGAGCCCTTCCCAACTGGAAGTAATCCAGAGTCACAATCATCAAATCAGATGAAACATTTAATGGACTCTTTGATAAGTCAAAAAGTTGACTTCAGCTACCCAAATCTTTCTGGCAGAATGAAGAGACATCTCTTATCCTCTCCACAGAGAATACTTCGCAGACATCAGACATCAAGGGGTGTGACAGAAATGGCCAGGGAAATGGCCACCAACACTGGCCAGGACAGGTTACAAAGATGGTGTAACTTCAGTTATAAGGGCTATATGTCCAGGGACCAGCCCACAAATTCAATGCCAAAATAGGGTAAATCTAGAGGCATCTGTCAAATTCAGTGTGTCACCTGACCCAGTCTAGTCAGAGGTAAGGTGCAGCATATATTTTTTTTTTGGTTGACCACAGTATAATGTCCTGGATCCAGATGAACCTTCTTTGCACAGTATTTATTATTCCAGTAAACTAAATGGAATGTTTAGAGATGACTGGAGCAATCTGATTGGCAAACTTACAGGGCATCAATTCTTCCAAGGTGACTGGTGCATAAAAAGTGAAACTATAGCACTCATGTAAACAATCCACCTGCCTCATTTCCCTCCCCCAGGCACCTCTAATTTTCAGCTTATGTTAGCTGTAAGACGAGCTAATGTTTTTAGTGTAGGAAAATGGCATTATTCCAGACATAGAACTTAAAGAAAAAGAGGACAAATTGTATAGCCATACAGATTGTATCAATAGGTATCCGTGACCAATGACTACGATGAACTGCTATTACCTTTCAGCAGAGAGGTGAAACCATTCATGCGCATCTCAGAAACTAAATTCTAACTTATTCAGGCATTAGAAGTTCCACTTTAGGTGAAAAAGCTGTGTGATAACTTTTGCCCATAAATATGTGTACTTTTGAACTCATCCCCATGAAATGACCGCAAATCAACAATACAGTCTAATTGCCACACTCTTTAGGCCTTCCCTGTGGGTACTGTGAAAAAATAAGAGTGAATGATTGTCTTGTGGGACAAGTAGGTTACAGAAGGAGCTGGACAAGTCAGATATAAAAGCAGGCCAGACAAGCCCCATGGAAAAGTATACATGCTCTTTCCTGGGGCCAGACAAGCAATGAGGTAGTTGCCCTCTAAGGTCAATTCTTAATTATCTCCTGGTAATTGCCTTACACTTACCTTTAGCAGATCTTATTCTCCACTTCTTGTTGATATTACTGACCCTTTCTATCAACTCATTTACCCCCTGTTCCTAAATTCATTCTTAGACCCAAAAGAGGAAACATTTTTGGAAAATAGCTGAAACGCAAACTTCTTGAGATATTAATGTTTTCAGAGTGGAAAGCAAGAGAAGAAAAGGAGAAAGAGCACAGTGAAGGAGGAAGAAGATGAGAAAGAAACGAGGAAGAGAGAGAGTGGGAAGAGAGGTACTCAGTGAAAAAGGGGGAGTATGAGAGGGGATGGAGAGAGGAGATATAATTCCTTTCTCATCCAAGCTCATGGATATCATAAATTCAGAAGTGGGGAAGAGCAGGTCCATTGACCCTAGGATAAGAAACACTTATCCTATTCTTATATAAAGAATAAAAACAACTGGAAGAGTTAGTCTCTCTTGTTTTATGAACCTTTTAATCGAAGGGCAGCATCAGATTCCACAAAATTATGCAGACCAAAGTTGGTGAGAAAACTAAGAACTCCGAAGAAATATGACTGAGGAAACAATGAACATGAAGCGGCACTAAGTATAAAGGCTTTCTTAGAAAAGGCATGTCCTTTCCAAAGCCCTAAAAAAGTGCTAACATATTGGTGATGTTGACTAATTGAAAAAATTCAATATGAGCCCCACCTCATACCACACATCAAGGTGAGAGCCAGACAAATGAGAATGAGATACAAGACTACTCAAAACACTAGGAAAAAATATGGGTATTTTTCTTCTTTGTTTTTAGTGATTGTTGAGACAGAGTAGGATTTAATACAGTATTCGAGGCTTAACAAATATACCAGTAAAACATATGGCAATATAATGAGGTGGGGAAGAGAGTGGGCTCACAGACCAGGCTGCCTGGGTTTATGCCACTTCTATTTATATGACTCTCTCTGCCTTAGTTTCCTCATCAGTGAAACAGAGATAACAGTACCTACTTCATAGGTTTGTTATAAAGGGTAAAAAAATATATATATACATATATATATAAAAAGTATATATATACATATAAAAATTTATATATATGTAAATATATATATATATAAAACAGTTGACATGGTACCCAAGTGCTAAAAAATGTTTTATTTTTATTATGCATATGTATACGTATTGTTATTATTACAGTCTCTTTTAGGGTCCTATTAAGCCTAAAAAAAGAAGTGATAAAGAAAAATACTAACATACTTGATTATATAAAAATTTAAGACTTGTATCATCTGTTATGGTTATCTGCTATGGTTCTATAAACAAAATTAAAAGACAAATGAAAAACTAAGGAAAATAATTTAAATAAATATGAAAGACAACAGGTTAATAGTCTTACCATATAAAGAGTTTTTACAAATCAATATAAAAACACACATTAACATTCCAGTAGAAAAATGAATAAAGGACATAAACAGAAAACTCACGATAGACAAAATACAACATGTAGATAATTTGTTCAAAAAAAGATTTAAGGATGCAAGAAAATAGCTAAAGTAAAATGTTAAATAGAAAAATATTGGACCAAAACTATACACAGTGTGTTAGTTTTATAAATACTCGCACAAATACATTGAAAAAGTCATAGAAGGAAATACATGAAAATGTTAAGTCTTAGAGGATTATGAGTAAGTGATTTTTATTTTCTTCTTCATATTTTTCTGCCTTTGTGAGTGGAGAATTTGGCCAAATTTACAATGAAGAACATTCCTTTTTGATTAACACACACACACACACACACACACACACACACAGGATTGCTTGAAAAAGTGAAAAATTAGGAGCCATCTAACTGTCCATCAATAACAAATGGGTTAAAAATACACATAAAATATATGCATGTATTCAATTGGAAGAGGCAGCTGTTAAAAAAGGATACAGTATATTTATTTCTGCAATGTTTTTACATAAAAAGAAACAAGTTGCAAAACAGTTTATTTAAGCATGACCCCATTAAAAATACTGTGTCTATTTCTCCATTATTTGGCAAAAATATGTGTATGTGCACACACGCACACACATGCATGCCTGTTAGGAGGGGTAGTGAAGGAGAAGTAGGAAAATAGATCAAGGCCTGGGGGAGTATACGGAATTTCCAGAATCCAAGACAGGATCATGTTCACATTCACATGTAAATTCAAAAATACATATCCACGCTAGATTTACATTATTTAGATGGCTCTTATTTCTCCATTCACATAATTTCTCAAGGCCTACACGGACTATTTCCAGGAAACCCAGAACCTAATCATGCTCTAAAGCCCAAAATGTCCATAGCTGAAATACAACTAAGTGTGTGTGTGTGTGTGTGTGTGTGTGTGTGTGTTTTACATTGTATTTTGCTGTTTTCAAGTTTTAGCTGCTTAGTTATAGGTATACTCAATTCCTTCAGGCTGTCGGATTAAAAAAGGAATTTGAGCTCTTTCTCTTCTGTAGAAACTGCAAAAGACCTTTCAGAAATAAAGGACTCAAAAAGAAAAGCTTTGGCTCTGAAAGACACTCCTTTTAAATTCTCAATAAAAATCAGTTCCTTCCTGCACCTTACTGGTTACAAAGGCTTCCCCAAATGACAGACAGGTCGATCTACGTGCATGGCTGAGTGAGAACTGTGTTCAGTCATAACTGATCCAGGCATTTTTTTCACATAACATCTGAAAATGGAGAATTTCTACATAAATGTGCTAGCATAACATCTTTATTTTTTTTTAAAGATTTTTATTTATTTATTAGACACAGAGAGAGATCACAAGTTGGCAGAGAGGCAGGCGGGGGGGCGGGGGAAGCAGGCTCCCTGCTGAACAGAGAACCCGATGCGGGGCTCGATCCCAGGACCCTGAGACCATGACCTGAGCCAAAGGCAGAGGCTTTAACCCACTGAGCCACCCAGGTGCCCCATTATAACATCTTTAAACAATACTATCCCTTCTCATTGTCAAAAACAACAGTATTTCACATTTTTATAAGGGTTGAGCTGGGAAAGCACAGTGCTGAAGTCTGACAAAAATTATCAGAGCAATGAGCGGAGACGCTAGGCCCCGCAGACACGGAGGCAACTTCAAGGGGCTTGTGCCCACGGAGCGACAGTGGTGGTGTTTACTGGGCATTTCAGAGAACAGAAGCCCATCATGGGAAAGTCTCTTTTCTTAAAATTATTTCCTTTATTCTGTTCTCCTAAACATTAGAGTCAAGTGACAACTCCTCCCCATTCCTTCAAAAGTTTCAACAGGTTTTAAAGCTATTCACCAGCATTTAAAAGAGAAAAAGACGCTTCCCATCTGTAGCTGCACCCCCTCTGAAAACACAACACAGGCTTGGCTCTTTCACCTCATGCTTTTAAGAAGGAATTTTAATGGGATGGAGCTCCTCGAGGTGCATAGACGTAGGGGGAGGAGCACAACAGTAAATTATACAAAGAGTCTGAGCCCACTGGCCACTGCCAGTGATGTAAAGTCCATAAACAAAATCTGTCTTACAGAAAAGAAAAATTCCTCCTTGAAAGGTGCGACAGAAGAAGATGAATCGCTTCTTTTTCTCTGGGTCTGTCATACAAGAGCCAAGGACTTGTCAATGACTCCAAACAGCAGGGCCTTGACAACTGGTCAAAGACAAAGTTGTTTTGCCCAGCATCTCTGTCCTCTCTGGAAGCATTTTCCTCCCAATTAATATAAGTTATGGGGCTGCACTGGAGAGCTCAATAAATGGAGACTCAAGAACATTTGCTGGCTCTTTAATGCTGAAAACCATAGTAAACTGATATCTATAGCTTGTGTCTACGAGGGTGCAGGTGCCAGAACTTCTGGTCACCCTTTGCTCACAAATGTCAGCCCCCAGCCCTCCTTGGCCATCCTGTTTGGCCAATGTTCTCTCCTCCCCTATGAATGCCAGCCTCCCCCCCCCAAAAACACTCTATTCCTCAGCTCTATTCTCCTATTTTCTTGCAGCTAGCCCCCAGCTCCTCAGGTCTCTGGTTCTGAGATGGCATTTGGATGTGGGTACAAGGCCCTCGGTGAATTAATGCCCATTGTCCTGAGGCTCTGAGCAGGGCTGTCTAACAGCTAAATGACCTGTTCCCAGAAAACTGGGCCTATTCTGGACGTGGGTTTTTTCCCCCTATAAATATAATAAAACCACTACCACTATGTTGTTCACTTTGGAAATACAAGTCGAAAGAATTCTGCCAAGATACGAAAACATCTAATTAAAGAAATTGTTTAAATTTGGGTTATTTCCCTTAAAAGCAAACTGCACAGCTCTATACCTTGAGCATTCTAATGAGAAAATTAAGCTGCTCGACTCAGAAACAAATATAGAAGCAAGCCGTGACTCATTTTTACCATTGTTCTATTCCAGAAACTTAAAAGCATGGCCTGCATAGCGAAGATCCACATAAAAATGCACAGACGCATTTGCTGTAGTCCTAAGAGCAGAAGATATCAATTAATTGGAGAGTGTGAAAATAAAGACAGAACAAATGGCGGGGTGGGGTGGGCTGGGGTGGGGGGGCTAAAGAGAGGGGAGTGACAGACAACAGCAAAAATACAAATAATTCAGAATGGATGCTAAATACAAAAGTGGGAGCAAAGCCAGGCTATAGTTCAGAGACTGCATCTAGGGTTATTTTGTGCAACACATTGATTCACTAAAGCACCAAAGCAGCTATTAGAGGAAACAATAAAGAGGTCCCCTCCCCCTGGAAATTTGAACCCTGCTTTGGAATTTTTATGACATTTCATTCTTAACAAACAAGAAAGTCTCACAGTCCTCTTCTGGCTTCAAAGCATCTCTATGGTGGTGGCCTGTGATAGATATCCTCAGTCTGATTTATTTATGTTGTTTCAGGTATTCTCAAAAGTCATAGGGTTTATTCTTTATGAAAGAGAAGCAGCTTCAACAGGCAAACAAATCAAGCCGCCCCTCTCTCCCTAACCTACGGGCTTATCCTGATGGCTGTCGCTCACCTGGGTCACTTCTGCAGGCCCTCGAGTCGCCAGTGCCTTCTCTGTAAAAGTAGGATCCCACCAGCAGCCCCAGCTCCAAACTAAAAATAGCCTGAGATTCCCAGGTGGAAAGTAGCGGAGAGTGTGCTCTAAGTCCTTGTGTAGAACTACAGACCAGGTATTCTTTGTTGTATGCAACAAGTGGGCTCCTGAAAACTCAAGCTTTAAATACTTTTTTTTTTCCATGTTTGTAAATGGAATCATTTACAATTCACATCAAGAACTTGTTATTTAATGAAATCCGATGGTGCTTCCAGCTGTAAAGCACAGAATGCTTCCATAATTAAAATAAAATCTTTTTTTTTAATCCATTTTAGACATTCGGACTTGGTTTCCCTGGAGTTCCTTTAGGCCGTGTCTACTTAGAGTGTTATCCCTAGTCCTATGTATGTAGTTTTGTTTTAATGCTCCTCTTTTCTTTTTCTGCAAAAACTCCAAGAAGGATTTGTGGACCCCAAGTTCCCAGTCTCCACAGCATGGAAGGACACACCTGGGGCTGCCCCTTTCCTTAGCTTTGCGGGAGGAGCCCTGGGGGACAGACACCAGCAAATCATTGGGGTGGGGGGGGACTGGAGGCAGCGTTCCCCCCCCACCGCCATGCAGCAAGATTTCTAACTAAGCTAAAGAGCTGAAACACCATCCAGCTGCTCTTTAAAAACGCAAGCCTGTTTCGTATACCTGAGTCGGTGAGGGCAGCATCTTCCAGCTGACCCACCTCGGCCATGGCTGCCACAGCCGCAGACACAACTCAGGCTCGGGTGCCTTTGCCCTGGACCCTCGAGGAGCTGCTGGCACTCAGGGCAAGAGTGCCAGCACCACTGGGGGCATCCAGCCCGTTCTGCCGTTTCAAAGCAGTTGCCTGCAGGCCCTGTCTGCCCTCCACTACAGAAATGCAATGGGGCAGAAAAATTAAAATGCTGGGGAGCTGGGGGAGACAAAAAGAAAGAAAGAGGGAAACCTTAAAGGCAGTATCTTGGAAGCATATGTTTTAGAATCACTGCAGCCAGTTCCCTGTCAAGAAAATATTGGCCAGGTTGTCTGGTCCGATCTCCTGCAGCCCCAGATGGCTTCTGCCTCCCCGCTCCGGGCTCGGGTCCCTCCACCCTGAGAAGCAAGAAGAAAAAAGAAAAAAAAAAAAAAAAAAAGGAGACCCTACTTTGCGGTGTAGTCATTCTGCCACCTAGTGTTACACATGAAAACAAATGACCACTCGCATTAAAAGAGGAAAAAGAATGGACAATACTGCCCATTGCATTTGTTTTTTCCTTTCTAGAAAAGAACATCCTTCACTTACGCTGGCAGCCGGGGAAGGCATCACTAACATTTACAACAGTCCTTTTCTCATTTAAATGGAAAGCCAGAGAGCATTAGGTCTGCAGTTTCATGTGAAGGAGAAAGGAGTTAACCTCAAAAACGCATTTTAAAGATTTTTTAAAAGATCTATGCTTCCCGGAAGGGAGAACATAAGGTAAGGGTAATATCTCCATGTAAGATAAAGATCACAAATACGATAATACAAACAAGGAAGCAAAACCACCTAGGACTGGGTGGGGATGGTATAGCCCCCACACTTTCTGCCCAGAGAAGAGAAGAAAAAGCAAACAGAAAAAACAGGGATTTCTATTAAAGGCGCTATCACTTCTATAGCTAATTCATGGGGAGGTCATAAAATAGGCCGTGGCCTTGGCAAGAAAGTCTTAGGTTTGAGTCCCAATTCCGTAGCTTCCTAGCTGGGCTGGGTGAGTTGCTCGAGATCACTGAGCTGTGATCTGCTTTACTAGAAAACAACTGTACTTACATCTATTCTTCCTACTTTCACAAAACTGTCCTGGAGGATCCATTAGGTAGTGTGTGTGAAGGCATTCATAAAGCATTATGAAGACCATTTCCCCACGCTATCATTCCCTTCTCTGGTTTTCGGTTTATGTGGACCCTGTGGAAAGCGCTTCTGTAACCAACTTGTCCTAGAGTGCTAGTGTTTACCCTCAAAGTGCTTTTATGGCTAAAAGAAATATTAAGTAAGAAATGTTCAAATATTCATGCAACAAATGAAAATAGCCCCCTACTAATGAAAAATTACCATTATGGTTTAAAATCCAGTTACTCCAAATGTTTCTCCTTAAAATTATGTTCCCTTGAGAACGATAAGGTTATCTTGATTAGCTGTTTCTACTAAGATTGATATAGTCATCCAAGTTCTTAAAGTGACAGAAAGCCTGAACTGAACTTTCCCTCTCGTGGGCATAGCCTGCACAGTGACGATCAACCAAGCATCAGGAACTCTAGCTTTTCATTTCTGTTCCCACAATAACCAAGTCAGGCAACTGCAGGCGAGTCACTTAACTGCTCTCAATTTCGGTTTCCAAATGTGCAAAAAGTAAGGGGTAGAATTAAAAAAATGCTCCTTCCAGTTCTAGAATGAAAAGTTGTTCTTCCACTTTTGGGAGTGAAATTCAAAGCTCAGGGTAGACCAGCTATACTGTAATTCTTGAGAAAAGTCCTAAGAGTTTTATAAATTTCCAGTCACTGGACAGGAGGGATGGCCTCTGGAGAGATGGCCACCGCAGAAGGGGTGTTTGTGTGTTCTCTATCAGCATCTCTTAAAGCTGCTCAGAAACCACCGTGGGCTAAAACCAACAGACTTCGAGCAAGTGCTTACCCAGCCACCTAGGCTTTCAAAATTCCAAAGAAAGATTTTGCTCCCATTTAGCCCTGAAAACACTTTTTGCTCTTTTTAGTAATATTTTTAACAATGCCAAGAAAAGAGTTCTATTTGTCCAGATTTCCTCCCTCCCCACAAATGTCAACATGACTTGGGAGAACAGCACAAACAGCCTGAGGTTTTCATGATGTGAACATCAAACCGAAGTCACATCACAGAGGGATCAAACTCGAACCACGATTGCCAATAGAGGATACCACTCATGCCTAGAAAAAGCCAGCCATTGATTTCTCTTTCAGAAATCATAACCACCCTGGGTTTACAAGCTCTTCTTGCCATATGGAAGATATGGCAGGTTCCCTCTCCCTTAGGTGATGCCTGTGCCTAGTCTTCTAAAAAAGGCTCAGCTTTGCTCCCCGCTGACGGCTGATATGTTAGTGTACGTCGTGGCACATCTGGGCCAGGAAGATTTAGTCCTTTTCCTTCCCCCATCCACTGGAACTCCCACCACCCATATCAAAAGGATTTTTTCAGGCCTTGCCAATAATCTGCTGGAGGCCATGGAAACAAACTTAATCAGGGTTCTCATCAATCTTTCTCCACTGGCCAAACAGAGCCGGGAGGCTAAATGGAAAGGTGGTGCTGGACTCTTTTTTTCCTCCCTCAAGACACACTTCTGTGGAGTTAGACCCACTCTAGGTTCCTGGGAGCTAAGAGTTTTTTTGAGGAAAGTTCTGGGATTTCACATTTGTCCCAAACTAAATACACATGAAACTTAAGTCTAAATTCCACAGTGCCTTTTAAAAGGAGGGGCCTTGCCTCCCCTTGGCTTACAAAAACCCTGAAGGCTTGTTGTAGCTCATTCGTTCTGGCAGTTTTCCAGGACAGCTGACAACCTGAGAATAAGCACGCCGCTGCCCCTCTCCGTTACCCCCCACACTACCTTCCCCCAATCTCTGACAGCCAGCACTCCTCACTCAGACACACACACACCCCAGAGTCAGATAGACTCTCAAATTAATGTGTAGGTGAACACCACCTCTGCCTCACGGCTCAGAGTTTAGCAGAGATCTTGAACGTTCCTGGTTTGAGATTACAAATGTTAAGTCGTCATTGGTTTCAATCAGACTATGGGATTAGAGTCCTCCTCAGTATGTGAGAGCAGGAATTCACCTTTTGGGGATATGTGTCTAAGGTCAAAAATCTGGGAGACAGGCCTGCCTCCATTCCCAAACCGCCTCTGTGTTTCTGTCCGTTTTGATAAGCTACAAGCAAAGATAGACAGGATAACTTTTGTTGCACAATTTGAAGCAACTATTTGAGGCAGGCCTCTCCAGGCTCTGGAACCCCTGTTGGAAAGCTGATTTAGGAGATGGACGTAAGCAGCATCACACACTGGCAAAAATCCCACCAGTGCTATAAAATCTGAATGATAGGCTCCAAGTAGACAACTGGGTCCCCATGTAAGGCACCACTGCCACGTGCCATTGATATATTACAAATCTGATCAACAATAGCTGGAAGTCTGCTTGACTCCAACTTAGCAGTAGGTCCAGTTCCCCAAACTGGGGAGGAGAAATAGGCATCTAGTTTGTAAAGCCTTCCAGAAAGAACCACTTCCTCTGAACTATTAAATTTATAGCCACCCCAGTTTGCTGGACCTCACCCTGCCTGGGGCTCTTCTAGATCACAATATGAGTGGAATTAAGACCCCCTAGGATCAGGACAAAGCCTGATGGCTTAGAGAGGTTGGAGGGAACAATGAGGACTTGTGCCACAGTTCTGCCTAGGTGTTTTTACCTTGGTGTCACAATCAACACATCTCAGCTCTTTTGTGTTAGGATATTTTCCAACAACTCGTTGGAAAAGAAAGATGATAAGTCTTTCATAAAGCCCTCACTCAACTATCCGAACATTAGGAGATTATTTTCCTTATGAAGTATGCTGATTAATTGCCAAGGCAACACCTGTGCATCCCCTTTTTTTTGCTATGGGAAGCATTCTAGGAAATCCATGTACAAGACTGCCCAGAGATCACCCACCCATTGGCTTGGAATGCAGTGTGACCAAAGGCATTTCCAGAGAGCTCACAGGGCACAATGGCCATGCATGGGTGGATTTGCCGGACGGATTAGACAAACCAACTGCAACCTTTCCATCTTTTGTTTCGATTCCTTCCAGTAGATTGGCCTTGTTACCAATACTGATGCCAAGACTAGCAATTGCTTGCAACAAAGAATTGTTGTTAACCCCTACCCCCTGCTTCATTCACCCTAATTATTCTCCAACAATACAATGGCTTCAAAAAGCCTCCAACTGTCCAACAGACACTATGGGCCAGAGGAATCACTGAACACAAGCAGCCTATCAATAAAAGACAATACTGAAGCAGCTTCTGTCTGGGTATTTGCCCCATCTTCCCTGAGACAATGGGAGAGAGAGCTCAGGGAATAAAAAGGAAGTCCTACCCTACAGATCTTTTGTTTGTCTGCCAGGGCTGTATCTGTTCCAAGTTCTTGGGCGTATCCTCTACCACTCCCAAATACAGGAAAAAGCCTCAATTTCCTAGGAAATGCAGCTTCTATGTTTTTGATGAATTCTTATTGTAGCCAAATCAGACTTCAGTGAGGATTCTGGTTAAGATTTTTTTTTTCTTAAGGTCAAGTACATCTTATATACCAGAGATTTGTGGGCCACTGAGATAATTCATAGCGAGCAATAACAACATAAATAGTTCTTTCCATAACATTTCAGATGACAGCACGGAGCCTGCCAACATATCAGCACCTTTGTTTTGTGTTTGGCTCTTTTAAACAAATAACATGGGTTGACAGAGTAAATGAATGGATAAATAATAGGATGGAAGCAGGCCAACATGAAAGGAAACCTGTTTAAGAAATTGAAATTGATATAATAATCGTGAAGGTTTCCAAACAGGGAGAAAATAAAGTCAGCAGAAAATTAAATGAGAGGAAGCTTCTGTTGATCACAAATCAACACATAATTAGATTGGGATGCACCCACGGTGATGAAATGCCAGCAGAAATAAAAGGTCAGTTGTTTCCAATACTCAGTGCTGTCAGGCCCATGTTTAAGGAGAACAGACCAACACAGTGAGCCAGAATCCCAAAGATATCCCAGAATAAAAGGGATTCATTATAGTCTATTTGAGTCATCAAGTAGTGTATGTCCATATGTAAATGGAACACGGGACCTGGAATGTGTATAGTATGTCAATTACTATAGAGCAATTGAAGCAATAAAAACCAAGGCTCCAAACCATGCCCACAACAGAGCTATAAATAAATGAACAAAGGGAAATTTAATTCCCCAAGGAAGGAAAAGGCTGGATCAAAAAAATCAGCAAGCTTTAGACCTTAGAAAATACAAATAACACCAAGCGTGACAACTTCATCATTATGTTATTCATTAATTCTCACATGCCAGTGACCTAACCAAAAAGAGAAACTATTAAAAATATGAAATCATGCAGAAAGTTGCTTTCTGTGTAAAAATCTGTATAAGAAAATTTACCATAGGAAAAAATTTGAACAATACTTTATAGAAGAAAAGAAAGAAACTTCACTTTACTACTTGCAAAGGCTAAAAAATGTAATCATCTTGAAGATATGCCACTAACTAGAAAACAGGTATGATAATTCCAGGCAAGTTTGGGGTGCATTTTCAAAAATTAAACACCAAATATTATGGCTACAAAAAAGGGGAAAGGAATGTCATCGATTATATGTGAATTAAGGAAAAGAGTAATTTAAAAATAACCAGTACCAATTTGCTTTAAAATCTCGCGTATATGGGGCACCTGGGTAGCTCAGTCGTTGGGCGCCTGCCTTCAGCTCAGGTCATGATCCCAGAGTCCTGGGATTGAGCCCCACTTCGGGCTCCCTGCTCTGCGGGAAGCCTGCTTCTCCCGCTACCATTCCCTCTGCTTATGTTCCCTCTCTCGCTGTACTCTCTCGCTATGTTTCTCTCTGTCAAATAAATAAAATCTTTAAAAAAAAAAAAAAATCTCGCGTATATAGTCCCAGGTTTTAGATATAAATTAATTCTGAAGATCATGTCTTAAATTAATAAGTGATAATAATGCCTAAGGTACACACTACTTATGGTATCATTAGATAGTTGGTATTAAAGTGCACTGTCCAAAGACCCCTGCAAGGAAGGACTTGTTGTATAGCCATGGGGTCTATGGTCAGCAGACGGCCTCCGACATCAGCTCATTTAGGGTCAGCCTTGGTTTTAGAGGCCCTCCTTGCCCGAGATCATGCCCTTGTAGGAGTAAATCACATCCCTTAACTAAGAGTCACAGTGGAGGAGGGGGTGGGTATAAAGGCCACAACATGTTCTATTTCTTTTTATTTTTTATTTGACAGAGAGAGAGAGAGAGAGAGAGGGAGAGAGATCACAAGTAGGCAGAGAGCCAGGCAGAGAGGGGGAAGCAGGCTTCCCACTGAGCAGAGAGCCCGATGTGGGGCTTGATCCCAGGACCCTGAGACTATGACCTGAGCCAAAGGCAGAGGCTTTAACCCAATGAGCCACCCAGGCGCCCCGAGGCCACAGCATGTTCTAGAGTGAACCTGATTTTAAACCATAATGATAGTTCTTTACTAGTCTAGTGCGGGGACTTTTTAAATTTTCAAGTACTCTAGAACCTGATGCAGCATTGGCGGAAGCTCCATTGGGTCTGTATCACAGCTCAGTTCCTGCTTCTGCTCAGTGCTGCTCCTTTCCCTTCCTTCACAAGCGTTGATCCCTACATCGTATATCCAAAGTCTACCCAGTATCTGCTTTTGCACAACTCAACCTGAAGCATTTAACTGCTGCAAACTTCATTCATTCATTCAACATGTAACAAATATTTAGTTATTTGTTTGTTTGTTTGTTTATTTTTCAAGTAGGCTCCATGCCCAGTGTAGAGCCGAACAAGGGGCTTGAACTCATGACCCTGAGATCAAGACCTGAGCTGAGACCAAGAGTCAGACACTTAAATGACTGAGCCTCACAAGTGCCCCATCAACATATAACAGATACTTATTAAACACCTATTATGTACCAGGCCCTGTTCTGGATCCTGGGGATACAGTGCTGAGTAAATCCCTGTTGCTGTTGGGCTTCAATTCCAGCAGGGAACAGAGAGTACATATATAAGCAAGTAAATGTGATCAATTCACACAGTAATAAGTGGCCAGAAGAAAATAAAATGGGGTAATCAGGGTAGAGAATATACAGAGGAGGTGGGAAAGAGGAGTGCTACGTTAGCTGGGAAGTCCAGGGAAGTCTCTGGAAGATGACTTTCTAATCAAGATGATGAGACATCCAGCTGTGAAGACCAGGTTTGAGAGCATTCCAGGCAGGAATAGACTACTGCAGGTGCAAGGGTCTTGAGGCAGGAACAAGTCTGGAAGGCTGAAGGGACAGTGGGGAGGCCAGGCAGTTGAACGGCAGTGTTAGGAGATGAAGTCAGAGAAGAAGGTGTGGAGCAACCCACATATCTTTGCTACTGGACACTCAGTAACTCAATGGAACTATATCTTATTTATCTGGTTAAGAGCACAGGTTAGGGGGTAGACAACCTGGGTTCAAATCCTGGCTCCACCAATGACTAGAGCTGAGTGAACATGAACAAACTATGAACTTCTCTGACCTACAGTTTATATTTTAATACATTGACAATAATATCTTCCTCATAAGGTTGTCATGAGTCTCAAGTAAGAAATAGTGACAAGTTCTTACTTAGCATAGTGTCTAATACCTAGGAAGGGCTCAGTAAATTGTAGCTATAATTCTTATCTTTAATTCCAGCAATTAGGATAGCTTCTAACATTTAGCGGGGACTCAAAAAGTGTGTGTTGATGAAGGAAGGCAGAATCCTGATTGCACATATAATCTATCTTCCTCTGTACGGACATGAGAGGAAATGATCAAATTCAAACTGAGAAGACAAAATGGTGACAAAGAGAGCTTTATTATTTATTTTTTCAATATTTATTAAGGACTGACACATACGAAAAAGTAGATTTCCTACCTTCTCGGGGCTTACAACCTTAAAAGGGGAAACAAGATCTGCTATTATTTTCATTTTCCGAGCAATCTGCTGTACCATCCAGCAGACTATCCAGGAGTTCAGAGACTGGAGGTCACCTCTACTCCCTAGCTAGGGTGGCTAGGAAGGGTACCTCGAGGGGTGATGGGATTTTTGACAAGCAAAGATAAGAAAAGAAATTCACCCAGGGCAAACAGGATGGACTAAGCCAAGTGTAATGTGTAGAGTATATGCTGGGAGTGGGGAGAGATGGGTCTAGAAAGGACAGTGCAGACTAGCCTGGATGGACCTCAGAGCCAAAGCACAGGAGATGGGAGCCAGAGGAGCTTCAGAGGCAAGGTATGGCCAGGCTGAGACAAATTGATCTGTCTGCTGCATAGAGCATTGACCCAAGCAACGGCAATCTGGAGATGGGGTGGACACTACAGGTCATTTAATCCTGATATTAACCCAATGAGTGTCCTTTGATAGGGAAACTGAGGCAGTGCATGTCCAAGGTTGCACAGGTCAGAAGTAATGGAGGTGGAGTATAAATTCTGACTCCAGAATTCATGAAGAGAGAGACATGATGGGGCAGCGGAACCATGTGATGGTCTTTTGACTGGTGGGAAATACACATGGGCTAAGCTGCCAGGGGTATAGTGGAGAGAAGGTGGGCAGAAACAAGTTCTTAAAAAATAACATCTGGGATGCCTGGGTGGCTCAATTGGTTGAGTGTCCAACTCTCGGTTTAGGCTCAGGTCATGATCTCAGGGTGGGATCAAGCCCCACAGTGGGCTCTACGCTCAGTGTGGAGTCTTCTTGTCTCTCTCCCTCTTCTTCTTTCTTCTTTCTTTCTTCTTCTCCTTCTCCTTCTCCTTCTCCTTCTCCTTCTTCCTCCTCCTCCTCCTCCTCCTCCTCCTTCTTCTTCTTCTGCTTCTTCCTTCTTCTTCTTCTTCTTCTTCTTCTTCTTCTTCTTCTTCTTCTTCTTCTTCTTCTCCTTCTCCTTCTCCTTCTCCTTCTCCTTCTTCTTCTCTCTCTCTCAAATAAAAAATAAAATCTGAGGACCCCCCTAAAGAACTTAAATTTAAATGGAATCTGTATTTATTAGATTTAGCCGAAATGATAAAACCAAATATTTTTTCATTACATTATGATTGACAATTTTAAAAGAGCATTAATATATTTTTCTCATAATAAAGGAAGAATACAAAGAGAGAGAAGGAAATGGGGAGAGAAAAAGAAAGTTATTCAGTGCAGAGTCCCAATGCTGACTAGCAGCTTACAAGATGGAAGAACATGCCATTTGGGTTTGTCAAAGTACCAGAGCGCCATTTAAAGGGCAAGACAAGAAGATGTTATAAAACAGGTCCTGGTGAGTCTCAGAGTTTAAGGCCATGATAACATACAGCTACTGGCTAGCAGAACAAATGATAAACATACAAAGACAGCAAGCTCCCTGGAATTGCTTTTCTCAGCAGACACATCACATAAGAACTGGGTTTTATTTTATTTTAATGAGATAATGTATATAAACTGACCAACACAGGGCCTGAAGTGAAGCAAATGCTAGTTACTTTGCTTTTCCCTCTCGGCTTCTTCCCATCCTAAATAACACAAAGGTAAGATAGATAACCTTTCTTTCTGATACTTTCAGTTGGAGGGAAAAAAAAAAACAGTTCCATAAATCTATAGAAAGAAAAACATCAAGGCAAGTTTTCATGGGTTCAAGTCCTTGAGTTCTGGCATCATTTATGAGTGAGTTGGGAGAGGGTATGAGAATAGAACCAGTTTCCTTGAGAAGTAAATGCAGGCAGGGATGTGAGCAAATATTAGGCCACATGAAAACAAAAGGCCTTTTGTACTCTGAACGCTTTATCTTTATTCTATTAGTGACTCACCATAAAGAGCCAGTTCCTGTGCCAGGTGAAACCTCTAACTTCTTTAGAGTAATAATCGTCCTTTCTTACCATCTTACCTCCTAGTGTTTGATGAGTGAAGCCCTTCTAATGAGGTCTCTGATTATGCATATGCTGTCGAAGCAGCACACTGGACAGGATGTGGAGTCCTAGTGGTCTCGCTGCTAGGGCACACCATCCTCTCCTTCTGTCCATTCTCCCTGAGTGGACAGTCACCAGAGGTTCCCTTTTATAGTCTGTCCATCCTTAAGTGGGTAAGCAGCGTGGAGTTGAGGCTGTTAAAATCTTCCAGATCCTGGGGTGAAAGATGCTGCTTTAAGTCATCCTACTCATTAAGGCTAGAACAGGCCTGGGTTGTGGCTCTAACCATAGACAACGAGGCCTGTGCTGAGGTGGAGGAAACCCAAGATCCAAGGCGGTCTTTAAGATCACAGATGTAACACCCAGGGTAATAAGGGGGGCCCTATAAAAACCACTGCCGCCGATAAAGAGGGACTGGGGGTTCCTGCACAATCTCAGGGTGATGCTCAGCAAAAAAGGTCTCCCTGCTCCAGATGGCCATGTGGACACTCCAGCGGTCGGGCCCTGGCCTGGCAGGCTAGGTGAAATGAGGGAGGCAGCGGGCCGGAACGACGTGGCTCATGTAGCTTTTATACATCCAACCTGAGACCTGCCATTTTTTTATTCAGATATTGAATTATACTCAGGGAGGCCAAATTTGCTCAACTGCAAACCTTGTCAGTAAAGTATATTTAAGGGTAGGATGGAACAGAATATTTGAAAGGAGATTGTTGAAACATCTGATGATTATAACAGACTCGGTGAACAAAGCGGCCTCGTGTGGTTCTGCTGACTGGAAATGATTCCCAAGGAGGCTCCAGAGTCTCAGGACCGGCTCAGTGACCCTGGGCAGGACTGCCGGAGGGGGTGGGTGGAAGTGAGAAAGAGTGAAAGAAGAGAGCGAGCTGTGGACGAAAGAAGAGAGCGGTGAGATGAAGAAAATATATCAGAGTTGGGTACTAGAGTGGGGCGCTAGGGCTCAATGACAGAGAAAAAAAAAAGGACTGTGGAGAAGTATAGCTTCTCCGGCAGAAGTAGAACCTGAGTTTGGAGCAGGACAACTGCCCCTTTCCATGGAAGGTCAGTGTCATGGTCTGCCGGGGTTGCTCCAACCAACTACAGTTAATCGGGTGGCTCGTGGAAAACAAATTTATTTCTCACAGTTCTGGAAGTGGGAAGTCCAAGGCCAGGGCGCTAGCAGGGTTGGGCTCTGGTTCTTTTCCAGGCTGCAGACTGCCGGCTTCTCACTGTAGCCTCACACGTTAGAAAGAGCAACAGAGTTCCCTGGGGACTCCCCTATAAGGGCACCAATCCCATTCATGAGAGCCCTGCTGACCAAGCTGAGAGTTCCAGGGATGAGTGAGGGTGAGCATAATCGATCCGCAATATTCCCTTATAATTCCATTTTATAAAATATATATATACACATTTAAACCAAATCCACACTGAAATACCAATTCACAACAAGTATCATGGCTACAAGATGGACAATAAAAAGTGCTGTGAGGATATAGAGACGATGGAACCCTCACACACTGATGGTGGAAATGTAAAATAGTACAGCCACTCTGAACAGCAATTTAGCAGTTCCTCAAAATGCTAAAACATAGAGTTAACATAAGACTCGACTCCCCCGCCGCTACACCCCTGGCCTAAAAAGACGCAACATTGCCACACCTAGGTATACTCCCAAGGGAAATGAAAACAATGTCTTTGCAAAAACTTGTGTACAAATGTTCATGGAAGCATTATTTGTAATAGCTAAAAAGTGGAAACAACCCAACTCCATGGAGACAGAAAGTAGATTAGTGGTTGCCTAGCGGTGGAGGGGGTGGGGGGGTGTAGGAATAGTTAACTGCTAACTGGTACAGGATTTCTTCTGGGGCTGTAAATTTGTTTTAAATCAATAGCGGTAATAGTTGCCGAATTCTGAATAAACCAAAAAATACTTAATTTTCCACTTCACCTGGGTGACTTTTTTGGTATAGTATTATCTCAATTATATGTCAATAAAGACTTGATGCATTTTAAAACATAATATAACTTTGAACCATTCTAAATAATTTTGCTAATAGAGCCTACAAAGAAAAGCCTACACAGGCAAGGCATGAAACATACAAGGGACGTGGGTCAAGTATCAGAAAAGTAGGAAGCGGTGGGGACTTTGGCAAATGGGGGAGGCATGCCCACTCTAAAGGGGGCAGAGCTATGCAGGTCTAATCAGTTGTCAACCTACAAGAATGCAGCCCAATGTTGTAGATCTTCCAATTTTCAGCAGAAGTCAAAAACCTGGATTTTTACATAAGTCTCAATTTAGTAATACTGACGCTGGATTCATATATTCTTAAAGGCATCACTGAGAAATCAAAGTAAAGTACGTCTATGGGCCAGTGGATCCTATGATCGCCAGCTTGTGACCTTGAGTCAATACATGTACCTTTCCTTTGCTGTTAGCAAAGTTGGTTGCATTCAAGAAGCTCAGAGGCCTCCATATACTAACAACTGGGAAAATCTAACCAAGTGACAAATACTCATCAGAGGCCTCGTAGATATAAGGCACTAGAAGTTAGGGACAATGCGAAACAAGAGGAAAAGGTCATGATTAAGTCAATTAGTGTCGCGAATGGGAAGTATGGCACTGAGGGAGGGGGCTCCAGCAGCCTCTGCATAAGACAGTTCCGTAGATGGCATTACAACGGGGCTCCTAAATCCCAGGACAGCATTGGGCCCCAGCTTGTGATACTTAAGACCAGCCCTGGACTATCTGAATTCATTTATTTTTCATTGCTGCAGTGCACAGCAGGAGGAAATAGACTCAGAGTTTCTAAATGTGCTTAAGAGCTTCAGTTCAAGATGCAGCTCATTCTTCCCGAGTCAAGAGGGAACAGACACTTGAATCCAGGTGCTCTGTTGGCTGGAAGAGATTTAAATCCCGGAGTTGGCTCCAGAGCAGAAATACTTTTTTCAATCACTCGCCTGCAGAAATTTCCCAGGACAGGGAGTTTTTGCAGCAGATACATCACTGCTCACATAATTGAAATAGCAGGTGAATAAATGGGGGAGGAGCCAGCTGATTTGATGAAGGGTCATACAGGTGTCCTTGAAAAAGAACAAGCACCGGAGAAGCAATCTGTGTGCTTTCTCAGAGACTCAGGAACAGACTGTTACAATTAGTTAAGGAGCTGCATACAAATGATGCTCCTTTTGTGTGAATGCCTGCAAATCTCTATAGGGCCGCCAGTCCTTTGGAATCCAGGTCAGCCGGGGAAAGCTGAGTGGGAACATGTGTTTCTGAGTCTCTGAGAACGGTTCTTTAACTCCTCCCCAAAACAACACACACAGATAACGGCCTATAGGGGGTCAGTGTCCTGCTAGCCTTTGACCGAGGCTTCCAACCCCATTGTGAAATCTATTAGTCATGTGCAGAAAAATAACAGAATCCCAAGTATGTCTTGCATAGAAACGACAAACACGGTTGTGAAACAGCCAGTTAGAGATCCCTAAAACTCTCGACACAGCACGAATAGATTCCCGATCTACAGTCTGAACAGAATATACTTTCTACTGGCCCCCCTTTCTCTTCTGCTTCATTGATCTAATCAGCTTGAGGTACTTCAGGGACCACTCAGCTGATCTCTTTCTTGACCTATGCTCTGATCGCCTGCTGGACTTTTCAACCCCAGTGTCTCACCTCATTAGCACCTTAATTTCAACTCAACATGTCACCAAGTGACCTCGTCACTCTGCAAGGCTGCCTTTCCTCTGAATTTCTCACTGAAAGCATCATGATCCACCCAGAGACCCAAGTCCCTTCCCTGGATCATCTAAACCTCAAGCCCTGTATCTAACCAGTCATTACAGTCTCCCTATTTAACTTCTGAGACACGTCTCCAATCTGTCCCTTTACCTTTCTGCCCCCAGCCCCCAGGGCCACTTCTAGACTATGCAACAGCTTTCTAACATGTCCCTTGTTTACCCTCTTCTCCCAATCCACACTATTATCAGAATTTCCTTCCTGAAAACATAATCAAATGAAGTTACTCTTTCTTTAAAACATCCATGAGCCTACAGGTTAATGTCTTAATGTGTTATTCAAGGTCCATCACAAGCTTACCGCAACTTACTCCATTTTGTCTCATTTTTTTGCCACAGCCCCATTTTTTTTTTTTTTAATGTCTTATTCTACCCTAAACATGCTATGCTCCTTCACACCTCTTTGTATTTACACATGCTGGTCCCTCTATTAAGGATGCTCTTCCCACCTCTGTCAGTCAGGACTTGCTATATATTCTTGAAGGTCCAACTCAAGTGTTTCCTTTGCATAAATATGTGCTGCTTCCCCTGTGCTTTCTCAAAACATTTCACTCATACCAATCGCAAAGTACTAACACAACATGTAACATCACGTCAGGGTGATGTCTCTATGACCGGTACACTCAGTCCTTAAGAAATAAAAAATTGAATGAATAAACCAGGAGATTGAAACATTACTAAAGCAAGAGAAGCAGACTTTCCAGTATAACTTAAAAATTATAATCAGGAATCTAAAAATAAATATTTCTTCTAAAATAAATTTCATGATGAGGAATATTGACCAGATGAAATAATGTAATCGACATATATGGCCTTGGCTTTGACAACCAGAACTAACATTTTAGTTCTGCAAATAAGAATCTCTTAGGGAAAACAACTAGCATAGGACCTGACAAATAATAAGCAGTATATGTGTGCTTGCTGTTATTATTATTAGGGGGTTATGATCTGACCCATATCCATCTAAAGAGATATAAATATAAACTGTCATAATGGAATTTTACTGGCTACGTGGCCTACAATACTAAACCTTACATCAAGGAACTAAAATACCCACACATATCTAGGTTTCCTCATGTACGTGAAGCTATCCTACATCAAACACATGAATGAGCCAACAGCCTCCAGCCATAGCCCATATACTAGCTTCTGAGGACAGCGTGCTTAAATGTTTTGGCACTATCTTCTAGGTTTTTTGATAGACCAACAAGCCAATTTATCTGACCTCCTTGATCTTACCTATAGCTAAGTTTTAGAGACCTGAATGAGTCAGAAGAAGAAAATGATTAATCAACTTGGGGAGATTTGAAAGCTGGAAGAGAGCCATCCTGTGAGTAAAACTTTGGAGCTATGGGATTGCAGCCATTGGAAAGTTAGGGGATTTCCATGGTTGAAAACATTTGGCCAGCGTGCTGTAGTCCTCTGTCCTTGCAATAAAGACAAAACAATCTGAGCTGGGTGATTTACCTCTGACAATATCCTATGTCTGCTGCCTTTGGCTTTTCACTCTGACTTGACAAAACTGAAGTTATTCCCCCTCAGGGTTATGACTTTGGAACTGGCTCAGAAAATTCCCTCTGCTTTTTTCTTCCCAGTGGATATCATTCTGGGCCCTTAGCTTCGCTTTTATGTATAGTGAGGCTTCAATCAGAAGTATACGTAAAGCACCTAGCAGAGGACTTGGCAAATAGCGGGTGGGTCTGTTCTTTTTTAGGCCAGGTTGATCCCTCGACACTCAAGATATACAGTATCATCTTGTCTTTCTTTTTTGAAGATTGTTAACCTAGTAGTACCATTTCAAATCACTCTTCCTGCTCAAGATCTGTATCACTTACCACTGTTCCTCATTTCATCTATTTGAATTCTCCCAATTCCTGTGATCAAGCACTTGATTTCTGAAATTAAAACTTTTAAAAGATACTACTGTAATATTGTCTGGCTTTTATTTTTCTAAAATACTACAGACACTGCATCTGAGCAATGTAATTGCATATTCCCTGTTTGTTGTTTAACACATGATGTTTTATTAATGGAAGGACAGCTTCTAAAATTTCTGATCTATTTGTTTCCACCACTATATCTTGACTTCCATCTTCTTTCTCTTTCACATATGTACATTGCCCTCTTTCTCCTTTCTTTCATTTAAACATATGAATCACTTGGATTTTATTACCATTTATCGCCTTCTCTTTCCTAGTTCAGCTTTCTGTTTTATCATTGCATCCATAATACATTCTTTGTGTCTGCTATCAATAATGTGTCAGCAGGATATGCTAATGCCTAATTGTTTATTGGTCTCTTGTCCCTGTTTCTCCTCTTTAATATAATCTATTTTCCTTACATGACTTCTTAGTACCATGTCTATTAACTTAATAAATAAGTGAATCTAGGAAAAGCTTTCAACTTAACTCTTCCATACCAGAAAGAAAAAAAAAAAAATCCAAGCATCCCTCCATTGAACAAACTAGTTGCTTGAACACGGTCACGCATCTCTACGTACATACAAACATATCTGTGTAGTTTCACTGGCAGGGTTCTTACCCATTGATTCATGGGTCACAAGGCACTTGTTGAGCAATGATAGCTGCTGCTTTGCATAGCACTTGCATGGAGAGAGGGCCCTTGGGGATTGTGCCTTTTGGGCCACAGGTCAGTAAAAACACATTGGGTATTAACACTGAAGAGAAAAAAGCTTGGGAAGTGAGGCACTAGAATGCTGATTTGAAAGAGAAGAAAGAAAGGGAATTTCAGGAAAAGGAACAGAAGTTATGGACTATAAGGCCAAATAAGGAAAAGAAAAGGAGAGATGAAATAGGGTTAGAGAAAACACAAGAGTAGATTAGAGAAGAGTGGTTCAGGAAAAGAAAGAAATCAGGAACAGAAGCAAAGAGAGAAGAAAAAGGTGGCAGCAGCTGGTCCTCCACTTGAGAAAGAAAGCATGAAGGAATAAATTTAGGAATAAGTAAATACAGATGAGAAAACATTCCAAATCAATGTGTCATCCTCATTTTAAAATCCCCTTTGTTATTATAATCTACTACTCACAATATGGCTTCTTATTATAAATCCCTCAGCCTATAGAAGCAGAAATATCTGTCTTGCTGATTCGCTTGAAGTCAGTCACTCTCATCAAAGCTAAGGGGTGGGCTTATAACCCAAGTCAGCCAATCAGATACTCTCTTGGGAATTTGAATAATTAGCTGAACAGTAAAGACCAGAAAATGTCTGAAGTGGATTCATCCCAGAAGTGGTACTGCGATGTTACTGTCTATCCATTTCTGTTTCTTGTATTCCTAGAGCTGTCCTGGCCTAGAAATCTGTTCACTTTGCTTTTCCTTCAATTCTATGACCTACTCCGCATTCTTTCAAACGTTCCTTTTTTTTTTTTCCTTTAAGTTCGCCAGAGTTAGTTTCTGTTGCTTATAATCAAAAAGTCTGTTAATACAATCCACATTCTGTTGAATCAAAAAGTCACTGTGTAAGATGGTCCTACAATCTGATGACTTTTATAAACCTCTCAACTGGCCACAGGCCCATTCTCCATGCCTTCTCAGCCCTGGATCCCCAGTTGAAAACGTTTAACTTATTCTGAAGGGCAGAAGTAGAATGCAGGGATGTACTAGAAACGAAAGGAGTTATTTCAACCTCATCAAAGTTGAAATATTAGTGTGAGATGAGGATGTAGCCTGGTCTCTGATGGTCCTAGAAAGTGGCCACAACCATTCTGTCAAATCCTAAGCCATTAATCTGGAGGGGAGGCAATCTAAAGAGTGGGCTGGGATGCACAGATACAACTGATCAGTGACACAGCTCTGATCCTGGCCCCCAGACTAAAGGCTTGTCTTCTGCACTGGAGCTGGAACACTTGCCCTGTGGGTTACAGTTTTCAGGGCAGCCTCTCTGTCTGGAGACAGGGCGACTAACCAACTGAAGAGCAAACACTGTTCAGCATATGCCTGGGGCCTTATAGGAATGTAGCCAAGCCCAGGACTGGAGACTGGGGTCTACTTATTCCCAACATCCCGGAGAGAACTCTACTCTGAAATTGGCTATAAGATTAACCCAGATTTTACCATAGATATCTACTCCGCGAGGCCATTTATTTCTCATCCTGCAGCATATGAGACTTTGAAAATGACAATTCTATCATCGTGAAGATGAGTAAGCCGGCGGGGGGTGGGGGGGGTGCATCTTATATAATGCCATGTTCTTACCTAGACTGAGAATTATCCAGAACTCTCAAACATTATTTCATCACCTTGGTTCTTATCATATACTATTCTAAAATGCAATGTGTTGCTCATCTTATCCACAAAGGTCCCTCCCAGATAGTTTCGTAAGAATACCTAGATGCCAAGAATTCCAAAAGTAAGCCAAGTATACAGTTAGACCAACCATGACTAGGTTTTCCAGCTCCTGGCCATTAAAACATGTTAGCTTGGTCAGCATGCTACCTATAAGTCAATATAAAAAGATTGAAATGTAACAACTCATTGTAAGAAAGAACAACTACTTCTCAGCTGTCCATAGATGTTTGTTTACAGGTGCACTTCCAATTTATGAATTTTTCAAAATTATAAAGCTATGTCTCTGTCAACTTAGCCCATCAGCAAAAGATGATATTAGCTGTTGCATAAATAATCTTTTTGGGCTTAGAAACAAGTAGACTTTTGGAACCTATCTGTTTATAAGTTAAGAACTTCTGTAGTATTTTCAGAGAACATCGGGTTTTCTTCCCAAATTTGCAAATTTCTAGGTTACAGATGAGCCACTGAGATAATCATACTTTATTTCCACATTCATAGCCTACAGAAAGCTACAACGGCTGAGACCTGGAAAGGAACTTAGCAATCATTTGATTAAATTCCATCACTTTGCAAAGTCAAACTTCATGTGACGGCCATTCAAGAAGTAGTTATTTGACATAAGCCACACAGCGGTCAAGCTAAATCTAGGCGCAAATGATCTAACTCACCTTCAGAACTTCTTTTACTATATCAAGTGTTTTTAAAACAAAGCCACTAAAATCCCATTCATTCATTCCATTCTACACAAATTTATATTATAAACTTGATATTTTATGATATTATAAAATGCTGATATGCCAGGAGCTGTTATAGGTAGACACAAAATGATAAAGAGAAATACGGTCCTTTAAAAAAAATCAAAGTTGGTTCTAAAAATAACAACTCTCAGTGTTTTAACACATCTTCACACTGTAGTAAAGGCAAGAGAATTGAGACAAAGATGAAGTAAGGTTATACATTCCTAACAATAATGACTCAATATCAATTAAAACAGTTTGTGATTTTTCTGCCAACAATAGGAGACATTTTCACTAAGCTTATAAGTAAGGGCTAGAAACCATTCTCAGTAAGGCCAAGAAGCCATTATGACCTAGCTTATTCCTGGCCCAGAGGTAAGACCTCTAGTCTTAGCCAGGATGGCAAAAAGGGAGCCAAAAAAGATCATGGCTTTTGAGCTAGAGAGACCTGGGTTTAAATTTTGGCTCTGCCATTTACTAGCTCATGACCTTGGACAAGTTACTTCCCCTCTCTTGGTCTCCAGTTTTCCATCTCTAAAATGGTGATGAGACCACTTACTTTAAATGGTTATTATAAAAATTGGATATAATACATGCAAATCACTTAGCTCAGTTCTGGCACAGAGTGGACCCTTAATACATAGAATCTACCATTATTGTCACCAGTAATAATTAACGACATAATAATACAACCTGTAGAACAATTTTATAAGAACAAAACTAAATACATGAATTCCCAGCTGACATTATCTTTACATAGGTACGTCCACCATACTTAAAGTTTTCTCCAATTAAACATTAGAGTAGATTTGAATTTAGGTTGGTCAGACTATTGAACCTGAAGCCATAACCAAACTGTACACTATCTTCAAACAGATATATACCCTAGTAGACTATAATCTTTAGGAAGAAAGCACAGGTTAAGTAACAGAAACTGGGAGGGGTCTGGCCTCCTCAGGACTAGGCTGAAGAAGAGACCATTGCTGAGGAGGTGAGAATAGGGTTGTTGCCCAGGAAATCAAAACTGCTAAAACTTACTGAGTTCTAAAATTTATTGCATTCTTAGTAATAAACATAGTCTCATTGGTATTGTTTCATTTAATCCTTACAACACCCTCTGACATAGATATCAGTATTATTACCCCCATTTCACATATGTCTTAAGTAACTTATCTGAGATCAACAGTTGCTGAGTGGCAGAGTAGGGATTTAAACCCAGGAACCTTCAGACTAAATGACTGATGATAGCCTTGGGCCCCAGTGCAGGGGAGAGGTGCAGTCCTGGGGCTCCAGAACTTGGTCCTGGGACTTAGGGAAGTACCACCTATCTCTTGGACATGTTGAGGTCCATACCAGAGGGTCTGGGAGAAGAGGGAAAAAGGGGAAAGGACTCTTTGAAGAAAGGCAGGAGAAATTATGAAGCCTTAGAAGATATGTATCTCTACTTCTTGTTAGTCTGCCTCTGACCACAGACCTAGGACAAGGGAGGTATTATCTATGTGCCTAGAAAAATCCAAAAGCCCCTTTTACTATCTAAAACACTTTTTCTTTGAATTAAAAATCCTTGAAGTCTCCATCAAAGTTCCATTTTTATGACAAGCACTTAGCACAGTGCCCACCATATTAGTAGGGCACAATTAACATTTCTGGAAGGAAGAAAAGGGAAGTGAAGGAGGTTTTTTGTTTTGTTTTTTAAGATTTTGTTTGTTTGACAGAGAGAGAGACAGTGAAAGACAGTGAGAACACAAGGAATGGGAGAGGGAGAAGCAGGCTTCCCTCCGAGCAGGAAGCGTGATGTGGGGATCAATGTGGGGCTCAATCCAGAGACCCTGGGATCATGGCCCAAGCTGAAGGCAGATGCTTAATGACTGAGCCATCCAGGCGCCCCAAGGGAAGTGAAGGTTAAAAAAAAAGTAGAAATGATTCTCAAATACTATATCAGAGCATAATTATCAAAGGCCTAGCTCAGTGAAAGAATACTGACCTGGTAGTCAGGAAATCTGGGGTCTCCCAACTCAGACTACATGCCATATGAACTGGCATGTCATTTAGTCTTTCTGGGCCTCTGTTGGCTCATCTATAAAATGGGTTGGACAAGATGATCTATAAGTGAGGTAATTTGTAAAGGGGTTTTGCTCAATGGCTGGCCCAGAGAAGGCTTTCAACATATGTTTACTAAATATGATGTTTCCCATTTTTTTAAACTCCATCATAAGTTGTTTTCCTGGGCCCCCTCATTTACAGATGAGAAAAGTAAGACAGAGAGGACTTAAGTGATAAGTACAAGATCACCCAATTAATTACTGTACACTCGAGACAATAATCAAACTCCCTCGACTCTCAGCCTGGTGCCCTTTCTTCTACATCACACTGCTTCCTGACTTGATTGGTCTGCTAGCTTCTCTCCTGCTACCCATGAAGGAGCTTTTAAAAATAAAGACACCACATGATTGATGGGATTCCAGGAAGCCCTCAAATCCACACTATTGTCATTAAGCAAGACTCATCCAAAACCCCCAAAGAGAATAGAATATATAATTTTTAATCCTCAGAGATAGAAATTCTACCATGTTTCTCAGTAGTCTACTCCAGTTTTGCTTGTTACTAGATACTTCCTTATGTTTCAAATCCTCATGCTATAGTTTAAGCCTCTTGCGTTGTCCTCAGGTGAGATGGAAATCACTACGTTGTACTGAGTCTTTTCATAGGCAAAGGTGGCTATTAAATTGCCCTTTGTCCTTCTTTCTTCCCAAGCTGACTAATCCCAGTTTCTTTAAATTCCTTCCTACTTCTTCATTCCCAATGCTTTAATCACCTTTGTGGCTAAACTCTCAGCCATCTCTGGACTCAACCCCTCCTTGTTGATTCCAAATCACAGAACTGGGGATGATTTCCAACTATGGTTCTGAATGTTGACCAGCGAACAGATGGTATCATCGTTCCAATGGGGTAGTTTTCTCAGCATGCTTTGGTTTGTGCTTTGGTTTGTGAAACTACAGTCCACCCTATTTGGGCTGAGCATAGATGATTTGCAGCTTCTCTGCAGCAAATTTAAATGTGAACTGGCTATCTCCTAACTCCTAGCCAATTCCTAACTAGTTCTCCTCCAAGCAATCAGGGAGAACTAACTTTAATAAGAACTCATATTAGCTGAACAGGAATCCTAAAATGTGCATTAAATATGAATATAAGTAGGTTTGGGTTTTGTTTATCACTGTTCCCGCATTTGTACACTTGATGAGTGGTATCTAAGAAGCAATGAGTTGCCAAAGCACAGTTTACTTATCATGTGTCATCCTTATAGTGTTTTCTGTTTATTTGTACAATCCTTCTAAATTTACAACACTTTAAGGAAAAAAAAAGTTTTTCTAAATTGCATAATAGTGTGTTTAAATCTTCTTTTATAACAAACATACCTTTCTCCTGCGTTTTCTATATATGCTGTTGAAGCTTTTAAAAAAACAACTTTTTAAAATGTTTCTGTCATTCCCATTTAAAAAAAAAAAAAAAAAAACAAGACCATGGTAGTATAAAGTTACCAATCTCCTGAGCCATATTATTAACATGAACTTAATGAATATTTATCAGACGCCTACTATGCACACACTAGGTACTTGGGGACAGGATGGAATGTGAGCAAAGCACAGCATGAACCTGAAAAGCTTTTCAGAGGAGGTGACATTTAAGTTGGACATTGAGGAGTGAGTAAGATTTCTGGCTGACACCCAAACTGCAGGAGCATAAACCAGGCAGAAGTAACAACGAGCCAAGAAAGGCAGAATAGCATCAATTATACAGCTAACGAGACATTGGCCTAGGAAGTGATTGGGAAAGAACAAAATTGGATTCTGGAGAAATGCTATTTTTACAATAGTTTTTCCAGCTAAAAGCTGTCCTTGAGAAGTCATCTAAGTACTGTTAGCAGAGTTACGCCACTTCAGTCCACTCTCAGGATGAGAAAAGAGCTAATTAACAGTAATGGGCTTCGTGCAGGACGGAGGCATAAAAGGAGGCACTTTAAAGGCCGAGCAATCCAGGGAAACAAAGTCATTTGCTTTTTATGGCTTAAATAATTTCAGCCGCTCTGGTTTCACAATTTTTCTTCATTCCACAAAAGGATTGTTTGGTCCCACTTGGCAAACATGGGACTTCTTTGCCTCTGCATGTGTGTTTCTCAGCAAAAAAGAACAACAACAAAAAAAATGTGGCTGAGGCTGATTTGTAATTTTTCATTGTGGCTTTGAGTCATGTATGGTATCAGCACAGCTACAGAAATTGAGTTTGTCAGCTCAGCCTCCCCCCCGCCAGCCAAGCAGCAAAGCGTGAAACAGAAACCATAAAGAAACGATAGCAGGACTTGGGGGCCATTTACTGTTGTTCTCCACATACATCCTAGTGACAGAATGGAAAACGGTCAACTGGGAATCCAAACTATATTCTCATTGAGGCCAGGATAATTTCTTAGGGTAGGATTTTCTTTCCTCTCTTTTATTATTATTATTTTTCTTATTTTTGAAAATTTGTTAACAAAGGAGAAGGAAAATGGTTGAGCAATGTCTGACAATGGTTTGGCAGCAAGGAGTATGTGACTCAACCAGCCAGAAGGTATGTTGAGGTATCATGGCAGAACACGCAACCCACAGCCCCGTAGCAATGACACATGCCCATAGGCCTGCACAACATAAGACTCTTCACCAGTCAACTGAGGGATTCCAAGGACTGGGCAAGACTTGGGGAACTTGGAGGACTTGTATGAACACTACATGTATGTGCTTATAGACACACACACACACACACACACACACACACACACAATTTGTGCGTGTGTGTCCTTTCAATAAAAAATGAAAAGCTATAGAAAGAACACCTATACACTAGACATTTATTAAAAATATGAGTATCTTGGATCAGGCCTTGGGCTGGGCAGGGATAATAAGTAACAAGCAAGGAACCCTGTCTTGGAGGGGATCCAGAACCAGAAGGAAAAAAAAAAACAATGGAATCATCTTTGATCTGGTGTGGTTAGGCAGGGAAAAAGGGGAGTTCTTCTGGCCCCCAACTGTGATGTGGGCGACTCTGTAGATAGTGACTTTTCCCACTAATCAAGACAGGAATAATGTGAGAGATAGTCATTCTGGAAAGAAAGATGAACAGCTGAGACTTGAGCACCGGAGCTGCTTGTACAACACAACCTGGAGTTAGTAGGACACCTGCGGCGAACACTTGGACACATGGGCCTGGAGCTTAGGAGAGAAGTCTGGGCCTGAGGCAGAGACGTGAGGCTGCTCAGAGTTGGGTGGATTCCACACATATAAATAAGAGACCACCCGGAGAGAATGGACAGTGAGAAGAGAACCAAGGTATCGAGACTGCTGTAAGGGGCAGCCATGTAGCAAACACCTCATGGGAAATCACTCTGTGTAGCCATCTTATGAGGTACTTCCAGGCACAGAGGGTCCGAAGAATGGAGTTCCAGCCCTCACAGACTGTTTGGATAAAACAAACATTTCTTTCCTGATATCAGTGGTACTTCTCCTAAGCTTACGCCCCAAATTTACTAAAATGACAGAGAAAATATTATTTTATACTTTCTATGCCTTCTCAGCACATCTTACTACATTTTAATTTTGTTCTTGTCTGTTTTGTCTCTGCCACTAGAATACTAAGCTCCTTGAGGTCAAAGGCCACTATAACATTTATTTCTCTTTTTAATTCTCAAGACTCTACACGAGAATAATAACTATCACTAAGTGAACATGTAACGTATGCCAGGCATTATTTGTGAGTGCTTTACGAAAGTTATTTCATTTAAATACCACGACAAGCTTACGAGGTTGGGATTACTTCTCCATTTCATAGAGGCAACAATCAGGGTACAGATTGGCAAATGGCGCAGCCAAAACACAGACCCAAATTGGTCTCATGATCATGGCAGCAAATCTTTTAAACACCCACGTGCCATCTCTGTGTGTCCATTCCTTACGAAGAGGAAACAAATGACCACCATCAGTGACAGGAGGGAGGTTTGTAAAAACTGAGGACGTGCCATCAAGCACCCTCGTCCACCTATAACAACTCTCAGGACTACTTTAGAAAACCAATTAGCATGCTTTGAGAAGCACTCCTCGTTAAGACTATTTGGCGAATGTCCAAACTTTGGAGGCATGAAAACGTGATGACTGAAAGGGGGTTGTTATATTCCTTACATAATGAAACATATCTATTTAAAAAGTGAACTAGGTAACATTCAAGGCAGGTTTGCAAGGTTGGCCTTGGATCTTTTCTTCTGTGTGTAACAAATACTGCATTAGGCAATAAAATTGGGGACTTGAAGGGATCTTATTAAATTAAAGAATAAAAAAATAAAAAAGCTAAATGAGATTCAAAAACACAAATTTAACAGAATGCCCCTGGAGGAGGAATAGAGTGGATAATTTGGCCCTTAATATACTGCGTTTAACAAGCAAGCAAGAATAAACAAAATATGGTGTGTCCATACAATGCAATAGTATTCAGCCATAAAAAGGAATAAGTCCCAAATTGTGCTACAACCTGAATGAACCTTGAAAACATTTAAAGAACATCTAAAGAAGCCAGACACTAAAGGCAACATATACTACCTGATTCCATTTATATGACATATCCAGAATTTGCCAATCCATAGACACAGAAAATAGATTAGTGGCTGCCAGCAATTGCGGAGGGGAAGGGATTGAGGAGTGACTGCTAACAGGTAATTGGTTTCCTTTCTGGGGCAATGAAATTGTTCTAGAATTAGATAGTAGCAATGGTTATACACCTAGTAAATATACTTTAAAAACCACTGAATTACACACTTTAAATGGGTATGTGACTCACAGCTTAATTAAAAATTACAAGTTGAAAAATCAAGCAAGACAATGAGATTCATGAGAAAAAGTACTTAGGAATCACAAAACAATCTTCTTTTTATTAAGTAATTGGTTAGACCCTATGGACTATGGCATCAAGTTCTGGGATCCTGATGGTTTCTAGGAGAGGGTCAAAGCTGATAGACTTGGAAAAGAAGACAAATGGAACACTAAAGAGATGGGAATGATTCTATCGAAAAACCCAAAGTAAGAGGGGGTGATTTAATCAGTTTCTTCAAGTATATAGGGATTCTTAAGCAAAGAAGAGTCACCAGCTGCTTTCTATCTCTTGCAAAGATAGAGCAGAAAGAAGCGGCTCAAAAGATAATACAAGGGATTTAGGACAGGCACAAAAGAAGTGTATCTTTACAGTCAGAGTTTAACAAAGGGCAAGGTTACTGAAGGAGGCTGTGGGCTCTCCATCACCTCTGAAGATCTGTGAAATAAGGGCAGAGACACCAGGACTTTCGAGAATGTTTTCAAAGCCCCATTTGTGAATGTGTCCTCATGCTACCCCAGAGGACACCCTTTCTACGCTAAGGTGAGAGTGGGATAAAGGGAAAGACATCCTATGGATTAGATGAAGTCCAACTGGGTTTATGTTAGAGTAAATTTCTTTAGAAAAAATTTCAATTTCCTATTGTTTTCCTTAATAATGCATTCCCGTGGGAGAAAAAAAATTATAAAATTCTCCTGTTTCCAAATGAGCTTACAAGATCTGATACACAAGATCCGGGTGCTCCATCACAACGCTCTTGTGCCGGGTGTTTTCGCTGCTCAGAAGTTCCCTTTCTCCTTATCAACGCTTTAAGAATTTTGTCATTTATCTCTAATTCTGCAAGTATCTCTGCTGTCAGCTTTGTACCCACCTACCCAGTCTGTCAGAATGCAGGACTTTTCCCCTTGCCCTGTCACCGGACGGTGGGCGACAGCTCCCCCGCTGCCATCCACAACCTCCGTGTTTGACCGTGTCGTCCGCCATGTCCAGCGGTGCCAACTGGGAATATTGCTAATATCCATACACCCTACTGTGTAACGCATCGTCTCTTCATACTGAGAATCCTACGAATTGGGACTTCTAGGTTATGCTGTAATTTATGTTAGTTGCCTGCTTTTTCAATAGAGAAGTATGAATTTTCTGATACAAGTATGGTAATTTTTCACAGTTCTTATGTGTTTTTCATCTTTAAGGAAAGACCAACATACTGATGTCATAATTACACATTTGAAATTTCTATCCCTTGATTAAATAGATATAAGTCAAAGTCAGTGCATGTCACAGCACTCACATTCTGAGCATGGCATAATTAAGTCGTCACTTACAAACTGGCATGCTTTCCAATAAGTACATATTTGTAGAGTACCCATCCTGAGAGTATCACAAATATTACTGACAGCCATATAAACTGCCATGAAATGTACTGCCAGCTGCCAATACTACTTAACAAAAAAATAGGCATCTCACCTTACTGAAGCCAGAATCAAAGTTAGACCAGAAATGAATCAGGCCAAATTACAATCTTTTTCCTAACCCCTCATACTAACTTGGAAGTGAGATGGGGGTGGAGAAACAACATCAAATAACCTTTACAAGTCAGAACAGAGCAGGTCTTAAAATTGTTTTTGGCTCCACTGCCCCTAGGTCAGCTCCTGAAACAGAAGTCAAGCCGTGACTTATAGGTTTATATTAATTTTCCTTATGCTGCTTAATTTTAGTAGCATAGTTTCCACATACTCTAATTTCTTGTTTTCGGTGTTGTATGACATGTCTTGTAAATAGTGTGAAGTTGGTTTAACTGTACAATATTAAAGTTATATCCCCAGTAGGTCTATAATCTAAAGACCTGCTACTTCTAGATAAGGAACAGTTCTGACCTCTGGGAACTGCTGAGAATTATGGAGAAATCCAACAACGCCCACTTACTTGTTTGAGACCAACCTTAAACAAGAAGGCCTTGCGAATATATACAAAGCTGTCCTTTCAAAACCAAGTAGACAAACACTTTCTACTCCAGTCCAAGTCTTCTACGACTTCCACTGTTTTAGAAAAATATCCTTCCATAAAGGTGTCCAGCTCTCTGCACCACATTGCACAGGTCCCACTCCTCCACAGACTAGGAAAATGAGGCTAATATCATATTTAGCTTGGCCCATAGCCAGAGTCCCATCAAGTAAAAAATCTCGTGACTACCACTCAAGGGCAGGGATTGCATATTTTCCATGTTCAGAACTCATCCTTGGAGCCTGCTTCAGATAGGGTGTCCACCCAGTAATACAGCAGTCCTTGCACTCTGATGGGATTAAGGTCCCAACTGCCCATTGGCCTGATGGAAGAACCCATTTCCCCTGTCCTACACATCCTCCTCATAGAACATTGACCCACTGAAACAGCAGCTACATTCTTGATCAAAGGATCTTTACAAAGGATCCTTCCTTGTAAAAGAGTCTCAGCCTCCATATTAATCAACCACAAATGACACATCTTTACAGTGTGCAGGATTAAGCTCTCTGACATCTCTGTATTACTGGTACCATGAGATTCAATGTTGGGGGGGTGGAGTTTGGGAAGGAAGGATGAAGAAGGATCTGGAAGCATCCAGGCCTGGTGCAGGGGACAGCAGAAAACAAAACTGCCACCACAAAGAGGACCACATGTTGAGAAGAGAGACATATTTCTGTTAGACTGGAAAGTGAAAGGAATGTTCCGAGAAGAGGTTGGGAATATAGGAGATTTTACTGATGCTGAATTCTGAATTCTAGGGGACACAGGACTTGGGGAAGAGTAGAAAAGGAGTAGAAGAGAAAAATTTGAGTTTGGGAGGTAAAGGGTTTCACACAAGTTGGGCTTCTTGTGGTGACATCCAAACAGTCGTCAAGCATAATGAGGTCAGAGCTGCATTACTGGGGGCAGATACTGGGGACGAGGCTGAGTGTGGGATTAGAGAGGGATGATCATCCAGTTCCTTTTGACCCCTCTTGATGGAAAGGAGGAAGTCCAGGGGAGTGGGTTCTTATCCTTCGCTTTATCCCTGATGATGGAGGATGTAATAAACAAATCCACAACACAGGAATATCATATACATTAAAAATATTTCTATGTAATTCTAGATTTAATTTTATGACAAGTAAAAAGGTGAAGGAACAGCTGGAATAATGGAACCTAGATGGGATTCTTTAAGAAGACTGACAGCCTCCTCTGGAAAACTGTTAGGGAAAGTTAGGGATACTTCATGGCTTCTGGGAAACTGAAATAGGTATGTTTGATCTGATGCCCTCTTAAACATTTACAAGATACTAAAGTGGAGTTTACATTAGGAAAGTTATAAAATCTTAAGATTCAGTTTCCTTATCTCTCAAGTGATTAGAAGTGGGATAATACCTAATAATACCTATCTTCTAAGGCTTTCATGAGGATTAATGCTGTAATTAATTATGTAAATGCAAGCACAGCATCCAGCATATGGTATAAGCCCAATAAATGTATTTTTTATTTGAGTATTGTTGGCATGCAATGTTACATTAGTTTTAGGAGTACACAAAGCAATCAACAGGTTGAATGCAATCCCTATCAAAATACCAATAGCATTTTTCATAAAAACCGGAACAAATAATCCTAAAATTTGTATGGAACCACAAAAGACCCTGAATAGTCAAAGCAATCTTGAGAAAAAAGAATAAAGCTGGAGGTACCACAATTCCAGATTTCAAGACATACTACAAACCTGTAGTAATCAAAACAGTATGGCACTGGAACAGAAACAGACAAATAGATCAATAGAATGGGATAGACCAACTGGAAATAAACCCATGATTATATGGTCAATTAGTTTATGGCAAAGGAGGCAAAATTATACAATGGGGAAGACAGTCTCTCTGATAAATGGTGCTGGAAAAACTGAACAACTACATGTAAAAGAATGAAACCAGACTACCTTTTAACACCGTACACAAAAATAAATTCAAAATGGATTAAAGACCTAACTGTGATACCTAAAACCATAAAAATCCTAGAAGAGCACAGGCAATAATTTCTCTGGCATTAGCCATAGCAACATTTTTCTAGATATGTCTCCTAACAAAAGCAAACATAAACTATTGAGATTACACATAAAAAAGTTTTTGCACAGCAAAGGAAACCAATAACAAAACAAAAAGACAACCTATCGAATGGGAGAAGATATTTGCAAATGATATATCCAATAACGGATTAATATCCAAAACATATAAAGAATGTATGCCATCCGATATTAAAAAAAACTAATTAAAAAATAGGCAGAGGATCTGAACAGACATTTTTCCAAAGAAGATATACAGATGGCTCACAGACATATGAAAAGATACTCAAAATCACTAAACATCAGGGAAATGCAGTAAAAAAACCACAATAAGATATTGCCTTACACCTGTTAGAATGGCTAAAAAAAAAAATAAACATTAAATTACCCTTTCCATTTGTTCCTCGTAACAAACATATGAGCCAAATGTTATCTCCACTTTAAAATGCAGAATAGATTTTTAGTGAGTTTCAGTAACATATTTAAGGTGCCTCCTTTACTAAGAGTCTGAGCTGGGATTTTTGACTCCACTCAGACTGATGACCAAGGTTGGTCTGAGCTCTTTCTGCTGAACCTCATTGTCTCTCCTATTGGTTCTTCTGCTACAGAACTGACTTCCCCAAAACTAAGAAACATACTCCTTTATGAATGCCAAACATCGTAAAACAGGTGTACCCAGCACAGGCCCACATGTGAATCACTCTCAGACAAGAACCACCAGCATTCACTGATGGCAGTGCTGGTGAAGAATAAAGAGAGTATGAAGAGAGCATTCAGCCCTTGAAAATCTCATAATAGCCTGAGATTCTTTATGATTCTAAGTGAGTTCCTCTATGTCATAAGGGTACAGTTTGATTCAGTTTTCATTTGTTTCCTCTTTATGTATTGAAAAGAACCACTTGTTAATGAAAACCAGCGAAGCAGCTGTAGTGTATAGTAGAAAATGTGCTAAACAGCCTAAAGACATAGACTCTGACCCTGCCTAGCCACTGGGCACCCAGATGGCCCTGGCAGCTTCATAACCTCTCTGGTAGTGATAATCTATTGATTGAGAACAGGGGTTTCAAAATCAAAAAGCTCTGCGTTTGGTTCTGGTTCTTCTATTTACTACTGTGTGACCTTGGACAAGTTACACTCCTGAGCCAGATTCCGCATCCCCAAATGGAGAAATTAATACCCAACCTAGAGAACTATTATTACAAGGATTAAACAAACTACTGCAGATAGTTGGCACAGAGTCCGTGTTCAAAAACCATCTGTTGTAATTGTTACCACCACCACTCTCTGTTCTGTCTCTGCAATGGGACAATAATACCTGTCTAGTCTCCTCCGTTCTACCTTTCAAACAGGATTATTTGAGATGACTGTTGTGTGTAAAATCACATATTGTAAAATATAAAAGACCATATAGGAATAAGGAGTTATTATGATGGTAAGTCAGGAGGGAATTGAATACGCTATTGCTGCCAAGTGACAGGAATGATTACTCTTGAAATTTTGGGGAAATGATAACCAAGTCTTTAAAGGTCCTAAATATCCAGCTGAGAAAAACAAAATGTTCTTCACGTTCTCAGAACTCCAAGTTCTTTTTTCCATAATATAATTGGAAGCCCTAAGGGTCCATTTAATTCATGATATAAACGTAAAACAACAACAACAAAGTTGAAATAAAGGGAAAGATGGTTTCACAGATTGCCCACAAAACTGGGAAATTGTTTACTACAGCACAATGCAATAAAGAGGCTTACAAATTGAGTCCTGGGGGAAGGACACAAGCTATATTTGTTGCATGTGGATATCAGAGGCCAGAAGTTGGCTTCTTCTATTCTGTGAAGTGCCATGTGCGTAAATTTGTAGACTGTCATTCCCTTTAACTCAAAACACTGGCGAACAAACAGTTGGAGCAAAGCCACCTCCAGAACATGACCAGCCATAACTCTCAGAACACTGACCATCTCTCACTGCTCAAACAAACTCAGCCCCTAAATCATTGCCTTGCTTAACTCAGAGTTGTTGTTGTTCACCAAAGTGAATCTTCACTGATCCTTGAGAATCTTAGGGAAGGGGGCCCAAAGAAGTCATCTGCCCATAGAAGCTCACTGCTAGGAGTGTCTTTTTCACACAATTCCCTACAGAGGCAGGACATTTCAGAGACAAGAGTGCCCCACGGGCTTGGTGGCCCCCGCTGGAGTTACAGTTGACAAGTACCAGGACTAACACAATTCCCCTGCCCTAAGGCTTCCATGAGGGGCCTCCCGCTACAGAACATTCTGGTCTCTTTTGCAGCTCTCTCCAAGGATTCCGGGAAGAACTTCTTAACTTCTTTTTTTTTTTTTAAGATTTTATTTATTTGACAGAGAGAAACACAGCGAGAGAGGGAACACAAGCAGAGGGAATGGTAGTGGGAGAAGCAGGCTTACTGCTGAGCAGGGAGCCTGATGTGGGGCTCGATCCCAGGACTCCAGGATCATGATCTGAGCCGAAGGCAGACGCTTAACGACTGAGCCACCCAGGCACCCCCCGGGAAGAACTTCTATGCAGACGTGAACTAAGCTCCTTCTCTCTCACTCAGAGTACAGAAGTCATTGTTGTTTTTTTTAAGCAAATACATGACAATATTGACTCATTGTATTTCCCATCAACAAACAACCCTAAAATTTTCCCCATTACTTGCTATCAAACCAAACTCCCACCTTCCTTTTTTGAACTTAATGTAATATTTTGTTAACCTAATTGTATGACTCTACATTGACCTCTGTGAAATTTTGATTCACTGGCTCTGGTAGCATGGTGTAGTGGTCAAGAACATGGGCTTTGATGTTAAACAACTGGTTTCTGTGCCAGTTGTGTCTCTTATTAACTGTGGGACTTGAGTAAATAACTTCACATCTCTGTGCCTCTATATACCTACTACCAATTAGAATACTAATAGTATAGACGTCAGAGGGTCATTTGAGGATACAGGAGGGAATATATGTAACACATCTAGCATTCTACCTGGCACATAGCAAGTCCTCAGTAAGTATTACATGTGGTTGTTATTAGCAAACCCATCCCATCAACCTACACAGGTCTTTTCAAAACCTTGTCCCTCTTAGTGGATATGTTAGCCATCCCTTCCAACTTTGAGTGAACCATACATTACACAACCACATCTTTTATGCTTTCATCAAAAATTTTAAATGAGTAAACTGGACAGAAGAGCATCAGCAAACAGATTCCAGAGTCCTTCCAGATGGACATCAATCCATCACTCAGCTCAAAACTAGTTTGTTACACTTGTTGAACCAGCTATGAATCTACTGAATTAATCCCAACCAGACATCAAGAATATAATAAAAATCACTGCCAAATTTTTCCCAGAAAGAAAAATGCCCTCCATGACATTCCCATAACCAATCAGATGACGGTGGAAGAATAAAAGGATACTAGAAATAAGAATGTGTTGTTTTTGTGAGTTCATATTGGCTCTCAGTAATCATCACAAGACGTCATTTGCCTTGGTCGCACTGGTGATGACGATAGCATCTATGTGTAAGGCTCTGAGTCAAGCACTTTACATGGATTATCTAATTTAATCCTCAGAACAACCCTTTTAGATTGATGTTATGATCATGTTGTCTCCTTTTTGCAAAGAAAGACACAGGCTTAGGTCATACAGTTTGTAAATGGCAGACCTAGCATTCAAACCCATGTCAGTTAATTTTTGGCACCCAAATTTCTATCTAAGTGCTATCTTACCTCCTTTGTGTACTAAATGCCACCTAATGCCTATATGAACTCTACAGCTGGGTTCCAGTTCCAGCCTCTCAGACCCAAAACCTGGATGCTGTCAGTATCCCAGAGTTGCATAGAATGAGTCACAGGGCTTCACCCTAACAAAGTTCACAATAAACTGATGCAGCCACCCAGAATGCCAGTTTGTTGACTTACAGTAGTAATGTATATACCACATAGACCGTAACAGTCATAATCATCTGACCGGAGCATTTCTCCCTTCAGACAGTTCTACCTACAGAGGCAAATTCTAATCACAAGGTATCAGAATCAGAAGTTTGCTGTAGGACTGAAATGTTAAATTGAATTGCCCACAAAGGAGGACTTGCAAGTAGAACTGAAACTTCGAAGGCCACTGACACTCTCATTCCTAAGGACAGGTACAGGGGACATGAGGCACAAACGGTGTGCATTTTCGAGTGCTTATGATGTTGACCAGCTCCCATTCTGAGACATCTGTGTCTGAGACAACAGTCTCTCAACAGAGACGCCAGTCTTTGGCTTAGAGATAATCACTCTTTTTAGGTGACTGTCCACAACTCTGCTCTAATTCATTCTCTGGTGGCTATATATACATTAATTTATTTCCCAACCAAGTTCTTGAGAACCCCGTATCTTACTCTATGACCTATCCTATAATTAGCTCTTGGTCTAAGGCCTTTGACTCACTCAAGACAACTAAGGGTTCTCCTACTATCTTTTCTATTTTTCTTTTTTAGCTCTTAAAAACATATCTACCATATTCAGTTTGGTGAATGTAGTACAATAATAGGATTAAACATGTTTTCGTAAACATTTTTCTCTCTTCTCCAAACACTGGTTTCAATGGGGAGAAGGGGATAGAGGGAGGGTAATGGGATCAGAGAGAAGGGGAAAAAAGGATTACCTTATTCTTTATACAGTTCTGTATTATTTTGTTATAAAATGCATGTGTTGCTTTCACGGTTTAAAAATTCTAATAATCATTTAAAAAGTAAAATAAAAGCTACCTGTTCCAATAATCTAAATCCTCTCTCCAATACACCTTCACCAGTTGTTTGGTTTACTCTTAAACACCTCCAGTAACGGAAACTCAGAATCTTGAGGCAGTTCATTCCACCTTTGAACAGCTGTTAGAGTCCTTTTCATATCACTAAGTTAAAATTTGTCTCTGTGTAGCTTCTACCCACGGCCTTAGTTCTACTCAGAGCCGCAAAGAACTGTCTCACCCTGCTTCCCCTAAGACATTTAGAGGCCTGCAGCATAACCCTACTTGCTTGACTTTTGTTCGGGGCCAAATATTTCCTAGGGTTTATGAGAAGGATGCTGAAAGATTACAGAACGATATATGCTATGCATCTTTTCTAGACTATGATTCCTGAGATTAAGCCAGAACATCTTGCCTCCTTAAGAGTCTGCCATGGAAGGGTTCACCACCATGTTACAACTCTCACTTACAGAAGAAAGCGGGTAGCCAGACACTAATAAGGGCACCAGACCACAGTGTAGGAAAGGGGAGCCCTGTGCATAGGCAGCCAGGCCCCTGACCTAGAAGTGGAAGTAGCCCTATACGCAAACACATCAGAGCCAGTAGGCAATGGGTGGGAAGGGCAGGGTAAGGTTCCAAGAGAACGTTCTGGGCTAGGCCGCTTGTTGATTTTTGACATTCCTACCTAGGAAACGCACCATGAGCAACCCTCTCATTCTGACCACAGCACATCAGCCAGATAAACAGACTTCTCAGAGAAAAGATCAAGGAAGACAATGCAAATTTTTAAGTGTGGGAATGTCTCTGACACTGAACCGAAGCTTGAGAACTTGAAAGTGAAAGTGACAGGAAATGAAGTGAAACCGGTTTGCTGGTCAAGAATGGAATGTGAAAATGAACTGAACATCTTTGCCGGAGCACACTTCTCATGACCCCTCACTTTACTCCGTGACTCAGACAGGGAGTTTCTGCAGTACATACAGAATTCTGTTTGGTAAAGTGACCTACCGACTCTCTTCTGACGACCTTATCCTGACTATCTGGGGAATAACTCATGGCCCGTCATCGTGATAATGATCACAAGCATATTTCAGAGATTCTGAAGCACTTTCCCAAACAGTTTCTCATCTGACCCTAACAAAAACTCTGAGAGGCTGACATTTTTGTCTGTTCATTACAGGTAAGGAAACCGCTTTAAGTCCAAGGATTTTTTTCCCCCCACGGTACCACAGCAGTGGGGGCTGCGACTGGAGCCCACCAGACTTCCTTGCAGGCAACCAAAACACACAGCACGTCATTCTACCACCCTTAGTCACCCCAAGCCTCGTTGCCCAAACAAACAGACTTGGTTTCTGCGGGGACCTGTGCACACAAACACAACGCAGTTTTACCAGCCCTTTAAAATAAAACACAACGTGGACAAGAGGGTTTTTAAGGTAGTCCTACATATTGAGCCCTGGTATATTTGAATCCAGGAATAGAAATAATGCCTGCCTTTACTTGCTTCAGGCCTGGCATAGGAAACCTGGTTCCGTTGTTACCTGGTCTCAAATTTTTCAAGTACAGAACTATTCTAAAGATCTTCCTAGAGCGTATTTCACTCAGATTCACACGGCCTTATGAAATTTCAGTGCCAAATAAGGAAAAAGATGTGTGCTGCATTCCCTGGAGGTATATTATAGCCTGGCAAGCAGCTTCCTGCAAGACCCATTTAAAAAGATTAGTAGGAGGAAGAAATCCAAGGCTACAATAAAAGAATTATCACTAAAAGTTCTTGGTATAATTCCTTTCTTTGAAGCCTAAACACAGTGGCTTCTAACATGATGGTAGCTGAGGCCTGTGTATCCAAAGGGCAGTAGATCCCTGAGGGTATAGAATATTTTAAAATCACCTTCTGAAAAGTAGATTTAAAGGGGACTTTTCCCTTTTTCAGGCCTAAATATCCATCCTCCTTGTCCTCCCTTCAGCTCTTTCAAATGTTGAAGACAACTGAGGTGAAAAAGACAACAAAGAAAATTTTTAAATTCTCTCAGAAAATCTCATCTTTTTGAAGGAAATCTTAGTGGGAGGAATGACTTCTCCTGAGGAAGACTTAGTGAAGCTGTGAAAACACAAGGCTCTGGGAGCCAGAGAGGTCACCCACCAAAGGCCACAGAAGGGATGGTTGGCAAGGGTTGCTGTGCACATTGTTCGGGCCCTGAGCTTAGGAAGGAGGATGGCGGTTCTCAGAGGCCCTTGTTATCCCTAGTATGGTGTCTGGCTCCCCCAGCGTTCTGTAAATATTTGCTGACTGAAAGCAGATGAAATGGAAACAGCCTCCCATATGTCCCACAGTGGTAGACACCAGCATGCTAGAGTATTCTTTATTGACAGAAAAGAGAAAGAAATACGATTTTGAATCTAATGTCTGGAAGTCTTGCAATATGAAGGAAGAGAAAATCAGTCTCCAGACAGGATCACCCACTATGAAAAAGGAGAGCGCGTCCCTAAGGTGCTACACAACCTACAGCATGTCTCCAACCCCTCAACACGGCAGAACTTCGCCTCAGGACGAGCCTATCACAGATCTCCACAGGTCCCATTCAACTCAGAAAATACTTTACGTTTGGGTGACCCACAGGGTTGGCCTTCGGGTGCTGGCTGCCCAGCTGATTCTTGGGTACAACTCTGTGCTGGCACAGACTTGGTGCACAATGTCTAGAATATAATGTGTTGCCCCAAAGAGGTGTTGCTGCTGACAAGAGACACTGTCATGTATGATAGACAGTTACAGACCCAGGTGCAGGGTCGGCTGGCCGGGGTTCAATCAAGCTGCACAGTTCTCCAGCTGTGGGAATGTAGACACATCATTTCACCTGTCTGAGTCTTGGTGCTTCCGTCTGCATTGTGAGAGGCTGAAAGTGGTTCCCTTCAAAGATCCTTTCTAGCTTCTAGCATTTCCAATACTCCGTGACTCTGGGAAAAAAAGCAACTAAACTTAAACCCCTTATTGCTCACATGCTGCAGAGAAAACAGGTTGATGCAGCAACGGATCCCAAAGACATGGATCCTATTAGCAAAAGCTCACCCCTTTCTGTGGCTGAAAGGAATGGGAAGAATATTTTGGCTTTCAAAGCAGGCAAAGATTTGGTTTGGACCTCTCTCTAAAAAGACGGCATGTCTCAGCAGTTAGAAATGATGCCAGTAGCCACAGGCTGGGTCACTGCTTTTAGTGAGGGAGGCCCAGCATGCACAACACAAATTTCTTAATTACCATTACTATAACCTTGACCACACCTTGTTTTTCTTGGGGGCTCTCCTGGTCAGGTAATCTGAGTTAGATTCAACCCAATTTATAAAATTTGAAACTTTTCCCACTGTAGGTAAGATTACATGCTATTTTAAGAAACCTCTTGGGGGATGAGGAAATATGTTGTTTTTCTTTTAAATATTATACTGTATATCGATTCCAAATGCTAACTGAGCTTTTAAAGAAAAACATGAGTTCCCTAAAAATAGCCTGTCTACAATGCCTCTTAGATTTGGGCACTTTATACACAAAGCATACCTTGCTTAGCATGTAATTAGAAACAAAATAATATTTGGTGAACATATCTGAAAGGTTAAAAAAAGCTAAATATAAGTGTCAATTTTTTTTTAAAGATTTTATTTATTTATTTGTCAGAGAGAGAGAGAGAGAGAGAGAGAGAGGGAACAAGCAGGGGGAGCAGCAGGCGGGGGTGGAGGGTGGGGAAGCAGAATCCCTCTCAAGCAAGGAGCCTGATGTAGGACTCGATCCCAGGATCTTGGAATCATGACCTGAGTCAAAGGCAGATGCATAATCAACTGAGCCACCCAGGTGGCCCTATAGTGTCAAATATTAATTAATATGAGTTGCTACTTTAAAGTTGTACTTTCAAAAAAAATCTCAATGAGCTCTGAAATCCATTTTAAAAAATATTGGTAACCAAACGTCAAATCTAAAGGTCTAGGCTTGGTCTTCCATTTTCCCTGACCACCCACAGGATTTGGGGAAACCTTGCTAGTCTTGACCTTCATGACTCTACACAGGACTGGCTCTCATTCTCTCCATGTCCTTCCTGGGCTATTCTTATTTGTCTCCTCTGTGTCCTACCACAACATCTTCATGGATCTCAAAGTTCAGTGACCATCCTATCTCCTTTCTCTTTTAGCATGTTTCACATACAGTCTCATTTTTGGATTTGGCAAACTTTAACTGGGTTCACCCCTAATTCTATGTAGATGACACCCTAACCTTATTCACTAAATCTTACCCTCTTACATGTGTTTCAATTTTCTATCTCCCTTACTGCATGCTGGACATCTTTACTATTTTGCCTTATCATTTCAGACTTGGAAGCTATATAAAACTGAGTTGAGCAAGAAAGAACCCTGGGGGGATGGACTAAAACTGATGTTATCCCAGTGATTTCACAATTTCTAAAATACACACACACGTATTTTAGAAATTGTGAAATGACTCTGATTTCACATATATACACATACACACACACACACACACACTTTATTTATTTATTTATTTATTTATTTATTTATTTATTTATAATTTCCCAGCTCTGTCAGCTGAAAGGGGCAAGAAGCACAGAGCATACTTACTCCCAGAACCTGGTCCCTACTACCATTCCCCCTAAAAAAGAACTGGGATTCTTGAAGAAATGGGTGATTTAAGGGCTGAGAAGGAAAGGTACAAGACAAGTCCGAGAATTGCTTAAAAAAAGAATGAAAAATATAGTGGGAATATGACACAAGAACACAGTGGCTAAATCTGGGACAATTTGAGCCTCAAAATAATTCAGTATAGTACTAAAAAGAATAGGAATTCATGAGTTCAAACTGGTAAGGAAGGGATGGATGGATGGATGGATGGATGGATGGATGGGAAAAAGAGAGTGCTCTCTTGCTTACAGAAAAATGTCTATTGATGACTGGTAAATGTGGAGGGAATGTTAGAGTTGGAAAATCATGATTTTGTAACTATCTTATAGAATAGCCTGGACTATACAAGATCTATCAATGAATACTAAATATGGTGGATGAGGAAAAGCAAGAAATTTACTTCTCACTGATTGCTTAGTGCCTGCAAGGGAAAAATAGTAACTACAGAGGAAAAATTTAATAATACCTTGACCTAAGGGCACTTGGGTGGCTCAGTGGGTTAAAACGCCTCTGCCTTCCACCCAGGTCATGATCTCAGGGTCCTGGAATCGAGCCCCGCATCAGGCTCTTTGCTCAGCAGGGAGCCTGCTTCCCCCTCTCTCTCTGCCTACTTGTGATCTCTCTCTGTGTGTCAAATGAATAAATAAAATCTTTAAATAATAATAATAATAATAATACCTTGACCTAGTGGTTGAAATTTACACCACAATGAGAGGCAGATGGACATTACATTATACCTCCAGATATAACCTGAGAAGGACAAAACATCATCCCACTGGCAAGGCATCAACTGAATCTAATTATAAGGAAACAAATCTAATTATAAGGAAACAAAAAAAGTGTGTAAGGGATAAAGCTATATTCTTGAAAAATTCCCAAGTCATAAAAAATAAAGGCTATGAATATGTTCCAGATTGAAAGAGACTAAAGAGACATAACAACTAATTGCAATACCTAAATCAAGACTGGATCCTGTGCTAGATGTGGGGGGAAAATGCCATAAAGGACACTACTGCATCACTAGGTCAAATGACAAAACTGGAATATGAGTCATAGATTAGATGAAATTATTTAATCAAATTTACTGAAGTAGATAATTATCTAATGGTTATGTAAGAGAATATCCTGTTCCTTGGAAACACATACTTAAGTATTTTGGGGGTAAAGAATCAAGATGAATATAATTTACCCCCCAAAATCAGAAAAATATTATGTATATGTATATGCACATAGAGTTATTTAGATGATACATGCAGAGTGAGTAGGCAGGTAGGTAGGTAGAAACAGTAAATTATAAAGCACATGTAAGGTGCACCTGGGTGACTCAGTCAGTTAGGCATCCAACTCTTGATTCAGTTTGGGTCATGAACTCAGGGTCGTGAGACTGAGCCCCACAGCAGGCTCCATGCTAGGCATGAAGCCTGCTTAAAAGTCTGTCTCTCGGGCGCCTGGGTGGCTCAGTCGGTTAAGTGTCTGCTTTCTGGCTCAGGTCAGGATCCCAGGATCCTGCCATCAAGCCCCACATCAGGGTTCCTACTCAGCAGGGAGTCTGCTTCTCTATCTGCCCCTCCCCAAACTCATGCTTTGACTCTCTTCCGCAAAAATAAATAAATAAAAACTTTTTAAAAAAGTCTCTCTCTCCGCCTCATCCACTGCACTTTCCCCCATGCTCACGAGCACATGTTCTCTTGTTCTAAAAAACAAACAAACAAATAAATAAAAATGTAAAATATTAGCAACAGATGACTCTTGGCAAAGATATTTTAGTGTACCTTTTTTTTCATTTTTTTGTTTGCTCTCGCTTTTTTCTTATATAAGTATAGTTGATGCACAATGTTACATTAGTTTCAGGTGTACAGCTTAGTGATTTGGCAAGTTTATAACTTATACTATGTTCACTGCCAAGGGTAGCTACCATCTGTCCCATGATATTGTTGTCGCACTATCACTGACCATATTCCTTGGGCTGTACCTTTTGAGTGTGCTATCTTTATTCTTATAATTTTTCCATACTTCCAGATAAAAAAGTAAAAAAAGTAAAAAAAAAAAAAAATAACCCAGTAAACAAACAAACCTGGATTGAAATGACTGATCCTAGCTTCCAAGCAAGCTATCTCTACCTACATTGACTATTCTCCCAGGAAAGTCAGAAATATTGTAACTGTCTTGGGATTCTTCCTTCCCTCACCTCTCAGAGTCATTCCACTGTGTATTGTCTATACACTGTATATTGTATACTGTATTTTGTATATTGTCTATTCACCCTTCCTCCTGTTTTACATCTAGCTTTTCTTTTGGATTCCTACAATCACTACACTATTTCAAACATCTTTTATTTTACTTTATTTATTTGTTTATTTATTTTGAAAGAGAGAGAGAGAACATGAGGTGAGGATAGATGGTGAGGAGAGTGGAGGGAGAGGGAGAGAGAGAATCTTAAGCAGGCTCCACACCAGCATCTTATAACCCTGAGATCATGACCTAAGCCTATATTAAGAGTAAGTCAACAGCCAGAACAGCTAAAATTAACAAATCAGAAAACGACAGACAATGGCAAGGATGCAGAGAAAGAGGAAACCTCTTATACTGTTGGTGGGAAGGCAAGCTGGTGTAGCCACTCTGGAAAACAGTATGGAGGTGCCTCAAAAAGTTGAAAATAGAGCTACCCTCCAACCCAACAATTGCACTACTAGGTATTACCCCAAAAAAACAAATGTAGTGATCCAAAGGGGCACATGCACCCCAATGTTTATAGCAGCAATGTCTACAATAGCCAAACTATGGAAAGAGCCCAGATGTCCATCGACAGATGAATGGATAAAGAAGATGTGGTATGTATCTACAATGGAATATTACACCATCAATAACATGAAATCTTTCCATTTGCAATGACATAGATAGAACTAGAGGGTATTATGCTAAGCAAAATAACTCAGTCAGAAAAAGAGAATTATATGATTTCACTCATATGTGGAATTTAAGAAAAAAATAAAATAATAAGGGAAGAGAGAAAAAATAAAACAAAACAAAATCAGAGAGGGAGACAAACCATAAGAAACTCTTAATCATAGAAAACAAACTGAGGGTCGCTGAAGGGGAGGGAGTTGGAAGAGGGATAACTGGGTGATGGACATTAAAGAGGGCACATCATGTAATGAGCACGGATATTATATATGACTAATGAGTCACTGAACTCTACATCTGAAACTAATAATACACTATATGTTAATTAATTGACTTTAAATAAATTTAAAACATTTTTTTAAGCTGGTCAAACATCCAGCTTGTTTTATTGTTTATTGTTTTACAATAAACAAGTGCTATGATCTGCAGATTCAGGCTCTCTCTACTCTAAAAATCTTACACTCCTCTACACATATGTCTCCAACAGTATTATTTTCAGTCTGCCACTTATTTACTCAGACTTTCACACTGGACTCTGTATTGCCTAAAATAAATGAATAGGTCAATCAACAAATAAGTGCCTAACTTCTTCTCCTCATGTAAAAAAAAGTTAATTGCAAAACAGCCCATTTTCACAGCAGAAGAAAGTTGCAAATATCAAAGAAGATCAAAATAAAGTTGAAAAGATCAAATAAGATAAAAAATATCAAAAAGATCAAAGAAGAAAACTTAAATAACTCATAGTCTCGAAACATATGCATAACCACTGCCAATGGCTTATCATTTGTCCTCCCTGATTTTTTTCCTCATAATACATATATTTTACAAAATTGGGATCATACTATACATTCTATTTCATGAACTACATTTTGCACTCCTCCCTATACTATGAGTACTTCCCCATTTGAATAAAAAGTTTTATAAAACATAATTTTTATTAGCTAAGAGCATTCCATTGTATACATGTAATCTAACTTAATCAGTTCCCTGAGTTTGGGGTTTTTTTCCCCCAAGTTTTCATTCAAAAATATTTGTACATACATATTTTTATTCATCTCTTAATGATTTCCTTAGGAAATCTGTTTTTAAAAAACTTAAATTGTTTTTTAAAAACTTAAACTGAATCATATCTTCGAATTAATCTTCTACTATTTAACGTATACAAAACATACTATGACTTTTTCACTCCTATGCTTTTACTCCCTTTCTCATGTTGCCTTTATGTCCCCTCCATGTCAATCCAAATCAGAATCAGGCAACATATCTTAAATGTCTTTGTATCACAAGTCCTCAAAAAATGGTCTTTGAATGATTACATCCTCTGTATTCTTCCAGACCTCACCCAACTCTCCCTTCTTCCATAGAGCCTTCCCCATGACATCTACAGGCCACAGTTACCCCTCCTTCCTGTTTACTACTGACACAAGAGACTGAAATATTTTCTCTCATTGACACTCAGGTGACAAGTACCTATGTCTCTTCCATTTGACACGTAGGAGAAACATGACATGGGAAGGTGACTTATTCACGAACGGTCTGGTTCTGAGTCTCAGAGCAGGTTTTAGAGCCTGTGCCCTAAGAGAAGTCACAAGAAGTGTGTTCCCTGGGAAAATTTTGTGACACTCGACCTGCCTCTGTTAGGCCCTGCATGTCTGATGAAAGCACATTTTGACTGGGTTAGCTTAATGTTAAAACCAGATGGTTTTAAAATTAATTATATGCACGGATACTTCAGGTTAATGAATTCTCTTTCCAAAAGTATTACTAAGATTCAAGAAGTGACCTTTTCCTTATTTTCTGGAAGATGTGTTTCCTAGAGCAATGTTAAAACATCTAACTGAGAAGGGGCTTTACAGAACTGCTTTAATAAATAGACACAAATGATTTCTACTTATAAGCTCAATAAATGATAAAGTAGATGAAATACTGGAGAAGTCTTTTTTAATACGAAACCTCCTAATAAGATTGATTGCATTTTAAAAACAGATTCCTGAGGAATCATAATAGCAATGGGGCTCCGATATTTCAGCAAAATAGTCAGAACTACTTTGGACCCTAGGAGTGAAATCTTAACACTACCATAGCCTCTGGGGCTCCAGCTGCTGCCTTAACACGTTTATAGAGAAAAATCACTGTTTTATTTTACTGAGATCCTTTAAGTAAAATTTTAAGCATGAATTAACTAAGTCCTGGGCAAAGTCACCACTGAAGCTACCTTTGAGGTTCATGAAAGGAAGGATCTCTGAGGATTACGTTAGAAAACATATTTGTAAATTTTGTTCCTCAGCATTTTTTGGTCTATTTGGGAATTTTCTGTAGTAGAGTTTAATGCACATTTTTTTTTTTACAATTTTAATGGGAAACATTTTTTAAGAAAGCCATGACACAGCACTGTGCATTGCCCTCTCCAAGATGGACAGGTTCCATCTTGTCAAAGGGAGTTTGGAAGGGGCAGCTAATATTGCTGGAGTAATCCCCAAATCAAAGCCTCCATGTGGATGGCCTATGTTCTCAGGCTCCCTCATGCCGGACACTGAGATTGGTTTCAGGGACAAGGAAGGTGCCACAAAAGAAATGATTAAAAACAACTAAAGGACGATTACTCCTTTGTGACTCCCACTTGAGAGCCTGAAATTTGAGCAGAATTCATCTCAGTTTCTCTAATGAATTCCTCTGCTGCTGTCATGCGGTTAATTCTCCACATTTTCTACTACTCTGATTATTAAAAAAAGAAGCAAAAAGGAAAAGGAGCCAGCCAATATAAACATCAAAGGGTACTCCCACTTCTGTGGCCTTCAGATATTTTCCAGAACTGGATTGTGGGGACAAAAGAGATTGGGGGGAGGGGGGAGGGAAAGGCTTGATTTCTGTTTCCTCTGGGAGACTTTGGGAAAATTGGCCCCACGACACAGCAGTGCAAGTAGGTGGCGTGTTTCATATCACTGGGCAGCAAAGGTCTTCTCAGTGAAGCTAGATATTTCCGTGGCTTAGTCCAACAGACCCCAGCTACTACCGAATGGCACGTGGAGGATGAGAGCTGGGCTCTCCCTAAAGATGGCTTAGCTGCAAACACCCTCCACTGGGCCTCAAACCAAAATGCTGAAGGGAGCTGGGGGATGAAGTGGAGGAGGAGGTGGGAGGCAACTTGAGAAACTTAAAACCAGCATAACTTTTCATTTCCTGAACTTAAAGCAAATAACTGTTTGTGGTATTCACTGGAGTTCGAGTTTTTTTTCTTCTGCCAGGCCTGTAGACTCCACCAATGTCAGTCTGAAGTTAACAAGAGGAGACTGAATGAGAATAAATGTAAAAACCTATTACAAGGATATAAGAAAGTTCGGGATAGGAGAGTGACCAGGCTGAACAAGAGTTCATGAGAAAAAGATCTAGAGTTTTAGTTGACTGTGCACAGTGTATGAGCCAACAGTGTGACCTGGCTGCTAAAGAATCCAATGCAACAAATTTAAGGCCCGATTAGCAAAAGTATGGTGTTCAGGATGGGGGGGGGGAATGGCCCCCCTATGCTCCACACTGGTCCAGACACAGATGGAGTGCTGCCTCCATTCTGGGTGCCAAGTGTTAAAGAGTACAGAGAAAAACTGGAGCATGTCAAGGGTGTCACAGGAAGAAAACGGGAATGGAAATCATGTCACATGAGGCATAAGTGGAGAAACCAGGATTGCTTCAACTGTGAAAAAAGAACTTCTTGGGTGGGTTTAAATATCTGCAAATAGCTGATGGGTCACTGTGTGGGAGACAGAGCAAACTTAACTCCCTATCTCCAAAGGGCAGACAAACGGGCAGAAAGATAACCCAAATTAACAAAACAATTTCAAACAATTCAAATTGTCCCAAAATGGAATAGGCTGGTCTGTGTCATAGTTACTTCTCCAGCAATGGAAGTGCTTAAAGCCTAAACCTGCCGGGGATGATTTGAATACTCTAGCTTTACGTGGAAGACTGGGCTTGATGGCTCTTTAGATTCAGAACCTGAGAACTATGATGAGACAGGAGTAACATTAAAAAAATAAAAGGCACCTACCATTGGCTTAAATCCTTCTATAAATCAGTGGGAAATTTATGCAGCTATTCAACAATACCACCATGGGTCTTTCGGTTTGTATTAAGAGGAAATGAGGAAAGCCTTCCTCCTGTTAGGGTCTTAAACTAAAGAAAGCATTGTTTGTAGGAATGCCAGCATTCTAACACCCTTTCTGCTATGCTTATTAACCTGTTTTGCCTTTAGATATCTTATTGTCAGAAACTCTAAATGCCAAGAAAGCTGAACTCCTTGAGAGCAAGGTCTACATCTCATTTACCTTTGTACTCCCAGGACCAAGCAGAGAGCTTGACACAAAGTAGGTGCTCACAAAGATTTGTTAGCCGTGCTAGGACTGTGCTAGGTTCTGGGAATACAGCAAAAACAAAACAGACCTGGTGTCAGCTATCAAGGAACTTGCAATCTAGTGGGTGCCATCCATATTCAACAAAAAGTCATAAAAAGAAACACATGGGGATCCTGGATGTCTCAGTCAGTTAAATGCCTGCCTTCAGCTCAGGTTGTGATCCCAGGGGAGTGATCCTGGGATCCAGCCCCACAGGCTCTCTGCTCAGCAAGGTGTCTGCTTCTCCCTCTCCCACTCCCGCTCCCCCTGCTTGTGCTCTCTCTCTGTCAAACACATGAAATCTTAAAAAAAAAAAGAAAAGAAATGCATAATTCTAAAATTATAATAAATACAAAGAATAAAAAGTAAAGAGAAGAAAGAGGGATTATAAGAAAAATCTAACTTTGTTAAGGGGGTGATCTGTACAGTCAAGAAGGAGAATGGAAGTTAGCCAGGTGAAGGCTAGAGGACGACTATTCCATGGAGAAGAAACAATCTGTCTAAAGGTGCTGAGAGGTGGAAAAGAGTGAATAGGAAGCAGAGGTAGGACCACGCAGGACCTCCTAGGCCAAGCTATCATTTCCAGGTTTAATCCTAAATGCAACCAGAAGCCAAAGAAAGACTTTAAGCAAGGAAGTGATAGAAACCATCTCCCCGAGAGCTGCATTGAAAAAGAATGTACCAACCAACCAGTGCTGGCAGGAATATAGAGGAAAAGGAAACCTTGTGCACTGCTGGTAGGAATGCACACTGTCATAGCCACTGTGGGAAACAATGTGGAGGTTCCTCAAAAAATTAAAAATAGAATTGTCATATGATCCAGTAATTCCATTACTGAATATTTACCCAAAGAATACAAAAACACTAATTCAAAAAGATACATATACCCTATGTTTATTGCAGCATTATTTACAATAGGCAAGATATGGACGCAACTCAAGTGTTTATCAGCAGATGAATGGATAAAGAAGACATATGTAATGGAATATTACTCGCCATAAAAAATAATGAAACATTGCCATTTGCAACAACTTTGGATGTATCCAGAAGGTATAATGAAGTGAAATAATTCAGTCCAAGAAAGATAAATACCATATGATCAAACTCCTACCTGGAATTTAAGAATAAAATAAACAAAGAGGCAAACAAACAAACAAACAAAAACCAGACTCTCAGCTATAGAGAACAACCTAGTGGTTGCCAGAGAGGAATTAGATGGGGGAGGGGGGAAGAATGGAGGGAATAGGTGAAGGGAGTTAAAAGTACACTCATCATGATGAGCACTGAGTAAGATATAGAATGGTTGAATCACTTTATTGTAATCCTGCAACTAAAATAACACTGTATATTAATTATATTGGAATGAATGAGTAAATGGTAGGGAGAAAGGAAGGAAGGAAGAAAGAAAAGGGAAGGAAGAAAGAAAAGGACTAGCTAGAATAGTGTATTTCAATGCATTAGGGGGACACAAAATGAATTTAGTTGGTCCATGCCTAGGATGAAAAAAAAATAGTTTCCAAAAACATCAAACTGCATCCTACAAAGTAAAGGCAAGTATTACTTTATGAATCTTTTGTTTCAGATTTACTTAAATACACACATTACACACACATATGTATGTGTACTGGGGGTATCATGAATATATTTTTTTATTGTGAATCACAGTCAAAAAAGTTTGAAAGCCACTAATTAGAGGGAATCAAGAGTGAAAATTAGGAAACCAATTAAGAGGTGAATGGAATAGTCAAGACGTAAATATGTTGGGAAGTGGACAGATCCAGTGGATACCTGGAGACAGACATTCAAAAGGACTTGGTGAATATTTGCATTTCGAGGATGACTCAGGTTTCTGGCACCCATTAACTAGAAAACTGAGGAACAAGTGAATGAATAAAGAGGTAAATGATGAGGGCCCAGTAAACCTAGCTAAAGTTATAATTTTCTTCATATTTAACTATAAAAACTCTACCCTGTTTAAAAATGACCTTCCCTACTTGGTTTCTACAGTCTTCTCATGAGCTTTGAAGGTAGGGCCCATGTCTTCTTCAACCTTATAGTCCCAGGAACTGCTGTGTGGAACATGCTCAGGAATTATGTGCTAAATGGGTTAATTCAGTAATTATGTACTAAATGGAGGGAAATAAAAGTGATAAAGTAGGGGCACCTGGGTGGGGTAGTCGGTTGAGCGTCTGATACTTGGTTTTGCCTCAGGTCATGATCCCAGGGTCATAAGATGGAGCCCTGCTTCGGTTCCATGCTCAATGCAGAGTCAGCTGATGTTTCTCTCTCCCTTTGTTCCCCCTCACCCCCTACTCTCTTTAGCTCTCTCTCAAACAAATAAATAATAATAATAATAATTAATAAATCATGAAAAAGTAATCAGTCTTAATAAGGAAATGAAATGTCTTATACTCCCCGCCAAAGTCCTATATCTTTAAAGTCAAGGAAGAGCAAATCAACTTGGAACAGATTTTTATTATAAATCTCCACTATTAATTAAAAGCCATGTTTTATAAAACCAAAGGAAAACTATCTTTAATGACAATCATACTGTGAAAGCACTCTCACCCCTTGACTGCAGAGTACTAATAAATCTTCAAAAGTCCTCTTCTACCATGCTGTCACATCTCATTCGCACTCTGTGTTTACAGATTTAAAAGAGATTTCAAAAGTTCTAAATTCACGGTCTAAACATTACTCAGATTATTCCCATGTACTTGGTAGAGGGCAGGAATAATCCTCAGTTTAAAAGAAAATAAATGACTTATGGAAAATGTCCAAGAAACCTCAAGCCACCTAGCAGCAGAAGCCACAGTAATCCATCCCTTGCCTTCTGACTTGGAGTCAGCCCTGTGGCGCTCTGGTGACACTCGGCCTAACACCATTTCTTGTTGATCCTGGTATATATGAGCCGTCTATTAAATTTCCACTCCCTCAGGGGCAGACACCGTGTCTTCTACTTTTACTGTACTGTCCATGATGCTTAGCAGTCCTGAACACACTAGACACATAATATTTCTTGACTGGACTACCATGAAGAATAAAATGGAGATCTGCTGATTTAAGGCTGTCGAACTCGACTCTGCTCCCTTCATCGAGCTGTGTTGGTCTTGCATGCAAGTTTTATCTCCAGCCGACCCAGTCTTCCATTACAAAACAGCAATTGCCTCTTTCCAAAATGAAAAACATTTTCCATTGTAAATTATACTTGCAGCTGGGATGTTGAAATGTTCCTTAAGCAAAGATTTTTATCTGTGCTGCAAAGGGGAAAGTGTAGCTCATAAGCTTAATTCTTTAAACAAATCCAGTAACTCTGTTCCTTTGGTCCCAGACGGCCCTCTTAGCTTGTTTGTTTGTTTTCATGCCCCACGCTGTTTCCCCCAAGGTTCCTGGTAGTAAATTACCCAGTGTGTGTGATCACACCAAGACAGACTTTTGCTGGTGTGAGGAGTATGATCTCTATGATCTCTTAGAGCTAACATGCCATTCCACACAAAAAGAACAGTGAAAGGATAGGTATAAGCAGAGGGGAAGCCAAGGTTAAGAACCTTAAAAAGAGGTCTAAACAAATATGCTCAGTCAGAAAAGCTCATTCCCCAGCACTCTTGACTGACGTGGTAAAGACAGACTGGAGGCAGACATTACCTTTTATTCCGGTCAACTGTCCCTCTTAAGTTTTAGGTTTCAGAAAAGTGCTAATTGTGTGTTAGGTCACACATTTGTCACTGAAAATTGAAGTATTCATTTCATGAGGACAGTACTGACTATTTTAAAGAGAATTTTGAGTTTGACCAAGTGTTTTACTATCAGTCTCTGAGCTCTTCCTCACAACAGTTCTGAGAAATCTAAATATCTCTTTCTCCATATATTCCTGAGAAAACAACAGATGCACGCAACTTTGTGCTGAGACGACCATTTGGATGCTGCTTAAAGATACGGTCCCGGTTCTCAAAGTTTGCCTCTCACAAATGAAGAAAACGTGTACGGAAATCAGTTAAAACCCAAGGGAGAGTGAACTCAGTGCTCCAGTAATAGGTCAAAGAGAGTGGTGCAAAGAGTGGCATTTAAGTCCAACTGGAAAGCAGTGGGCAGAATTCAGTGATGGAAGGAGCATCGGCGCCTTGTCTTGAGAGCTGTCAAGTACACTGAAGATGAGAGAGGAATACCAATCTGGAGTAGGAGCTTAAGTCAAGTCACAGAGGTGTGTAAATGCAGGCTGTATTCAGGGAACCACGTAAAACCTACGTGGGTAGAGCACAGGACTCGCGAGTGATCATCAAGTGAAGAATAAAAGTTCATGTGAGTGAAATCCACAAAAAAGCTATCAGCAAAAAGTAAAGATGATTTTAAAGTCTGGAAACATTGTGAGTGCCTCAAAGAAAACCATCTGTACCGGCTTTCATGTTACAAATCCAATGGGATGAGGCTGACAAATCAACTAACCTGAAAACATCACGTACTATCATATTTTTAGATTTAAAAAATCCATTTGAATAAGCAATTGATTTCAAAATTCATTCGTAAAATGATCCTACCCAAATTCTTGGATTTGACCCCCTCTTTCCACAAAGGTAACTCATAAGATGAACTCTCACAAAATAAGGTAAGGGTATAAAGGTAAAAAAAAAAAGAGAGAAAGAGAGAAACTGACATTTAAGGTTGCATCCATTGGGTTGGGGGACAGGAAAAAGAGCTGTCTGGTGAGATCTAGTCTGTTTATATTAACATCAGTGGGAACATATGGTTAAAAACAGACACTCTGAATTCTAGATAGCAAAATCTGTTTTCGGAGAGACAATATATAACATTTGGTGGCTGACATTTAAGAACTAATCCAGTTTGGGGCCAACTGAAAGAAATCGTCTGGAGAGCACTGGCTTAATGTTTCTATTGTCATTAGCTGAAACTTAAAGATTACAGTTTGATCATTTCAATTTGGAATAGAAAACTCTGTTTTCAGAAAGGCCAACATATAATACTGAGTAACTTGTGCAAGTCAACACGGAGTCCTCTTCTCACAATGAAAGGGGGAGAGCATCCAAAAGGAAGACTTCATGAAAAGCTCCTTTCAAACAGTGGCCCTTACTGTGTCCTCTTAATTAAGGGCTCATAAATAAAAGGACACAACAGCTGCAACTTATGATTAACCACGGTATAGTATTTCAAACAGTGAATAACATTACAGTTATTGCAACTAACAAAACTCTTTACATTGGTTCAACACATGACCTTGGTTTTGTCTGGCCTGTAGGTGACCTGAATGGAAGAGAGATGTCTGGGTTGAAATTTAACTCGGTGTCTGAAAAGCTATGTCACATGGCTGGAAAGTCAGTAATGTTGCAATTTTGGGAACCCCTGCTCCTCTCAGTGTGATTGGATGGTGTAAAGGTAAATCTGAGAAGAGCAGTGAAAAATAAAGCTAATTGGTCACTCTAGGACAGCCCTTGAATAACGTCCAAACATTTGCAAACTGTCTGAGTAAACCACTCTGGTTATTCTTAAACAACGAAGGTAACTTTACTGCCTGCCATGGGCAAGTGCCCTTTAGATTAACGTGGTAAACAATTCTTGAGTGATTAATGACATACACTCTTTCTCTGCCCTCCATGGAGGGCAGAACTCTCTTAAGGAGAGCAGGAAAGGCTTTACCTTTTGATTTATAGGCTAAGACCAAAGCAATCTGAGTTTTCTCTGAGTGTAAGAGTCTATTTCTGAGGAAGATACGGGCTCTCAAAAGAGGGACCACAGAAGACAAGGGAGAAAGGATCTTCCATTATCTCTTTTTCTCCATTAACTATGCTCTGAGAAGTTCCAGTGTCCCTCCAGTCTTATTTAATTAGATAGGTTCAGAACCTAAGTCTAAGAACTATTTTCCCCATGACCATAATAGATGAAAACTAAAGGAAGAGCCTGACTTTTCTCATTTCGGTTGGTAAGTAATCATACCACTTAGTACTTAGTTTCGTATCATAGAAACTCCAATACTTTTTATTGGGTTGTCTTTAAGTGGCCGGTTTTAAACAGTTAAACAGAAACTCACCTTTCCATAAAAGCAGATCTATGGTCTCTATAAAATCATGACCAAGGCACATGTGATTAACACATGTCTGTTTATCACTAGCTCCCATCTTAACACAACATAAGATTTAAGCAATCACATTTCTGCTCCCAAACTCAGCCAACAAACCACTCAATTCCTCTGAAAATGAACAATAACATTTAACATAAATACATTCTTTTTGAATTTACAATAGTCCTTTGAAAAAGGATATTGTTTCTTTAAAAGCCCTGCAGTGATATAGCATTAACTAAAAGTAGTTAGACAATTAATATTGGGAATTAGGAAGATACATGTTTCCCAGGAAAGAAGAGTTTGCTTGGATCTTCCGTTTCATTATTACTAACAAAATGCATAACAATAACCACATGAAGAACTGAAAATTCATTAGTTATTATTTAAATTAACTGGATAAATTGCTAGCTTCTAGCGAGATTTTGATTATGATCTTGAACAGTAGTGAGCACAGAATAGATCCCAAGTGGACACTCATTAACTTAAGCCAATTAACCACAGGAAGTAAAAAATAATTTTTAAGAATAGAGAGCTGAGATAAAATTTTAATCTCAACTTGTTATCTTGGGTACCCCCAGAATATAGAATAAAAGGCATCAACAATGACTGATTATGTGAATAAATCAGCTGCTTAATTAATTAATGGGAAAAGGGCATTCTAAGACAAGCTAAGAAGGGATACAGCCATCTAGGTCACTAAGAATAGTAGAAAAAGCATGTCCACTAGGTGCTATTATTTACCTATTTCTATATATACCTTTCAAAAAGGGGGATTAGTGCAAAATAATGATACTTCAGCCTGGATTTTTAGCACAGAAATGTAACTAGACCAGCCTCATTTTAAATAGGGAAGTTTATTTATTTCCTTGGAGGGCCTAATGTAAATTAAAGGGATTGATTTCAGGATCATCTTTCAAGGAAGACTACTAAACCCTTTTGTTAAATCAAATTACTCTAAGTAAGTTTTCTGATACCTAGCTTAAAAAATGCATAAATACTATTTCCTTTAATATGTCAGCAACTCTTAATGGGAGAAGTAATTTTGAAATTAAATGTCATTCCACTTCTTAAGCAATTTAAACCTAGATTTAGGAATTTAAGGGAAGGATCTGTTGCTTTTTCCTACTAGTAATAAATTGTAAGAAAAGGGCAGTTTGATCTTAACTATATTTCTTTTCTGTCTAATACCTCAGGTATTAAGATTATAGTTTCTTTTTTTAAGGATTATCATTTTTAGTAAAACTTTATCAAATGGGTGGAAAAATGGATGAAATTTGTTTTTATTCATGGATCCATCATTGCCACTGAGGAAATCAATAATAATTTAGGCTGTATCTCTTTTGAGGCTAATAGGAAGGAAATGAACAAATATTACTTGATGTCACAGTCCTACAAAAAAAATACCCTTTAATGTCCCTTTTCATAAACAAATCAACACTAGATGGATTGAGGAAATTATAGTGGTCACTCATTCATTTAAGCACTACTAAGTATCTCTGGAGCTATAAGAATGAATAAAATACGGTTCCTAACTCTGAAGGCTCACAATCCAGTTACCAATTCAGACATGACAAATTCATCAGCTGTGTATTTAAGATTTGTGTACTTTATTGTCTGTAATTTATACCACAATAAAAAAAATTTAAAAGGGTGAAGGTGCATTAAGGTAAGTTACACTCTAGTATCAGAATCACCACAATAAAAGTAGAGAAGAGGAAGGATGCCTGGGTGGCTCAGTTGGTTAAGCGGCTCTCTTCGGCTCAGGTCATGATCCCAGAGTCCTGAGATCAAGTCCTACATCAGGCTCCTTGCTCGGCAGGGAACCTGCTTCTCCCTCTGTCTCTGCCTGCCACTCTGCCTGCTTGTGCTCTCTCTCTGACAAATAAATAATTAAAATCTTTTAAAAAAAATCTGACAAATAAGATCTTAGAAAAAAAAAAAAAAGAAGAAGTAGAGAAGAGGAAAAAGGAATTCTTTTCCCTGTCCAGGGAGTCTAGCAAAGCATAACCAGGGAGCTAACGAACATGAGAGCTTCACCTAGCAAAAAGCATCCTAGCAGAGGGTAAGTCAATGCAAAAACACAAAGGTGAGAAATAGCAATAAATACAATGTAGTTGAAGCACATGTACTACGTGGGATGGGATGCTGAGACGGGGGGACCAAAAAAAATCTGACATACCAAGCTAATGAATTTAAATTCTACCCTACAGAGAAGTCAAGAAAGGTTTTTAAATAGGACAGTGACTAGATCAGATTTGTTTCTAAGTGGATAACTCATTTCTTCTTTCCATCACCTCTAAACTCAGCTGGTTTTCATAAGCTCATTGCTGGAGAGAATGTCAAGGCAGGAAAATTGCTTTCCTGAAATCATTAATTCAATACACAATATAAATACAATAACCACAAGTAACGGGTTGGCCAATATGAAAGTTGAGCCATGGCCAAACCTAAAAGCTCTTGCTTAAAAGAAAAACAACAACAACAATAACAACAAACCACCCTTCAGCTCTCTTCCTTGTAATTCCATAAAGTATTTACTATCCAAATCAGTGTCTAAGGGGTTCTCAAGGAATATGAGAAAAGAAAACGGGTATCAAAAATCCTCCTATAAAATTTGTCTAAGACATAATATGAGAAAATTGTGCAAAACAGCATATATAACATAGAACACATTTTTGAATATTTAAGAAAATGAGTAGTAGGGCACCTGGGTGGCTCAGTCATTAAGTGTCTGCCTTCAGCTCAGGTCATGATCCCAGAGTCTTAGGATGGAGCCCCACATCTGGCTCTCTGCTCAGCAAGCCTGCTTGCTTCTCCCTCTCCCACTCCCCCCTGCTTGTGTTCCTTCTCTGGATGTCTCTCTTTCTCTCTCAAATAAATAAATAAAATCTTTAAAAAAAAAAAAAAGAAAGAAAATGAATAGTAAATATGCTCATATATGCATTGTAAAAGTTTGAAGAAATAACAAAAACCTGCTTTCAGCAATTAAGTTTAAGATTATGGGAGACTTTTTCTTTTTCTCCATAATATATTTCTTAAAGGTCTGAATTTTATAAGTATGTATTATTTTTACAGACAGAAAACACATGAAAGATCAATTTAATTTAAATAAAACCTTTCGATGGTGGCCTGTAATCACAAAGGTTGCGGGAAGCCAGATAAGAGCTTCCATGTGAAATTTACCACTAACAAGCAGGTTCATCACATTTCTTTGTGGTCAACATGACATACCAACAGGAGAGTTTTCAGATTAGCGGGCAATCCTCATCTATCTGCCTCCTACTCCCTCTCCCTAATTTATTCAAGAACATGGTGTAATTCCTTGCTAAGATAATTTTTTCCCTGTGGACTTTAAAAGGATCTGAATACTGATTAATTTATGGTCAGTCTATACTGGCCACAAATAATCTTCAGTTTTGGTCTTTGTGAGAACAAATATGCATTTGGGGCCTGTAGAATTTCCTCTTCTTGGAGAAGCAACAAAACCCAAATGGTGAATTCAAGAGATTCAAGCTTTCTCCATGCATTCCTACACAGAAACTCTGAATTTTTAAGGCTAAATCTAACCTGCTGGCAATAACCTGCCAGCATTACATTATATAGTGATTTTTCATTTTTCAAAGTACACTCTTACACATTGTTTCATGTGATTCTCACAATAACTCTGTAAAGCAATTGGAGTTAGAAATTATCTCCATCCTTTTTTTTTTTTTTCCCATGAGTTTTACATCTTAAGAGATACTGGGCTTGGGAGGGGAAGTAAATACAAAAGGAACGCATTCCCAGTGCATAAAATTTTGAGGGAAAAAAATAAAAACAGTAAAAAAAAAAAAAAAACAAAAACGCCAAAAAAACAAACGAAAAATCATTTCATAATCTCACCACTAGACATAACATTATTACTATTTGATTGTACAGATTTCTCAATATTTCTTCTCTGTATTCCATTAAACCCATTAGAAGATGAGAAAATTTTCACATGACTAATGAATGTCAAAGCCAAAACTAACACCTTTGAACAGTATCTATCATACCAGGAAGTTCCTTCCTTCTTACTAACCTGTTCTTTCAAAATGTCCAAGCATTACAAAGAAGAAAGCTTAGAAACACAGATTTTGGTATATTCACATTTTGTTTCGATGTACTAAGTAAACTCACCAATGGTCTTAAGACAATAGTATCTCTAGTATAAAAACAATTGTCAAGCTCAGTGATCTCTAAGATGCCCTTTAACTCTGCAGTAATTCTAATCTTCTCTGAAAAATGGCCAGAAGACAGGGTCTAGGATCTGAGTCAAAAGGACATCAGATGTGGGGAAGTTAAGTAAATCAAAATCTCATAAAGAAAAGAGTGAGCCAAACTAGATTCAAAATCACAAATCAATATGTCATACATTGGAACAAGGGTAAATCAAGGAAAGAAAAGAAATGTAAATCTGGAAGGATGAGACTGAACCAACAAATACATTTGTGAGAGATCGCTGGTTCAACACAAAACCTATTTCCTCTTCTTCTTGGACACAAAGCCACATCACATTTCCTTGTTGTCCTTGCAGTTCAGTATGGCCATGTAAGTCTTAGCCAACAGAATATTGGTGAAAATGATCTGAGAACATTTCCAGGCTTGGCCCCTAAAAACCTCACAATGTGTCAACCTTCACGCTTTCTTCTCACAGGATGACTCTGGAAGTCATCTGTTGAATATGGTAGAGCCACAAGATAGAAGGAACCACACAATGGAAGACACTGACGAGCCTCTCATCAATCAAGAACATCTAATAAAACTTGATGTGAGCAAAATAAAAATTTGTGCTTATTACATCATTGAGATTTGGGCGCTTATGTATTACAACAACTAGTGTTACAGTCTCCCTGGCAGGTGACACATAAGGCCAGACTCAGACATAGTCATGGATTGCCTGTCTTACTCAGTCTAGGGCCACACCTGCTGACCAGGCTTTGATAGGCAAATTCAACATGCTGATTTACTTTTTGTCAGTGAACTCCTATTCTGAATCTCAGATAAGCTAAGAAAATCAAATGACAGATGGAACATTCATGTGTTATAGGCAAAACATGAAAAGATTCAACAAAATCCAAATGTCCACTCAAGTTTTGAGAAGACTTTGATAGTGTTTTATAGGGAGAAATCCACAAAGCAAATTAGAGCACATAGATTTTCCAAATCAGAAATGCAAAAAGGAGGGAGAGAGGAGTGTATGAATTAAATGTTTGTGTAACCCCCCTCCAAATTAATATGTTGATACCATAATCCCAATATAATGGTATTCCAAGCTGGGGCCTTTGCAACGTGGGTCATGAGGATGGAACCCTCATAATTCAACTAGTACCCTTATCTCACAAGAGACACAAAAGAGCTTTCTTCTTTTTCTGCTCTTGGCCATGTGAGGATACAATGAGAAGGTGGTTAAGACAGAGGGAAAGTAAAACTAATATTTATTCAAAGTCTATATCCTAGAAACTTTCACATATATATTCTTAGTTAATGCTCACAACAAATCCATGTGACAGTTATTACTATCCTCATTTTTTTTTCAAAAGAGAAAACTGAGGGTCATAGCAATTAAGTAATCAATCTAAGGTTTCACATCTAGAAAGTAGTGGAGCCAACAATAAGCCCTAGTTTGTCTTCCTGCAAAGCTCATGTTCTTTTCACTATAGCCTTGTTATCTTGATATTTGTACATGTTTCAAAAAATTTGTAAAAGTTTCCTTGACCCTAATACATTTCGTGGATGGCCCTAAAGGTGACTGCCTTATGTCTCACCTCTTTAAGTATAGTCAAGAGTGAATGTCCCTTAACTCTTTAAGACACAAAGAGGTAGGGTGCCTGGGTGGCTCAGTGGGTTAAAGCCTCTGCCTTCAGCTCAGGTCGTGATCTCAGAGTCCTGGAATCGAGCCCCACATCGGGCTCTCTGCTCATTGCGGAGCCTGCTTCCCTCCTCTCTCTCTGCCTGTCTCTCTGCTTGCTTGTGATCTCTCTCTGTCAAATAAGTAAATAAAATCTTAAGAAAAAGAAAGAAAGAAAGGAAGGAAGGAAGGAAGGAAGGAAGGAAGGAAGGAAGGAAGGAAGGAAGGAAGGAAGGAAGGAAGGAAGGAAGGTAAATGCTTCAAAATTTTTCCTGGGAGGTGACTTCTTAGAACATGCTTTGGGAAGGTGCCTTAGAACCCATCTCTATGGATGGGTTTCTATGAATGTTTGTTCCAACATCTGGCAGGTGATGAGAAGATTAACATCTCTGGCTCTCTTTCACTATATGAACACCAGGCACACATGCATGCACATGCACACACACACACACACGCTCACACTTTAACTGACTGCATATCACATCACCTGACCTTCAAGTGAGGTTACCCATAATCAGAAACTGGTATATATCAAAAGGACATATGAAAAAGAATCCAAATTGAAGAGGATATTAAAACATTTACAGAACTTACATGTTTCCTGTTCAAGCAAGTTCTGCTGCCCTCAATTCTGCAAACGCATTTGTCTATATTATGTTAAATCATTACACTGGAGATAAAGTTAAAGCCAGCATGTTGAGCTGAGCTAGTGGGTGACAGACTGAAACGCTTACAGCAGTCAAAACTGGAAAAAAGTAAATCACAGACTTAGCCCGTACACCTCATGGCTGTTAATTTAGCTTTGGAAAAATCTCTCTTAAAGCAGAACTTTTAAATGGAAGCCACAAGATGGCCCGAATAATGGCAGTGGTTTGTAAGAGAGGCGGATATCCCTTGAAAGCGTAGGGACCACACAATAGACATGAGATGGCTTCTCAAGGACCTTTTTGCTTCACCCACTATATCATCACAGCAAAACATCTCGTAATGCTCTAGGGCTTGAAAATCTTAATCTATAATGCACACATAATTATATTATTTAAGATGGTACTGGATCTAAATTAAAAAAAAAATAAATGTACTGTTTAAAGCCAGTTGTACTTATTAGCTATGTAAGACTAGAGAACAGGATGCCTGACTTTTACTCAGAGTTTTTCCAGTGACTCACTGTGTAATTCGGAGGACATAGCGCTTTGATCTTTAGTTCCTTAGCCTATAAACATAGAGTTTTAAATTGTGCCCCCCCCACCCCCCCCCGCTCAATCTTTTTCACAGGGCACCCTCTCTCGCTTCTTTTGCCCTCAGATGAAAGGATCTATAGACGTGGAAAATTGTCGTTTGGTGATTTCCTATATCCCCCTTTCTAGTATTTCAGCCATTCTCCTTTTACATCTGAGGGACACTACAGAGAAATCACTGCTGTGCACAATCGAAGCCACAGGCTTAAAATTTCACTGTTGGAGGGGCAGGCTGAGAAGGAACAAGTCTGGCTTTAACACCACAAATATCTCCAATTACCAAATGTGGGCAGAAAGAATACAAAAAACAAGGAAAGACAGAAAGACCCTTGGTATTCTTCAAAGCTTCCCTTTGGGGATGAAAGTTCTATTTTGAGGCTTCCAAGGCAGAAAGCCTGCGCAGCGGGCACACCTGGAGTGCATTAGTGGGCCCTGGACTCAAGGTGAAAAAGGCTGAATTTCATCTAGATGCTTCCCACAATCCATTCTCATAAAAGCTCACAGTAATTTACCAGCTTAGGAACACGGCATGGTATTCATGGAGCGTTGAACCCTGGGATTACCTTCCAGAGTCACTGGATAAATCCTACTGTTCATCTATGTAAACACACTTTCATCTTGATTACCTTTAGCTCAAGGAGAGTTTCATTTTGTTTGCTGTGGCACAGGGTCAAGACCAAAACCCACCCTCAAATCACTCTCATAGCTCTTTCAAAGAGCATCCAAATGGTGATGTAATTAATGAGTGAATTTTTGCCTTATGCTATGTATTCATCTAAATACAAAACACCAACGCCGCTACGGTTTGTTTCCCTTTCCTCACCCGCCTCAGGTAGGTGATGCTAGCTTGTCTTTCCAGTTCCCCATTTTAGTGCCCCTCAATCTCTCCAGAGAGGAAGTTTTGCTGTAGTCACCAGGCAGGCTCCAACCTTGCCATGGCAAACAGTATGGCTGCTCCCACCCAGAACGACCCTTGGTCTTCACCCTGTCTCTTTTCTGTACTTCTGCAGGTATAACTCAGAACAGGGCCCACCTGGCCACTATGAGGACTGTACTCACAGTCCCGTGCCCCTGTCCCTGACGGTACCTCTCCCCACCCCCACTTACTTAGGGAAGAAGGAAAACAAGGCCACAGGCTCTGGAGCCAGATGTAATGGTTTTGCACTCTGGCTCTGTAATTTATTGTCCATATGGCCTTGAAAAGGTTACTGAGCCTCCCTCTGCCTCAGTTTCCTTATTTGTAAACCTGGGATAATGGCGGTAGCTACCTCGTAGATAGAGTTGTTGTAAGGATTACATATATGATCTTAGAATAGTGTCTGAGTTGTTGTAAAGCACTCAACAGCAGGATGATGATCATGCTGATACCTTTAGTATCAAGGTCAAGCACTTTCTTGAAAAAGGTTAGTCCTCTAGCTGACCCTCTCTCACAGTACAACCCCCTCATGTTGTAGGGTAAACAACTTTGGGCAAAATACTACACCAGGGCACAGTAAAGATGAATGACATGGAGCCCTCAAAACACGCTGTACTCCATCAAACTAAACGCTCTAAGAAATGTAGGCTGTGGCTCCGAATCTACCCGAAGTTGGGGTGTTTTAAGGTGACAGGTGGTGAAACTTCTCTCCTTGACTGTTAGGATGACTACTTGAGTTAGCCAATGCTCTGGCCTCCAGATGTTCCTCAGGATTGAGAAATTGTCGTTGCCCCAGACCAAACTCTAGTCACTGGGTGCCAGGTAGGAAGAAAGTGTAGAACAAGAAGTACATCCCACCTTCAACATACACACACATGTGTACCTTCTACCATTAGTACAAGAGCCAGTTGTCTTGCAAAACTTTAAGCTATGAACTGGCTGGGGTCCTGTGTTTGTGGCTCCTAAGCCATTTGTATCTCCAGCATCATGTTAGACCTTATACTCCTACAATGGGAAGGCTGTATTTGTCTGTCTGCTAGCACAGATGGACGAGTAGACTAACACACAAGCTCTATGGCACCATTACTCCCAACAGACACAATAATAATGTAGCATAACATTTTTCAAGACCTACGTCTTTCTGATTTATATTATTACTAGAGATGTTCCTTGAAAAGAAATATTCCATGTGCCATAGAAACAGTATCAATTTCTGTGTTTACTGTGACATAAGAAAGACCTAAGAAAGATGTCTGATAGACAACTATCAGAAAGAAACTTACTATTCAATAGGTTCCAAACATTTACTGAGAAGCCAATAAGTATAAATCACTCTAAACGACACTGTGCCATTAATAATTTGTACTTTGATTTCTTCTCTGTAGGTGAGTGAGAAATATATTTGTCTCAGAGGATTCACTGGAGGGCAATAATGGCCATAAGAGCTTTGAACTTTCTAGGTAGAGGGGAAAAAAATTAAATATTTATTTTATTTTATTTTATTTTTTTTAAAGATTTTATTTATTTATTTGACAGAGAGAAACACAGCGAGAGAGGGAACACAAGAAGAGGAAATGGTAGCAGGAGAAGCAGGCTTCCTGCCGAGCAAGGAGCCCGATGTGGGGCTCGATCCCAGGACTCTGGGATCACGACCCGAGCCGAAGGCAGACACCCAACGACTGAGCCACCCAGGCGCCCTAAATATTTATTTTAAATTTGCTGCATGAAATGTGTCTTATCCTCAAACAGATTCTTGCCAAAAAAAGAAAAGATAACAGAGCTTCATCCTAAAAACAAAGCCTGAAATCCAGGGCTTATATATGAAGAATATCTACCACATTGTAGCGTATACAAGGAAATCACATACCACTAAACAGTAATTTAACTGTAGAAGGAATGCTAACACCTACTAGGAGCAACTCCTTTATCTTCAAAGGAAAAATATTAATGAAGGAAGAAGGGGTTTTAGAGTACTTTGCAGAAAGGTGGCATTGATCTCACCTGCCTGTGTGTCAAAATGCCAATATAGAGACCTACTCCCCCACTCCCACGTCTACAACGAAAGCATTTGGCATTCTCTGTGATTCAGACCACAGCGACACTTTCATCTTTACATCTCCTTCCAAGTCTTTCTTATTTCACCTTCTTCAACACCACCAAGTACTTTGCTCTAATTCTGACCTCAAAGAATCCTGTCTAGAATCTGCCTAAAAAATTGGAGCAAAACAATTTTTTTTTTTAGCAACACAAACTTCCTCAGTTGCCAGCCATACAAAATAGGGGCAATGAAATGGATGCGCTAATGGGGGGGGGGGGGGGGATTTTGTGGTGCTTTACTGAGAACCCTTGACTGTACATTCTGCCAATTTCCAATATGCTAGCTATGAGCCAGAACTAGGAAGAAGTTGCAACACTCCAGATGCAGCCTAAAAACTCCTTCATTGATTTAAAGGAATAAGATAAAATCAAAAGGTCTGACCTTCAAACTTTTAACAAGAAGGATCTGGAAAGGAATGGGACTGAACAGGCCCAATTACATGGATGATGAATCTCTTAATCCAGTCTCCACTGCCAGTCCTCATGTGTGATTACAGTCAGAAAGTTAACCCGATTTCTTCATTCATAATATCAGAGGGTAGAGGCAGGGGGATAGGGACAGAAAAACGAAAATATGCTCAGTTCAGCACACCCCAAAATGGAAACTGGTCTACAACTAAAATGATAAGGCATATAAAACAGTAACAGCCTTTCTCTTATGGCTTCAGAAAAAAATATTTCAACTAATTGGGTCACCAGAAAACAAGTTCATATAGAATTTTGATACAGGGGTCTAAAGGTTTAAAAAGCTATTTATCAATGAATTCATTCCAGGTCTTTGTTCTGCAAAGAGATATGGGTTTCAGTTGATGCTAGCTGCTGTTGAACAAACAGCCTCAGGGCAGGGAAGGAGGGTGAGAAGGGAAGACCCCATGATTGCAAAATAAAGAAGGCAGCATCGTCACCAGCTCCATGATGGAAAAAGAATAGTATGAATGAAAGCACTGCTGAGATGACCTGGTATTCTACCTGCTTGGATGAGCTGTCTCCTCTCTGGTAATGCCAAGGTCACATACAACAAGCTGTTAAAAATACCTGGGTAGGAAAATATTTTCCAGCAAGGTGACTTTCTTTTTTTTTTTTTTTTAAGATTTTATTTATTTATTTGACAGAGAGAGAGGGATCACAAGTAGGCAGAGAGGCAGGCAGAGAGAGAGGGGGAAGCAGGCTCCCCGCTGAGCAGAGAGCCCGATGTGGGGCTCGATCCCAGGACCCTGAGATCATGACCTGAGCTGAATGCAGAGGCTTTAACCCACTGAGCCACCCAGGTGCCCCCAAGGTGACTTTCTTTAAAGTGTGCTCAGCACCTGGTCATCTGTTCATCTCAACAATGGCACAATGATCAATAGACAAGACAGAGTAAAAGGTGAGTCAAAGGTCAGAATGTTTGAACCCCTTGACGGGAGAGTTAAATTCTTTTAACTTTAGGAAAGCTTTCTTAAAACCAATTTATTTATATATGTTGCCAAAGCTTCAGCAGACTTTTTTTTTTAACTTAATTGCTTTTTATATGCATTTCTTCATGCCTTTCTCTTCTTCCCTCTCCCCTTCCCACTCCCCCCTGCTCCTTCCCCCCCTTTTTTCTCTCTTTTTCACTTCTCTCTCAAGTCAATTTAGAATTTCTTGGAGAAGCTTCAATGATAATGCCAAAATGGAAAAATTTTTTATATATTTCCCCTTATGAATGGAACTGATTTCTATCCTAGTGAGAGAAAAGATAACCATACGTGATTGAGTGTTTTTAAAAGACAAGTCCATTGAGAAAACTCACTTAAACTTGAAAAAATGGATTTTGGTAGATGGAAATCAGTAAAGCATGTGTAATTAGATCACTCTGGCACCAGCCAGCAACAAGGATCATTCTAAAACAAAAACAAAAACAACAAAACCCCCAGGTGCTTTTATGTGCCTATGCCCACACACGTGCAGGGGCAGCTGCTGGTAGGCTGAGAGTCTTTCTGGCATCCAGGAGAAGGTGGTACTTGTAAGAGTTCTCAGAAGAAACATCACTCCGTATGTTTGTGTACAGAACGGCATGCTGTTTGCCCTTGGGAGTAGATGTGGCCATGTACATGATCAGTAGTATTCCAGAGTCTGGAAGAAAAATCTTTCACAGAAACAAGACTTAGTCCTCAATATTATCTTTCTTGGCTTATTCTGGGAGTTGTACTCTGGGCAAAAACTTCTTTGCTCATTGTGTGATGTGTCTCATTTGTGGATGGCACACTTGATGACAATATTATGAACAAAGTGATTTAGAACAGAGCTCTAGTAAAAAACAAGAACTTGATCCTGGCATCATGCAGTTGATTAATATGCCCTGGGCCCACGAAATACATACTCTTGCTGCTGATTGAAACAATCCAGAAGCCCTCTCTGGGAGTTATCTAGATGATATTGTTCCATTACTCTACCCTCTTTTGGCCCTGCTATCACTATTTTAAGATTGGTTACCATTTCATTCCCCAAATCAGGATAGTCATGGTCCAAAGTTTACCTTTTTGCATTTAAAATGAATACGCCCCTCTCCCTCTCTCTCTGCCTGCCTCTCTGCCTACTTGTGATCTCTCTCTCTCTTTGTAAAAAAAAAAGCGGGGGGGGGGGGACGCCTGGGTGGCTCAGTGGGTTAAGCCTCTGCCCACCTCTGACCTCGTGCTCAGGTCACAATCTCAGGGTCCTGAGATCAAGCCCCGCATTGGGTTCTCTGCTCAGCAGGGAGCCTGCTTCCCCCTCTCTCTCTGCCTGCCTCTCTGCCTGCTTATGATCTCTCTCTCTATGTCAAAACAAATAATTAATTAATTAATTAATTAAAATGAAATGAAAACACCTCAGAAGTCTTCAATATGAAATATTAACACTAGAAATTCATGGAATATTCATCCTCTCGGGAGACCAGAAGTCTTTACTAATGTTATTTTATTTTACTTTTTAATGCTTATTCTACGACAGACACCATGATCCTCATTTCCTACACAGAGAAATCATCCAAGGATAATTGAGCTGCCCAAGGTGAAGTCAGTGGTGAAGCTCAGAAGTGAAATCTGAATTTCCTGAGTCACTACTGCAGCACTAGATTTTATTATCTTATTTTAAGACATGATGAAGGATTTGAGAGCTCACTCTTTGAGAACGGCGTATTAAGAATACAGGCTTTGGAATTATTTGGACCTGACATTGAATCCCAGTTCCACTATTTACTGTTATGGATCTTGAATAAGGACTTAACTTCTTTGCCTCACTTTCCACTCATCCATGGAGGCCCAGAAAAGCAGATAGGTGTAGATAGGTTTGAAGTGGTATGTTTTCCAAGATGCATACCTGACAGAGAAAATGCCTCCTCCTCATCTCCTAAAGATGTTTAAAGGATTAGATGATTGGCAAATCAGCATCCACTCAGAGAGCCCAGCTAATGGAACACGGCACCCAAATGGGAGTCCAGGCTCAGCAAGAGGAGCCAGTCCATTAGAACAGACACCTGGAGATGTTCTAATGATTGCAGTAAGCAGGCTGCTCTGTCAGTTACCATGATAGAAGAGCAAAGGTAGGGGAAGGAAACACTTGGATGACAGATACTGCAAATTCTTGCAACTACTCTAAAAACTGAGTATGTAGTTCAAAAATGTAAGCTATTGTCTTGGAACTGTCAAGAGTTTACAAATGAAGAAGTCGAGGTCCAGAGAGGTTCACTCAATGGAATTCCTACAATAAGACTTAGTAGAAAGATCTGAACCCCAGGTCAGACTGATTCACACATTTTTCTACCAGTACTCTGAATTTACTAGAATATAATAATCCAGTGTGTAAACTTAACTGATAATTTATCTCAGCCACTTGGAATTTAAACAGACACCAACACTTGAATTTGGTTTGGGAATCATAAAAGAACCCTGGTCCTTCTAGTGAGACACTGCCCAGTTAGTATCACGTCCCAGCACTGATTTAGACAGAAAAGAATCACGGACTGAGTCAGTGATAGCTCATCCTGTACAACCCTAAATAGGTGTTTCTTAGTTAGTTTCCACATAAAGACCATCTCCCATCATAAAGACGATCTCCACATACAGACTAGCTCCTGTCCTATGTGAGGTATGATGAGCTCATCCCAAACACAGGTGGGAGGACCGTGGACAAGTGCACCTACCAAGTCTTTATAAGTCATGCCTACAATGAATAAAGTGGAAATAATCAGTCTGACGCATGTGATACCTAAATTAATCCTGCATGACTGATGAAACTCAGATCCTGTGCCTCTTTGGTATGCTTTATTTCTATTATAAACACATCAATGATCTTTAAGTTCAGCAAATGCACCTTGAATTCTTTCCCTCATCACTGACACCAAAAAGATAGGAAAAGGAGTTTAAAGTTGCAAATGTCCCTTGAGAAAAGAAAAAAAAGAAAAAAAAACCATAGGGAAGAAACAAATGGAATGACAAAATGTGCTATATCAGTATAAACAAAGATCATGTATTTCAACTTTATCAGTACTGTTTTATTTAATTTTTAATCTTTCAGGGAAATCTTGATCACCAGGATTCAAAATAGAGCTAGAAAAAGGAGAACATTCTGTTCCTTTCTCATGGGCAAATATTATTAATATTTACAGTAACTGAATACCATTATTTGCAAGGAGCATTAAAGTAAATACTAAGATGTGGATCATACCACTAAGCTCATCATCTACTGCATTACATATTATTGTGTTATGCAGGATTCGTCAACAATGAGGTTTCAATGAACTCACTCAAATCACTGCAAGTTTAAACAGTTGAGTCAGAATAGATCTCTAGGCCTCATTGAGAGGACGACATTTAAGCAAAGACTTGAAGGGGGTGAGGAAGTTAGTTATGTATATACAGGGGAGAGGAGCATTTTAGTTCAACCCAATGCCCCTGGTCTTGGCCCCACAAGGGTGAGTATCACCACATGCTCTTGGCTTTACTCCAGGCCTGTTTTGTATTTTCAATGTATCTTGTCCTATTCCCACTGCTTTGTTTTTAAATAGCTTTTGTTAAAGGGCTCAAAACACTAAGTCTAAGTTGCTCTTGTCTTAGCCTGGAGCCACTGAGGCCCATCAGAATTACACCCTTGTCTTAGTCAAAATGATGTTTTTTCTCTTTCTTCCTATTGTTTTTTTTTTTTTTCCTGTTGTTCTTTATTCCTTGACTAACCTGGACTCTAAAATCTACTAGTAAGTAGAACTTATCAGAGCCTCCATTAGAGTCTAAACGTGCAGAGTAAAAACTAGTATTATGTGCAGAGTAAGAACAGATAGCATATGTAAGGGTCATTAAAAAGATAAAAGGGAGGGAATAGGAATTAATAGGCAGCTGCTAATCACTTCTATAGTCAATGGTACACTGGAAACATCATGATGAAATAATCTAAGACTTGGGCTAGTCAGTACCATAATTACAAAGATGCCTTAAAGAGTAAGTTTCTGGGGCACCTGAGTGGCTCAGTGGGTTAAAGCCCCTGCCTTCGGCTCAGGTCATGATCTCAGGGATCGAGCCCCGCATTGGGCTCTCTGCTCAGCGGGGAGCCTGCTTCCCTCTCTCTCTCT